>JAIFKI010000017.1:34758395-35958395 GCA_025389145.1 Misgurnus mizolepis
AGTAAACTACAGCAAGGTCAATATTTCAACAACAGCAAGGTTTTTTTGTTATCATACATAACGAAAGCTGATCACTTTTATTTTAAAATTACACGGCGCGCACCCCCCCCCCCCCGCACGTGCAGCCCGGAAAAGAGTATGCACAGACGTATTTGACAACAGAAAGTGACATAATTACAGTGCATTGAAAATGCGCTGTACTGTTCTTACTGGGCTTTTTATTATTATTAGTGGTGCTTGCATTTATGCAAAGCATCACTATTATTATTGCTCATACTTATTATATCTTATTATTCTTATGTCTGCACACTTTTTCGGCGCGTAACTCGTCCCGCACGGTTTGCCACAGTCCCATGAAAGAGGGCTCAAATCGACCGGATTATTAAGGAGAGGTGTGCTATGACTTTTATAAGCGATCGGGTGAAGGATTTTCGAAAGGGGGGCGAAAAACCACCCGAAAAATCCCATTGACTTAACATTGGGCCGAACTTTGACGGGTCATAGCTCCGCTTGAGGATTTTGTAGAAACATGTAGGTTACAACATTTGAAGAGGGTGATAGACTCTGTAAGAACATACATCACATAGGGGTGTAAGCTGTACCCCTGGGGTGTAAGAGGCACCCGAAAATGCCCATTGACTTATAATGGGGCAGGAAACATGCCCATATAAGGGAATAAAAAAGTTCCAGATGGGATATCTTCGCTTTACAATGTCGTAGAGACACGGGGGTTGGACCGTTTTACTCATGACTCAGAGTGTAATCATTATGGGATGCCAATTTTTTCCCTAGCAACCAAATACAGTACCCTAGCAACAGAGTAAACAAAGCCTTATATCTCCGCACCAGAACATCGTAGAGACACGGGGGTTGGACCGTTTTACTCATGACTCAGAGTGTAATCATTATGGGATGCCAATTTTTTCCCTAGCAACCAAATACAGTACCCTAGCAACAGAGTAAACAAAGCCTTATATCTCCGCACCAGAACATCGTAGAGACACGGGGGTTGGACCGTTTGACTTGTGACTCGGAGTGTAATCATTATGGGATGCCAATTTTTTCCCTAGCAACCAAATACAGTACCCTAGCAACAGAGTAAACAAAGCCTTATATCTCCGCACCAGAACATCGTAGAGACACGGGGGTTGGACCGTTTTACTCATGACTCAGAGTGTAATCATTATGGGATGCCATTTTTTTCCCTAGCAACCAAATACAGTACCTTAGCAACAGAGTAAACAAAGCCTTATATCTCCGCACCAGAACATCGTAGAGACACGGGGGTTGGACCGTTTGACTAGTGACTCAGAGTGTAATCATTATGGGATGCCAATTTTTTCCCTAGCAACCAAATACAGTACCCTAGCAACAGAGTAAACAAAGCCTTATATCTCCGCATCAGAACATCGTAGAGACACGGGGGTTGGACCGTTTGACTCGTGACTCGGAGTGTAATCATTATGGGATGCCAATTTTTTCCCTAGCAACCAAATACAGTACCCTAGCAACAGAGTAAACAAAGCCTTATATCTCCGCACCAGAACATCGTAGAGACACGGGGGTTGGACCTTTTGACTTGTGACTCGGAGTGTAATCATTATGGGATGCCAATTTTTTCCCTAGCAACCAAATACAGTACCCTAGCAACAGAGTAAACAAAGCCTTATATCTCCGCACCAGAACATCGTAGAGACACGGGGGTTGGACCTTTTGACTTGTGACTCGGAGTGTAATCATTATGGGATGCCAATTTTTTCCCTAGCAACCAAATACAGTACCCTAGCAACAGAGTAAACAAAGCCTTATATCTCCGCACCAGAACATCGTAGAGACACGGGGGTTGGACCGTTTGACTAGTGACTCAGAGTGTAATCATTATGGGATGCCAATTTTTTCCCTAGCAACCAAATACAGTACCCTAGCAACAGAGTAAACAAAGCCTTATATCTCCGCATCAGAACATCGTAGAGACACGGGGGTTGGACCTTTTGACTTGTGACTCGGAGTGTAATCATTATGGGATGCCATTTTTTTCCCTAGCAACCAAATACAGTACCTTAGCAACAGAGTAAACAAAGCCTTATATCTCCGCACCAGAACATCGTAGAGACACGGGGGTTGGACCGTTTGACTAGTGACTCAGAGTGTAATCATTATGGGATGCCAATTTTTTCCCTAGCAACCAAATACAGTACCCTAGCAACAGAGTAAACAAAGCCTTATATCTCCACACCAGAACATCGTAGAGACACGGGGGTTGGACCGTTTTACTCATGACTCAGAGTGTAATCATTATGGGATGCCATTTTTTTCCCTAGCAACCAAATACAGTACCTTAGCAACAGAGTAAACAAAGCCTTATATCTCCGCACCAGAACATCGTAGAGACACGGGGGTTGGACCGTTTGACTAGTGACTCAGAGTGTAATCATTATGGGATGCCAATTTTTTCCCTAGCAACCAAATACAGTACCCTAGCAACAGAGTAAACAAAGCCTTATATCTCCGCATCAGAACATCGTAGAGACACGGGGGTTGGACCGTTTGACTCGTGACTCGGAGTGTAATCATTATGGGATGCCAATTTTTTCCCTAGCAACCAAATACAGTACCCTAGCAACAGAGTAAACAAAGCCTTATATCTCCGCACCAGAACATCGTAGAGACACGGGGGTTGGACCTTTTGACTTGTGACTCGGAGTGTAATCATTATGGGATGCCAATTTTTTCCCTAGCAACCAAATACAGTACCCTAGCAACAGAGTAAACAAAGCCTTATATCTCCGCACCAGAACATCGTAGAGACACGGGGGTTGGACCTTTTGACTTGTGACTCGGAGTGTAATCATTATGGGATGCCAATTTTTTCCCTAGCAACCAAATACAGTACCCTAGCAACAGAGTAAACAAAGCCTTATATCTCCGCACCAGAACATCGTAGAGACACGGGGGTTGGACCTTTTGACTTGTGACTCGGAGTGTAATCATTATGGGATGCCATTTTTTTCCCTAGCAACCAAATACAGTACCTTAGCAACAGAGTAAACAAAGCCTTATATCTCCGCACCAGAACATCGTAGAGACACGGGGGTTGGACCGTTTGACTAGTGACTCAGAGTGTAATCATTATGGGATGCCAATTTTTTCCCTAGCAACCAAATACAGTACCCTAGCAACAGAGTAAACAAAGCCTTATATCTCCGCATCAGAACATCGTAGAGACACGGGGGTTGGACCGTTTGACTCGTGACTCGGAGTGTAATCATTATGGGATGCCAATTTTTTCCCTAGCAACCAAATACAGTACCCTAGCAACAGAGTAAACAAAACCTTATATCTCCGCATCAGAACATCGTAGAGACACGGGGGTTGGACCGTTTGACTCGTGACTCAGAGTGTAATCATTATGGGATGCCAATTTTTTCCCTAGCAACCAAATACAGTACCCTAGCAACAGAGTAAACAAAGCCTTATATCTCCGCATCAGAACATCGTAGAGACACGGGGGTTGGACCGTTTGACTCGTGACTCAGAGTGTAATCATTATGGGATGCCATTTTTTTCCCTAGCAACCAAATACAGTACCCTAGCAACAGAGTAAACAAAGCCTTATATCTCCGCACCAGAACATCGTAGAGACACGGGGGTTGGACCTTTTGACTTGTGACTCGGAGTGTAATCATTATGGGATGCCAATTTTTTCCCTAGCAACCAAATACAGTACCCTAGCAACAGAGTAAACAAAGCCTTATATCTCCGCACCAGAACATCGTAGAGACACGGGGGTTGGACCTTTTGACTTGTGACTCGGAGTGTAATCATTATGGGATGCCATTTTTTTCCCTAGCAACCAAATACAGTACCTTAGCAACAGAGTAAACAAAGCCTTATATCTCCGCACCAGAACATCGTAGAGACACGGGGGTTGGACCGTTTGACTAGTGACTCAGAGTGTAATCATTATGGGATGCCAATTTTTTCCCTAGCAACCAAATACAGTACCCTAGCAACAGAGTAAACAAAGCCTTATATCTCCGCATCAGAACATCGTAGAGACACGGGGGTTGGACCGTTTGACTCGTGACTCGGAGTGTAATCATTATGGGATGCCAATTTTTTCCCTAGCAACCAAATACAGTACCCTAGCAACAGAGTAAACAAAACCTTATATCTCCGCATCAGAACATCGTAGAGACACGGGGGTTGGACCGTTTGACTCGTGACTCAGAGTGTAATCATTATGGGATGCCAATTTTTTCCCTAGCAACCAAATACAGTACCCTAGCAACAGAGTAAACAAAGCCTTATATCTCCGCATCAGAACATCGTAGAGACACGGGGGTTGGACCGTTTGACTCGTGACTCAGAGTGTAATCATTATGGGATGCCAATTTTTTCCCTAGCAACCAAATACAGTACCCTAGCAACAGAGTAAACAAAGCCTTATATCTCCGCATCAGAACATCGTAGAGACACGGGGGTTGGACCGTTTGACTCGTGACTCAGAGTGTAATCATTATGGGATGCCATTTTTTTCCCTAGCAACCAAATACAGTACCCTAGCAACAGAGTAAACAAAGCCTTATATCTCCGCATCAGAACATCGTAGAGACACGGGGGTTGGACCGTTTGACTCGTGAATCAGAGTGTAATCACTAGTGGATGCCAATTTTTTCCCTAGCAACCAAATACAGTACCCTAGCAACAGTGTAAACAAAGCCTTATATCTCCGCATCAGAACATCGTAGAGACACGGGGGTTGGACCGTTTTACCCGTGAATCGGCATGTAATCACTAGTGGATGCCAATTTTTTCCCTAGCAACCAAATACAGTACCCTAGCAACAGTGTAAACAAAGCCTTATAACTCAGCATCAGAACATCGTAGAGACACGGGGGTTGGACCGTTTTACTCGTGACTCGGCATGTAATCACTAGTGGATGCCAATTTTTTCCCTAGCAACCAAATACAGTACCCTAGCAACAGTGTAAACAAACCCTTATATCTCCGCATCAGAACATCGTAGAGACACGGGGGTTGGACCGTTTGACTTGTGACTTAGAGTGTAATCACCAGTGGATACCAATTTTTTCCCTAGCAACCAAATACAGTACCCTAGCAACAGTGTAAACAAAGCCTTATATCTCCGCATCAGAACATCGTAGAGACACGGGGGTTGGACCGTTTTACCCGTGACTCGGCATGTAATCACTAGTGGATGCCAATTTTTTCCCTAGCAACCAAATGCAGTACCCTAGCAACAGTGTAAACAAAGCCTTATAACTCAGCATCAGAACATCGTAGAGACACGGGGGTTGGACCGTTTTACTCGTGACTCGGCATGTAATCACTAGTGGATGCCAATTTTTTTCCCTAGCAACCAAATACAGTACCCTAGCAACAGTGTAAACAAAGCCTTATATCTCTGCATCAGAACATCGTAGAGACACGGGGGTTGGACCGTTTTACTCGTGACTCGGCATGTAATCACTAGTGGATGCCAATTTTTTCCCTAGCAACCAAATACAGTACCCTAGCAACAGTGTAAACAAACCCTTATATCTCCGCATCAGAACATCGTAGAGACACGGGGGTTGGACCGTTTGACTTGTGACTCTGAGTGTAATCACTAGTGGATAGTGGGTTGGAACGTTTTACTTTTGGGTTGGAGTATAATCATATATTGTCCCGAGAATTTTGCCACGGCAAGCACCACTTCACATTTTCTTCAGGAAATGTACCTATCTAGTTATTATTATTATTCTTCCAACCAAATTTCCGCAATTAATACGGCTCGAACCGTTTAACTTAGAAACTTCATTCAAACTTTCAAACGTGCGGACTATTCGGGAATAGTGTGCTATGACTTTTATAAGCGATCGGGGGTACGGTCTTCGCCCCAGGGGCGAAAAAGCAGCCGAAAAATCCCATAGACTTAACATTGCAACAAATTTTGACGAGTCGTAGCTCAGACCTAGGATTTCACAGAAACTTGTGACTTGCCACATTTGAAGAGGCTGGCAGGCTCTGTAAGAACATACCTCACAATGGGGTGTAAGTTGTACCCCTGGGGTGTAAGAGGTCCCCAAATTTCCCCATAGACTTATAATGGGGCAGGAATCATGCCCATATAAGGAACTAAAAACGTCCCGGATGGGATATCTTTGCAGCGCAGTGTCATAGAGACATGGGGGTGGGCTCATTTTACTCAGGCATCCAATCAGTCCCTTAGGATCCTTATTGAGCTATCAAGCCACGCCCCTAGCAACCATTTTGGGCACCCTAGCAACATCTCCCATAGACTGCCATTATAAAATGCCCAGATGGATATCTTTGCAGCACAGTGTCACAGAGACATGGGGGTGGGCTCATTTTACTCAGGCATCCAATCAGTCTCTCACCATCCTTATTGAGGTATTAAGCCACGCCCATAGCAACCAAATATGAGCAGCCTAGCAACATAATAAACAAAGCCTCATATCTCTGGATCCGGACATCATTTAGTGGTGCTTGCATTTATGCAAAGCATCACTATTATTATTGCTCATACTTATTATATCTTATTATTCTTATGTCTGCACACTTTTTCGGCGCGTAACTCGTCCCGCACGGTTTGCCACAGTCCCATGAAAGAGGGCTCAAATCGACCGGATTATTAAGGAGAGGTGTGCTATGACTTTTATAAGCGATCGGGTGAAGGATTTTCGAAAGGGGGGCGAAAAACCACCCGAAAAATCCCATTGACTTAACATTGGGCCGAACTTTGACGGGTCATAGCTCCGCTTGAGGATTTTGTAGAAACATGTAGGTTACAACATTTGAAGAGGGTGATAGACTCTGTAAGAACATACATCACATAGGGGTGTAAGCTGTACCCCTGGGGTGTAAGAGGCACCCGAAAATGCCCATTGACTTATAATGGGGCAGGAAACATGCCCATATAAGGGAATAAAAAAGTTCCAGATGGGATATCTTCGCTTTACAATGTCGTAGAGACACGGGGGTTGGACCGTTTTACTCATGACTCAGAGTGTAATCATTATGGGATGCCAATTTTTTCCCTAGCAACCAAATACAGTACCCTAGCAACAGAGTAAACAAAGCCTTATATCTCCGCACCAGAACATCGTAGAGACACGGGGGTTGGACCTTTTGACTTGTGACTCGGAGTGTAATCATTATGGGATGCCAATTTTTTCCCTAGCAACCAAATACAGTACCCTAGCAACAGAGTAAACAAAGCCTTATATCTCCGCACCAGAACATCGTAGAGACACGGGGGTTGGACCGTTTTACTCATGACTCAGAGTGTAATCATTATGGGATACCATTTTTTTCCCTAGCAACCAAATACAGTACCTTAGCAACAGAGTAAACAAAGCCTTATATCTCCGCACCAGAACATCGTAGAGACACGGGGGTTGGACCGTTTGACTAGTGACTCAGAGTGTAATCATTATGGGATGCCAATTTTTTCCCTAGCAACCAAATACAGTACCCTAGCAACAGAGTAAACAAAGCCTTATATCTCCGCACCAGAACATCGTAGAGACACGGGGGTTGGACCTTTTGACTTGTGACTCGGAGTGTAATCATTATGGGATGCCAATTTTTTCCCTAGCAACCAAATACAGTACCCTAGCAACAGAGTAAACAAAGCCTTATATCTCCGCACCAGAACATCGTAGAGACACGGGGGTTGGACCTTTTGACTTGTGACTCGGAGTGTAATCATTATGGGATGCCAATTTTTTCCCTAGCAACCAAATACAGTACCCTAGCAACAGAGTAAACAAAGCCTTATATCTCCGCACCAGAACATCGTAGAGACACGGGGGTTGGACCTTTTGACTTGTGACTCGGAGTGTAATCATTATGGGATGCCATTTTTTTCCCTAGCAACCAAATACAGTACCTTAGCAACAGAGTAAACAAAGCCTTATATCTCCGCACCAGAACATCGTAGAGACACGGGGGTTGGACCGTTTGACTAGTGACTCAGAGTGTAATCATTATGGGATGCCAATTTTTTCCCTAGCAACCAAATACAGTACCCTAGCAACAGAGTAAACAAAGCCTTATATCTCCGCATCAGAACATCGTAGAGACACGGGGGTTGGACCGTTTGACTCGTGACTCGGAGTGTAATCATTATGGGATGCCAATTTTTTCCCTAGCAACCAAATACAGTACCCTAGCAACAGAGTAAACAAAACCTTATATCTCCGCATCAGAACATCGTAGAGACACGGGGGTTGGACCGTTTGACTCGTGACTCAGAGTGTAATCATTATGGGATGCCAATTTTTTCCCTAGCAACCAAATACAGTACCCTAGCAACAGAGTAAACAAAGCCTTATATCTCCGCATCAGAACATCGTAGAGACACGGGGGTTGGACCGTTTGACTCGTGACTCAGAGTGTAATCATTATGGGATGCCAATTTTTTCCCTAGCAACCAAATACAGTACCCTAGCAACAGAGTAAACAAAGCCTTATATCTCCGCATCAGAACATCGTAGAGACACGGGGGTTGGACCGTTTGACTCGTGACTCAGAGTGTAATCATTATGGGATGCCATTTTTTTCCCTAGCAACCAAATACAGTACCCTAGCAACAGAGTAAACAAAGCCTTATATCTCCGCATCAGAACATCGTAGAGACACGGGGGTTGGACCGTTTGACTCGTGAATCAGAGTGTAATCACTAGTGGATGCCAATTTTTTCCCTAGCAACCAAATACAGTACCCTAGCAACAGTGTAAACAAAGCCTTATATCTCCGCATCAGAACATCGTAGAGACACGGGGGTTGGACCGTTTTACCCGTGAATCGGCATGTAATCACTAGTGGATGCCAATTTTTTCCCTAGCAACCAAATACAGTACCCTAGCAACAGTGTAAACAAAGCCTTATAACTCAGCATCAGAACATCGTAGAGACACGGGGGTTGGACCGTTTTACTCGTGACTCGGCATGTAATCACTAGTGGATGCCAATTTTTTCCCTAGCAACCAAATACAGTACCCTAGCAACAGTGTAAACAAACCCTTATATCTCCGCATCAGAACATCGTAGAGACACGGGGGTTGGACCGTTTGACTTGTGACTTAGAGTGTAATCACCAGTGGATACCAATTTTTTCCCTAGCAACCAAATACAGTACCCTAGCAACTGTGTAAACAAAGCCTTATATCTCCGCATCAGAACATCGTAGAGACACGGGGGTTGGACCGTTTTACCCGTGACTCGGCATGTAATCACTAGTGGATGCCATTTTTTTCCCTAGCAACCAAATGCAGTACCCTAGCAACAGTGTAAACAAAGCCTTATAACTCAGCATCAGAACATCGTAGAGACACGGGGGTTGGACCGTTTTACTCGTGACTCGGCATGTAATCACTAGTGGATGCCAATTTTTTTCCCTAGCAACCAAATACAGTACCCTAGCAACAGTGTAAACAAAGCCTTATATCTCTGCATCAGAACATCGTAGAGACACGGGGGTTGGACCGTTTTACTCGTGACTCGGCATGTAATCACTAGTGGATGCCAATTTTTTCCCTAGCAACCAAATACAGTACCCTAGCAACAGTGTAAACAAACCCTTATATCTCCGCATCAGAACATCGTAGAGACACGGGGGTTGGACCGTTTGACTTGTGACTCTGAGTGTAATCACTAGTGGATAGTGGGTTGGAACGTTTTACTTTTGGGTTGGAGTATAATCATATATTGTCCCGAGAATTTTGCCACGGCAAGCACCACTTCACATTTTCTTCAGGAAATGTACCTATCTAGTTATTATTATTATTCTTCCAACCAAATTTCCGCAATTAATACGGCTCGAACCGTTTAACTTAGAAACTTCATTCAAACTTTCAAACGTGCGGACTATTCGGGAATAGTGTGCTATGACTTTTATAAGCGATCGGGGGTACGGTCTTCGCCCCAGGGGCGAAAAAGCAGCCGAAAAATCCCATAGACTTAACATTGCAACAAATTTTGACGAGTCGTAGCTCAGACCTAGGATTTCACAGAAACTTGTGACTTGCCACATTTGAAGAGGCTGGCAGGCTCTGTAAGAACATACCTCACAATGGGGTGTAAGTTGTACCCCTGGGGTGTAAGAGGTCCCCAAATTTCCCCATAGACTTATAATGGGGCAGGAATCATGCCCATATAAGGAACTAAAAACGTCCCGGATGGGATATCTTTGCAGCGCAGTGTCATAGAGACATGGGGGTGGGCTCATTTTACTCAGGCATCCAATCAGTCCCTTAGGATCCTTATTGAGCTATCAAGCCACGCCCCTAGCAACCATTTTGGGCACCCTAGCAACATCTCCCATAGACTGCCATTATAAAATGCCCAGATGGATATCTTTGCAGCACAGTGTCACAGAGACATGGGGGTGGGCTCATTTTACTCAGGCATCCAATCAGTCTCTCACCATCCTTATTGAGGTATTAAGCCACGCCCATAGCAACCAAATATGAGCAGCCTAGCAACATAATAAACAAAGCCTCATATCTCTGGATCCGGACATCATAGAGACATGGGGGTTGGGTCTTTGGGTCATATTAGCTTCATGCTAGCTTCATGCTAAGTCATGCTAGCTTCGTGCTAGTTTCATGCTAGCTTTATGCTAATTTCATAATAAATCTTGCTTACTTAATGCTAAATCATGCTAGCTTCATGTTAAATTTTGTTAGCTTCATGCTAAATCATGCTAGCTTCATGCTAATCATGCTAGCATCATGCTAGCTTCATGTTAATCATGCTAACATCATGCTAGCTTCATGCTAATCATGCTAGCTTCATGCTAATCATGCTAACATCATGCTAATCATGCTAACATCATGTTAGCTTCAATGCTAATCTTGTTAGCTTCATGCTAATCATGCTAACTTCATGCTAATCATGCTAACATCATGCTAGCTTCATGCTAATCATGCTAGCTTCATGCTAATCATGCTAGCTTCATGCTAATCATGCTAGCTTCATGCTAGCTTCATGCTAATCATGCTAGCTTCAATGCTAATCATGTTAGCTTCATGCTAATCATGCTAGCTTCATGCTAATCATGCTAGCTTCATGCTAGCTTCAATGCTAATCATGTTAGCTTCATGCTAATCATGCTAGCTTCATGCTAATCATGTTAGCATCATGCTAGCTTCATGCTAATCATGCTAACATCGTGCTAGCTTCATGCTAATCATGCTAACATCGTGCTAGCTTCATGCTAATCATGCTAACATCGTGCTAGCTTCATACTAATCATGTTAGCATCGTGCTAGCTTCATGCTAATCATGCTAGAATCGTGCTAGCTTCATGCTAATCATGCTAGCATCGTGTTAGCTTCATGTTAATCATGCTAGCATCGTGCTAGCTTCATGCTAATCATGCTAGCATCATGCTAACATCGTGCTAGCTTCATGCTAATCATGCTAACATCGTGCTAGCTTTATACTAATCATGTTAGCATCGTGCTAGCTTCATGCTAATCATGCTAGCTTCAATGCTAATCATGTTAGCTTCATGCTAATCATGCTAGCTTCATGCTAATCATGCTAGCTTCATGCTAGCTTCAATGCTAATCATGTTAGCTTCATGCTAATCATGCTAGCTTCATGCTAATCATGTTAGCATCATGCTAGCTTCATGCTAATCATGCTAACATCGTGCTAGCTTCATGCTAATCATGCTAACATCGTGCTAGCTTCATGCTAATCATGCTAACATCGTGCTAGCTTCATACTAATCATGTTAGCATCGTGCTAGCTTCATGCTAATCATGCTAGAATCGTGCTAGCTTCATGCTAATCATGCTAGCATCGTGTTAGCTTCATGTTAATCATGCTAGCATCGTGCTAGCTTCATGCTAATCATGCTAGCATCATGCTAACATCGTGCTAGCTTCATGCTAATCATGCTAACATCGTGCTAGCTTTATACTAATCATGTTAGCATCGTGCTAGCTTCATGCTAATCATGCTAGAATCGTGCTAGCTTCATGCTAATCATGCTAGCATCGTGTTAGCTTCATGTTAATCATGCTAGCATCGTGCTAACTTCATGCTAATCATGCTAACATCGTGCTAACTTCATGCTAATCATGCTAGCATCGTGCTAACTTCATGCTAATCATGCTAGCATCGTGCTAGCTTCATGCTAATCATGCTAGCATCGTGTTAGCTTCATTCTAATCATGCTAACATCGTGCTAGCTTCATTCTAATCATGCTAACATCGTGCTAGCTTCATGCTAATCATGTTAGCATCATGCTAGCTTCATGCTAATCATGCTAACATCATGCTAGCTTCATGCTAATAATGCTAGCATGATGCTAGCTTCATGCTAATCATGCTAACATCGTGCTAGCTTCATGCTAATCATGCTAACATCGTGCTAGCTTCATGCTAATCATGCTAACATCGTGCTAGCTTCATACTAATCATGTTAGCATCGTGCTAGCTTCATGCTAATCATGCTAGAATCGTGCTAGCTTCATGCTAATCATGCTAGCATCGTGTTAGCTTCATGCTAATCATGCTAGCATCATGCTAGCTTCATGCTAATAATGCTAGCATCATGCTAGCTTCATGCTAATCATGCTAGCTTCATGCTAGCTTCATGCTAGCATCATGCTAACGTCATGCTGAATCATGATAACTTTTTTAAATCATGCTAGCTTCACACTAAAACATGTCAACAGCCAGGTAAACTACTAGACTAAATTTCTTTTACATTTCTGTCAACAACTTTGTGCATTTTCATGCACTGGTAATTCCTTGGGAATTGCATATCTAGTTTTGCAATTATTATTTTACATTTATTATATAACACAAAACAAACAGTGTTTGTCATGGAAAAATACTGTCTAAAAATACTGTAGTTTATTATAGTAAAAATGGTAGTAAACTGATCCCTACATAGTAAATATAGTATACAACTTTATTTACTACATAGTATGTAACATGGTGTAGAAATTATAAGCTATACTACAGCAATTTAGTACAGTTTACTATACTAAAGGAGTGTAAATATGTAAGATGTTTAAAAATGCATATTTTATATTTAACATTTACATCTAAATCCTTTGAAGTTCAATCAGATCGACACTAGAAAACGCTTGTTCGACTTCATGTGGCACCGCAAGAACTGACAGGCAAATGACGTCAAAGTTCCGCGAGAGCGATTTAAATGCAGACTCCTCCATATGGTTTCTCGAATCGCTATCGCGGTACTTTGACGTCTTTTGTCAGTTCTTTCGACCTCGAATGAAGTCGAACAAGCATATTCCCGCCGGAATTTACCTCAACTTTCTGAATCTTCACCGCACGTAATTGACGAATTAACAACTGAAGTTTGTTGTGTAAGGTAAGAAAGTACTTATTCATATTTATGTTGGCATATGCGTATACAGACAGAGTAGCTAATAGTTAAATAATGATCCATGCTCAAATCACGATATGAATACTTAGTCTGTTTTCTTTGCTGAGTTGAAGTATTCCCTTTCGAAACAGGACGTTAAGACAAAGAAACAGACCTGACAGGTTTCACTTCTGTTTGCTACTTATATTGGCAAGACATATTTAAAGTGAGCTAATTCTCATTTTAAACCAAGGAGCATTTTATTAGATTTATGACTGTGAGGCATTCATATTTTGGTCCGTTTTCTTGGGAAAGAAATGTAAATCTAGTTATATTTGTTAACTGCGATACTTGTGTATAGATGGTCTCAAAGGAAATAGACAAAACTGCTTTGTCAGGCCTACAACATTTAAGGTGCCCAAAACAACACAAGTATCCATTATCCCCATCATGTTCACTTATTAATTTTGTGAACTTACTGTCTATGTTTACCCAAAGTTTTTAGTGACACAAGTGATCACATCAAAATAATTTATTTAAAATAATTAGTCATGCTGACATTAATGCCTGCTGACTGTGTGCCAGGTCTGGAAGAGTGGGTATGTTTATATTTAAATAACATTTTTAACTTTTCATTAGGCATTAAACAAAAGCATAATATCAAGAATAATTATTTTTCCTGAGAGTGTAAGAGAGCATTACATTTAATCTGATAAAACTGAGCTGATTAAACCTTGAGAAACAATAAGAGTCTGTCAGTTTATGTGAACACTTTAAATTGCTATTGTTTGTTGTGTGCAAGGCCTGAAAACCGATCACTAAACTAAACTAAACTAAACTAAACTAAACTAAACTAAACTAAACTAAACTAAACTAAACTAAACTCTGATAAGGTGAAGTTTTAAGTTTGTTTGCTGGACCTCATCCCCTTCGCTGAAGGCCTTAAATCTTATTCCTCATTCGGCACTTTGGAACCGGTCTGTTAACATTTGACACATGCAGGAACCAGCAGTGTTTTGGCTAAAGTGTTTCGTTTTTGTATTTGAATTCAAACACAAAGAGATTTCACGGCTTTGGCAATAGCAGTGAATAGCGGAAGTCAAACCCCCATGACTTTCTTTCGTGAAACACAAAAGACGTTCTGGAGCATTTTGTACGTTTTTGCTACAATAAAAACATATAGTGATTTCTGTCAAGCTAAAAATGACTAAAAGCACCACACAAGTAGTATACAAGCACCACATAACAGGGCTACATAACAACTAATCGCAACTAATCTTTTTAAGAATAAAGGTTTTTGTTTACATCATATATATGTGTGTGTATTTTGTATAATAATTATGTATTCTTAATACAAACTAGTGCTGCACAATTAATCGCATCGCAATCGCAATCGCGATGTCAGCGTGTGCGATTATATGACAGCAAAATGTTGCAATTATATTAAATAAATAAATGTGTTAACACAACTTTCTGATAACAGTTTGTAGATTTTCCTTGCTGTTTAAAAAAAGAAAGAAAAACGAACAAAAAAGGCAGTGCACGTGTGGAATGAATGTGTGTGGCGTGTGTCGTCACTTGTGTGTGTGCAGCGCTGAAATACCAGAGCGAAGATGGATGCAAAGGAGATTGACAGTGATCTGGACGAAAACATTTCTAGTTTTACAAATACACATTTTAGCATTATTACTAAAATGTGTGTGGATTTTCCTTAAAACCTATCAAGTTGACTCATGATACCATTTATTATAATCGCAACCGCACATCGCAATATTAGCAACAATAACCGCAATGGGAAAAATTGCCCAAATCGTGCAGCCCTAATACAAACACATGTAGATTTTTTAAAAGAAAAATCATTTTTGAAAATATTTTAAGAAACAAATATGTGTTAATAATATTAAGTATTATAATTATATATAAATATATACACATGTAAATATATACATGCATGTGTGTGCATTTATTTATACATAATTATTATTATACACAATAGACATATATGATGTAAACAAAAACTTTTATTCTGCAAACAATTAGTTGCAATTAGTTGTTTAAAACTGTGCCATCTGCCATACAAGTATACTAGTTGTGTGATGCTGTATTTCTAAAATTTTATTAAGATTAGCATATGTTTGAGTATGCGGTGTGAAGATGCATCATGATAGGTTTGAAAATGCAATGATGCAAGAATAAAGCATAATTTTTTCCATTGATAAAAATGAAGGCCTGTTTATTTATTTTTTATGATCGCTGGAGTATAAGTGGTGTTTTATGTAGAATAAAAAAAAATTATGGCCACGTGCTCCTGTCTGTGGGTTCAAACCCAGTGAACACACATGCACCATGTACACTGTAAAAAATATAAGTTGGACTAACTTAAAAAATTTGTTTAATTGGTAACACCTTAAAAAATTGACTTATTAAAAGCTTACATTTTTTAGGTGTTATCAATTAAAGTAATTTTCAAAAGTTTTTCACTTATTGTCAGACAATTTAAGTTGATAAAACTTATGTTTTGGTAAGTGTTACCAATTGACGTAATGTTTTAAGTACAGTGTATATCAAAATTTCTCTTTTTACAGTGTATACCTTGTAAGTCGCTTTGGATAAAAGCATCTGACAAATGCATAAATGTTAATGTGATTGTTCAGTAAATACTACACATTTTTTAGTCTAAAGTCTTTATAAGTAGACAAAAATGTAAAGTTAATTTGGTCTTAAACAAATGTTAAAGTACGTAATTTAAATTTTTTGAGGCGCCAGTAAATAAAAGTCAAAATCACAAAGAAAGCCTGATCATTTTTTAATTAAAATGCATTAAAAAACTACATCATTAACACACAATGAAGGAACAGAAGAGTCAAAATTACATATGGTGCGAAT
The DNA here is from genome assembly GCA_025389145.1 of Misgurnus mizolepis. Lineage (NCBI taxonomy): Eukaryota > Metazoa > Chordata > Actinopteri > Cypriniformes > Cobitidae > Misgurnus > Misgurnus mizolepis. The sequence goes on from JAIFKI010000017.1 coordinate 34,774,663, forward strand.
AGGACAATTTGTTCTGTACAGGAGTGTGTTGTGCTTTATCAATCTTTCAGCATATCAATGCATTGTAGCTCCTTTACAAAGATTCATTTATCACTGGGAACATTTGTTCTCCAATCGACAGTTAAGTGCAACACACAATAAAGATCAATATTTGATACAGTGGATAAATAGATACGCTACATTTGGTCCTGTTCATTTGGGCCAGCAAATATATTCGTTTAGCCCTTCATAGCGAATATAGGATAAACATTGATTTCGTTTAATTGCGTTGGTCTTTCAATCCATTAACACAAACTTTTCAAAGATTGTCATCAACTTAAAGTGAATATAAGCCAGTAGCTATAGAAAGATAGATCTGTACCTTGCCACCGAGTAATTTTATGTACCCCTTAGTTTTTGTTACCCAGAAGTCATTGCAGCAGAGAAACGCCTCTTGCCTGTAATAGGTACCACCATCTTTCCCGTAGTCACTGGCTTTAGGCAATAATCATACGAGAGGCGCAATATACCCCCATAAAGACATCAAAGCGGCTATGAATCAAACCGAACACGGTCGCTTTTGCTCAGATAGCAGGCCTTAAGGTTGACCAATGATTGTGTAAAGAGATACCTCTCCCACATCATTTATCTTTCTATCTGTTTCCTTCACTCTCTTTGGGTTCTTTGCCCTTAGGTAACAGCAACAGGTGTGAGCTTGGGAAAAACCTATCGGTTATGTGCTGAAATATTCACTTACACCTGTTACGTGAATGTGTGTGTGTGTGTGTGTGTGTCATGGCCACTTTACTGCCCTTGTATGAGTGAGTGCATGGTTTTGTTATTCAAATAATCAAGGCTGATCTCCTTTCAAACGTGCCCAATTATTGTCTCCGATTTCAGTCATCCCAAGAACAAGGCAGGAAAAATAGACAGATAATGTAGGTGCTTAGAGCAACATATTTTTCACACTTGAGAGACGGCGAATGACAACAGGTGATTGTCTGAATCTTTGGCTAGCACGGGTTGAGTTCACCTGAGGGTTTATATGATCTGGAACTCTATCCGGTACAGTATGAATGTTATACGGTGTGTGAATATCTCCATTATGTGGTTTACAAGAACATACATCCTATTAAATAAATGTTTTAGTGCATTAAGCTGCATTGGAAAACATAGACATTACATTAAAATTTGTTTTTGTATAATTTAGAAAGAATATATTACAGTAGCACAAATTCCAATTTTATATTAAAACAAAGATTAACAAAGAAATCGATAGAGATAGTAAAAAACAAATGCGAAATGTTCGTGACCCGGAAACAGGAACGTTATCCACGTTGGCTCAAATAAATTAAAAAATACACAAACCGTAAAAAGTGAGTTCAAACAAACCACAGTAAGTCTGAAGAAACTGCAAGTCATTAAAAGCAATCAACACTGAGATAAAAATAATTACTCTAAAACTATTAAAATAAAATTAAAACAACAGACAAGTCCCCACAAGTTCAAAAGGCGAATTAATTGTTCATGATTTTGGCGCAAAGCAAAAAAAAAAAAAAAAAAACGCCGGTCTGTCTCTGGATTCTAAAAAAGAGTTTTGTTTCAGTTTCAAACATTCAACAAAACAACAACTTACTGCTAGGGTGAATCTCACAAAAACTCGTACATGGGAAAAGACAGTGAAGCCTGTTTTAAAGACCATAAAGAGTTTTAGCATTGCTTTATTGACTTCTCAAATTCTCAATAATCAGTTTAGACATTTTAGGGTTTTTTTGTAACTGTAATACAGTATTGTTTAACTGCAGTACAGAATTGTAATAAGTTATAAATTCATCAGCATAAATAAGTATAATAATAGTAAAACAATGTATAAAATTTAAATAGGCTTCATTTTCTTATATAATTCTTATTTCTCTTGTTGGTTTTGAGGATAAGATTTCATAAGATTCACCCTAATATTCTTTCAATGACAAACATATTTTAGTTCATTGACCTATACATTTTACTATTTAAAGACTATTTCAGCCGTTTGGAAAGTACCTGACACCTTGGATGAAAGCTTTGTTTATCATCTGTGAATTTGTGCCGTATTTACACGTTTAAAGTTCCACACTCTGTCCTTTAATGCCGACACCACCAAAGTCCTGTGGCTTTTGTGAGTTTTTCCTATGTGCATGATAAATGGTCTTTGGAGCAAAGCACTTTGGGAATGACAGCTTTCAGGCAGATTTGAAGGCTGGATAAATTGGCTTGTTTCAGATGAAACACACTGGGACAGACACATCCCCTTCATATTGGCTACACAAGCACCTACAGCTGTTTTCTTTGGTTTTATCAGTAACAAAAAACATAGCTGATATATTACTATGGGTTGTTTTTACTTTTAACATTTTTTTATGAAATTCTTTCTATGTACACCTTGTTTCCCTGTGGTACTTGGTTCCTCCTTCCATTTCATTGGATCGATGGAGGTCCGTTTCTGTCCGGTCCACAGCAAATGTAGATCACAGGTCAGCTGTCCGTTTAATAGTCTTTGGCCATTCAATGTCTTTGGTTTAGAAGCGATAGACATGGCATATTAAAACAAACCCCCCCAAAACAATCAAACATGCAAGACTTGTAACCTTTGATCTGTTTCTATAATTTTTCCAGTTTTTTTACTCTCTCAGTAAGGCCTCCAGACAGACTCGTCTATGCGTGTCGACCCGCTCATCGCCGTGGGTGAATTGCTATGACTGCCGTCGGCGTCCACCCCGTCGCTTTGGTTACCAAGGCTGGCGTTGATCAGGCTGTTGTTCCCTCCTGCGGTACCCCCGGCTCCGCCTGCCGCGGTGCACGACGTCAGCATGCGTGTGGGTGACCTTTCGCCCCCAGATCCCGCGCTGCCGGTGGGAACCATGGAGAACTGGTAAGAGCCGGATCCAGTGCCGTAGTACAGGTGATACGGTGAGGAGTTTGTCTGGAAGTGGGAGTTTTGGTTCTGGTTGCCTGGATACGGAGGCGGCAAGTAGGTGTGGTAGCGGCTAGAGGTGGGCATGCTAGCCACGCTGAGACCTCCGATTCCAGTGCTGGATGGGTTGGCAGAGTAGGTGAAGGGACCCGGATAATGCATGTGTGAATCAGAGAAACGGGGAGCTGTTAATGGGGACAGCGATGGGAACGATGGTCTCTGTTGGAACAGATCTGTACCTAAACGAGATGGAGAGAGAACACATTGTGTCACTTTTACATCCACAATACAAAAACAAAAGCAGAAAACATAATGACGTAGGTGTTTAATATTTAGAAAGGTATTTCCGCGTCACACAATGTTGCCAATGCTGCAAAATATTTGAGTCCCTGTGCAAAAGTTGACACCAAGCCAGGGCTTGGGTGCTAAGTTGGTTGCTAGGGTGTTTTCGGGCATGGCTAAAGGGTTGTTGGCTTGTAATAGGTGGTTTCTAGTAGCTTGCTAGTTGCTTTTGGTTGGATAACAAAATGTCATAAGGTTTTTTTCATCCAGCATAAAAAGCCTGCTTGCTTTGAAAAGTGAAGCACACCTGTCACACACAAATTTACAGCTATCATTCATATCTGTTACACAAACAGTTTGTGATGAGTTATGTGCTGTGTTTCTGAACTTGAAATATTGAAGCTTGTCTTAGCAAACACCGTTTATTAGCCTAGAGCAAAGACTTGTGACACAAAGCAAAGTACAAGTTAATGAGTTTAACAGGTGTATCGCAACTTTCGTGCACAGTATTTGTGAGTGTCCGTGTATATTCTATATATTTGACATAAACTTTACTATTATTATTCATTTTAAAAATTAAGATCCAGTTTCTCCCGAGTCCCGACGCAGATTAAGCCCTGATGATGAATTGTAATTGGTATCAACATAAGTGTTGGAAGCCTCAAATTTTTAACTATCTGTAAACCCCACAAAAACACTGCTGTGCATCGCCACCTAGTGTAATATGCGAGCACCACATGGTCACAGACAGTAATAAATATGATTCTGTAGCTTAGGTACAGTGTAAAACTTCATACGTATGCATAATCTCAGTTTGCCAACAGTATGAGGAAGAGTATGAGGAACGCTGGCAGAGTTTTATTTGAATAACTTGAGTTTCATATCCCGTGCGTCAGCATCATGGCTCAGTTTAATGCACGAAACGAGAACAGGTGTAAGGAGACATCTGTCCACCTGCGCACGCTCACACAAACCAGTCCCTGGTTGGTTTTTGGCCAGTTAACGCTGTTCTCTGGCTTTATGTTTTTGCTTACTGCCCACATATGAGCAGTGGCTGCTGGGATAGTGAAGCAGGCTTTGGCATGCCAGCGCCTGAGGGTGGAGAATGCCGGCTGTGCGTGCCACTAACTTGTTGAAATGTCTTCCCCACGTTTGTCTGGGGCACTGGGTCCGTTTGCAAACAGGAACAGAGAAAGGAAAACATACAGTCCTATTTGAATTTATTCAGTTTTATTTATTCGTCTGTCTTTCTTTCTTTCTCTGTTTTTGTGTCCTTGTCTCATTCTCTCTTTTTCTCTCTGTCTCTCTCGTGCTATTTCTCTTTCCCCTTTTGGAAAAATGTTAAGTTGAATTTGAGATCTGCTTCTGCTTGATAAATCAGATATATGTGAAGTGTAAACTGTTAAAGCGGCCGTTTTTCGTGATCCCATTTTTCAAACTTTATTCTGTGTGTAAGTTTGCTTTAGATAAATTGCATAAATTGTAAAGCTCAATGGCAAATATATTTTCTTAAACATAATTCGCTGTTTTTAAGAACTACAGAGAATGGCCGGTTTGGACTACACCCCTCTATTTCCCGGATATATTACATCAGTATAAGTGTTTTCCCGCCTACAGGAATACGCCAGTCACCAGCTAATCTAAGCTGCTGTCGAATCACAACACACCTAAACTAGCTATACAATCAGAACTCGTTACGTATTTATTAAGGAGGGACTTCACAGGACAAGGAAGACATCAGCCCGTTTTTAGGACAGGGAAAAATTGTTTAAATAAATAGCAATTTTCCTCCACAAAACTTGAACACATGTTATATTGCGCATTGTAAACACAATCAACGCTTCGAAAACACAGGAAAACAGGACCTTAAACAGACAAACACTCAATGGCTCCCTCTAGGGTCTAATGAAAAAGTAACAATGTCTCTTAAAATGTACTTTGTTTGCTATGTTTATGTGTCTAACTACCTCACACATGATTCACATTAGTCTCTCTACAAACTCTGTCAAAACAAAGACAAAAAAACAAGGAAATGGAGAGAGAGAGAGAGAGATGGAAAGAAAGAAAGAGAGAGATCCCTTGTGTAGACATAAGGGTCTTTGTCAAATAAATATTTGTTGTTAATTTTATTTTTTGTTGAAATCTATATGCTTTTACAGTTTGTGCACTGTAAAAAATGCAACATTTTTGTCAAATCAAAATAATTGGTTAAGTTAAAGTAACATAAATATTAGGGCTGTCAAAAGATTAATCGCAATTAATTGCATACAGAATAAAAGTTAGTTTTTTCATAATATATGTGTGTACACTGTATGTAATTATTTTGTATATATAAATACACACACATGTACATATGTTTATGACAAATATACACATTCAGATCTTCATATATTTTATTATATATAAATAAATAAAAATATATAAAAAAGATGTATACATAAATTTTTTTTTTCAATTTATACATGTACGTGTGTATTTATATATACATAATAATTACACATTACACACACACACACAAATATTTTATGCCAAAACAAACTTATATTTTGTATATTTTGTAATTACGATTAATCTTTTGACTGCCCTAATAAAAATATAAGGTAAAAAATTGAATTGTTAAATTGACTTGCAAAACTAAGTTGTTTTTACAGTACTTCATGCAGCTTTTTTCTTCTAAAACTTATTTTTCTGAGAATTCACATAATTTACATGCATTTATCGCAGGTTTTTATCCAAATCAACTCACAATACATTCAGGCTATACATTTTTATCAGTAGGGTGTTTTCTTGGATTAAACCCATGACCTGTGCATTCCTAACACAGTACCTGCTGAGCTCTTTTCCATATTTTCTGTATTACAACAGTTTTTTAACCCTATAATATGCTGAAATTTTTAATTTCCAAGCATTAAAAATAATCATGGCTATAACCAAATTAGGTATATTGAGTAACAGTTTAATATAATCTGGTTATTGTGGAAGAATTTGAAACTCGTTGTCTATAGACCTATAGATAAATTACAGATGACAATAAAATGATGTTTTGGTCTGTCGTATTGTAGTCTCGCCACAGCGAGCAGTTCAGTTTGGCAAGATCCACTAGCCTACAGTCAAGCGTGTAACCCAGTTCACTACAGAGGTTTGCCTCATTTGACTACTTGTAGAAAGTGATTTTGTTTGTTAACAGACGAGCAAGCAGTAGCTAGTAAGCTGGAATTGTGCATGTTTGTGTCTGGGATCAGGGCCCTAGTAAGGATGCAAATCTTTGCCCTCACCTGTAAAATGGCAATGCAAAGATAGATGGATTACACCTGGACCAGGGAAATGATGTGGCCAAGAGAGAAAGAGCGAGAGCGAGAAAGAAGCATAAAAAGAAAAATATAAAATAAAAACTCTATATAATCAAATCAAAAATCAAAAAAGTATATACTATGGAAATTAAAAATAACATTCATGTAATGAATGTTTAATTGAATGGCTGATTTGATTTTTTGCTCCAGGTTAGATTTTCTACTGTGTGGTTTTACGCATGACTGGCGACATGAACCCACAAGAACCAACCAAACAATAACTACAGATAAACGCCATTAACTGCACTACTGCACATCCAGTGACCCCAAAACTATTAGGACACCTAAACCACACTTAACATGTATGAATTTTGTTGTATTAAATAACACACAAATCACACCAGCATCAGATCTAGAAAGCATTCAATGATTTTTTTTAAATAAACATTACCTCAAAGGAGAAGACTTATTTACCTTAATTTTCATGTGTAAGGTAATGGTTGTATAAATCATTAGATGTGCAGAGACAGGACGTTGATGAATGCTTACTAAAGGTTATGTTGTTCAGACGGGTGGGAGAACCTGAGACGCACGCAAACATGTAAACTTTGTGTGTTTACGTTAGAGCTGTAGTCCATAAGACAACACAGCACGTCGCATGCAAACCAACTCATTTCTGTGATCTTATACATACACTGTCACCATCAGGACGGCTCGGATTACCATTCACAAACATCTGTTACTGTACACGAAGTTGATAAAAAAAATCAGGTTATTAGACTATTGGACTGTTTGTGTGAGGAATTTTGACCTTACTGACTCTAAAATCAATTTGTTGAAACAATTGCATTGGTATTGATCTAAAAACGACAATGAACTGAATCAATACACTGTAAGTCTCTTGATCTTTCTGAAGCGTTTATTATGAAATAATACTGTTGGATATAATTACCGCCACAGGGCTTTTTGATCGCTTTAGCTCAGGGTGGTGAGTCAACATTGCGCTCACACGCATGTCTGCAGCGGGGAACACATGGCTGTCTGATCCCGATCCCAAAGGAGAGAAAAATCACAAATGAGATCTCTTTAATACCTATGGTTTTGTTTTGCCTAGACAGTGATGAGATTACAGAGAGAGCGAATGGAGACGTTTCTTCTAAAGGAGATTTTTTTAGTTAACGCTCAGTTATCACACATTTTCTCTACCCCTGTTTTCATGTAGCTCAGGGGTTTTCACAGTTTTTGTCAGTCAAACCCCCTTGACTTAAATTATGTTCATGAAGTAGGCCTACTCCCTGAGTTTTCAAATTTAATAGCTCAATTGCAACATTTATTTATTTTTCATTCATCTTAAATAGGGCTGCACGATTTGGGTAATTTTTCCCATTGCGGTTATTGATGCTAAAATTGCGATATGCGATTGCCATTATACTAAATGGTATCATGAGTCTACTTGATGGGTTTTAAAGAAAATCCACACACAGTTTAGCTAAAATTTGTATTTGTAAAACTAGAAATGTTTTCGTATTGCCACGTGATGTAGCAACTGCTCAGTGTCAGTAATCCTAAATCCAAAATACCGCCATACAACAGACATAGAGGTTTTTTTTAGCTACCAGATCACTGTCAATCTCCTCTGCATCCATCTTCGCTCTGGTATAAGTGACGACGCACACCACACACGTGCATGCCACACGTGCATTGCTGTTTTTGTTCATTTTTCTTTCTTTTTTTTAAACAGCAAGGAAAATCATCAAACTGTTATCAGAAAGTTTGTGTTAACAAGTCCACACATTTATTTATTTAATATAATTGCAACATTTTGCTGTCATATAATTGCACAGGCTGACATCGCGATTGCGATTGCGATGCGATTAATTGTGCAGCACTAATCTTAAAGTTTTTTCTGTAGCATTTTACATTGTTATTGTTATTTTTACCTGTTATTGGACCTTTATCTGGTCATTTTCTTTTAAAGGTACATAAACAAAACATATCTGTCCATTATGCATGATTTCTCAGTTTTTAGATATACTGTAGTGTAATCATAACATGACATGCATTGAACAAACAAAAATATATATTTTTAGTAGTACATAGAGTGTTTTATTTAGATGTTTTTTATATAAAAAAAGTATGATTCTACTATAATTAATAACTTTTTCATAAACTCACTCCCCCCTGCAATTCCCTGGTGAGCCACAAGGGGCGTGCAAACCCCACACTGTAAAAAAATATGCAGCATTTTTGTCAAATGAACATATACAGTATTTTTGTTACTTTAACTTAAAAAATGAAGTAAAACAATTTCAACTTGATTTTATAAGTTATGTCAACTTTTCACCTGCCAAAACTTAAAATAGTATGTTGTTTTAACTTCATGCAGCATTTTTTTTTTTTACAGTGCAGTTTGGGAAACCCTGCTGTATCTCAATTGGTAGAGAATTGTGTTAGCAACGTAAAGGTCATGGTTTTCATCCCAGGAACACAAATACTAATAAAATGTCTATATTTTAAGTTGCATTGGATGAAAGTGTCTGCCAAATACGCAAATGTAAATGCAGCAGTGTTTCTGGTTGCAAATGTTGTTTGCTTACTATATGAGTCAAGACACACTGCGATGTGATTCACTCCCATTAATAACCAAACTGAACCGGATTAAGCACTCTTAACAGAAGAGGTGTGACGTGCATTTATCTGCAGTGCGTATGTGGTTTTAACACATCAATAGAGAAGTATTGATAAGGATGTCATCTGCTGTTTTGAAATATGTCTATTGGAGGTAATAAATCTGATAAAGTGCAATTAACTTGAATGTCCCACAGGCCGTGTGACAGAAGCCGTGTGTGTGTGGGGTGGAAGGTAAATGACTGAGCTGGTTTGGATGTTTGGGGTTTGCGGGAACAGGAAGGGCAGGAATTCTACTTTGCCGTGGGGAAGGAAAACCGTGCCAGCTCAGGGTATGCTGTTGTGTGTCCATGGCAGCGTGAGTTTGTGAGAATGTTTTTGAGCGAGTGTGTTTGTATGTTGCTGAGAAGCTTGCCAAAACAAGTGCGTGTTTATGTGTGTTTGACACCCAGATAATATTTATTGATATTTTTAGGTACAGGTGTGTGTGTAAGCAACAGCAGATATTTTATTAGTTTCATTAGTTTTAGCTGTTTGGGGTGAAAGAAATGACTGGATCCTAAATCTCTTTTACTACAATTTCTGCTAACATTTTGTTTTAAGGCTTAGGAAAGTGAAGTATGGGATAAAGAAAGGATCTCAGTTAGACTTAAAACTGGGCTAGGAGTAAAAACGCTCCATTCTGACTGGATCATGAATATTGTGATTCATCCATTATGATTGCAACACGCATACACATCTGCATATTATAAAAGTCATCTGAGGACAGCCATTTGTGTGGTTTCTGTGGATCTACGTGTCAGATTGATTTATTTTCTCTTTCTCTCAAGTGCCGACGACACAAAACAGCACCAACAAACAATTATGCCAAATAAAATTTATCATTGTCAAACGTTTGATCTCAATAACAGAAAACCAACATACAAGGATTCCTGAAACAGATGTATCGATCTTTTCAAAGGAATACTTCACACAAAAATGAAAACTGCCACCAATTATTTGCCATTGTGTCAATCAAAAACTGCATGACTTTTTTTCTTCCAAGGAACACATTAGCAGATATTTAGCATTCCAGATCTTGACACAACACTTGTATGTTTCCTGAAAACTTGGAATATACTTTAGAAAGTTTTTAACCAAGTCGATCCAAATGTAGTTTTACAGTTTTTAGATTTTTTGTAATTAAACTGCAATGGCATAAATAGAGAAGAGAACAAAAATAATACTTGTAATAGGGTAGTTTGGTGATTTTTGGCAAAATTTCAACCCAATTGATGGATAAAAGACGGCCGTAGGGGTCACTTAAAAATGACAAATTTGGTTGAACTAATCCTTTAGGCTGGCATGTGAGATCTCTTACCTGACCAGCGTATGTCATCTTCAACTTTGCAGGTTTTCAGTCCAGGAGCATCGATCTGATCTGGCCACAATCCTGCACCAAAAACATATACTGTATATAAATATACATATTTATAACATGGGCCTGTTGAATGCTTTATTCTGATTGGCTGAGAAATGGCAATTCCACCTTGGGTGTGCATTATTTTCAAATAATTCAACGGCCCGTCGTCAATTATTCTTTATATGTAATCACTAATTATTTAGGAGTCCAATCTAAGATGGCTACGAGCAAATAACTTAAAAAGTTAATTTTATACAAAATAGCCTGTATGATGATTTTAAAAATTAAAAACTATTGTGTAGGCCCACAAGTGAAGTGGATTATCACAAAATTAAAATGTACAATTCCTGTTTTTATACATAATATATTGTACTGTTATAAATGATTTATCTGTGCACTAAATAAAAAAAAATAAGATGACAAATGCTACTTTCGTTTTATGGCAACTTTAAAAAGATAACGTTAGATTTGTTACATGTTTTTTTAATAAAATTAATTAAAAAATAAGGAATACTTGTATTGCACCATTTTATAGTAGTAAAACTATAATTAACTATTTTAAGACATCATTCACATAAATTTAGATTCAGATGTTTTGAATATTTTTTTTAAATTTGATTAACGTAAGTTGTAATTACTGCTACTGAAACATAAATTAAAAACCCTGCTGATTAATGTTGCTACATTTTCTTTGTTGTGAATGTATAATATTTCGCCCAGCCCTATGTGCATATGCTTATCTATGCATTTAGTTGAATGAGCCTGCACATGCTCAGTGTGAGAGGCAGATCTGTTGGTGTTTTCATCAAAGTTGCAGAAGAAAAACAAACACGCATGAGTTGAAATCTTACCCCGGTATCAAGTTACGCACACACAGATATGAGAGATCATAACTACACCTGTTGCGCTGTGTGTGTGTGTGTAGTGGCACGTGCGTGTGTGTGCGCGTTTTTGCGCAGATATCTTTGAAATCTTGCTGACAGTGACAAAATATTTGTGTTTTGCAAGCAATGCTGGTTGTCTGTGGGATATGTGTGATGCTTGTATGTGTGTGTATACGTGATTGTGAATGCACACATTGTTAGCATCTGCACACAACTGTCTTGCTCGAAAACGCACAGACACACTAGTTTCTAATAAGATACTTTGTGTGTGTGTGTTTGTGTGTGTGTGTCACACTTCACTGAACTGCCAATTTGACATGCAAATAATTCCTGTTTGCTATCAGACTGAAATGAGATAGTTGTTACAAGCTAATCGTTTCAACACAGACACACATGTATGAGACATGTACGTATTCAACTAGAAATTTACATGTTCGGAGAAAGATATCAGCGGAGCTCGAGCATGCAAAACTCGTCGCCAAGTTGCCGGGGTGTCACTAAGTAGTTGCTAGGGTACTAGAGATGCACCGAAATAAATTCTTCCACTGTCACCAATAGCCGATTATTCAGAGCGATATCTGCTGATACTGATCATTTGGTGGTTATATTAAAGGAACATGCCCAGATTTTGGGAATTTAGCTTATTCACCGTATCCCCCAGAGTTAGATAAGTCCATACATATCTTTCTCATCTCCGTGCGTGCTGTAACTCTGTCTGACGCAGCCCCCGCTAGCTTAGCTTAGCACAAAGACTGGAAGTGTATGGCTCCAGCTAGCAAACTGCTCCCAATAAGTGACAAAATAACGCCAACATTTTCCTATTTATATGTTGTGATTTGTATAGTCACACCGTGTACAAATAACAAGGTGATATGAGACACAGCGATCTTTTAACACTATACATACTGGGAACTATATTCTCAGAAGACGAAGCACCGCTACATGGGCGGAGTGATTTGCACAACTCTTTGTTATTTGTACACGGTGTGACTATTATTGTACCGATTATTGAACATTATATCGGTGCATCTCTAGTGTTTACTAACACAAGTTAAAAAATCTCACCTACAGCAGTCTATTTTAGTCTCTAAACATGTCTGACAGAAATTTGTCAGATTTCTGGAACAAGCGAGACCACTCTCAACATTAGTTAAACAGTAAAGTTGAATAACTTGGACCTCGAAGTTTGTCGAAAAAAAAGAGATGCTTGCCTTAGCAAATAGCATTAAAAACATGCTGTTTCCAGTCTGTCTCTCTGGTTTTCTCTGCACAATGATAAATTCTTCAGTATAAATGCTCTTATTGAAGCCCCAGCTGGTGCTTCTGCTGAAGAAAATAAACATCTCACTCAAATATTTTGATTGGCCGATATACAACGTCAGTAACAGTTAGACAGAGTTCTGCTGCTATTAAACCAGCGTGTCACAAAAACAGTGTTTGTGTGTGACGGTGAGCAGCACAATATGTGGGTAACTGTGAAAGTTTTTACTTGTTGGTGTATATTCTGTGTAAAATATTCCAGTCCCAACCAATTGTCACGCTGAATGCAGATCTGCTATGCGACGTGACCCAGCCGAAGCCATTCGGAAAATTTGGGGTGTTTAATGTACAGTGGATTGTAGTTTAAGGGTGGTCAGGGTTACCCAAAAACAAAATCAACGGTTACAGATTAAATACTATATGTGGTTGTGTGTCCATGGCAGCAAAAGTTTGGGTCAGAATGATTAACATTTTATTATGTAATTTTATTATGGTTTTTTTATATTACATTTCCATTTTATGATGTTATTTAATATTATATATAATAATTCGGCATAAGACATTCCAATTTGCAACAAAAGGTACAACTATCCGTAAAATATAGATGTCTTTCAAATTAGCCATTGAGATTCCTAATGCCGATTTTAGGTCAGCAGCTAGTAAATAAAATGTATTTGTTGCTGGTAACATACATTATTTTATTAAAGTGCCCATCAGATGGATTATCTAAAATTACCTTTATTGCAGTGTGTATTGTAGCTGTCCATCAATGATAACGATCTGCAAAGTCGTTCGTCTGAAAGTGCACGATAAATAAAGTTATTAGCCGTTTCTCAAAACCAAGTACGCCGAACTCGGACTTGTCTCCTTCGTAGTTCGAACTTGCAAGTTCAGACTCGGAAGAACGAACTCCTGATGCGAAATGCATTCTGGGAAACTTCGCTGTCATAAGTCCACACAAGTCTCCTCTGATGCATCCTCGATAAAATGGGCGGATCAAGAACACATCCGGGGATTTTATGTGAACTTGGGCTTGATGCGAACTTTGAATTGGAACAGTACTTGGGCCGCGACTGATGACGTTTCACAAGTCCACAAAAACACAAGTACAGACAAGAACGCATATTGAGAAACGGCTATTGTCTTCCAAAAAAGGAATCGACTCAGAATCGCCTTAACGAATCGTCAGTAATCAACGAGTCAAATGAGCGCATGGTGACATAAAACGATTGACGCACCATGCAAATAAGTGGTAAAAACCATGCCCTGTGCCGCAGTTACACATCTTAACACATATCTGTTTTGTTTTTGTTGTTTTAACACATCTTGTGTAGTCTTTATTTATCTGAACACAAAATCAACATGAAATGACACATAATGTGTTAAAATAACACATAATGTGTTAAATAGTTTAACACAAAACAGTGTGTTCAAATTAACACATCCTTTCTTATAGTGTAGTATTTCGGAGCATACAGTTTGATTGTAGTTTAACTACTTTAAGTTATGAGTAACGTATATCTTAATAAAATACAAGTTTTAACATTTGACCGGAAACAAAACTATAAGACGGAAGATGAAAGAATATTGTACGAGAGAAAGGTTGAGTCTATTGCGAAAATGGTTTGGGTTAAGAGAGAGAAGCTGTATATAGCAGAGTGAAAATGCAGGAAACCCTCCTCAGAACCATCAAAAATAAACACAACCACCATGAGGTCCGGCCTTCCTCTCAGATCCTTCACCACACATCCTTAAAACACACAAACACACGTGAAGTCTCAGTCTGACCGCCCACAGTCACTTCACTGGCTGTCTGATGCATGGCACACACAAAATAGGAAAAACTCTCTAAACGTCTCAATCTGATCAGATCGGCTTACTTTAAGCAGTTTCGGGGAGTCACACGTTTATATTTCTCTGTTTGTAAACAACGTTTTGCAAGTTTCTAGGCTACACGAGCACTTCTTAGGAAAACCTCGTACTAGTTTTGCCAGCGTTTTTAAATCACTAAAACCTGTTGGAGCACATTTAGGCTGTGGCATTTATATGCGTGATACATAGGTTTGAATGAAAACATTCGTCACAATGAAGACATTCTCGACATGCCCTCTTATTCTGTAAAATGTCTATTTTAGAAATGTGAAACAATGTGCAGTGGTTCTTCTAAAACATTTCGCGTGAGGCCCCCCTAACAAAAATTCATGACATAAAACAATCTCAAACAAGTATACAAAACATATTTAATTATACAACGTAGTGCTTTTGATTAGTAGCTTATTTTTTTAGATTTAATTACATAAAATGTATAATATATGAATGTATTTTATAAAATGTCATGAATCTGGGGCTCCCTGGCACCATCTTGCGTCCCCTTGGGGGCCACGCCCCACCGTTTGAGAACGTTTGCTATAATGCAACGAAAAACAATAATATCTAAATGGTTAAGTATTGCAACAAGTTAGTATTTGCCGTCATGTAGACTATGCAGGTTAAAAATTAGCTGTTTTACCGTAATGAGCATTACAGTAATAATCAAATAATCGTAAAAATAGTTTAATCTGAAATTAAGAAATCAAAAATTATTTTGGAAAAAGATTGAATAATGACGAAAAAGCACTCAACATGAGCCCATAACAGATGTGAACTCCTTCAGCATTGTTTAAAAATCATCTTTTGGTGAGACCTCAACAAGCTGCTTGATAAAATGCCAAAAGTACGGTTTTGCAAATTCTTGGCAAAGAGTGACTACTTAAAATATAACATAGTTTGATTTATTTTGGATGCTTTTAGTCACAACGAATTCCCATAGTTTTGATGAGTTAACTTTTACTATAAAACATAAGTGTTGCATAACTGTTATACAATTTATTTGAGTGCAGATTTTGTTAACATTACTCTCTCTCTCGTACACACACCGACATGCACAGTTTGTTGAACATAAAGAGACAAGTATCACTGTATCAAGTGTCACTGTCCATTAAACTGTGCACACCACACACAGATCTTTATCTCTTTATGTCTATACTTTGATTCTCTCGAATGAATTTACTCGGCACTTTCGTTTGTTCATTTCTCGCAGGCCATCTGAAGCGTGTCGTTACATGTTTGCTGATGCTTAAGTCGAATTCGCCACCCTGATCCACCGGCTCAACAATTGCTGTGTGTGTTCTAGTCAGTGTGGGTTTTTGTGGACGGCACGGTGTGTTTTGACAAATCTGTTTAAGCATAAATCAAGTCTGTGTTTGGCCTGCGAGTTTTGTAATTTAATATTTGTTTACAGTCAGCAACAATCCGCGAACCTCAAGACTCCCGAATGATGCAATCCGCATGCATGCTCTGCATCACTCAGTTGGTATGATAGACCATATAATCATACTGCGATTAGTGTGATAAATCAGTGATTTAACATGTCTATCTTACACATGTCTGTCTGCAAACCACACACAACACATAGCTGTCTGACAGAAAGTATGTGTGTGTATAAAGATTTATATCAAGATGTTGGGTCTACCTAAGAGAAAGAGAGAGTCGGTGCCCTGGGGTGATTGATAATGTTAAAATTAGTGAAGATTTGATTCATTACACACACACACATACTATTAGTAAAGATAATAAAATGTATAATAATTTACAGTAACCTACCTCTAAACCTAATTGACCTAAACTGGTTCACTTTATTTAAATTATAGCAAAGCATGACTCAGTTGATTTATGTGACTTTAAATTGGTGATTACCACTTCAAAGGTCTTTACAGGTTGGTTTTTAACATTGTTTTTAAGGACATTTTAATGTTACACTATATTATATTTCAAATGTATGTTCCTGTAGCTCAGTGGTAAGGCATTGCATTATTAGCGCAAAAATATCCAAGGAAACATATGTACTAATAAAATGTATACTTTGTAATGCGCTGTAAGTTTCTTTGGATAAAAGCGTCGGCCAAATGCATAAATGTAATGTATATGGATTACAATAATGCTATGAGTTGTGAATAGTGTTGTCACATCTCTGTGTTGTTGTTATTGGAACAACACATATAGTGTTACTTTTAACAACTTGTGTTGATACCTTTTATTTGTTTTAACACAAAATGACACATAATGTGTTAAAAAGCATAACACAAACAATGTGTAAAAAATGAACACATCCTCTTTTAGAGTGTAGACACACTTACACATGAAAAGCAGACACCCGGTCTCCGACATCTAAAGCCCTGTTAATGTGTTTTGTCTGCTTTAGGTGTATGTGTCTGTGTGACAGCTCTATGAAGAGATAATTCCTCTCTTAATCCACCTGCAGATATCGATGCTACACATTCCCACTCAAACACACAGACTCCTAAGTGTTGGCATGAGTCAGTGGTTTGGGTTTGCAAGAATGCATACGGACCACTTAAAACGCAGAATCTCGTCAATATTACACATCCTTTTCACCGTCTTTGTGAAGCGTCATGCTTAGACATTACCATCTAATGTTTTAGATGCAGGTTAGCGGCTCTTTTCCCTACAGTTCAGTTTGAAGTCATTTAATAAAATGTTTTTAGTCAAGAGCAAGTGTGCACGATTGTCAGTGTTTGTATATACGGGCCGCAGTCATAACAAGGTGCTGGGGGGATTTACCCCCCTCTGGTTTTATATCACTACCTCTGATGAATCGTTTTTTTCTCCCGAGTAGGGAAAAAAGTATCCCCCCATTTGTAAAAACAAATGGCCATATAAACAGCCTAAAATAAACATAATTTAATATGAGTAAAAACGCTGCCACGCAATAGTGCACACAACAGTAAAATCAGGAATGGAGTATTACTGTCAGCTCTTTCGCTTCAGTGACAATAGCTGACAGCGCGTCTATGTTATGTTATTATTCTTTTTTCAATCCATGCCCGGATTTTCCAAATGTTGCCAAGCACCAACACTCTATTTTAGCACGAAAACCGTGCCGAATAATAAAAAATAAAACAATTACGACCAGCATATCATCTTATTTTACAGGACCGTCACAAAACAAATAAATCTTACAACTGAGAATGAAACAGCAGAAACTACTGTTGTTAGGATAGGAACTCCCAGGATGACACAGGAAAGCAAAAATGAAGTTATGAGTACGGCATCAAAGCAAACTAATTTTTTAGTCTGATATCTTGTCTAAGTATGCATATGTTATTTGAAGAGTTTGGTTCCAAAACTCGATAAATGACATTTATAAGCCAAAATCAGTATTGTAATCAGGTCAGTATTTAAAAGTAAATTCTTAATTTTATGCAAAATCCAATATCCGCCGTGTTATTCTGTCATCTTTTCTCCTTTTTTTCCCAAAACACATTAAACGCCACTCCTACTTTTCTGCAGAATGCAATAAATCTGCTTAACAAATCACAGCGCACCATTCCACGCATTTTAAACAAAAATGGCGGCGCATTGAATACACAGAATCCTCGTTTTCCTCATCTTGTACTTCGTGATCAACAAACAAAAACAAAATCATTATTTTGATGGCATTGATAAACCTGTGGTGGTTTTCTGTGACAGAAAAGAAACGTAAGCCATCACCATCTAAAAATTTACGCGAGAGGCACTCAGGAGACGGAAAATGCCGGCTGTTGCTTGTTTTCCCGACAGCATCAAGCTTCTGCCATGCTAACACATTGACCCCAGAGGATCTTATGAAAAACGTTCCATAATTTTACGCGAAGCCAACGAAAATCGAGCAGGACCAAAACATTTTACAGCTGATGATCGCTGTGAAAAAAGTTCAGCGACGACGTCCCAAGTATAACCGTAGCAATGTGTTCTTATATGACAAAGTAATTGTTTTGGTTAATGCCATTAATGTTTATTTTTTTAATCAGTGTATACCACTAGTCAACTAAATGAATATAACATGGCAAAGATGAATGCACATTTATATATTTATTCAAAAGATTTATAGCATTTTGAAAAAAACTTGGAAAAAAAGAATCAGTTTTTATAATAAATCTTTTAAAATCAAATTATTGATTTGAATTTTTTATGTTTTTATAACCTAAAGATGCTATGTGAAAGTTTGTGACAGAAAATAGTGCTTTTGTTGTCACTTTCTTTGTATAGAAAACACGTTTTTACCAAAATTTGTCAAAATGGATTTATTGCGTTTTGGAATCAAACTCTTTATTTATTAGTATATTGATAGTATGTTGTGCATTGCATTTTGCATTTTTTTCTATTAAATAAAATAGAAATGCATTCTGTCGTGTAAAGTTCACGTTCTGCAATAGTTTTATTAACTGTAACAGAGGCCATGGCCTTAAGCCTCCTTGCTAGAGCACCCAACTCCCATTTTTTATACATATTTTATTTAAACAGTTGCAAAAATAGCTTAATACACCAAATAATCATTATAAGCACGTATTTCATAATTTATTTTCATGAATAAAAACATTTTAACCCCCCCCCATGTTTTTTTACAAATCGCACCCAGGTCATAACCCACAACATATTTAAGTTTACAACACAACACCGACCTCACAGTGCGGCGGTTTAGTGGAAACTTCCGCTCTCTAAGTTTACCGGTACTGTGGTACTGATGTGTGAATGATCTCGTACTAGTAAAAAGACGTAATGCTGCGTGTGTAAATTGCATTTATTTATTTACTGGTAAAGTCATTTGGGTAAATTCATGGTAATTTGCTGAAACTACTATGTGAAAAAGGGTTGGGTCCCTTATATAGTACCTAAGCCATGTAAAGCTGATATTGAAACTAACATATGGTGTTGTAAAGATTTCATTGTGGGTGGGGCAGCACAGTACAATGCAACAGAAGTAAAAAGCAAGTGAAATATATTTCAGCAACACACACACCCACATATACACACACACACATGGTGTATGAGAACTACTGGGTGGGTGGACGGGGTGTGAAATCTGCCTAAGCGACAGAGAACGAAAACGGAAAGATAAACAGCTACTAAAGTTTATGCCGTGTGTGTGTGCAAAGGTTTGGCTACATCGGTCAGGGCCAAATTTTTGAAAATGCCCTTACACATACAGTGAAACATCTGGAAACTGACTTGTGTGAATGCATTAAGCTGGTTCTCACTAGCAAAAGTCTCATAAAATTGTCAAATCGTGTTTTAATAAGCTAATAATGTCGACAGGTTTGTGTGAGGCGTAGAGGACAGAAAATAGCAATGAAATCGAAGGAGGTCTGTAAGAAGCCCTGACTAATATAACTGTGTATTGTTGTTGTTTTGGCAGCAGACATCACATTTAGACCTGTACATATGTCTCAAAATGTATCCTCGCTCACTATCACACACATACTGACGTGGGAACCGAAATAGAGAGGACTTGCTAGATTCCAAACTGTAAGGTGTGAGGTGTCGTGTGGACCTAACGTCTGACTGATCCAAACACACACAAACCTGGTATCTGTGAGGTGCCGGTGGGGCTGTAATGTGTTTGGTGCGGGCGCGCGGTCCCATTGCCAGGGTTCATTCTCATCCGTTGAAAGCGTTCGATGTCCCCGAGACGATCGGAAAACTGTTTATGAGGATCGTCCGGCTTCACGCGATGACCTGCCGAAAGAGAGAGAATGCGATGGTTATTAGGATGAGTTTAGTCTCTTTTTATAGTTGAATATTTTTGACACTAAAAAGTGATTTTGAAACCGATCTTTTGGGCTGTTTACTTGTTAGTGTGCATCAGACGTGACTCACACAGTGTTTGATGATCCACAGAGGAAATCACCAACAAAACCCTTACTATGTTTGTGTGTGTGGGGTGGGGTGGGGGGTGTTATCACAGACAATAAGTTACCATCCCACTTCAGTAGCCATTATAGACAAAAACACCATCACATGTGTGGTCTCTAATGGATGAGTTTAATGTGACTATCAGTGATGTGTGTGAGGAACATGTGAACATTTTGTGGTTTTTAATGTGGAGTAATGGCTGGATTTGAATATTTCATTCAGATATAGAAGGATACCAGACGCTGTGATATGGATTTTGTGTGTTCGTGCCCCCTCTTTCACCCAAGGGCAATACATCACTCTGCAATTTGTTCCCCCGGGGTAATATTTCTATTAGTTTATTGCTCCCTCCATTTGATGGCACCGTGTCTCTCTCCTGTTTGATTGAAATACTAAATAGTCATTTTTCTTTATGGTTTGTTTATGAAGCGTAAGATACACAAGCACACGGTCCCATAGGAAAGAAAACTCACAAATGAGATCTCATTAACGTCTTATTAATGTAATTTCTCCTAAACGGCAGTAATAAAGTGGAGATTAATATACACTTTTGATGACATCTCCGGTTTTCAGCTCGTGTGTTTCCTGTAGTTTCGAAAAAGATCTCAAGATAGTCTCTAGATACCAGACTGAAATTAACCTTTGAAGCGTTTCTATGCTATCCGTAATCTGTCTATAGCTAAAATATATCTTATAATAACGCTTACTGTATGCCAAATAGGGATGCTAAACAATTAATCGCGATTAATCGTTAGCAGAATAAAAGTTTTTGTTTACATCATATATGTGTGTGAACTGTGTATAATAAATTAATATAAATAAATGTACAGACATGCATGTATATGATTTAGAAATGTGTATATACATTTGTATATTTATGTATAATTTATATTATATATAAATATAAATACTTAATATATACATTTTTTTTCTTAAAAATTATACATGAATGTGTTCATATTTATATATATACATATTTATTATACACCGTTTACACACATATGTGATGTAAACAAAAACTTTTATTCTGCTAACAATTAATCGCGATTAATTGTTTAGCATCCCTGATGCCAAACAGTGTCTTTCATATTTTATAGTAATTTGAAACAACTGAGAATCACTTTGAGGTATGGATGAACAAAGTCTTACAAAGTTATCTGTAATGATTTTCTTTTGTTGTCTCCCATGGTTAAATCATTTTTTTTAATCGACATTTGTTTGTACTTCTATTTTCAATTTAAGTAGTGCCATTTCATTGTCTGACTTTTCAACCTGATCTCACATGATAAATTCTTATGTTGTATGGCTAATTCGTACGAAAGGAATCGTACAAAAACTTATGATGAGTATTAGAAAAAAATATATAAGAAAACCCCACCCCTTACCCCAACGTCAAAGGGGGAAAGCAAATCATAGAAGAACCTACAAATGTGGGTGTACGAATCAATCTCGTTAAATCCATACGAATTGCCATGAGATTGTGTTGGATCTTTCCCTCCAGCTATGTTTCGGTTGGGAATGCATAACGATTAATTGCGATTAATCTATAGCAGAATAAACTTTTTTTGTTTACATTATATATGTATGTGAACTGTGAATAATAACTTTGTATAGATAAATGCATGTATATAATTAAGAAATGTTTGCATGTGTATATATATTTGTATATTTATGTATGATTGATATTAGGGATGCACTGATACCACTTTTTTGGAATATGAGTACGAGTACTTGCATTTCAGTACTTACCGATACCGAGTACTTAATAAAAAAACATGATTTAAATTTACAGGTAACAGCTTTAGTCATATAATTTAACAAAAAAACAAAGGACTAGTTTTCCAGTTTGTTGTAAACTCTGCCTCTTTGGACAACACAAGAGGCATTAACCCCTTTTAACGAGTACGAGTACTTTAGAAAATGTGGTATCGAGGCCGATACCAGTATCGGTATCGGTGCATCCCTAATTGATATTATATATAAATATAAATACTTAATATATAAATATTTTTTTTTTCTTAAAATGATACATATATGTGTCCATATTTACACACACACACATACATAATTATTATACACAGTTCACACAGATATACGATATAGACAAAAACTTTTATTCTGCTATAGATTAATCACAATTAATCGTTATGCATCCCTAGTATAATGACTAGTATAATCTAACATGCAATCATAAATGTTTATTTTAATCATATGCAATAACTTTATACTCTTTTCTATAAGTTAATAATCTTTAATCACTTTGCGGTAAATTACTGCTTTTAAATGCAATTTAACAGTTACACATTCAAAACCTTTTTATTCAGGCACTAGCATGGTCAGTCCTTCTCCCGTGTGTGGATGGTTGTAGGGTCAAACCCTACGTACAGTCACCCTGTCTGAATTATTATGGATGAATGAATATTTCATAGGTAAGGGGCACTTAGACAGGAATGTTGACGTTTTGTGAGAATGATATCATAACCACAGGACACACACATAGACACACTAATTACAGTGGATCTCTTTTTTGCGCACACATACACACATTGCGGTCTGGACGCACAAAACACAAGTGCAGTGGACAGTGGGTATCAAAAATATACACGTTTGCCCTTCAACCTCTTGGAGGTTACAGTAGTTAAGCTACAGTGAAGCTAACTTTATGATAAAGCAGTTCGCCACGTAACTTAAACTACTAAGCTGTTTTAGTGTCAACGGTTTATTTTCGACAACCATGCAGTACGTACAAATAGAGACGGCATCTATTTTGCATCATCCAGAGTAAAGATGGGACCATACGCTTCATTTTATTAGTTCATGCACTTTGAGGCCCACACTGCTCACTTCTCACGCTACAGATCAACTGACTGATACGCCCAGCTTCCTTCCTTTCACCTCTCCTTATTCTCTTTTTCTCAAACCACCAAAGAAAGAAACATATGTTCCCTTTCGGACGGACTGAACACAAGCTCTTTAAGCTCGACTGGACCGTGTGCATGTGTGTTTGAGGAGGGCTGAAATTTAACAGTCGCCGTGGAGGACCAGACGTGTCACGGCGGGCACACTGTAAATATTTGTACTGGTGTCTATAAATGGGACTCGAAGGCATTTGATAACATTGTAGAATTGATCTGCTGTTTTAGGCTCAGACGTGAGGCGTGCTTTGCGGTTCGGAAAGGCCTGTGTGTTTAACTTGTAAAAGATAAGAGAATATTTCCCATTTATTTAGCTGTAAATGATTTGTACTGCTGCGATTGCGCTGTGAAGATGTTAAAAAATCCAGAGAATTCACAAAAAAAAAACCATTCTTTAAATAACTTTGGTTAAATCAGGTGGTATAAAGATGTTAACATATATAAAAATAAATGGATGCACGTGATGCAGTACATTTAATCGTGATTAAGTAGCACTCTCTAAAAAATGCCCTATTATTGACCCACCCTTGGGTCAAAAAGGGACAAACTCAACCTGTTTGGTTAAATTAACCCAGAAAATGTGCAGATTTGACCCAACGCTAGTTACATTAATGCGCCTTTCATGTCAGTCCCAACACAGGCTGGGACAAATTTTTAAGTTCCCAGTTAAAAACCAGTTCCAGCACAAGAACCAGCACCATTCTGGTTCTTCCTGCCACTGGTGAAGTTGACAGTTGGTGGGTGGGTGTGTACGTTCAGGTGTGGATGTGAGGCCTCAGACGAAAGTTTGCAGTAACGAGCACCGCAGACGTTTCTCCATCTGCTAAGAGCACCACACCTGTCTTCCTCTCGCTTTTACCATCATGCAGTTTCTCTTTCTTCCCTATCTGTGAATGTCATAATGTCAGTCCAGTGTGTGACCAATCCCATCAGCCCATGACAGGAAGTGGTAGGGCTGGGCTAGTTTCGGTAATATATTGGTATGTTTTCCCGGTAGGATACGGGATAAGACAGTACCGTCTATAGCGTCTATATTTATGTTTTTTTTGTTGTGCGCAGTGGTTAAAAATCAGTGCTGGAAACTAAAAGTTTTCGCAAAAAGTGAGCCATTACCATGGTAAAATGTGCTCGAGTACTATAGTCGTCTTGCTAGCTTAAAAGCATAATGAAATATGGGCTGAGCCATCACTGTTGTGCCCTTGAGCAAGACATTCAGGGTTTTTCCTGATGTATTGTCCTTGTACTAAGTTCAAAGCGTCGGTCTGTGACTGTTTGTGTTATGTGAAAGTGGTAGAAACAGTCCCACTGGTTTTGGTCATGTGGTGGCAAATAAATCTAAATGTTGTATTTGATGCTGGTTTCATCTTTTGCATTGTTTTCTCATCTTCAGGGCAAGTTGTAGCAGGCGAGGTGTTCAATAGGCCCTTCAATAGGTCATATGAAAGTGAGACACAACAGAAGGCCTGGGCTTATCTGCCACCTTTGTCATCTGTGTCTTCGTTTTTAACATCGCTATGCTTTTTGTTCAAGCTTTGTGTAGAAAAAAAGTGAAAAAACAGAAAGGGTGTAACAGCGCACATGTGTGTTTGTGGCTTTTTGTGACTTCGTGAGTGAGATAAGTGTGCATGCATGTGTGTTAATATACACATTACTTGTCAAAGGTTTGGACACACCTCACGGAAAGTTTCTCATGATTTAAAAAAAACTTTCGTAGATAAAAATTCAATGAAGTAATAAATGCAATTATTTAATAGTTTACTGTAAAAAAAATACAGCATGAATTTTAAACAACATTGAAACAAATTTTGTGAGAAGTTGACATAACTTAAATAAAAAAAATTTTTAAGTTAAAGTTACATAAAAATATATGTAGATTTGACAAATATGCTGCTTTTTTGCGCATACATTTCTTTACAAAGCCAGCATGACTATTTTTTTTAAAGTAAAAGATGGACTGGGATGTAAAGGACAAGCAGCTAACATGAAGTTGGTAAATGCCAAGAAAATATACAGAGAGTTTGTTGTGTTTGCAAATGATTGATCATTGCATAATTTCCATACTTTCATTTGTGTCATTTTATATAGTTTCAGTGACTGCACTATTATTCACAATTAGTAAAATACTGAAAGTAGAAAGTAGGTGTGTGACCAAACTTTTAAGTGATGACATAGATGTTAGTGCTGTAGTAGTGTGCATGCACCTGCATCATGCGTGGTTTTTGGTTGACCTACTTGCAACTCACATTGCAAATACATACCATAAGAAAAATGCATTTTTAAACACATATGTGTCTGATAGCGATGTCTAAAACATAGATGTCCTGAAATCTAAAGCCTATGGTTTACAGGAGGACACAGTAAAAGAGTGCTGCTGTAAAAGAGGGTGATGCAATTCAAACTCCATCGCGAGGTGCTTAAAACATTTCTGAAAGGTTTATTTGAGATAATTCTGGACGACGTGGTGGAAATTAGCGAGGAAGTTATTAAAATTAAGTAGCTGAGGTTTGCTGATGAGAAGTGCATGAGGTGTCAAACAACTGGAAAAGACCCTCGGCTTTGAAGTGCAGCCGCCTACGTGTGTGACACGGTTTGATGCAACGACATCTTGCAGGAGTGTGAGATCAGATACACATTTGTCTTGTATACCTCCCATGCAGATACGCACACACATACTGTATTTACATACTCATACACATTTAAAGAGAGGTTTTGTCTGATTTTGTGCAATTTTGCATGCAAAATAGAGTATTGCACATACACTCATATTTGCTAAATAAGAAACAAGCTGTTTCTGTGTTCTTGTTTTGTATTTAAAAATTGCTAATACGTTTATAATAATTGATCGTAATTGTGCATTTTATCAGATTTGCAAAGGGAAAAGTGAAGATATGTTTAGACGAAGCTCAATAAACTCAAGAAGAATTCGATTTCTTACAATAGAAACCCTTTAAAAACCTAAAAACACTGAAAGAAAAAATCTTTCTCTCCTTTCTCTGTATTACTGGAAGCCATGGGCACATCTCACTTCTTCAATTAGGCTATTTGCAAAATTTTCCTCACTGTTAAAAACGGCAGAAAAATAAACAGATGATTCACTATAATGTTCCCGTAACACTCCTCCCTCCCTCCTCTCTCTCTCTTTTGCTCTCTCTCTCTCTCTCTCATTTTCCTACGAGGTCTCTGTCCGACTTTTATCATAGACTGTGAGTTGGGTTTATCTTGTGGCTTTATTAAATTAGTCTTTAAAGCTGCTAATGGGTTTGACTGGATGAGAGAATAAACAGGGATGTTCTCAAAGGTGGGCCTGTCCTCTCCCGCAGAGGAAAACAAACCTGGAACTGTTTGGGAAGAGCGTGCAGAAGTTGTGCAGACACCCTACGTTTCTCTTTTTGTCGAGTTAATCCCACAAAGAGAGCCTGGGACAATGGCCGAGAGGTGAAGTTAAATGAAAGGATAAAGTCATTGTTTATGTCCTTCAAGGCACTTTTTCTGTCGCTTTATGAAGCAATACGCAGATCCAAGGACTGAATCTGCACAGCACGCATGACTCTGTGTGTGTGCGCATTTTCAGTCTTATGAATCGTCTGTTCATTTCTCTTAAACGCATTCCTTTCATTTTGAGTCCAATATTGGCTCCATTCATACGTCGCGTCAGTAATGACGAAAGCTGCTGTGGTGACCGCTAGCCGTCAGCAATGTACACCAGCATTTCTTTGAAGAAACCTCCTCATGATGCGGTGCTAACAACATTAGCGTGATAATACCACCGTTACAATTCTGCAGAAAGCACGCACACACTTCCTCATAGGAAAGAAGAATAACAAATTGCATCTGTTTAATATTTCAGATGTTTTTCCTAGACAGCAGTGAGATTAAATGAGGAGCCAGCGAAGACATTTGCTTAAGTCTTCTGGTTGCCAGACGCCAGTACAGTAATTTCATGTTTTTCCTTCAGATTAATAACATCTATCCTTGTAAGCGGACATGTGCTGATGTCAGATTTACGATCTCGGAAATGTAAGAATCCATTACTGCAGCTTAGTTTTAGTAAAAGGTGTTTTTGGACTGGGCAGAAAGCTTTACGTGTTTCGTAGTACAATAATCTCTTTCAACCAAGAAGATTTAGATCCTTTTAAAGCAATGGTACTCTGCTATGTGTACCCAAAAGCTTTTTCTTAAAATGTATTTCATAGCATTCACATCTACGGGGCCAGCGTGCATTATTTACGGGATGGCACACCTGGCAGGTGTTCTATACACACAAACTCTAATGCATGCGTGTACACTCCTTTATTTACAGAAAACACACAGTGATATCTTTGGAAAAATAACACAGCAAATGATATTGTTAACCGATTTACATACCCACTATGAACTGTGTGCCAAAATGCAAATACAGCCGAACATAATGTTGTGTTTAGTTGTGTATGCGTATGCGTACGTGTGCATTCAGTGCCTGTTCCGTCCATCAGGTTTAGGATGTCTCTTCCTGAATCACTGACCTTGTAACCTTGTCTTGTCTCTTCTCAACATGATATCAAACTTGGTGGCATATGCAAAATTGCTAAATTTCTGCTTGAAGTTTAAACAGATTCATTTATTATAATAGGAGCGATCTAGTTTGAGTTGCTTTTAAACTGTACTTTGTAAAAATGAAGGCATTATACTGCCCCCTGGCATCTCTAAAGTTCAAAACCAGCAGTTTTTGGATGAATGATGTACCTTTAACATTTGTATTTCAAAAAAGATTGTAAAAATGTTTCTTTGAGGAACCAAAAATGGTTCTTCTATGGCATCACTGTCTTAATTTTTTAAGAATGATACTACATTAGTTATAGACATGTTTGACTGATGTTTGACAGGCAGAGGGAGTCCTTATGTCCTTATTTTGAACAATGAATAATCTATCTATTGTCTTACCTTACCCTAGTGTTTTTTAATACCACTTTGCTTATCCTATATGTAGGTAGTGTCATCTCATCTATCTTCACACTTTAGTCATCATTAGTCTTGTCTCTACGTCCTGTTTATCATTGTTGGATGCCTGTGCTGTTTATTTTTGTATGTTGTGCGTCGTTGTGTTTGTGCATGTGTGGGGTCTGTCCCGTCCATCAGGTTTATCAACTCCGTAGATAAACATTAATAAGGTATTATTCTATTGGCAGCAATATCAAAGTATTGCTTGCACGCCCACGCAATAATACACACTCACGCACATGCACACACACACACACACATGCATGCACACACACGCATACATAACCTTAGACAGCCCTTGCCTAGGGGGAGATGAGGGTGTGGTTTTTCATGTGAAATATGCCATCAACACAACATATCTGACAAAAGCTCGCATATACACATACAGTATACAAGCTAGATTAATGGCACAAATTTAACGCTGTAAATTTAGGACAACGAATGGTAGTTTTGTATTTTAGGCATGCATGATGTATGCATGTTATTATGTAAAAAAAAATAATAATAAAATAAAAGCAAACTTCGAAGCTTTGTGGTTAGCAAGAATGTAAACTAGATCAAACAACTTCAACGCATTGTTAATTGTTATCCAAATAGAGAAGCTCTCATGTGTTGTTGCCTGTGTTCAATGTGGAATAATTTCACATGGTCAAAACCTAATGTGACCACACCTGTTACCACATACATAATCACACACATAATTTTACGTTGCATTGCATTTGAAGGCACCTGTATATTTTAGTGATAGTTAAGTGAGCATTGGCTACAGGTCAGCCACAGAACGGCTATTCGACCATTTATATACGCATGAACATCACTAAAGAGTCTTTACAAGCTAACACGACAAACAGTACAGTAGAGTACAGACGTAACTTAAGTATGAAAATGTATGTAGTGTATTATTAATGCCATAGAGCAAATAACATATGCATCATTCTGTATAAACAGTGTATATGCATGACTTCTTACGTTTATTTTTCCTTTTTTTATTCTCTTTTCGAGTTTTGTGAAGTTCACTTTTTTTGCATAGTCCAATTTGCAAAGATTTTACCTGAATTTTATTCAGGTGATCACACAGTTAAAGTTCATCACATCGACTATCCAACGAAATATGGACTACCAATTTTATAGATAAATAATATTATTATTTTTTATTTAATTTTATTGTATTAAAATAAAACAGTATTACAGTATTTGTTTAAATACTGTATGTGCAACTTGCTTTTTTGCAATAACATTCAGACTATTAAGAATAGCTTACGTGTCTAGATACTTTGGCCGACTGTAGAAATAGCAGCCCTGCTTTTCTCTTACATGTGTGTGTGTATATATATATATATATATTTATCTCTCTCTCTCTCTCTCTCTCTCTCTCTCTCTCTCGTCTCCAGGTTGTGGTTGAGGGCTGCATTAGCGATATAGATCTGTACCCCTCAGTGCTATGTTAATTTAGTGGGCTCTAATGCGGTCAGGCACTGCTGACCCCGCTGGCCAGAGAAAGTGCCCGCTTTCATTGAACCCTGTGTTTGTGGCTCAGGGACGCACCCTCTCTCTCTGCGCCCGAAACGGCTTAATACCACACCGCAGCTGACATCTGAGGTTGGAAACTATCTACACAAAGGGCTGTTCGCTGTTTAATATTAACACACGCTGCTATGCAGGTGTTTCTACATCCAGGCGCACATGCACACTGTTGTGCGCTGAAAATACAAGCTGACATTGAAACTAACACTTTGGCTCCGAAATACACTGTACGCTTAAGGGACGCGCGCACGCACACACACGGTGCCTCTATTCCCTGGTATCATCTGCAGATGACTCATAAACATTTAAAAGCAGCTAGTGTTCCGAAAATAGTATAAATACTCATCGCCCCTGTTCGAATCCTCCATAATGTCAAAAACCATTACATACCTGCACCGGATTCAACACAGTGTACTTTAGCTGTATTGTGTACTAAACTCTTACACTTAAAGATGAACTCCAAAAGCCAACAGATTATCTAATATGTTATACTTGGCACACATGCTAAGGCAGCTCAGCCCGCAGTAAAGAACAGGGTATAAAGCAAACACACAGGAGAGGTCATATCTTCTTGTATCATCTCTTTGGTTTCTTTCTCTCAACATCAAACAGTGTTTCTTGCACTGAGTTCACAGGATGACTAAACGACTATTTTGTATTTTATTTAGGCCAATATAAGTTGACAATGTGCAGAATTGAGTTATGAAAGTATAACTAGTGTATTTTGATTCACAAATGAATTATTTTACAGAAGATAATTTCGTATTGAGGATACTTATAAAATCATGTAGACCAGTTTTAAAAAAGCCCTTCTGCAAGAACAGACAACTGTAGTAAACAATGCGCAACATTGTGCAAAGTGGTTACCAAACACAAGCCGCAGATGGTAATACTGTTAGTCTAG
Organism: Misgurnus mizolepis; assembly: GCA_025389145.1. Taxonomy (NCBI): domain Eukaryota; kingdom Metazoa; phylum Chordata; class Actinopteri; order Cypriniformes; family Cobitidae; genus Misgurnus; species Misgurnus mizolepis. Next base: position 34,805,389 of record JAIFKI010000017.1, read on the forward strand.
ACCTCGACTCGAGTCGGCTCTGTTGACACTCTTTCATAGTTAAAAAGGGGAATTCTGGGTACTCACGTCTTGGCTCTCTAGGTCCGTCCACGGTGACTTTGATAGCGCGGTGGTATGTGGCAACCTGGGGTGGTCCGGTGAACACAGTGATGGTCAGAGTGAAGCTCTTACCTGGGGGATAACATGACAAAGTATGGGTATATATTTTTTTACGTGTAGATATACATTTGCTTGGCGTGAAAAGTGGGGTTCAAAAGTCTGAAGCCACATTTTAATTCTTGCAAAAAATTTTTGTGGTTGTTTAAAAAAGAATAAAAACATTTCTGGGTAATTTATAAAATAGGCATTTTGACCATTTTATCTTTATATTTGACAAAAGGTCACATTATTTTTCCTATATAATAAAATATTTTTGTTCTTTAATAATGTTCAAACTTTTGGACCCCAGTACTGTATGGTAAGAGCCTGTTTGGTAGCAAGAACCAGAGAAACCAAAAATACAGGAAAAGCATTTGGGGTTCAATAATAGACTGGTGCAGTCAATATTCCAGCAATATGCTGCCATGCTAAATCTTAAAATTAAATGTGATTTCCGCCTCATTCGGACTTAAAGCTCTTTGTACTGTAGGTGAGGTTGAAACAAAAAGAAATCTCTATTAATTCGGGTCATGAATGAGCGATTCATGTACGCATAGCTGGATAAATGAATGAATGTCCTTTAAAGAGAGACAGCAGTGGTGCTTTGATGCGCTTTGAAATGCGTTTATGATGTGGATTAGTCAGACAATGTTTTCCAGATTGTTTTTGGACTCCACTGTGTCTGTGTGTGATCTGTAAACGCAAAGAAGCGGCGCTTTGAGGAGGAGAGAGCCGTGGTTTGTATGAGGGGTAGAGGGTGGGGTAATTGACTGCAGAAATGAAAGGTACTTTTAATTCGCGCGCTGCGGCGCTTTCCACTCATCCGTCTGCAACTATTTAAAGTGTAACATTTACAGGAAAAATGTGAGCGCGAGACGCAAGGCCAAGAGGAAAACGACGGAAAGCTCGTGAAAGAATGTGAGCTATGTAAGAGGTAGACTGTTTTAGGTGTATAAACAAGAACCCAAAACATTAATGAAAAATCCTTCTGTGGAGCAGCACAGTTTAACAAATGTTAGCAAAATGGTTACGTTTGAACGCATGGCATCTGTATACGTTTTTTTAAGGATAAAAACTAGATTTTTGTGTGTATTTCCAATAGCCTAGTACATGCATCAGACCATAAAATTAGACACCTCTGCCGCTTCTTCCCACGAAGCGCAGGTCGTTGAATCGCGCCACCTGGTTCTTCATCACTGCCGACGCGTTTCTCAGTTCCGCGGAATAATTCTCATCATTTCCCGCCATCACCGTGACCAGAGTCCCGTCAGGAACATCACCCAGAGCCACCACCTGATAAACATTAGACACAAACTCCATAAATTTCATAAAATCCTTATAATAACCACATTTCTTCATACTTTAAACCCTCTTTCTCCTGCATTTTATTATAATAGGATATAAAAGTAAAATCCTTGTGCACTGGTATTATTAAATTGTATAAGCAATTAAAAATATATAAACTAAATTATTATAAAACATAACATGTATGATTAGTTTGGAAGGTGCATAATTCCTTTAGATTTTATTTAAATAGGTTGCAAGGCTGGTATTTTTCTTCTATAAATTAAGCATCAAATATTAATTCTAAAAAAATATTAATATATGTATCATAATAACGTTGTTGTGTTTTTACATTTTGTTTGAAAATATATAATTATATAATAATAATGACAATATAATAATAATAATATCTCTCTTGAAATCAAGCAGAAGTATCTTGACGTGATTTCATATTTAGTCTTCACACTATCAGTATTGCTGACGCATAATATTAAATTATATTATGATGCTATAATGTTAAATAACATAAATGAAATATAATTCAAATGCACAAACTGTCTGATTCAATTCGACAATACATGATAAGTATACTTGAAAGTGCATGCAAACATGTTAGAGAAATAAGTTCTGCTTTTACCTTGAAAGCTACGGGCAGAGTTTTGTTGCACCTCCAGTGTGACGGCAGGACCGAGCACAGAAAGTTTGGGCTGTCCGTGCGCACCAGCTCTCCGGCGTGATCCGCTAGTACGTCCACCACAGAGCGGGTCTCCACGGGCCGCCCGGTTCTCAGCGGGCCCGGTGCGCTCATGTTCGGGCTCTCGCTCACTTTGGCGCACGGGAATGAGGCGGAGGGCGGCGTGAACCGTCTGCTCGTGCTTGGGTCTACGGGAATATGCATCACAACAGATTTACAAATGAGACCCCGTTAAGAGTTCAAAACACCCGAGGGTGAGATATGAGTCCTTGGCGGTGGGTCCGCAAAAAAAACAACAACTCCTCGGTGAGTGTTTAATTTGCTTCAGCGTAGCGCACAGGATGCAGCAACGTTGAAATGCGCTTGACTTTCCCACTGACTTAAGCAAAAACCATGAAACCGCAAGCGCGCACACACACTCTTCTGTCTTTCATGCAAATATACATGCACGCACACTACTGATGCACTTCACACGCGTGCACCAGATATTGCTTATAGAAGTACGATATACTTCAAAGACTTTCTAAAACTATTCGTTTATAATATAAAAAGCCTAAAATTTATTCCAAAGTGTTTAGGCTACAGCAGGTGTGCGTTGCTTCTGGTCCTGGATGTCAGCGACACTTTCAGTCGTGTCAGTCCAAAATGTTTAAAATAAAGTCCACACAAATAAATTCCAACGTTTCAGGAAAGTTTTTTGCAATAAAGTCCCGGTTTGTTGTCAGTTGATCGTCTCCAGATGTTCACGAGTGAATGAAAACTGAAACAAAACGATGAAGTTTCGGATCAGACGTGTTAATGCGAACGCTGCGCCGCGCACTGTGTACAGCAGCGTTATTTACTCAACTCATTATAGCTTGGAGTGAGCTGAGCGTTTAACCAATCAGCGATCGGGGCTGGGTTGAATGGACCAATCAGCGAACAGGGCTGGGTTTCACCGAACTCATCGAAGGAAACTGAAAGCATCTGTACTATCCGCGTATACTTATTGAACAATCAATAAATATGAGTCCTCTCCTTTGCCACCTTGTAAAAATGTTGATGTTATGGGACATAATGGATGGATGGTTAGAGTCTGTCAGGTGTACCGTCTTTAAACCACAGGGAAAAATTATTAAAAGTATTTTGAAACGTTATTCACGACTGCATGCGCCATTGTATGTAATGTAGCCTGTATTTTTTGTTTTAATATCTAGTCTTAGATAGTGTATTAGACATTTACATGTACTGTTAACAATGTGTTGCAATAACACCCTTAAATTTTGAATAAATTAAAATACAAAATATAAAAAACAAACAATTAAATTAAACATGTAATAACATTTAAACAACAACTCCAGGAAAAAATTATAATAAAGGTATGTTTGAAAATGTCTGATTAAACTTGTATACAAGCTCCAATAGTGTCAATATAAAAAACCTCATGGTATTATAATCTTTAGCATTACAAGAAAGATTATTATTTCATAAGGTTTTGATCATATTTGTTTATTATTAATTACAATCTAATGAGTTCTGGTGTGGTCGACACGCCCTGAGCTTACACACTCGCCACTAGTAGGCGCATTTGTCGTTTTAAAGTCCATAGTGTGCCTCAGGCTGAGAATTAAAGCACATTAAACAGACACTGAATGAGATGAAACACACAGAGAGAGAAAAAGAGCCTAATTGCAGTTTATATTCATTCTTTTCTAAGAAGTTTCTATGAAGTCTTTTGAAAGCTATTCGTGGTGATGCATAAAATGCTTTTAGGTGCTTCAGAATTGAAACTATAGCAACATGACAAACAAACAAATTAACTCGACTTTTTATTCACTAACAAGTCCTGAACGAATTAACCATTTTGAAAGAAAGATCATTTGTGCTGAAAGAGCTAAAACATGGGAAAACATGTTATCTCTATACAAAAACTCCAAAACAAACACAAAGAAAAAACTATAAAGATTTAAACAAGGTAAAGCATCTGAGAATTATAATGTTTTTAATGTAATTATGCTTTGCTTAAAACTAAGTTGAATAACTGGATAGGTTTTTTATTTATTTATCTGAGCCAAATGCATTTAAATAGCGTATAGAAATGCATAAAAATAGCGTATAGACCGATTTTCTTTTTTTTTTTTAAACGCGTTAAGTGCAAATAATAATGATAATAATCGTGTAATAATAATAATAATATTAAATATTATTATAATTATTTAATTTATTAGCCTATATTTTGTATTACTTCTAAATATTTTATAAAATGTTAAACTCTGTTTATTATACAATTAAAAGCAACGGAAAAATATGTGCATTGACTTAATTTTGCTTTTATTCCTTCTTTTACTATTTCTCATTCTACAATGGATAGAGGCTCACGTGCTAAAGATCCACTATAGTTTTTAAACCAGCGTTTGGTTGCATAGGGGGAACATCCAGTTACAATAAGATCAAATAAATACATTTGTGTTTAATAAGAGTCAAATACAAGGAAACACTGTTATCATTATTATTTTTGTTATTACATTAGGCCTATTATTCGTGATAATAATAATACCACAAAGCCTTTAATCTTATTTTCGACATCTGTTAATCTTTTTCTCCTTTTTTTTTCTTTTGCACTTTTTTTGTGTTAAACATCTGATCTTTTAATTCTTATCTCCTTGTTTGGAAATAATTTGAATACAGTTCAGATAGGATGTCAAATGTCTCACACAAATGGTCAAAAAAAGCCAAAATCTAAATATTTAATCTCAAACCGAGATCATTAACATGTTTCTTTTACATCTGATAGACTAATTGCGAATTTATCTTCCTCTTTTTATTTTTCACGCATTAATATTTCTCACTATTCGTTGCAAAAAATTGAAGTGACTGCATTGAGATGCAGATCTAATCTACAAGTATTGCGCATAGCTTACATCTCTTACAATATAAATTTAGTGACACATTTACAAATAATTTGTTAATATGTACATCAGCATAAATGTAAAGTTATAAACGTATCGTTACAGCACGCTATTGCATATATACATATAGCCTAAAGTTTTATCCTAAACCTTTAAAACCTCCAAAAGAACCACAGAACCCCCCAGCAAACCCCAAACGACTGCTTGCCAGGATCGTCTGTCAGGAGCCGTTATTTGGAGCTCGTGGTGGACGCATTTATCGTGGATATTTTCGCATCTGTTCATTATTAATACGTGACCGCACGCGCTCAGACAGACTCCGCGCGCCTGTCACATTCAGACTCCGCGCGCAGTTTCTACGGTTACAGTCGCGCAGCAACACGCCCTAATGACGCGCGTCTCTCTGATATCCGATCAGCCCGCGTCAAATGCACATCTCTTGCACGGGACAAAGAGTCATCGCGCACTGAGAAATGATGTGAGTGGACATAAAGGGGCAGGAGACCTGAAATAAATAGATTTGGGTTCAAAGAGTGAAAATATATTAGACAGAACTTAAAACCACACTATCAGATACCATCATTCTTTACCGTAAGGTACAGAAGGGATAAACTCTTAGGGTTTAGAGATAGGGGTATGCTCCGTGTTGCAAACATTTCCTGATCTGTAAAGATATTGAATAATGTGTTCCTGTAGCTCAGTTGGTAAAACATTGGGTAAGAAGGTCATGTGTTTGATTCCCATGGAACACACATGCACTAATAAAATGCAAGTGTGCATGGCACAGGAGATCAGTGCACAATATGTGAACTGCAACCATCTCATAATTTGCTGAAAATATAGTGTGTTAATTACTGTACCCTGTCTGTGAAATCCATGCAAGTCTAATGATCTAAAATTAGGAGCATCGAAGTAGTCAGGAAGTTGGCTTCCCAAATATTGATTAAATGATGCCTTTACTCAATATTAAAGATATCAAGGTTATTTTTTCACAGAATGTTCTTTTCAAAATGATTTTATGCAAACAGTGAATCGCATGTGCAAAGTGTGCCCACATCCAATCACAAGGTAGGTGTCAAATATGCTTAGAATAATGTGAGATTTGTACTCAAAGCAAAATATTATTGGAGTTTTTCCAAAAGTGTTTAAAAAGTAAAGAAAATTAACAAGAATTTAACGCACCATTTGCTGAAATGATTGCACTTTAAAAAAATGCTGGTTTGTTTTAAACCACGATTGTATAAAATATGGACAAACTCCACGGCTTGGTTAATTCAACCTAGTAAACAATGTTGAAATAACCCTGGAAGTGTTATTTACTCAAAAATATCTTGCTATATTCATTTTTTTGCATATAGTACAAACATCACTATTGCTCCTGTATTTACATCGCTGTATTACATCTGCACCACAGGCCCTTTGCTGAATGCTGGTATATGATTCATCATCAAAACAAACTTTTTCCACAACTTAAATGGCTCTATTTTTAATGTCATATGACATTTAAACAATATCGATTTCTTTTTATAGAACATCAAAATTAGCATTTTCCATCCATGCCTTGATTGTAACTTATAAGTAAACCGGTTAAACATTTCACATGCCAAATTTTCTTCACGACTTTATGCAGTTTGAATTCATGCAAGTCAAATATAGTTAATATAATCATACGCCTTTACGGCTAATAGCAGATGCATGCACCACAGACACGTAACTACAAAAGAACACCCTTAGCGTTCATGCAAAAACAGCACGATGATCTGAAGAATCCTGAATCTGAAGAAACCACAAATATGTGCTCCACACTGGTAAAACATTACTTTAACATTACCATCACCCCCTAACACACACACACATGCGTACACACACTGGCCTTCATACCCGCAGATAAAAATCAAATCAGGGAGTAAAATGCTGACATAAGTCTGTGGATTTGCTATCTTCCCCCCACTGTGGGCGGCGGCACATTTCTACGTTTACAAATTACAGAGGGAGCAAGTCTGGTAGCCGCAGAGAGCATTCCTTCCTTACACTGTCTCCTTGTGTTTCAACTGCGGGTTCGTCTGCCTGAGAAAGCAGCACGGATGACCTGCAGTCAACTCTAAATCTGAATTTCGGCCCCACCTCATATCAGGTGTCCTTAATGACATCATCGCACCATCCTATCGGAGAGAGAGGATTGCGATTCTGATGTCATAATTTTACACAGCACGCCTGCAAATGTAGGTTCATATTAACAAAAGTACATTGATACCAAAATCACATGTAAAAAGATGCTTCTTGCTCTTTTGCAATAAAGATGCTTATTTTACCGCCTTTGTCAAATACAGTGAATCTTGTGGTGAGTGAGTCATTCTAAGTCGTAATTTGTTTTATATTTAAGTAAAGCGTGTCACATCAAAGCGTATTTGGTAGATGGATGGCACTGAATTGCCTATGGCCCTTGAATATTACAGATGAAGGCAGTCTTAATGTATATGGGTCTCTTTGGTTAACGTTAAACAAACATGTCGATGTAAAAGTGGGCCCTGTTTAACAAAGCACATTTTATCTCACAGCCAGGATTTGTCTATGTGAAGAATGTTTAAAAGTGTGCAAAATCCGAAAGCTCATTTAATACTTTGCATATATGCATTCTGTAAAACTTCAGCCATCTTCTCATTTATTAATGCAAAAATAATATTTCAGAGGACATGACAATATTTACAATAGCATGATCATAGTGGAGCAGCATAAGAGGTGCCTTGATAATAAGGGACGTGATCGTCAAACCAGGCAAAATTTAGTCTTGCTTTGTGTAAAAAATCATTTATGCTAGGAATTTTCTGCTTTATGGTAAATGTTTATAAACCCATACTTATGCAGTGTAAAAATAAATTTTAATTAGTTTAATTTAACTTGAATTTACAATTATTTTCAACTTTCTTGACTAGTGAGGAGTTGCTATAAATTATAAAAAATTTATTTTTATAATTTATAGCAACTCCTCACTACACTGTAAAAAATAATGGTTAAAATAATTGAACAAAAATATCATACAAAAATAATGTCTAAAATAATTGAAAAAATATATATAATAATGGCTAAAACAATTGAACAAAAAATTTAAGGCAGTAAAGAATAATTCAGATTTACAATTAATTTCAACATACTATTATTTATCTTGACTAGAGATGAGTTGTTATAACTACAGATGAGTTGTTATAACAAGTCAACATAATTTTATAAGTTGTAGCAACTCATCTCTTATCAAGATAAATAATAGTAAGTTGGTATTACTTGTAAATCTGAGTTGATTCAACAAAAAAATAAGGCAGCAAAGATTTTTTTTTACAGTAGTCAAAAAGTTGAAATTAATTTTAAAATTAAGATGATTAAACTTAAAAATGTAAGTGCAACAAGGCTTTTTTAACAGTGTATGTAACTGAGAAGTCTGACATCACACTAAAAGTGCATGATTAATCGGGCCATCAAAACAACTTTGTAGGAAATGTTTTTCAGTCAGAAATTTAATGTCATGTTTAGGTTAGAAGTGTCTAAAAATTTCCAACACTGTTAGCTTGGCTCAGTAAAATATTGAGACTATACTGCATCCCTTAAAGGTCAAAGCCTGTATTATGGACACATTTTCTTGTTGAATTTGAACCATTCTAGCATCCTGGTAATATAATTGTCCTCCCGGCCTCCAGAGGGGGCTACAGAGTTTGTATCAGCTGAGTTAAACATGAGCTATGCTGCATGTGAAATATCACTTGCAAGAGACACAGGAAACATCAGTGTTGTTATTCGCACCATCAGCACCGCTTTCATGCTCGAAGTCTCGTAGACATCTTCGGTGCATTTTCACAACTTTAAACTATGGTGAGCATTGATTTGTAAGCTAAACTAATTTCTACTTTTTAGTTTATCTTACAAACACAACAATATAAATGCAAAGCATGATTGAGATGTATAGTCTCACAAATGGCTTGTTTTCTTTGTAAGGCACTATGCCTGTATGCACCAAAGTTGTAAACAGTCTTGACATGGCTTAGGAATAAACAGCAGGCCGTGGTCATTTTTTATTGCGCTGGATCTTTTTGAGCTCATATGCAAAACATTTTCTATGACTCTGAAGCAAGAAATGCACTTGGATTAAAAGTAACCAGTCTGAAAATGGTTCTTTCATATGTGGTTTGACAGTGTAGTGTTACAGTAAAATCATGTTGTTGACCAAGCAGTTTTTGTCCCTGATTGTGGTTGACCAGTAGCATTATTTATTGAGTTTACAACACGGTATCATCATGACTTAGTCGCATGTTATGATGTAATGCACATAGAGTCATTACCCTGTATGTCTGTGTTGCTTAACCTGTAAATCCCTTGAAGTCCCACTAAATGTGTTTTTTTATAAAATAAGTTCTAGAAATAAGATCTAATAATACTTTGCCGCAGGGATGATGTATTTTTGTAGGCCAACCCCGGAAGTTAGCGGGCACTGGTTTTCTCGCCAAAAAGCTAATTTATTTTTTTAATAGACTTTTGGATTATCGCAAATAAATAAACTCTGTGTTTTACAAAAGTTTTGCCCAGCATGATAATCTTCACAAATGAACACAACTTTTATGATTTTTAAAGCCTTTTTTTTACTTTTAATAAATGAATTAAGACTTCAAAAATCTTAAAAGAAAAACGTGTAAGTGTCATAAACCATAATCCAAAGAGCTTTTCTAAAAGTCTACGGGAAAAATTATTGGCCTTTTTGCGAGAGAACCAGTATCCCACTAATTTCTGGGGTTGGCTTGCAAAAATATTACAATAACACAAAAATAGTAAATAAAAAAAAAAATAAACCACCTTGTAATCAAAAGAAAAATGCTGGCCCTCGGCATTATCAAAGTTGCCCATCCCTGTGCTAAGCTATGATAAAAATGGTACCGCCATACTTGGAGATCAGCTGAATGGATTCCAAAATTGGTAAAAATCAAATATTTAACTCTAGTGGAGCTGGAAAATGAGCATATTTTCAAAAAAAGTGTAGTGTCCCTTTAACATCTGACTTATCATTTAATACCTTTTAAAGATAAATAAGCAAAACGTTGCAAACTTCCACAGGGACAAAAAAGTATGGCTAACTGAGGATTCACCAATATTGCACAGACAAGTTTCTATATAACTAGAAGATATTTTTGCAGGCACACAATTCAATAATTCGAGTCTATTTTTATAGCAGAACCACAGAAATTCTCCACCAGCACTGGGAAGTCTGATCCTCCAGGAAAACTTCAAAGACCCTGGAACAGACCCCGAGCGCTGGACAGAGATGTATTTTCTGAAAGATTGTAACAGTTTTGATGGAGTAAGTGAGAGTTGAGATGCATTGGACACACGGTGCTCCCACCCTGATAATAGATGGATGTACAATGTCTTAATGAGGGAGAGAGAGAGAGCGAGAGAGATCCAGGGGTGACCTTGCGGTGGGCCTAAATTCACACTCCGCCCCACTGGCTCCCGAAATAAGCCACGTCCCGCTTTTATGAATGCTCCTCACCACAACCACCATAACTCAGGGCTTTCCCAAAACAAGAGCTGTTGTGCCGGCAGCGTTAGGAAGTGTGTCTGCCTGCCAGCAACCGCTAGGGCTGTACACCAGCGTCTGCTTGCCACATTTTACCCAGAATACAATGACCCTTTGTGTTTGTGTGCGGTGGGCCCTAACTCAGCCGGAATACAGAGAAAGAGAGAGAGAGACAGAAAGACGGACAAAAAGAGACAGAAAGAAAGACACATAGATAGACATAGAGAGAGAGAAACAGACACATAAATACATCTGGTTGATTTGAAAAATTCAATGTGGACAGAAAGAGTAAAGTGTAATAGTGGTAGAGGAGAACGACAGGAAAAATGGTGTGAGATATGGGGAGGGACTTTCATGTGGTCACATATGGAATGTTGTCTTTCATTTCTGCCTGCAACAAAAGCCACATGTTTATCTTTTTTTCTGTAAGTGTCTGCAAGGAGGAGGTATGCAGTATATGAAAGGAATGAGGGAATTAAATTAGGTTGACATAAAACTGGAATTTATCAAAAGTACGCTTGTCAGAGCATGTGCATGTGATGACACACTGTAAACATGTATGATTATGTTGACGCAGTTTTATTGCACATATTAAGCCACATATAGGGGATGTAATATGTTAGAATGGAGTCAATGGACATTTTTTAGCTTATGTGCTGAGGGACTTGGCATTCACACGCCCAAAAAACCCAGCATTGGGTCAGAAAGGGACAAATCCAGCTGTTGGGCTAAACGAACCCAGAAAATGTTTATATTTGACCCAGCAATGGGTTAAAACCAGTGGCGAGCCGCGAGATCTCTCCTGGGAGGCACAAATGTGAAACTCATCAAAACATATATGTAGCCCGTTATTTGTGTGGCCGTCATGTCAAAATATGCGTTTGCCACATCATGTCAAAATATGTGACTGCTGCAGACACATTGAAAGGATTTATGATAAAAGAGACACTCGTGTTTGCTATACTCGCTTAAACTCATGTCTAATCAGGGTTTAGTGTTAAGCAAGTCTCTCTTTTATCATAAACCCTTTGGATGCGTGTGCAGCAGGCACGTATTTTAACATGACGCGCGATGCACATAGGTTCAGCTGATGCTCGTACACGTATTTTGACGTGCCGCGTGATGTACATAGGTTCAGCTGATGCTCGAACACATATTTCGACATGACGAGTGAGGCACATAGGTTCAACCGATGCTCACACACGTATTTCGGCATGACGAGCGATGCACAGAGGTTCAACCGATGCTCGAACACGTATTTCGACATGACGCGCGATGCACAGAGGTTCAACCGATGCTCTAACACGTATTTCGGCATGACGCGCGATGCACGTAGGTTCAGCCGATGCTCGAACACGTATTTCGACATGACGCGCGATGCACATAGGTTCAACCGATGCTCGAACACGTATTTCGACATGAAGCGCCATGCACATAGGTTCAACTGATGCTCGAACACGTATTTCGACATGAAGCGCCATGCACATAGGTTCAACTGATGCTCGAACACGTATTTCGACATGAAGCGCCATGCACATAGGTTCAACTGATGCTCGAACACGTATTTCGACATGACGCGCGATGCACATAGGTTCAACTGATGCTCGATCACGTATTTCGGCATGACACGCGATGCACAGAGGTTTAACCGATGCTCGAACACGTATTTCGACATGACGCGCGATGCACGTAGGTTCAGCCGATGCTCGAACACGTATTTCAACATGACGCGCAATGCATATAGGTTCAACTGATGCTCAAACATGTAGTTCGACATGACGCGCGATGCACATAGGTTCAACTGATGCTCGAACACGTATTTCGACATGACGCGCGATGCATATTGGTTCAGCTGGTGCTCGAACACGTATTTCGACATGACGCACGATGCACATAGGTTCAACCGATGCTCGAACACGTATTTCGTCATGACGAGTGATGCACAGAGGTTCAACCGATGCTCGAACACGTATTTCGACATGACGAGTGATGCACATAGGTTCAACTGATGCTCGAACACGTATTTCGACATGAAGCGCCATGCACATAGGTTCAACTGATGCTCGAACACGTATTTCGACATGAAGCGCCATGCACATAGGTTCAACTGATGCTCGAACACGTATTTTGACATAAAGCGCAATGCATATAGGTTCAACTGATGCTCAAACATGTAGTACGACATGATGCGCGAGGCACATAGGTTCTGCTGATGCTCGATCACGTATTTCGACATGAAGCGCCATGCACATAGGTTCAACTGATGCTCGAACACGTATTTCGACATGAAGCGCCATGCACATAGGTTCAACTGATGCTCGAACACGTATTTCGACATGAAGCGCCATGCACATAGGTTCAACTGATGCTCGAACACATATTTTGACATAACGCGCAATGCATATAGGTTCAACTGATGCTCAAACATGTAGTTCGACATGATGCGCGATGCACATAGGTTCAGCTGATGCTCGATCACGTATTTCGGCATGACGCGCGATGCACATAGGTTCCGCTGATGCTTGAATATGTATTTTGACATGACGCGCGATGCACATAGGTTCCGCTGATGCTTGAATATGTATTTTGACATGACGCATGATGCACATAGGTTCAGCTGATGCTCGAACACGTATTTCAACATGATGCGCGATGCACATAGGTTCAGCTGGTGCTCGAACACGTATTTCGACATGACGCGCGATGCATATAGGTTCAACTGGTGCTCGAACACGTACCGTCCCTTTTTGACCCAATGCTGGGTTGAAAATAACCCAGCATTTTTTTGAGTGTATGCTCTGGGGCCCCTGGTGGAGGCAGTCTGAGGCCCCATGGCCTTAAACTAGGTTTTTTTCCAACCCAGCATTGGGCCAAAAAGGAACAAACTCAGCCAATTGGTTAAATTAACCTGGAAAATGTTTACATTTGACCCAACAATGGGATTAACAACCCAGCATTTTGGTTTGAAACAACCAAGCATAAATTAAATTACAACCCAGCAGATTAAGTTCATCCCTTTAGTGCTAGTTTGAAAATAACCCAGCATTTTTAGAGTGTCCTCCTAAGAGTGAATTATAACAAAAAAGTTTTATATGCACAAATCTTTTCAAAGCAATATTTAGCAGAAATACATGGTCTGTGTCCAAAATTAATACCCGCCAGGCACCAAGTGCAAGGAAAATCTGGTATTGGCAGATTGCTTGTTGGCTGGTAACTGGAAACCGCAACATAATACGTTGTTTAAGTTGAAAAGTAAGAAAGATAGTTTGACTCTTGCAGATTTGCAAGTCAAATCAATGAAATACAAACCGCCTAGTACAGAACACACGTGTGGCAACTTGTATCTTTTGCCTGTTTGTCACAAAAATGCAATAAAATGGTATATCGAGTACATCCAATTGTCAGATGACAAAATTAAGTATTTTACATAAAAATAAAACACTATTAATACAGTGATGGTCAGTAGGAAATATTTGTGTCTAGTCTGTTTAACTTGCACAAGAAACAATTTGCGCCTTGTCTTGCAATTCTAAATTCACTTCCTAAATTAGTTTGTTTCTCTTTTGAAGACAATAGTATCAAAGTCACGTATGGAATGTCCAGCAGGAAGTGACCGTGTGAATACTTGTCATGAAGTTGGGCCGAATTTGCCAAGTCACCACTGTGACATAATAAGTCAGCAACGTGATGTGTGTCATCCGTCTACGAGAAAGAAAGTGTGCATCGTTTCGTATCTTGTGTTTTTTTGCGTGTCTGTCTGCATGGGAATGTCGTGAGAGTAATCCAGACAGCCTGACCAAAGCCCAGACACGGAAGGACGGAGGAATAGGAAGAGAGAAAGCAAGTGTATGTGCGCAGGGGAATCCCTGACTGTTTGTCTGGGGCTTTTCCACACAAAAGAAACTTCATAGCTCCAAACACACACACAAGCACACTCATAGTGTTACCTCAGTTCAAATAAACAATCGTAGTAAATCATGAGCGATATTCTCAAATTATATCTAGTGAAACTTAAATTACTAACTTATCAGATGAATGAAATGGCCACCTTCCCTTTGATTTACGAACGCTTTAAAGAGATACTAAATTGCAGTTAAATGCTACCTTTTTAAAATACACTGTATTTACAGTAGCGTGATGCATTTGAGTTTTTGTCTGTGTGTTTGCCTCTCGCTGTCTATACACATAAGCTTGCAACTTAAAGGAATAGTTCACCGCAAAAGAAAAATTAGCCTATGTTTTCCTAGTAAAATGCAAGGATGTATGCACATATATTTAGAGTTATGCCTAATATGATTTTTCTTCTTTAAGCCAAACACAGTCAGAGTTATATTAAAGGGAACATATCATGAAAATCAGACTTTTTTCATGTTTAAGTGCTTTAATTGAGTCCCCAGTGCTTTTATCAACATATAAAATGTAAAAAAAGATCAACCCAATAAATAAGTTTTGGTAAACCATTCTCTGCAAGCATGTTAAAATATTTCACTGAAATATGGCTCCCCTTGTGATGTCAGAAGGGGATAATACCACCCCTTAATCTGCACTTTTCAACCACAGCACTGCCATTTAGTTCAGAGATCAGCTCATTTGCATTTTAAAAACGCACACGTTTTTGCTCACATTTACAAAGTGGCAAATTTTAACATGTTGTTATAAATGATCTATATGATATTCTGAGCTAAAACTTCACATACATACTCTGGGTCTGGGGACACCAACGATTTATTTGGCATCTTAAAAAGCCTTGTGAAATGTCCCCTTTAAATCATATTCTGGCTATTTTCAGCTTTGTTATGGCATTGGATTGGGACCTATTTTTTAAGCATCCATCCATCAAAAACTAATCCATTATTAAATGTCTCCTAAATTAGGCGATGGGTTTTTATAACGGTGGGTCACAGGCTTCCTTCTGACCTAAACTCTCTCATTAACACGCATACGGTCATAGTTTATAAAATTTTAAATATAAATGTTTCATCACACAAAACAGTTCCTTTAAAGTTCCTTAAGGGAAGTTGCACCACTAGGCGGCCATGTTTCCAACGCCTCTGGGCACTTATTTCAGTCATGCAAGACTAAAGTCCTTTCTACTTAAACGGGGACAGACAGATACATATTATCTCTAAAAACTGCATGCTGAAATCACAATTAAACAAAATATTTTACATCAACATTTAAACCTGTCCTCCCCTGTACCATAACTTTAGGTAAAAAAAACAATTCACGGTTGTTTCAAAAGCCAAGCATGTACAAAAGTTGGAAAGCACCTCACTAGACTCTGTACAAAGCCCCTCCCCCAGATAATCGTATTTATTGAGTGTTGATTGGTTCTTTTAACGTGAAGGTGGGACTTCCGTCACCAGAGTATATAAATATAAATAAATATATGCGTGCTCAATCTTGTTATATACAGTATATATAGCAAATATCCAGCGCTTTGCCTTGGAGTCGGAAGACATTTAATAAAAATTGGCTAATTTGAATTTTTTGGAAAACTGAAGTAGTTGTCCTTTTCAAATTGTCTGTATATTCTTTAAAATACAGGATCTTGAAATACTTAAGGTTCAGGAAAGTACTTTTGCAAAGTGAAAAAATTTCTGTTACATTAAAGGGCCCTCGATCTGTGTCTTGGTTTTTAGGTTCTGCAAAGCACTATACAGAATTGGAGAATAAAATGTTCTTTGTGCAACCAAAAAAAGTTTTTTTTTATTCACTCTCACATGCCATTCCTATATTCCTAAGTTTATTACTCATAAAGGCTACTTTTATTATTTTTTATTGTGATGTTTGGCGAAAGAAAATAACCCTGGGTTGGAGTGACATGAGCGTGAATAAATACCAATAAAAGTTTTATTGTTGAGTGAACTATCCATTTAAAATGTTCTCCTGTTATATTTGGAATCAGTTTTAATCATAAACTTTTATTTTGAAGTGTGTAACATCACATCAGTGCATTAAAATAATGATTCTTACATATAAAGGAGTTTGAGATGTTTTCTTAGACCAACCTGAAAAGCTCCCTTCACCCAATGCAAGTCAACGAGCTGCTTGTAAACAACTTTGTCTTTTTCTGGGAAAGGCGCCTTGAATTTAGCAAGGGAAAAAATAAAAGGACGACCGAGCGAATCAAAAACTCATAACCTCAGGGCAACCATCATCTTATATCCTATCATTATCCTCATATTTTCAATGCCATAATTAACTTGTTTTATTGCACTCTGGCAAATAAGGGAGAGAGGAAGGGAGAGGTTTGAAGACGATTAAGAATTTTTGTCTGTGTGAGACAAAAGTTCTCATGGTCTTCTATCGTGAATCAGTCCTGCATGATTTCAGATGCATAATTAAAGTAGCTGGTGACGCATCGCTCTGAGGTTTAAATGACAAATAAAATGATTATGTGTGGACGCTTCAGGGCACGCTTATACAGGCAGATACAATCGCTACAAATGTCATTCCCATATTTTCCATTTATTTTATAACCTTCAGAGTTGCAAGTAAACATGTTGATCGTTTTATACCTCCCTTTAATTTTTATATGTGGTTTTACCAACTAAAATTATGAACATCATTCATTTAATATTTTCAGGTGATTTCAGTAAGAGCTTTAATATAAACAGAGGCGGACACGACTTGAGTATTTTACGTAAATTTTCCAAGCATCTGTGCTTTATCAGAGTGTTTGTCTTGGGAAAAATTTTACTTTACAAAAAATTCCTTGTATATTACATATTAAAATTGATTTAATAACTAATTACATAAAAATTGTGAACTTTTACTTTTCTTGAGTAAAATTACAAAAGTACTTTTTACTTAAGTAAAAAATACTAGATGTTTAATGTACTTACATATTAAATATAAACCAAAAACTTTTTAATTATGAAATGAAGTGGACTAAAAATTATTATAATATTCTTTGGAATATATGTTTTTCAAAGAAAATATGAATACTTAAAAATGTACATTTATGTAGAAAGTAAAAATACTTAAGTATTGTCCGCCTCTGAACATAAAGACGGCTGTAATTAGGGTATGTTTAGCTCTTGTTCACTTTCTAAAATTTGGGTTTGTTGTGTGAATATTTGTAGTATAAATAATATCTCTAAAACCCACTGTAGCATGTCTGCAACAATACAGTGGGAGGTAGTTTTACCCATTATTATATGTAAAAGTGGGTATATTTGTAACAATAGCCAAAAATACTTTGTATGGTTCTACATTATACATTGTAATCAAAATTATTTAATTATTATTCTAAAAATTATTAGGATATTAAGTAAAGAAGTAATTTTTTAATTATTCATATTTTATTAGTGTTTTTCTTCGAAAAACATATATTCCAAATAGGGATGCTTAACGATTAATCGCGATTAATCGTTAGCAGAATAAAAGTTTTTGTTTACATCATATATGTGTGTGAACTGTGTATAATAACTTTGTATAAATAAATGTACACGCATGCATGGATATGTTTTAGAAATGTTTACATGTGTATATACATATGTATATTTATGTATAATTTATATTATATATAAATACTTAATATATACTTTTTTTTTTTCTTAAAATTATAAATGAATGTGTTCATATTTATATATATACATATTTATTATACACCGTTTACACACATATGTGATGTAAACAAAAACTTTTATTCTGCTAACGATTAATCGTGATTAATTGTTTAGCATCCCTAATTCCAAAGCATATTATTATTAACAAGATTTTCCTTCACACATAATATTAATGTACATTAACATATAGTAATTTCTTACTTTTACTTAAGTAAATGTACAAAAGTACGAAAACACAGAATGTTAATGTAATTAGGTATTAAGTACATTTTAATATGCAATATAAAGGAAAAAACAATATGATATTATGCTTTAGGATGTAGTGAAGTAAAATTTTTACTAAAAAACTTTTCACCTTTGGTAAAGATGAAAACATTTTGTAAATGTTCTTCTGTAAATATATCTCAGATGTATTTATCATTAGTAATATGTGTCGCTAACGACTTTATTTGGTCAAATTTAAAGGCAAATTTCTCAATATTTTAATTTTTTTCAGCCTCGGATTCCAGATTTTCAAATAGTCATATCTCCGCCAAATATTGTCCTATCCTAACAAACCATACAACAATAGAAAGCTTATTTATTCAGTATTTTACATGTGAGTTTTCTTTGTGTGTTTGCTTGAAACGGAGCATGATCAGGTGTTGGCTGAGGTCTGAAAGTAATGCTAATGGAAAACAAACTTATCAATGTTTAAAAGCAGGTGTGAAGCTCTGTGGTTAAAAGAACGTGATGATTTCTGATAAGTGTTTTACTTATATACAGAGAAATAACAGCAAGACTTACAACTTTATAAGGTGCTCAGAATGGTGTTTTTGCAGAAGCACAGAGACTGACCAGAATCTCCTTTGAGCGTCTGATAAAATGCTTGTGGTCTGTGGCTCTGCACAGCTCGCTCTGTTTCAGCATGTTCTTATTACTGTCACCATTTCTGTACAATATGTGAGCCCATCGCTGTAGTGCTTGCAAGACTACATTGATATTTTAGTTGTTACCTTAAGCATTAAGGTTAGATGTACAGCACACCCTTGTGTATTCAGATTTGTTTTGTACTTCTGTAATTTCAGTCTGTCTACTTGCAAATATTTGTGCATGCACATGATTCGACGGAAAGAGAAAATATTTTAACAGTGAGAAAATTGCATGCATCAGCATTGACATTCAAAGTAACTGTTGATTCGTGTGCAGTAGATGTGCTGACAGTCATGAGTGCAGCTCCAATGCATCTCATTTAAATGCACAACCAGCCTACACGCTACTAAAATAAGGTTTATTTTTCCTTCCAACCAATACTTTCGTTATATAATTCAAATCTAGTTACTATAATACCAAAGTGCTGTTACATGAAGAATCAGCAGCTGTGTTCAAACATTAAGCTGACAGCTTGGTTGTAAATGTTTCAGTTCCTCCATACTGCAAGGTTTATGCTGTAAAATGACATACATGTATTATATCAAACACCAATGCAATACAAGTTCACGACAAGTTCCTACGCTGTTTTTTTACTTGTCTGTAGATGTGCTGCAGACTGATTTCTCATGCTAACGGCTCACTGCTATTTTGGGATGGACTGTAACCAAAGCTGTACGTCGCATGAGAACACTAAAATGTGGTACAGTTTTGAGTCAAAGGACTTTCATTCATACATACAGCCATATAGTTTGGTAAAGCTTAAATCATGCTGTGTGTTTTTGCATGGGTACAGTGACCAAATGTATTTGGCAATGTAAATCACACTTGCAAATGTATGAATGCCACTGCATTAGATAATAAATCTAACCAAGAAGCACTGTTTTGAAAAAAGATCCAGGTTCAGTTCAAAATCAAAATGCAAACTTGAACACTTCCTGGTTGGCAGATGCTAATGGAACATATCCATATCTAATGTGATCAACTACATCTGTGGTTACTTTGCTAGGAGACATTACAGTACTTACAAAATGAAAGTGATCAAGGTTTTAGCATAATTTGTTTGCAAATGCCACTTGCCTTGACATTGTCATCTAACACAAATACATTTATACATATAGGTGTCCACATCACAATTAAATTCTACTTTCATTAAAAAAATTTCAACTCAGCATTGAGTCAAAAAGGGACGAATCCAACGCGTTGGGTTATAATTTAACCTACTGTATGCTGGGTTATTGTAACCCATTGTTACATCAAGTATAAACCTTTTCTTGGTTAATTTAACCCTACTGTTGGGTTTGTCTCAATTTGACCCAATCGTTGGTTTAAAAACAACCCAGCATGTTTTGTTTGTAAGTTAAGTGTTAAAAGGGGCCATGGCATGAAAATCTGACTTTTTCCATGTTTAAGTGCTATAATTGGGTTTCCAGTGCTTCTATAAACCTAGAAAATGTAAAAAAAAAATCAACCCAGTAGCTTTGTTTTGGTAAACCATTCTCTACAAGCACGTGAAACAATAGGTCATTGAAATTTGGCTCTCCTTATGATGTCATAAGGAGATCTTATTATAATAATACCGCCCCTTAATCTGCACTATACAACCATGGAACAGCCATTTATTGCAGAGGGAAAGAGAAAGAGAAAACAATAATTGACAGCACAATTGAGTTTGAATTGCAACAAACTACCAACATTGCGATCAGTGTTTGAATTTCATCAGCTCATTTGCATTTTAAAGGACACACCCAAAACGGCACTTTTTTGTACACACCTACAAAGTGTCAATTTTAACATGTTATAATAAATTATCTATATGGTATTTTGAGCTAAAACTTCATATTATGTGCTCTGAGGACACCAAAGATTTATTTTGCATCTTAAAAAAGTCTTGTGACATGTCCCCTTTAAGTTAACTTAAAGCGATACTCCAACAAAATATCTAAATTACCCCATAATGTACTCACCTTCAAACAATCTGAGATATGTGTTCATATTTTTTTAACTAACACATTTGGAGTTATTTTAGTAAATGTCTTTGCTTTCCAAGATTATAATTGGAGAAAACATGAATCAGGCAACATTTTTTGACTTTGTAACCCAAAAAAGTGCATTCATCCTTCACAGAAGTAATCCATACGGCTCCAAGGGGTTAATAAAGGTCTTTTGAGGGTAATCAATGCAATATTGTAAGAAAAATCCATATTTTAAACTTTATAATTATAACTAATTTTTTACTTGCTTCCGGTAACAATGCCATCTTTGCGATACACAAGAGTCACTGGCTGGAGAATCCTTTAAGTGTACTAGAAGTTAGAAATACATTTCACATGACCAAATCATCCTGACTACATTAATAGTCATTATAGTTGTAGTCAAAAATACTGTAATGTGCAATTCCAGTCGGTCATAATGGTCCATTACTCACTGGAACATGTGAGCTATAAAGATGTTAGATGCATTTATTTTAACATGTTTAAAAAAATCAAACAGAAACTATTTTATGAGCATTTCCACTGAGCTTTCCAGTGCTGTGGATATTCTGGAAGTGCACATCCTGTCTGCTCAAAGTCATCTCATGAAGTCTGCATCGTAGTGAGGGTCTCTCGAAAATAGCTCGTCTAGACATTATAAATGACATTGACATCCATCTACCACCTCATATCATGGCAGGTCATTATGTCGGGACCACCGTACACCTCTTGTTTCTTAACCGGTCTGTGTTGTGGTAATGTGTTTAGCACACACACTGAAGAATCGACTTCCCTGGCCGCTGTCACGTACAATTACACCGAAAATACAGACTAACTCTGTGTGAATCCAGCGTACGTCTGCAGAACAGACATACGCACACTGCCGAATTACGTGTATGCCTTTTTTAGGCTTTTCAGCATTCACGACTGTGATGTAGACAAAATGCAATTGGCTATTTAAAAAATGGCAAGTCGTTAGATAAGTCCCACCCCATCTTCCTGTTACAACAGGAAGTACATCTGTGCAGATCAAAGTCTTCAATGGATTCTTAACAGTGCATAGAAAATACATCAAAAGAAAATAGATCTAAATAAGATCTTTTTTTTTTTAAATGCAACAACAAACATCTCAAACATGAAAGATGTCAAAACAGTCCCCTCATACAACAGAAATAAGCTTTCAAAACTTCACCTATGCAACCTAAAATAATGATCCATCAGAAAAGATGTGCAATTACAAGAGAAAATCTCTCTCACTCATCACAGCGATTTGATTCCCTCGCGCTGGTTCATATCAGCGGCGGCAGTGACAAGAAATCCCTGTTACGCGCTCCCCTTACTCGAAACATTTCCCTAACCAACTCCAGACTCACAACAGAGCCTGCGCTTTATAAATAGGAATTGTTCTGCGCTAAATTAGACACAGAAGCCGGACCCTCCGCTGAGACCCTCATGCAGTTTTCATTACACTCTTCCCTGTCCAATATCCAGACCCTCGATATCTGGTTACAGATTTCAGTTTTTGCTATGGATGCTGATATTTCAGGACTGAGGGTAATGGGCAGCAGCGGAAAGCCTTTGAATGGCGTCCAGCGCGGTGAAGTATCAATTTATGGGAGCACGAACCATGTGTTTATGAAATTAATAAACTCTGTGCAGCCAACTCGAGTTTTGCAGGCCTTTCATAGCGCATTGGCAGATCTGCAGGCTGAGCGCTTGAGGTCCTCAAGGTCTGGCACGAACGCTTTCGCAGAGCGTATGAAAGATGTTTTCTTTAGCTAGGGCTGATGGAACAGCGAGAGGTTTCGCTTTGCTGTGGAATTCTGCTCTTTGTGTTATGCAAGGTCGGAAGGTTCGACCGGAAGATTTGGGCAGTATTCGGTTGGTTGCTTGTGGAGGCTTGTTTGCATAAATGAGATGAGTTGGCATGATGTTGTCCGTTTTGTAGTATTTCTCGTTGTTTTTACACATTGCTTTGTGCAGGTCAGTGGTTTATAAATAATTAACACAGCCATTTATGCAGACTCTTAAATTGGCAACAATTTAATTCCTTCTTGGCTAACATGTTTATTTAAAGCAGATAACTTTACATTACATGATGTATGTATGTTATCAGCTATAAATGCAACTAACATTGCTTTTCTAAAATAACTTTTTGCATAGTCATACAATAAGTAGTAGATCTATTTGTCCAACCCTTCTCACAGAGAAACTGTGATTTATAATGGGGTCAGTTACACTGGCTTTACCCCCATTCAAGTCTGTTCAGTGTCTCTTCCCTGCTGTCCAACATCATCTCCTCTATTTTTTCCACACCATCTTCCTCTCATTTTACATCATCCCCTGCACTTCTCCCACCATCTTCTGTACTTCTCAGATTATCTTCTGCACTTCTTTTCTTTGATTATTTCTTGGTCTCCCCACACTTTCTCATTTACATTTACATATCCTTTGTGCGTTTCTTATCTCCCACCATCTTCTCTTGTTCTTCTTATCTTACACCATCTCCTCTTGTTCTTCTTGTCCCCCACCATCTCCTCCTGTTCTCTTTTACACTATCTCTTCTCACGCCATCTACTTTCTGTACTTGTCATCTTTTGCTTATCTCTACTCACATTGTCTACTTTTCTTTACTTACACCATCTTTTGTTCTTCTCTTTTCGCATTATCCCCTCCTGCTCTTCTCTACTTAGAATATCTTCTGCTTTTCTAAGTCCATCTGCTGCTTATCTCTACTTACATTGTTTACTGTTCTTTTCTTCTTACACCATCTATCTTTGCTCTTCTCAGATCATCTCCGGCTCTTCTCAGATCATCTCAGGCTCTTCTCAGATCATCAACTCTCAGCTCTACTCAGATCATCTCTGGCTCTTCTCAGATCAACTCCTGTTTTTCTCAGATCATCTACTGCTCTTCTCACACCATCTACTCTTGGCTCTTCTCAGATCATTTCTGTCTCTTCCCAGATCATCTCCGGCTCTTCTCAGATCATCAACTTTCAGCTCTTCCCAGATCATTTCTTGCTCTTCTCACACCATTTACATTCGGCCCTTCTCAGATCATGTCTGTCTCTTCCCAGATCATCTCATTCACTTCTTACACCATTTACTCTCTGCTCTTCCCAGCTCATCTGATTGATTGATTGATTGATTGATTGATTAGTTTATTTATCCTCAAGAGGAAATTTGTTTCCACCATAGATGCGTACATACATGATTCAAACATACATAACATATTGACAACATAAACATATACACATTTATATATAGAGAGAGCATACCTGACATATCAAAGGCCAATTCCTATGTATTTAGAGCTCGTATAGACACAGGAACAAAACTCTTACTAAACTTGGCCTTTCTACACATTGGTACCCGAAACCTACGGCCAGAGGGCAGAGGAATAAAATATTTGTAAAGAGGATGTTTTGAATCACTTATAATTTGTTTTGCCTTTCGCAATATCAGTGTCGATACACTCTCTGCTAAATTTGGGACAGGGATGCCTATAATTTTACTTTCTAAGTGAGTTACCTTTAAGAATTTATTCTTATTGGTAACTGTAAGCAAATAGAAAAAACAAATGGCACCATAGGTAAGGACTGGCTCAATAATACTACGATACAGGAGCAGGAGAAGACTTGGGTGAACATACAGGTGCCTAAGCTTACGAATAGATGTCAGATCTGCTCCTCCTTTAACACCATCTTATTGCTGCTCTTCTTAGATCATCTCCTCCTCTTCTAGCACCATTTATTCTCTGCTCATCTGAGATCATTTCCAGGTCTTCCAAGATCATCTCCTGGTTTTTTACACCATCTACTCTCTGCTCTTTCCAGATCATCTCTGGTTCTTCTCAGATCATCTCCTGCTCTTCTTACACCATCTACTCTTGGCTCTTCTCAGATCATTTCCGGCTCTTCCCAGATCATCTCCGCCTCTTAGTAGATCATCTCCGGCTTTTCTTAGATTATCTCCTTCTCTTCTTACACCATTTACTCTCTGCTCTTCCCAGATCATCTCCGGCTCTTCCCAGATCATCTCCTGCTCTTCTTATACCATCTACTCTCTGCGTTTCCCAGATCATCTCCGGCTCTTCCCAGATCATCTCCTTATCTTCCCAGATCATTTCCTGATCTTCTCACATCATCCACTCTCTGCTGTTCTCTTTTCTTAGACCATCTGCAGCTTATCTCTGTTCACATTGTTTACTGTTCCTCTCTTCTCACATCATCTCTGGCTTTTCTTAGATCATCTCCTTCTCTTCTTACATCATTTACTCTCTGGTCTTCCCAGATCATCTCCAGTTCTTCTCAGATCATCTCTTCCTCGTCTCACATCATTTACTCTCTGCTCTTCTCAGATCATTTCCAGGTCTTCCCAGATCATTTTCTGCTCTTATAATATGATCTACTCTCTGCTCTTCCCAGATCATCTCCGGCTCTTCCCATATCATCTCCGGCTCTTCTCAGATCATCTCCTGCTCTTCTCACACCATCCACTCTCTGCTCTTCTCAGATAATTTCCGGCTCTTCCCAGATCATCTCCTCCTCTTTTAACACCATCTACTCGCTGCTCTTTTCAAATCATCTTCTTCTCTTCTCACACCATTTATTCTCTGCTCTTCTCAGATCATTTCCAGGTCTTCCCAGATCATCTCCTGCTTTTCTAACACCATCTACTCTTTGCTCTTCCCAGATCATCTCCAGTTCTTCCCAGATCATCTCCGGCTATTCCCATATCATCTCCTGCTCTTCACACACCATCTACTCTCTGCTGTTCTCTTTTCTTAGACCATCTGCTGCTTATCTCTATTCACATTGTTTACTGTTACTCTCTTCTCAGATCATCTCCTGCATTTCTCTTCTCACAGTGTCTCCTACCTATTCCAAACTTTCAACAGCCACACTTGAAAGAATTGGTGAAGTCTGTGCCTGTCCTCCTACATCACATCTCTTTCTCTTACCCTCTCTCCCCACTTCACCTCCCCTCCGTCACGCTACTTCTGCATGAACAAGCTCTACTGTTGTTTGAAAGTAGTATAAACATCACAACTGTTTCACATAGACAGCAGTGAGATTAAATGGAGAGGTTTGCTTTGGTCTCCTGCTTCTTAGATGTTTCTCCTGTGGCCAGTCATTTCACATGCATCTTCAGATGGACAGTTTGCGTCAAACTGCTCAGATTTTCCAAGAGACCAAAGGTCTGGCATCCAAAATGAGAGATTTCAATATAAAGTTTTAATTTCAGACAGCTGTGTTAAGTGACGACAGTGAAATGTCACAGGACACAAAATCTACTTCTATGTGTATGATGTGGTTGTGTGTATGTTTGGGTCCATTTATGCAAGTAT
Organism: Misgurnus mizolepis; assembly: GCA_025389145.1. Lineage (NCBI taxonomy): Eukaryota > Metazoa > Chordata > Actinopteri > Cypriniformes > Cobitidae > Misgurnus > Misgurnus mizolepis. The sequence goes on from JAIFKI010000017.1 coordinate 34,831,758, forward strand.
ACAGGCTTATAAAATTTTATATATATTTAAACGTTTTATGTTTGTGTGAATATGTGTGTTTTAGACGGCTGTTTTAGAGCAACAGGTGTGACCTCATTGTGGTTGCTGCAGAAGCAAACAGAGTCTGCATCAGATACGCACACACACAAACACACACATACACTCGCCTTTGTCTTTCATTTGGTTTCTCACACTCACTTTTTCTCCTGTATGTTTACAGTTATGTAAGATACAGTCTGCATTGTACATTTGTTGTGCTTATTTAATACCGAGTAAAGCTTAAGTTCAAAGTTGAGAGCAGCACGTATGCCCCTAAAATAGTAAATCCTTAAAATGTTTTAAATGTAATGTTTTAGACATTAGTAATGTGCTCTACAAAAAGAATGCTTAAGTTTGAGGCTGAATTGCATTTCGAGGACGTGTCCAACAAAAGGACTTGTTTTGACAAATGCAGCAACATTGGTGTGAATTTAGTGTGAGACTGTCAGTTTGTCTGGCCATTGCTGGAAAAGGCACAGATCAAGAAACTTGCTTGAAAACTGTATTTATTTTGCATGTCCCTTTTAGTTTTTTTTTTAACACTTGACTTTAAATTTAAAAGGTGAATGTTAGTCATTGCACTTGATTTGGACTTTGTCTCCTTTTCTGGTTCATAGACAATTTTTACAGATCTATAGAACTAAACTTTAACCCTAAATCATGAGTGTATTCTTACTCATCACTACTTCTTTTTGTAATGAAAACTTAAAAGGATAGTTAATCCAAAAATGGAAATTCGGTCCTCATTTACTCAAATACCAACCTGTGAAAATGTCTTCATTCTGTTGAATACAAAAGAAGATATTTTGATAAATTATGGTAATTGATGGCACCCATTGACTTCCATTGTATTTGTACTTGCTACTGTGGAATAGGTTCCATACTGGACTGTGTTCTTATCATTGTTAATCAAAATTTGAAGAGTTTGGTTCCAAAACGCGATAAACAGTATTCACCGTATTCACAGTATTAAAAATGACTTCATAATTCTACGCAAAATCCGATATCCTCCATGTTATTCTGTCATCTTTTCTCCATTTTTTTCCCAAAACGCAATCAACGCCAGTACTCCTTCTCTGCAGAATGCAATAAATCCGCTCAACCAATCACAGCGCACCATTCAACGCATTGTAAACATTAATAGCGGCGCTTTGAATACACACTAAATCCTAGTTTTCCTCATCTACTTTGTACTTCGTGATCAACAAACAAACAAATACAAAAACGTAAATGTGATGGCATTGATAAACCTGTGGTGGTTTTCTGTGGCGGGGAAGAAACGTTAGCCACTCGGGCGACGAATAAATGCCAGCTGTTGCTTGTTCTCACATGACAGCATCAAGCTTATGTCATGCTAACACATTGACCCCAGGGGATCTTATGAAAAACTTTTACACTATTTTACTCGAAGTCAACGAAGATCATGCTGGACCAAAACATTTTACAGCTGATCGCTGTCAAAAAAAGTTCAGCGACGAAGTCCCAAGGATGACAGCAGCAATGACAGTGTTCTTAATATGACAAAGTAAGTGTTTTGATTAATGCCATTAATGTTTATTTTTTAATCAGTGTATACCACAAGTCAACTAAATGAATATAACGGCAAAGATGAATGCACATTTATACATTGATTCAATAGAGTTATAGCATTTTGAAAAAAAACTTTATGCGGGGAAAAAATAATCAGTTTTTATAATTAATCTTTGAAAATTAAATTATGGATTTGAATTTTTATTGTTATTATAGCTTAAAAATGCCATGTGAAAGTTTGTAATAGAAAATAGTGGTTTTCATCTCGTCACTTTCTTGGTATAGAAAACACGTTTTTACCAAAATTAGTCAAAATGGATTTATTGCGTTTTGGAACCAAACTCTTCAACTGTTCAAAAAAATAAAGAAACGTATACCTGTATAGGGTTAGAACAACATGAGGGTGAGTAAATAAACATTTTAATTGCATCATGCCATTTCAATTGACATAGTTCTTATCCTGAATTTATAAGACGCTCCCTTAGTCGTAAAGCAGCTGTCCTAAAATCGGAGTGATTTGCGCTTCAAAATTTTAAAAGATTCAGATTAAGACTTGGGAACTTGATAGATTCTGGCTTTTAAAGTGATTTAATCCAAATTGAATATAAAGTATATTGTACTGTATATTTATTTACTATGGTGTTTTCTTGTTGATATCTGCTCTGAGCAAAATGCGTTTGACACTGAAAAACTCAAAGCTGAGTTCAGAGCTCACTTACTCTTCAAATTTTAAGAAAAAAGTTTGCGGTCACATTTTTCAAAATGTAACAATAAATTACTTTTATTTTCTGGGTGACGGTCACCGTTTTCATCCTTTCCTCTCAAACCACCTGGTTCAATTATGATATTAGATTAGATTTAACTTTATTGTCATTACACTAATACAAGTACAAGACAACAAAATGCAATTTAGGTCTAACCAGAACCAAAAGCAATATAAACTATAAAAAGCAATAACAAAAGCAATATAAAAAGTTCAGGATATCAGTATTTGCATAAGTGCAGGATTAGATGATACTATGAAAATAATTTACAGGTGGGTGTGTACTATGAACATAATATACAGAAATGTACAAATGGATGGTTACATAATAAATTAGACTACACAGAACAGTAGTGAAATGAATTTTAAGTAGTACATGAATTAATTATGGACTGTAGCTAATATGTACAGTTTTACAATCGTACTGTATCACTTCATGATAAATGCAATATTTAAGGATACTGTAGTGTTAACCAACTCAAATAAACACAAGTTAACTAACTTTTTCAAATGTGCAAATGTGTGACTCTGATTGGATGAGTCACATTTAAAGTTGCTTTGGCTATTGTAAAAATCTACATGCTAATGAATGAACTATATTACCTGGTGAAAGAAATGTGGATATGATAATATTTCTGTTTATGAGACTGAACTGTCAATTTTATCACATTATGGTGATTTTTGCATCAGCGAAGGAGAGTTTTTAGGCATGTGAAGTGTATAATTGCTTGCTTTTACCAATGTCTTAATAAATTACATAGCTTAAAAATATGAAATGATTACAGAAAAGGATAACATGCTTTTTACAACCACACGTCATGAGATGGAAACTTGATTTTGGGAATTGGTCGGATTGTGAAAATTGGGCATAGCATGTCAGGTGATTGGAGAGGTTTGATGTGATGTCAGCCATTACACATAGGCAAGTTATTTAATTTTGATGCACGATTACGACTTCAATTAAATAATGCTTACAAATAAACTGTACAAGAAAAGACCAGGATCGGCCATTTTCATTTTAAGTTGGCATATTAATCTGTAAATGTCCATCACACGCTGATAATCACGTAAACATTCCTTGTGTTTGTTTTTTAAGCACATTCTAGACAAAAAACGTCCCGGCACCTCATCACACATGTTGACGTTGCCATGGGGACAAATGGAGGAGAAGGAGCTCAGGAGATGCAAATGCCGGTAAATCGCTAATGTTGACTTGGGCTCGTACCCACACATATACACAGCGACCACAGAGATGCTGAGAGTGCCCTGGCTCCACAAGTTGACTGGTTTGCGAGTTCCAGTAAAGGTTGGTCTAGTTGGTTCCTCCCTTGCGTCCTGCGCTAAAAGTACGTTTATGGTGCTAATGCTTGTGGTGAGCAGCCCATTATGATCCAAACCCATCAGAACGGCTTCAAACGGTCCTCAGACTGCAGCGTTATAAAACAAACATCTTACGGTACATTAATCTAAAGGTATCTGATGTACATGCAGCAGGGAGTTTGGCTTAAATGATGCATTGAATAACCTTTTTTTCGCACAGTTGAAATTCATAGTAAAACCATTCGGACTAATCAACGCAACTCCTATGTAATAAATAAATACTCCAAAACTTTTTGTCTCATCATCATAGATATTTAAAGAAATTAAGTCTCTACCGTAAACTAACAGGCTATAAACTGGATAAGTAACACATGAAAAGGTGTTATGATAGTTCTCAGAGCAGTCTGTTTTCCCTATAGCCTACATTCATAAACCCACACATACGCATACAGTCACACGTTGAAGCTGCCAAACTGCCACAGTCACACTATCCACAATGACTAGAGAAGACACACAGATCATCTCCAATGACCGTAACGACTATCAAAACTGTCATTGACAACAGCAAATGAGAAAAGTAATGATTGGGTGGGCGACTTACCTCGCAGTAAACTAGACGAGTAATTGGAGAATGCGTCAAAGATGCTGTTTGAAGCCATGTGTCCCGTTCAGGAGGGAAAACGACTGGCCTTTCCGCTCCCTCAACGACGAAACCCTGAGAGGACGACAGTTCGAGAGAGAGAAATAAAGGAACTACATAGACTGCCTGCAACCAAGAATTTGGGGTTTGAGAATGCCACAGGAATCTTTTGCCACAAGCCGTCTAACAGAACTGCATATGTGCTGTGTGGTGAAAGCGAGCGAGAGAGCAAGCGAGAAAGACCCAGTGAGGGACACCGACCATGAGATGGACTCACCTGAAGATGAAGACTCTCTCTTTCTTTCTATCTCTCTCCCTTTATCTCTCTCTCTCTGGTGGTTGTTGTAGCAGTATAAAGGTGGTTTAGTCGAAAAGTTGAAACTTCAGGTGTCTGACACTCAGGCAGCGGTGATCTCCGTGGTAACGGCCTGTCAGTCGCATGTCTGAGGTATCCGAGGTCACAGCTCCCGCGGTAGCGCTGCTGCACGGCAATCCCACGATCTGATTGGTGGAACTTGGATCATGTGACTCTCTCTCTCTCTCTCTCTCTCTCTCTCTCTCTCTCTTACTTGCATGTAAGTTCTCTTTCCCTTCACATAGTTTGTCTTACCTCTCTGATGGTATTTTTTCAAAAGCTGATGGGCCTTCCAGAACAGCGGCCACAAACGTACGCAACCCGCACCAAAGACGCAAACTCTTTGCGAGGGGAAATTAAGGAAAACAAGGAAAATGAGAGGATTGTTGGGAGTGATGTGTTGAAATGTGTATATGAGCGTGTGAGTTTTTTGGTGGTTTTGGGCCTGTTAAACCACCCCTCCACCCTCACTCACCACTTGATAGTATCTCAATGTTACTCTCATTAAAAACAGCCGTGCCAGTCATTTCAGCCTTCCTCTAACTTGGTTTTAGCCTCGTTTTTACCCAATACTCAATGCTCACTGAATTCTACATGTTTGTGGTGGCCTACTTTTTTATTTCCAAAATATCTATGGTAGTTGCACAAATGACCTGATTTTAGTGACCCTTTTAAAAGTAAATGTGTTTATCTGTTGATCTACCAGCAGTTGAGTAACGGTTTAAATGTGAAGGTTAAAATGCCAAGGTGGCACTTTGGGGAATGGGTGAATTTTCAATTTACTCAACAGCGTCAACTTACTCAACAGGGTTTTGTTAAGCGAACATCACATTTATTGGTGGAGCACTGCGTCTGCTTCACAAAGGTCATGGGTTTGATCCCAGGAAACATGCATAGTTTTATAATAAATGTACTTTCTCAGAAAAAAAGCACAACAGTTGTACCTTTTTGTCACTGGGACAGTACCTTTTAAAAAGATCTTAACATATTGCTAGAGATATGTATCTTTGAGGTACCAGTAAGTACCTTTACGGTATCAGCGTGTGCCTTAGAGCTACCAATATGTACCTTTTAGGTGAAAAAGCCCCAGGGACAACTTTTTTCTGAGAGTGTTTAGATTAAATACACTCTAAGAGGCCATTCACATGCCGCTTTCTCCTCTTTCCAAAGCGCTCGGGCAGTTGCGCTCCTGAGGTTCTTGTCACATGACCTGTGGTGCACTTGCAGGATTCTTCACAGCGTGCACGTCACTTCCATTATGAGAGCGCATACAGCGCGCCTACATTTAAAATAACGATCTTGAGCGTGCAAAAGACGCGATACTAAGTCACTTTGTATAAAAATGACTGCAAAATGCATAAATGTAAATATAGAAAGAAATATATTTTAAGTATAAAATTGAAGAAAATCAATCAAGAAATTGGTACAATATCCAAGTACTTTTTGTTCGAATTTGTGTATTCCTTGCCCATAATGTCAATTTACTTGTGTCTCCCATCTACATTTGCATGCTTATATATTGCTGAACAGGTTCTGTATTGTGTCTCTGTGCACCTACAGTGCCATGATCATGTACTGCACTGTCTGACAATGGTCAAAAAAATGTCCCAAGCTGTCACTGGGGCAGTAATCATTTAAAATGTCCTAATATGTACCATTTAGGTACAGATATGTGTACATTTGGTACTAATATTTACATCTGAAGTACTAATATGAACTATTTAGGTGGAAAGGTGTACTTTCTGAAAGGGTGTTTTCTGCAAATCTGTAAAGTGTAAATCACAAACGTCTAGGGAGTGTGGCCTATGAGGCCACAGAATGACTTCATATTTCAACCTTGTCCCAACCACACACATATATATATATATATATATATATATATATATATATATATACAGTGTACAAACAAAATTATTACATAGTTTCCTGTGTGATAATAAGTCGGCTTAATCAAGAAAGTTGCCACAAGGTGGTCATGTATGTTGTGTGTGTGTTCACCTATGTGGGATCTACTGGAACAATTTTATTTGTCTGACTAGGACAATACTGGGCCATCATCCTTGTCCTGAACTTGATAGCATCTTGATATCCCAGTGCTCACACTTTTTATTTTTTCTTTAATTCATTTGAAATGTTTTGAGTATCGGTCCATTAACTACTGGTATGTTTTTAAAAGCACGCTTTATCAACTTCATACAATGCCTAAGTAGCTACATCAGTGGTTCTTAAACTGGGGGCGGCAGGGGGTGCCAGGGGGCCCCAGTTTTATAAAATTTTATAAAATACAATAATTTATCATAAATTCTGTGTAATATAACCTAAAAAAATAAGGCTAACAGTACTAAATTGTATCATTTAGTATGTATTGTTGTTTTATTTTATTTCATAAATTTTCTTTAAGGGGGCATGAAGGGCTGCACCACACACAAGGGGGGGGGGTCATGCCTAAAAAGTTTGAGAACTTCCGAGCTACAGTATTTGGTGCGACCATGGTGACACAATATATCGTCCTATAATTTGTATCTGCAGATAAATGCATATTTTTACATTTTTGGACACTTGTGGGATTTCATGACATAATTTAAAACGAGTATAAAGCAAATCTTTCTGCATTTATCGTATTGGTAGATGTCATTTACTTTATTTGAATTACTTTCTATCGGTGCATACCTAATTATGATGCCAATTTTTCGTTTTTTTGAGTAACAAGCACAGAAGATAGGAAATAATTGTATAAAAACTTAGAGGACAAAGACCGGGAAGACCTTCCCATGCTTTGCTTGTATAACCATGCATAAATTTAGCAAGTAGCCCACTTAATGCGTGTATTCCCAAAGAGCGTGTGTCCCGTTCGGATGTAGAGGACGGGGCCGTCCAGCCCTTATCCATAGACACAAACACCATCTGCTCAGTGTTTTGGGAAGCGGGTTTCTTAGCAGCGTTCTTCACTAACCACAAGCAAAAATGGTCAGAGCAGCACCGCAGCGATCGGACCGAGCTGTTTTTCTCTCTCTCTCTCTTGTTTATCAAGCCCCTGTATTTAAGTTTAATATAACTGCAGTATTTTGCTGAGAGACCTGCGGTGGGGCGATCGCTGCCAATGTCCCTCCACCCCACGGGTGGGGCAGAGCGGGGTGGTGGCTAAAGCGTGCGGTCGCAAGCGCAGATGTGCAGGGGCTTATTTTGTGGTGTATAAATTGCAGGCTGCCCCATGTGCAACTCATAAAGGGGAAACACAGCAAAGGACAGAATGAAAAGTGCAGTGATGAGGCCACATTCACTTCAAACGCTTTTCGGAGCAAAAACGCCCAGAGAATCTAAATCGGTCCATCCCGCTGAAGGGGGATCAAGACTTTCGAACAGAAGGATGAGAAAGTATCTCAGTGCAAGGTTTCATGTCCTTAAATTAAACCGTTTTTGATGCTTGATACCGTTATGCTGTAATGCACATCTAGTTGATCGCCATGTAGTTGTTTGCTGATGTGATGAGTTGGAAAGAATGTGTTGACAACTGTGAAGAAGCGTGAATGTGAAGTTATTCAACAACATGATCGTTAGGCCGTTTCGGCAAAACATTTACCACAATCCTAAAAGCAAGACATTCTCTAAACTCACTCTTAAGCCCTGTCTTTTTTTCTCTATGAAAGTCTAAAAATTGTATTTTACATGCTATAGATTTCTTTGTCAGGTCTTCTTTGAGACCTTCTTCATGGGGAAGTGAATGTTCATGTGTTAACAGAAGAAAACACAATCCCTTGCTTCTCATGTGTGGTTGTGGGTAGAGTAAAAGAATCCATACATCGACCTCGTTACTGTTTTGGCAGGGCTGTTTGTCTTTCAAATAGTAATGTTATTGATTCAATTAGTCTGATTTTTGTTAAAGAAAATCCCTTGTATGAAAGTAAATGAATTTACAACTACAAAAAAGGATTGGCAAGATAAAATGTGCAAGAACAAGAAAACCTAGGCGGGTTTGTTGGTCTGAACTGATCTCCCAGCCTGGTCAGACTGGTCTGTTGAATGGTTTTGGGGACTGTATAGCTGGTTGGGCTGGAAGACCAGAAAACCATCTTAGGGAAGTTTCTTTTGTTAGGCCTGCAAGGTTTATTTGTTGTGTAGTATGTTGAGTGTGAAACCTGAAGGTAGGTTATTCTGGTGGTGTTGTGGGTGGTTTGGTACAGTCATGTTAATTGATTGTACATTTTATTGACAACAGGGTTTGGGAGTTACAGCTTAACTATTTGGTCTTACATAAGGGATTTTGAAAAAGTACACTCAAAATTGTTGGAGTTGCTATGCCAAAATAATTATGAATCATAAATCTTGAATGACACTCGATCTAGTAATATGGTGGACATAGTGAAGGGAATGAAACGCATAGATTTCGCATGTTTATCGGCATGGCACAGTAATAAGCCCCTCCTCTTTCCACAGAGATGTACCCACACCCCCCTTTCCGTTTTCTCACACTCGCTCTCAACCACAAGGCCTTTTACTGGCACAACAACACATCACTCCACCAGTTCTCCACAAATTTCTCATCTTCTCGTAAAAAATTACTAAACACAACTTATTTCATTGGTGCTAACATTGTATTTTATTTTATAAAATTGCTCATATGTTTTGTAGTAAATTTGGTTTGTTCTGTATGCCAAGTCATTTTTTAACACTTAAGGTTGCATTAACGAACATGAACTAACAATAATGAATCCTTTTACAGTATTTATTCATCTTAGTTTATGTTAATATCAGCATTTAACTGTACATTTTTTAAATCAAATGTTGTAATTGTTGATTGGCAATTACATCATTGCCAAAACACTTAAAGGAGTAGTGTTTAATCAGGTATCTTCCTTTTTATCATTGAACAACCTACTTGATGACAAGCAGTCAGGTTTCAAATGCAACCACTCCATTGAAAAATTGCTGTCGGTCACGGAAGCGTTACGGCTATCGAAGGCGGAATTCAAATCCTAGGTTCTGATTTTGCTTGACCTGTCGGAAGCCTTTGACACAGTCAATCATCAGACTAGCCACCCTATCGTCGCTAGGGATCACAGGTACTCCTCTCCAATAGTTTACATCTCTCTGATAGATCCTTCAGGGTGTCATGGAGGGGCACGTTGTCCACACCCCACCAGATGGTCAGTGGGGTCCCTCAGGGATCAGTGCTTGGTCCACTCCTTTTCTCCATCTACACAACATCCTTAGGACCTATCATACAGGCACATGGCTTCTCCTACCACTGCTATGCTGATGACACCCAGATCTTCTTCTCATTTCACCCAGACAATACCATCGTAGCAGCACACATTACAGCTTGATTAGCCGACATCTCGGCGTGGATGAAGAAACGCCACCTCCAGCTGAACCTAGCGAAGACGGAGCTGCTTGTATTTCCGGCACAACCCAAGATAAAGCCCTATCTATTTAACTGGGCAATACAACCTTTACTCCTTCCAAAATTGCTAGTTTTTCATAATTTGCGTAATTTTTGATGACCAACTGTCCTTCACTGATTACACTGCAAAGTCAGCGCGATTATGTCAATTTGCATTATACAATATCAGGAAGATTTGCCTCTTCCTCAGTCACCACTGCTCACTTACAGAACTTTCACTGGCACTGCACCGGCATACTTTCACACTTTTCTGCATTCCTACACCAAATAGCTTGATTGTTTCCTTAACTTTGTAAGCTTTGGTTAAAAGCGTCTGCTAAATGTTAATGTAAATGCACAATGAACTAACATGAACAGTTGTATTTGCATTTACTAATGCAAGGGAAGGCACGTTTATTTGTATAGCACATGTCATGCACAAAGGTAATTCAAAGTGCTTTACAAAGGAATAAGAAAACAATCTAAGAGAGAGAAAAATATAAAAAAAATAAGAGACCTTTAAAAAGGATAGTTCATCCAAAAAAATTCCGTCATCATTTACTTACCCTCATGTTGTTTAAAGTCTGTATGAGTTTCTTTATTCTATTGAACACTAAAGAAGATATTTTGACAAACATTTCCATAGTAGGAAATAGAATTACCATGGAAGTCAATGGGTAACGTCAACGGTGTGCTTACCATCATTAATTAAATATCTTATTTTGTGTTCAGCAGAATTTTTTTTCACAGGTTTGGAACAACATTATTAAATTTTTTGGGTGAAGTACCCCTTTAACAAAGATTAATAAATGCTAAAATAAATACATGGCCCATTATTAGCTCATGTTAGCTGCATTTTCACTCCTGTAGCTCTCACATCACACATTGCTTTCAGGAAGTTCCTAAAAAAGATGATGTCTGCCGGGTTTACGTGGCTTTTACAAAACTCTCTTTCTCACTTTCTCGTGAGAAAGACTTAAGCTTTTACCATTGTTCATCATAAAAATATGTCCCTTTTTGAAGAACCAAAGATATTTTTTTCTAGATTAAACTTTATTGTCACAGGTACAAAGTCAATGAAATGCAGATTGCATTTACACTATTAGGGTCCACTATGAATTATTGCTGTATTTGTGCACTTAAAATGAACAGCATACAACTTCTTAACCAATGTAGGTGAAAAATAATTTCATACGCTCTAAAAACTGCTGGTTTATCCTCAACCCAGGGTTGAGTCAAAAAGGGACAAGCCCAGCCTCTTGGGTGGTAATTTAAACTATGCTGGGTTGTTATAAACATTATATAAACATTTCTGGGCTATTTTAACCCAAAGGCTGGGCTAGTCCCTTTTTGACCTAACAATAGGTTAAAAATATCCCAGCATTTATTAGCTTTAAACTTTTTAGTATGCTATTTCTCACACACTGATCTACCTCTGCCTTGTCTTTCACTGTAAGCCAAGAAAAATTGATTGAACTTAAAAATGCCCTAAAATGTCAATTTTGTCTTGTTAAACAAACAAGTAACTTTAAGTTAAATTTACTTGATATTGCTGAACAAGCCATTTAAATTTTTTGTTCACTGAACGTAAAATGTCTCGTTCCGGCTATATTCATATTAGATAAAAAACATTTACTGTTCTACAAATGGTCAGTTAACAATAAGAGAAACTTTATTTCATGTGTCTTATTTTAACATAGTTTTATAAAATGTTTAATGTTAAGATAAGAAAATTTGCCTCTCAAAAAAGAGGTCACTTTGCAAAGCAAAGGTAACTTTAAGTAGAGCAAACGTTTCAACTTCACACAGACTCATCAAAACTCAATACACAAGTCTCAAAAATGAGGACAGATTTAAAAAATGACAAAAATAATAAGCAACATCGATAAAAACAACTGCAGTAGAAATAAAGACAACAGCAAAACGACACTCATATAACAGTTGCAGTTAATTTATGCATGCTGCAATGCATGATGGGTACAATTTTCAAATCCAGAGATTTAAAGAAGCTAAAATTAATTGTTTCAACCCAAAATGTCTTGTTTAATGAGAGAAATCACACAATTTTTGCGTTAAACTAAAACACTTGAGTAAGGGGGCATGCACACCAAAGCTTTTACGCCTGTGGGATTGGTGATGTAGTCGGTCTTGTCTACATCACCAATCCCAGGAAGTAAACTGTTGCCTACAATCTGTGTGTTTGTTGTAGTCCAAGAAAAGAGATTTACGTTGGAAACAATAATTCGCATCATCGTTTACCTTGGGGTTTGTACCATTTGCATATTGTTAACATGTACTAATACACACTTACACACCAAAGGAAATGTAAAATCGTGAATCAGGCAATAGGTGCTCTTTAAAACAACCCAGCATTTTGGGTTGAAACAACCCAGCATAGGATAAATTACAACCCAGTGGTTTGCCAATGTTTTTTTTTTTTAGGTTGAAAATAACCTAGCATTTTTTTTTGTGTGTTTGCAAAGCCTGACAGCTATTTCAGTCATCAGGGAGAAAATTAAATAACATATTTTCAACTAACAATTAAACATGAAAGTCTTTAACAATTGATGATTGCCTCTTTTTTTGGAAAACAGGACTTCCCCATTTGCCACATTTGTACCCATTCGCAGTTGCAGAACTGCGGCATCTTGTTAATATCTGTGATCTTTGTCTGCGCCCCATGGCAGCCGCTATTGGGGTAAACCTGCACAAATGTGGGGTTACAGAGTTCCACTGGCAGACTCCACTGCGTGGGAGCCTTGAAAGCCACGCTCTGCACCTCAAGATTCACCATCTCACATTCCTCAAACCAGACCAGGCCAGATCACAGCAGATTTGGGCCAGAGCATGGTCGACCAAAACCCAACCACCAACCTCTGCTCCCTGTCGTTCGAAGCGCTTCAAACATGCAGATCTGTGTCACATGCCGCCGTGCCAGTTTATGCCCGTTCACAATTCTCGTTTTTGCTCTCCCACGGTTTAAGCTGGCTGACATTTTCTCAGTTTCGCTTGTGTGTGGTGTTGGTGAAACAAACATACCGCTTCTCGTCATGCCAGGCCTGTCGGGCGTTCAGACAACAACGCGGATATCAGTCAAATGTTTTTACGCACTCATCTATATAAATATTTGTTTGCACGTGTCCATATACGATTGGCCGTGCATTAGCACGTTTGCTTGTGCGTTTATGATGTGCATGTGAATTTTCTGAGTTGCGTGCTACGGCTCCAGTGACTGTCAGTATTAGATACGTGTGAGTGGTTTTGTGTGTTTGCATGGTCTATCTATGGGTTAGTGTTTGTGTGCGTGTATATTAGACCTGTTGATTTCCTGTGGTGCAGACAGAGGTTTGAAAGTGGCAGACTAAAAGAAAAGCTTCGCTACAGGATGTTCAAATGTTGTTCTCACTGAATGTACACAGACACGAGAGAGATGCATTTGCATGCGTGTGTATTTCTGTGCGTGTGAATATCATGCTTTTACTGATATATGATTTTTGCAAATATAAAATAATCTAAAGAGTCAGTGTTGCGTGCATTCTCATGATCTGCGATCTTAGAGCCATATGCAGATAAAATCTTGCCTGCATACAGAGAAATTCGATAAGAAATGGTAAGCACCAGATATCAGTTGAGTGGCACAGCAGAAGTTTAGATATAGAAACATGATATACAAAGGCATCTGGTGTTTAGTGATGACGTGTACGATTATCATCTGTCAGAATAAGATAATAACTACATTTCTGCACACAGATACATACGTTTTAACAACGGTAGCTGCAAAAACTTTTATCCAAAGCTACCAGCCATGCATTTTTTCAGCATATGTGTTTCCTGGGTTCAAACCCACAACCTTTAGCACTGCCAACGCAATGCTCATGCCACTGTGTTATACAATAGCACAGGTTCTGTCTTTCTCTTATCAAAAACATTTTTGACCCTTGACCACAAAACCAGTCATAAGGGTCAATTTTTTTAATTGAGATTTGTCATCTGAAAGTTGAATATGTAATATTTGGCCGAAATACAACTATTTGAAAATCAAAAATCTGATGGTGCAAATCACCATTAAAGTTGTCCAAATTATATCGATAGCAATACATTTTAATAATAATAAATACATTTTTAAAATATTTACTTTTGTAAATATTAAAAAATACAGTATTGCACATAATGTTTACTTTATATATCCTAATGATTTTTGGCATAAAAACATTTTAACCCATACAATAACCCATGCTACAGATATACACATGCTACTTAAAGAGCACCTATTTCATTGCTAAAAACAATGTTATTTTGTGTAGTTGGTAGAATACTATGTGTTCACGTGGTTTATGGTTAAAAAACACATTATTTTCCACATACTGTACATTATTGTAGCTCCAGATATCCTTATTTCCTCAAACGCATCGATTTAAAAACAGTTTGTTGTAGTCCAAGAAAAGAGATTTACGTTGGAGACGATAACTCGCGTCATCGTTTACCTTGGGGTTTGTACCTTTTGCATATCGTTAACACTTACACACCAAAGGAAATGTAAAATCAGACCATAGTTGCTCTTTAAAGCTGCTTTTGTGGTCCACGGTCACATTAATTGATTTAAATTCATTCGTCAATTCTTTTATTCATTCTTTCCGTAGAGGAAGACACAGAAACACACGCATATGTGTTTAAATTCTGTGGAACTTCAGGTTTTGGGTGATTATCAGAATGCCATGAGTCACCGCAGTCAAAGTGCATTCTGGGTAGGGATGTGACCACATGTTGAGAAATGAGTGTTTCACCGTAAAGTGGCTGTGTGTGTGTGTGTGTTTGTGTATGTTCCATGGTAGAATGACTGTGTGTGTGTTCCATGGTTAGGCGTGCGGTCGTTATGACCTGCTTTCGTTTGGACCCATCACTCATTTGGTTCAGAGCGATCTTGTGAATCAGAGAGCAGGTTTGCATGTGAGCGAAAAAGATTTATTTCAATCTGTTGCATCCTATAAACTTGTCCTCCTTTCACATATCACGCTACAGAGATGTAGCAGTCACCTAAAACATACAACTCTTATATATCAGATATTTGAATACACAAGGTGTATTATTAAATTTGGTTGCAAGGGACTTCATTTGTGCTGCATGCTGATATTATCATTTTAAAAAAAACTTGACAATTTTTTTTCTATTCGGTCTCATAGAGACTTTACCGCTGAAGAGGTTTCCCACGCTTTGTTACTCTTCAAACACACTTGAACATGCGGTGAGAAAATATTCAGAGATATTATATCATATGCATGTAGATGCATATCTCAAACTCATTCTCTAAATACAAAACTGTATTTGGTTATAACCTACAGTATTTATTTTAGATTATAACACAGAGACTTGATTATTTTGATCTGTGATTGTTTAAAATAACTATTAAAATTTTATTCAATGGTTGGCATCCAAATAAGGGAATTTTAAGAATTTAAATGTTTCATAAGTTGATCTTTATGTAAGCTCTCCAGGTGACCTTTAACATCTACGGATGTGCTCTGAATTGAATGTTGCATTAAACCTTTATGCACTTTTACCTGTACTGTATATCCTTACTAGATAGGTCTGCTAAACAAATTGTATTATAATTTCTATATAAGTAAGTTAAAAAGTGACTTTTTATTTGCTTAAAAGTAAATATCTATCATCACCTCAATGTTAATGTTACAAACCTCCCAAATGCTTTTTTTTGGTATATATTGTGTATAAGGTGTTACTATATGTGCCTAATACTAAATATTTTGACCATTACGAATTGTTTTAAATAAAAACGAAAGATTTATTAAAACAAATTCAGAAAAACTTTATTTGTCTATTACGCTTTCTCTGTAACGGTCATGGGGAAAATTGGGGAAGTAATTTTTTTTAATTGTAATTATTTGACGGTCTATCATTAGGCAGAATGTAATAGTGACAGCTCTTCTGCAGCATTGTGTTTGTAGAGAGAGTGATATTATCACAAAAATGGATCTCAAAGAAATGTTTGATTTAAAGAGTAGATAGTCGATGCCATTTCTCATGGTGGCAGATGTTTTTACAGCGTTGTGGTTAGTCAAAGCTTCACTCTGCACACAAATGAAGGAATCGACTCTATGTGGGCTTTGCACTATGCTGTATTCTGCATCATTTGTGTCACACAAAGCTTTCGTGACAATAGTCTCATGCCTGGTTTCCGCCACTGTGATATGTGCTGAAGCGTAGGTGTGGAAACATCTTTCTATCTCTCTTTCTGTGTCCTTACACATTAATGCAACTTTATTCGGATGTTTTAACATATAAGATAGTTTATTATTCTTGAAATGCACTTTCCACTTTATATTTATTAGGAGATCATGTAGTGTGTATATTATTTTGTTTTGGTGGCCTAATGAAGATCATGTGTTGGCACATAGGAAAGTGTGTAAATACGCCAGGTTAATATTTTTGTAATATCCAAACATGTTGCAAATAACAATGTTAGTGCTTATTTACTTAAACACTTTTAAAATGAACAATGCACGTTAGTGTAGGAGGTGTGTGGATGTCAATGTGTGTTTATGTTTAGGCATGTGTCAGTTTCATACGGGGTGGGTCTTGTCAGTAAATGCACTTGTGTTTTACTTTCACACACTGTGTGTGTTTGATGTGTGTAAGGTGTGAATAGCTGATCGATGACCAATGTTACTACTTTCCCAAGCATCACTGAAATAAATGACAATCGGGAACAAATTGCATTGCATTGCTGAGTACGATTTTTTTTTTAAATGAGCAATAAGCCTATTTGTGAAAAATATTTAACGGATATTGTTATTACTGTATGCAGTGAAATAGAGAGATGTTTGTCTATATTGGAGTTGTATAGAGAGCTTTATCAGTTTGAGAGCTGTATTGTAGGAGGTTGAAAGGGCCCAAATGCTCCTGTGGGCTCTGTGATTGGGGCCACAGCAGAGGTTTGTGGGCAAAGGCTCAGTATTATAAAGCAAAGGAAATCAAACCATATCAAATACACACACACACACACACACACACACACACACACACACACACACACACACACACACACACACACACACACACACACACACACACACACACACACACACACACACACACACACACACACACACACACACACACACTATAAGAGCAACACTGACAGAACGTCTCTGTAGTTTGGTTTTAATGCGGAATCATGGTTCATTGCTCAAGTGTATTGCCTGAAAGTTGTAGTAATTTAGAGAGAGATTGTGAAAAAAAATTATCAAGGTGCACGCTTTTAATACTGGGTTGTCTTATAAAGCAGCATATTTTTAGTTATAACGTTTTAATAAATTACAGATTTTGAGTGTTCAACATAGACAGCAGTTTTTCATACAATCATTAAAATAAAGGTTCCTAAAGAACTTGTACCTTTAACATCCACAAAAGCTTTCAGACGCACAAAGGTGCTTTGTAGTAAAAAAGCAATGCCTTAAACAGCCCAGAAGACGTAACTATTTGCCCCAGCCATGCATTAAAACAGCCCAGAAGGCGTCAATTTTTGCCCCAGCAAAGGGTTAAAACAACCCAGAAGACTTCAATATTTTATCCAGCAAAGAGTTAAAACAGCCCAGAAGACGTCAATATTTGCCCCCCAGCAATGTGTTAAAACAGCCCAAAAGTCGTTTACATTTGCCCCAGCAAAGGGTAAAAACAGCCCAGAAGGCATCAATATTTGTCCCAGCAAAGGGTTAAAACAGAGCAGAAGTCGTTTATATTTGCCCTAGCAATGGGTTAAAACAACCAGGAAGACGTTTATACTGTATTTGCCCGATGCGTTAAAATAACACAGAAGATGTTTGTTTGCCCCAGTAATGCGTTAAAACAACCCAGAAGACTTCAATATTTGCCCCAGCAAAGGGTTAAACAGCCCAGAATGTGTCAATATTTGCCCCAGCAATGTGTTAAAACAGCCCAGAAGACGTCAATATTTACCCCAGCAAAGGGTTAAAACAGCCCAGCAGACGTCAATAAATGCCCCAGCAATGCGTTAAACAATCCAGAAGACTTCAATATTTGCCCCGGCAAAGGGTTAAAACTAGGGCTGGAACGACGCGTCGACGTAGTCGATTACGTCGATTACGTAATTACGTCGATTTGCCGGAAATGCGTCGATGCGTCGCACTGTTTACATTTTGAAATGAAGGCGGCTTCAGCTCCGACCGGGTGATACAAGTGTTATACCAAACAGACAGAACGCGATCAAAAGTGTGGGAATACTTTAAGCAGAGACCAAATAAAACACATACTGTGTAAAACTGAAATGGCATACCACAGCAGCGCAACACCTGTGTATGATCATCTTAAAAGAAGAAAACCTGGAGCTCTCTGACCTCAAAATGACGAGACGTCAGCGTAAGAATTTGAACTATTACAGTAAGTTTTTATACTTACTCTATAAACAACAGAATCAATGCATATTGTGCTTAATACAGCTGCGTTTACATCTTCGTTTAATACGAGCTGCGAGACGCCTGACAGACGTGACATTGCATCGCTTCTGGGTAGTATGTTGAAACAGTAAATAAAGAGCAGGACATGTTTTTATATTAAGAAGTTATGAAATAATAAGTTACTGTCACATTGAGAACTGATAGGCATGTGCCCGCGTGCACTGAAAGCCAGCTGGCAGTGCGGAGTTCCCAATGAACGTCTTTTTTGCGAATATGTGCGCAGATATTACAGAAGCTCGTCTTGTAAGGTATTCCTGACATGCGTTTATTTAAAGTAACAGTTACAGCGGCGTAAACGCTGTTTATAAAATATTAGAAGATCATACTAACTGAACTTGTTTTTTACCCGGAACTTAAGAAAAGTTAAATGTTAAAGTTAAATGAGAATGCAGTACTACTAATAGTAATAATATTAACAGTAATAATATAACCATTACATCTTATATAAGGGTTCATGAATCACAATGAACTTATTTTTACTTCAGTCTGAACTAATGCTGAGCTAATGCATGTACTAATAATAAACTAATGTTTAAAACATTAATATATGCCTATTTTATTGTTTAAGGTGAATAATGCCTCTTTTAAAGTGGCACTGCCACTTTATTTTTCATGTTGAAAATTTTGGTTTGTGTGTTTGTTTAATTAAGAAAATGCTTAAATAAAATGTTAGCGTTAATGGCAGATGTTACATTTATTATTTGTTGGGGAATTATGTATAAAAAAATCATTAGACTATTCGATTAATCGAAAAAATAATCGATAGATTAATCGGTTGAAAAAATAGTCGATAGTTGCAGCTCTAGTTAAAACAGCCCAGAAGACGTCAATAAATGCCCCAGCAATGTGTTAAAACAATCCAGAAGACTTCAATAAATGCCCCAGCAATGCGTTAAAACAATCCAGAAGACTTCAATATTTGCCCCAGCAAAGGGTTAAAACAGCCCAGAAGATGTCAATATTTACCCCAGCAAAGGGTTAAAACAGCCCAGCAGACGTCAATAAATGCCCCAGCAATGCGTTAAACAATCCAGAAGACTTCAATATTTGCCCCGGCAAAGGGTTAAAACAGCCCAGAAGACGTCAATAAATGCCCCAGCAATGTGTTAAAACAATCCAGAAGACTTCAATATTTGCCCCAGCAAAGGGTTAAAACAGCCCAGAAGACGTCAATAAATGCCCCAGCAATGCGTTAAAACAATCCAGAAGACTTCAATATTTGCCCTAGCAAAGGGTTAAAACAGCCCAGAAGACGTCAATATTTGCCCCAGCAAAGGGTTAAAACAGCCCAGAAGACGTCAATAAATGCCCCAGCAATGTGTTAAAACAGCCCAGAAGACGTCAATATTTGCCCCAGCAAAGGGTTAAAACAGCCCAGAAGACGTCAATAAATGCCCCAGCAATGTGTTAAAACTATCCAGAAGACTTCAATATTTGCCCCAGCAAAGGGATAAAACAGCCCAGAAGAGGTCAATAAATGCCCCAGCAATGTGTTAAAACAATCCGGAAGACTTTAATATTTGCCCCAGCAAAGGGTTAAAACAGCCCAGAAGATGTCAATATTTGCCCCAGCAATGTGTTAAAACAATCCAGAAGACTTCAATATTTGCCCCAGCAATGTGTTAAAACTATCCAGAAGACTTCAATATTTGCCCCAGCAAAGGGTTAAAACAGCCCAGAAGACGTCAATATTTGCCCCAGCAATGCGTTTAAACAACCCAGAAGACTTCAATATTTGCCCCGGCAAAGGCTTAAAACATCCCAGAAGACGTCAATATTTCCCCCAGCAAAGGGTTAAAACAGCCCAGAAGACGTAAATAAATGCCCCAGCAATGCGTTAAAACAATCCAGAAGACTTCAATATTTGCCCCAGCAAAGGGTTAAAACAGCCCAGAAGACGTCAATAAATGCCCCAGCAATGCGTTAAAACAATCCAGAAGACTTCAATATTTGCCCTAGCAAAGGGTTAAAACAGCCCAGAAGACGTCAATATTTGCCCCAGCAAAGGGTTAAAACAGCCCAGAAGACGTCAATAAATGCCCCAGCAATGTGTTAAAACAGCCCAGAAGACGTCAATATTTGCCCCAGCAAAGGGTTAAAACAGCCCAGAAGACGTCAATAAATGCCCCAGCAATGTGTTAAAACTATCCAGAAGACTTCAATATTTGCCCTAGCAAAGGGTTAAAACAGCCCAGAAGACGTCAATATTTGCCCCAGCAAAGGGTTAAAACAGCCCAGAAGACGTCAATAAATGCCCCAGCAATGTGTTAAAACAGCCCAGAAGACGTCAATATTTGCCCCAGCAAAGGGTTAAAACAGCCCAGAAGACGTCAATAAATGCCCCAGCAATGTGTTAAAACTATCCAGAAGACTTCAATATTTGCCCCAGCAAAGGGATAAAACAGCCCAGAAGAGGTCAATAAATGCCCCAGCAATGTGTTAAAATAATCCGGAAGACTTTAATATTTGCCCCAGCAAAGGGTTAAAACAGCCCAGAAGACGTCAATATTTGCCCCAGCAAAGGGTTAAAACTATCCAGAAGACTTCAATATTTGCCCCAGCAAAGGGTTAAAACAGCCCAGAAGACGTCAATAAATGCCCCAGCAATGCGTTAAAACAATCCAGAAGACTTCAATATTTGCCCCAGCAAAGGGTTAAAACAGCCCAGAAGACGTCAATATATACCCCAGCAATGCGTTAAAACTATCCAGAATACTTCAATATTTGCCCCAGCAAAGGGTTAAAACAATCCAGAAGACTTCAATATTTGCCCCAGCAAAGGGTTAAAACAGCCCAGAAGACGTCAATAAATGCCCCAGCAATGTGTTAAAACTATCCAGGAGACTTCAATATTTGCCCAGCAAAGTGTTAAAACAGCCCAGAAGACGTCAATAAATGCCCCAGCAATGTGTTAAAACTACCCAGAAGACTTCAATATTTGCCCCAGCAAAGGGTTAAAACAGCCCGGAAGACGTCAATAAATGCCCCAGCAATGTGTTAAAACATCCCAGAAGACTTCAATATTTGCCCCAGCAATGTGTTAAAATAGCCCAGAAGACGTCAATATTTGCCCCAGCAAAGGGTTAAAACAATCCAGAAGACTTCAATATTTGCCCCAGCAAAGGGTTAAAACAGCCCAGAAGACGTCAATATTTGCCCCAGCAAAGGGTTAAAACAGCCCAGAAGATGTCAATAAATGCCCCAGCAATGTGTTAAAACAATCCAGAAGACTTCAATATTTGCCCCAGCAAAGGGTTAAAACAGCATAGAAGACGTCAATATTTGCCCCAGCAAAGGGTTAAAACAGCCCAGAAGACGTCAATATTTGCCCCAGCAATATGTTAAAACAGCCTAGAAGTCGTTTATATTTGCCCCAGCAATGTGTTAAAACAGCCCAGAAGACGTCAATATATACCCCAGCAATGCTTTAAAACAATCCAGAAGACTTCAATATTTGCCCCAGCAATATGTTAAAACAGCCTAGAAGTCGTTTATATTTGCACCAGCAATGTGTTAAAACAGCCCAGAAGACGTCAATATATACCCCAGCAATGCTTTAAAACAATCCAGAAGACTTCAATATTTGCCCCAGCAAAGGGTTAAAACAGCCCGGAAGACGTCAATAAATGCCCCAGCAATGTGTTAAAACATCCCAGAAGACTTCAATATTTGCCCCAGCAATGTGTTAAAATAGCCCAGAAGACGTCAATATTTGCCCCAGCAAAGGGTTAAAACAATCCAGAAGACTTCAATATTTGCCCCAGCAAAGGGTTAAAACAGCCCAGAAGACGTCAATATTTGCCCCAGCAAAGGGTTAAAACAGCCCAGAAGATGTCAATAAATGCCCCAGCAATGTGTTAAAACAATCCAGAAGACTTCAATATTTGCCCCAGCAAAGGGTTAAAACAGCATAGAAGACGTCAATATTTGCCCCAGCAAAGGGTTAAAACAGCCCAGAAGACGTCAATATTTGCCCCAGCAATATGTTAAAACAGCCTAGAAGTCGTTTATATTTGCCCCAGCAATGTGTTAAAACAGCCCAGAAGACGTCAATATATACCCCAGCAATGCTTTAAAACAATCCAGAAGACTTCAATATTTGCCCCAGCAATATGTTAAAACAGCCTAGAAGTCGTTTATATTTGCACCAGCAATGGGTTAAAACTATCCAGAAGACTTCAATATTTGCCCCAGCAATATGTTAAAACAGCCTAGAAGTCGTTTATATTTGCCCCAGCAATGGGTTAAAACAGCCCAGAAGACGTCAATATTTGCCCCAGCAATGCGTTTAAACAACCCAGAAGACTTCAATATTTGCCCCAGCCCAGAAAACGTTTATATTAGCCGCAGCAATGGGTTAAAACAACCAAAAAAACTTTAGATTTGTATAAAACAACCCAAACAACATTTATATTTGCCTCAGCAATAGCTTAAAACAACCCAGAAAATGTTTATATTTGCCCCTCCAATGCATTAAAACATCCCAGAACACTTTTATATTTTAGCCAGCAATGGGTGGAAACAACACAGCATTTTGGTTTGAAACAACCCAACAGGGGTTGTGTTTTTCCCTTTTTGACTCGATGCTAGGTTGAAAAGAACCCATCACTTTTTAGAGTGTTGAAAATGAGGACCAAAATAGTTCTTCTATAGCGTCACTGTGAAGAACCCTTTTAGCACCTTTATTTTTATTTAGAGTGTATTAGATGGCATGAGAGACAACTAACCATAACAAGAATACAACAAACTGTTATTTAACCAGTGTAGTCATCCGGGATCCCACAAACCAGCAGGCTTGTGATTTTCAGTGTTGGGTAGGATGAGTAAATAAGCCGTATACTTTCATGTGACTTGAACTGTAGTCATATGAAGTACTTTACTGATACCTTTGTGTTTTTGTTATTGTACTTTATATGAGTGACATGAAGATGTGCAAATAATGACTTTATTGTTGAGGTGAACGATTCTTTGGTCAACCAACCTCACCAGACTGGTAAACATCATGCTTTCTGTTTACAGGTCTACCAGAAGCAAACCAATACGCACCCAACCTTTACCGACATGTAAATGTGTGATCTTTCAAACAGAAAGTGTAAATCTCTTTATCTAATCGTGTTTTTTTCCATACAGTAAAACCCCCAATGATGAATAGTGTAGCGATCATGAAAAACCTTCTGATATCAGTAATCCTTTTAATTACAGGTTTAGTGGACTGAACTTATGACGAACACAATGACTCATACACTAAAAACATCAGTAGTCTTCAGTAGTGTTCAACTGGATGCCAAATTTACTCACAGTCATTCTGTGGAAACAGTTGAAAGAGTCGGTGACTCATAATCCTTATGAGTGAGGATTTCCAATATGCCAAGAAAAAATTTAATAATCCAAGATAATAAGAAAAACATGTGCACATCATCCAGATCTCAAATACAAAAATGTGCACAAATTGTGCTTAGGTAAGCTCATAATATTCCTATAAACTTAATACCAGTTTTTCTACAGGATTGCTAGTACAAACTACACTCGTGCTCTCACCACAGATCTGAATATGTACGTTCAAACCATCCGCAATGGCAATATCGATATGCAAATGCTTAAAAAATTGCAGAATGTCCAGGAACAATAAAAAAAACTTTTCTTTCATTGACCTTTACTGGATTGTGTGTCTCATAGGCAGACCTTTTACCATTAAGTAATTTTTTTTTGCATTTAGCACATGCATTGTTTCCAAAACATTGACAGTAAAACCCAAACCTTTGCATTGCCTCTAATGGTTAAAACACCAAGAGGTATGCATAAACGTTGTATAAAGTACTTAAGAGTTAAAGTTACGACACTGAATAATGCAAAAAGACAGCAAACACCCAATAAAGCACCTAAAGTCTGATGCATGTATGATGGAGAGGGTCTGTATCAGTCGCTTCCTGTTTTTGCAAAGTGCAGACATATTTCATAGATGATTTTGCAAAAATAAGAAGGCAAACAATACACGTTTTATAAGATCTTCAGACAGCGTGTGTGTGGCCTGTGATTGCCGCAGCAGAAGTGAGAAACAGTTTACCGTTGCAATAGTGCTGCTTCCGGTCTGAATGGGGGAAACTAACAGCGTCTGGCTGTCTGATTGTCACGCAAAGGCTCGGCTAATCATCGCAGCACCGTTGGGCCCTCAGACGCAGAAACAGGAAGTAAGCAAGCGACAGGGGAAGTTGTTGGTTTTTTGATGGCCATTGCAGTGGTTTTGAGACTTCTCTCACAGAAAGAGGGGGCAGTCAGATGTTTGGCGTGGGAAAGGACGAGACGGGCCTGTTTTTTTTTTCTTTTCTTGGAGATATTTATTTTTTGATATTACGACATAGCGCAATTTGACATGATGCACTCACTTACTGCCCTCTCCAGCAATGAAAATGAAAACGTCTGGCTTCGACCAGATATTCTGTTAAACAAGACAGACACGGCGGTTAAAGTTAGTGTTAAAGTTGCAAAAAAATCCACATGCTCTTATTTTGTTTGTGCACATAATAAAAGCACCGATATGACTACAGTATATTCTGAATTCTATCTATGGGGTTGCTGGATGGCACTGTATTGCATACAAGAGCATTACGCAAAACCATACAGGCGGATACTATTATTATTATTATTACCCAAGGTCAATGTCATCAGAAATAAAACCTTAAAATTTCCACCACAGAACAGTCACCATCCTGCCCAGTGATATCACATCTTGCACTCTGCAGGCCCCAGACCATGACTGTGCTAAACACTGAGTATTATTCATGACCTGCACCTACATGAACCTAAAATTGGACCAGCCAAAATTGCACAACTAAGTCAGGGCAAATCTTTTTTTTTTACAGTGAGGTTTATGAGATGGGAAACCAGTAGTAATTTTGTCTGAGTCGAATAATGTCTCAGTTTGTGTTGTGGCTTTTTACTTGCACTGGAAAATTTGGCTTTGAACTTTTACTTCCAGTTTTCTCATGAATAGGATGCTCATTAATAATCATCCACCGATACGGCTAGATTGAATTATTATCATTTTGAGGTCAACATCTATGTTTGGTTAGTTAAGTAACATTGTTGCTTTCGAATGTTTTTACTGCATTCTGATTAAAATATTGTATCATAAAAAATACTTTATTTTTTTGTTTGCGCCTAAAAAAGACATTAAGCAGTATTCAGGTATTATATTATTCACCAGCATACGATACTTGCTATTTTATAATGCAAACCATTTAATTTCATTCCTTTTAATCCATTCCAAGGTTGACCCATCTTTCACTCTTAGAAAAAAAGGTGCTTCACAAAATCTGCATTACCATTTAAGATTTGCGCATAACTTTAGAGTTATTTTTAAATGTTGACAAAAGCTATTGCGTAATGACAAAAGAAAATCCATCCAAACGTAAAGCGAATCTTTTCAAAATTAGCAAAAACAAAAAATGCTAATTAGATGTGTTTCCATCAAGTTGTTAGAGCGAATGATGATGGTATTGTTGACCTAGTAACCAACAGTAAATAAAACAAGACAGGCTTGGAAAATTGAGACAGGACTGCATGGGGCAAGTTATTAATTTATTAGCAGAGCAGCTTGTAATTGCCAAACTGAATGATGCTCACAGAAGGAATGCAGCATTTTTGATGCAGGCAGTAGCAGCAAGGGCATTACCACGACGTCAAGTGCCATATATGGTAAAGACATCTTCAGGGGAAACATCTAGATGGTCAGTCCCGTGGGTTTAATGTTCGTTACATCAGAATTTATTCGGCAAAAGCGTTTCCATCTCCCATTATATGCATTTACTCTTTTCTCAAAAACCAGAAAACCTTTATTGTGAACTACGGGATTTTTATTTAAAATTGGGCGTTTCCATCACTTGGTTTTGATGCGATACTCATCGTCGTGATGGAAACATGGAAACCGATGTTATGCGACTAAAACGTACTTTTGATGTCTTGCGATAAGTCAGTCCAAAACCATGGTGTTTAGTGTTTAACTTAATATTGCACCACATTAACTGAAATGCGGATGGCATCAATTGAGCGATGCAAGCGCTTTTAGAGGAATCGACTTCTGAATCGCTCTCGCGGTTGCAATTTGAAGGGTAATTGAAACGCAGCTAGTGATGCCATAAAGAACCACTTCTGGTTCCTCAAAGAACAATTCAGTCAAAAGTTATTTTTCTTCCTTAATGAACTCTTTCATATCGTTTTTTATTCATGTTATTTTAAGGAGTGATAAGAAACATTTTCAAATAAAGCAGCTTTTGTTTTTTAAAGAAATTATTCAAATCATTTTTTATTCTGTCTTCATTTACTTGCCTTCCTTCCAATCCTGAATGATTTTCTTTTTTCATTAACACAAAGAAAGTAATATTTCAGTTTGTTTAGATTGAAACATAAATGCAACATACAGCATATGAATGAGGTTTAAGGGTGAGGGGGAAATCTCCAGGACGTACATTAATAACCTAAATTGTGGTCTGTTCATCATATAATGTTGTATTTTATCCAACTTTATTTATCTGTCGACTGTGCATTTTATTTAACAACATGCAGTTTTAAGATGTTAACACCATACAAAGCACTTCAATACAAGATTAAATGTGTTCAAATGAACTAACAGTAAACAAACAAACAACACTTCCACAGCATTTATTAATTCCTAATTTGTTTCTTTCTTATATTTTTCAATACACTTTTAGTTAAACAATGTATTGTTGGCATTAATTAATGCACACTTAACTAATATAAACAAATAATGAATAATTGTATTGCAATTAAAGCTGCAGTTCGTAACTCTAGCGTCTCTATCGCCCTCTGTGAATATAATATAGAAAATTGCAGTTATTTGCAAACTAATGTTCTGTGCGTGCATTGTGCTTTGCCCCGCTACTCTGCACGGATGAGTCTGATATCTGTGAACACCACATAAGAGCGGATCTGTCGATATGATAGAAGTACATCCTAGTACAGGGGTTCTCAACTCCAGTCCTCGGGCCCCCCCCACCCCTTCTAGAATGTTTTAGATGTCTCCTTATATGAAACACCTGATTCCACTCATTAGGCTCCTTCCAGATTGTTTGAAACTTTTTATTAAGTAACACACTTACAAGCTGATGAACTGAATCAGGTGTATTACATATGGAGACATCTAAAATGTTCTGGGAGGGGGCCCCGAGGACTGGAGTTGAGAACCACTGTCCTAGTACAGTGGTTCTCAAACGTTTTCTGTAACATTTTAATTAAACAAAACATATTAAATTATACCTATTAGTGCTGTTGGATAGTTGGCTTAAAATGTCATAAAACTGGGGCCCCCCTGGCATCATCTCGCGGCCTACCTGGGGGCTCCGGCCCCCAGATTGAGAACCACTGTCCTAATACATCCGCATCCGAAAATGACCTGATCTAAACATAGTTTAGTTATTTACTATCACTAGGGGTGTCACGGTTCTCCAAATCGTCGATTCGATTACATTTTCGATTCTAAGGTCACAGTTCAATTCTCGATTTTTACTTTTTTTTAAAGCTAATAAAAATGCTATGCCATTTTTAGATTAGACTTTTATGAAATATAAAATCTGACATTGAACCCGGACATGCCCTGCCATGTTAGTCGCGTTCATGCTATTAGGTCAATCAGGGGAACCCCCAAGTCAGCTACGCTCAGATTGATTTGTGAGGTGTCAGTTGCGACGCTGTGCCTGTTAGCAAAAACGATGGCGGAGGAAGGAGAGAAGAGTGAGGAAAATGTGTTGTCAGACGAAGACCTTGTGGTGAAAAGGAACAGCACTTCAGCTATATCATGGAATTATTTTGGATTAAGGAGAGATGACGGCGCAA
Organism: Misgurnus mizolepis; assembly: GCA_025389145.1. NCBI lineage: Eukaryota > Metazoa > Chordata > Actinopteri > Cypriniformes > Cobitidae > Misgurnus > Misgurnus mizolepis. The sequence goes on from JAIFKI010000017.1 coordinate 34,860,126, forward strand.
ACACAGGTACTGTGGAAGCGGTGATTCACATATTGCGTCTATTGCGCGCTCAAGTTCATTACTTCAAATGTAGGCACGCAGTATATGCGCTCTGAAAGCGCCGCGGTCGCGACTCGCACGCGGTGCGACGCGCTCGTTTTTCCAGGCTTTTCAAAAACATTTTAACTTTTCAGAATGACACAAGCACAGGGTGCAGAACATGTGACAATAACCTACGTGTCTAGCGTTTTCCACGCGTTTTTAGGCGCGACATGTGAATGGCCCCGAAAACATGAAAAAATATAAAATATTTATCGCAACTCACATCGTCATCACATTAAACAATGTCACCGCACATCGCAACTTTTCCTCACATCGTCCAGCCCTAGTCTCTGCTCCAGTATTTAATTCATTTAGATGTTGAAAAGCACGACTGATATTGACTTTGGTTGTAGCGCGAACTCGCAGTTTCAGCTTTCACTGTTTTAGCAGATGATTCCCTAGATGTAAGAACTTAATAAACTGTTTACGTTCCGTTCCCCAGATGATCGTCTTTTTGAAACTGCCTTCTAGATGACACATTAAACTCTAATCAGCTGTTTTTAAAAAGTTTTTCGAAGCACATGCGATGAAGCGACTGACTCCTGTCTCCTTTTTTTACGGACGTGACGTCATCACGCAATAACAAATGATATGTTTTTTTGCTTTTTCCCGGGAAAACACGACAGCTCAAATTTGTAAATCAATATTATAAGCTTATCATTGTGAATTGGGGCAAGGTAAGGAGACAAGTTTTTTTCTACATATTCACTTTAACTAACATGAACAAAAATGTTATTAATTCGGCATAAATATGCATTTACTTTAGACCTGCTTAACGATTAGTGGCGACTAATCGTTTGCAGAATAAAAGTTTTTGTTTACATATTAAATGTGTGTGTAATAATTATGTATATATAAATGCGCACACATGCATGTACATATTTAAGAAATATTTGCATGTGTAAAACATTTGTATATTTACATAATTTATATCATATATAAATATACATATTAATAAAATCTATATATTTTCCATAAAATTATACATACATGTGTTTGTATTTATATACATAATATTTGTTGATGTACTGTGTATAATAATTATGTAAACAAAAACTTTTATTCTGCAAACGATTAGACCTTCCTGTAAAGTGTTACCAACTTTATTGTTTTTGTAACTGAATCATTCCTTCTCATACCTTTTTAGCTGCTTATGTTTCAATTTATTTTTGAGAAACACTGCTGATCTCAAAACAATTTGTCCGCCAGAGCTGAGGTCATAGTTGGTTGCTCTTCCAGACAGACAGTATTTAGAAATAGGTACTGTAATTTTACAAGTGGTAAGACAGCATCAGTGATATCACCCACATAACGTGATCCCGACTTCATGGGTCTACACGGTCTGCCACACACTCAAGCAGATGAGTCCTGTGGTGACCCGTCGACAGATTCAAGATCATGTGGTGGCTGCAGCCGGGTTGTTAAAAGCCACTCTCCTCTCCACGATTTCATTCACTTTAAGAGGAAGAAATTGAGGCCCTTACCTCATCTTTGTGATGAGGTTTCGGTGTGTTTACAGAGATGTGGAAAGCCTGCTGTTGGTGAGGGTAACTGCCACAAACCAAGGTGAGGCTGGTTCTCAAAACACTCGGAGATAAGACATACAGGGATGCATTCGCTAACCATAAAAGACAGTAGAGAACGACATAAAAACAACCGCTGAATGTACTGTAAGGATTGTTTGGGCACCGCCCTTGCGTCTTAAACCAACCATCAGTTCTCTTCTGAAACAAGAACGTCTAGTTCCTTTGCTTGCTTTATCAGCATAAAATGGCTTTACTGGCGTAGTTTATGAACTTCCATTAAAGTTAAAGAATGGGTGCAACATATCGATTTTTTTAAAGAGTGAGTACGGTATAGTTTGCGTGATTGGATAGAGATTTGTATGTACACAATGAGTATTCCTGCTCCATTTTCCTAAAAGAAAATGATGTAAATTTACACGCATCAACACAAGTGTATATTTTAAATGCATCTCTTTGGCTAAACATCAAGTACACTAGCATGCAAATGTCCTAAATCCAAGTATAGTTTCACATGGCCCGTGGGGTTCAATTACTTGGACTGTGATTTTGACTATATGTAAATGTGTTATATCAAATAACTAGCATTAGGACTAATGTCATGACTAACACTGAGGTTACAGCACGAGATGCTCGGGACAGATAAGAACCACCATCGAGGTTTTAATGGCTTTGACCTGCCGATAGCGAGCTCAAGCTGAGGTTTTCAAAGTCTGGACTCAGTTTCCCGAGTTGGAAAAAACTAATGACAATGGATCGTTATCAAATTTTGAAAGAGAGAGAGATCTTCTGACCACTGCCTGACCACTGCGGCCTAACTGCACTCAGGCAGAGTTTCATAGACTCAATGTATATTAAACCTGAGATGGAATTTCATACACTGATGATGGCTGTCCTGTATCAATCCAGTAAATCCAGAAGAAGTATCTCTACTTTTATGTCTCTCGCCGTCCATCTCTTTCTCTCTCTCTCTATCTCTCTGACACCATCCATCTCACATCTTTTTTCATATCTCCGGTTTGGGCATAAAAATATCCCGGTTTGTCATTTTAACTGAGATCGTTGTATGGTTTAGGTTTCAAAAAATACATTATATGCATTAAATGCTGCCGATAGTAATTATTTTTTGTTGAAGAGCTCATTGGTAGCGCATTGTGTTACCAGCTTAAAAGCCCTTGGGTTCGAACCCAGGGAACACATGTGCAGATACCTTGTTTGGATAAAAGTATCTGTTGAATGTAAAATGTTAAGACTCTACTCTGCACAAATTATAGGTTAGATCTCTACAAAGTTATTTTGAAGATCACGGTGATTCAGCACTAGCGTATTTTTGTTGTTTTATAGCACAACACTTTGTTATTTTGGCAGGATACTAATGCAAAACTCACCTCTGTAGAAGTGCACAAGCCCTAGTTGGTTAGCTGGTCTACCAGCCTGGCCAAAATTTTGGTTTGTTTTTATGTTTTAGAGGGATTTTGGGCACATGTCAGTTGGTCAGACCATTTGGTCAACCAGTTAAACCAGCTTGGGCAGACCACGCTGCATTGTAAGCAAAAATGGTCCCCACCTCTCACTGGGGTGGTATCCTTTTAAAAAGTACCCCTTTGCACCTGCACTCTTAAAATGAATGTGTTAAAATAACATATCTTGTGTCTAGTTAAGGAGTGTCATCTGTGTTGTCCTTAACACATCTCTGTGTTATTTTTGGAACAACACACGTCATATTGTTTTAACACATCTTGTGTTGTCCCTTTTATTTATTTAAACACAAAATCAACACGAAATGACACATAATGTGTTAAATAGTTTAACAAAATTAACACATCCTTTCTAACAGTGTAAAGAGTTCATATTAGTACTTACATACTGTACTAGTACCAAAAATGTTAACATCTGTACTTAAACGTTACATGTTAGGACCTTTTAAAAGAAATGTCCCATTAACAGCTTGGGAGCATTTTTGACCATTTTTTGACCAACTAACCCATTTTAAAACGTAGACAGGTGCCTAGCTTCACTTGTATTTTCAAGTGCAGCAAAGTCTAATTAAACCAAGATTATTTAACTTTTTATCTAACAATATATTATTCATGCTGTTTATATTTGCGATAGGGTGATTCTCACGAAATCCAGATTTAGGTGTCCAGCATCAGAATCTTTTTTTTTTTTTGCACATATAAGATGATTTAAAAAATATTTCCTATAGAATTATTTACATTTTTTAGATTATCATTAGCAAAAATCATCATTACCGTAACATGATGTTACCTTAAATATATGCATTTACAAACTCATGTTTCGGTAATGAGAACAAAAAAGTTGTCTAGGTACATGACAATTTTTATCTGGAGAGAAAAAATAACTGCTTACCTGGTAGCCATCTTGTGTGTCACAGTCAATTATGTCCCTTCCAACAAATTGTTTTTGAAAATTTTAGTTGCTTGAGGGCTTAAACAATGATTGAAAATTGTTGCGGAGGATGAGAAAATTGGTCTTGGACACATTTATATTCCTTATTATTGTCTCTACATTTACCAATGATCACCAAATACCACATGTTTCTTTACTGTAAATGTTTATACAGTAGTATAACATGCACTGAAGCTTTTAATTTTTTAGATTTTTTAATTATAAATATTTCCATGTCAAAGAACCCAAATCCAGTCATGGACACGTTGCGGTAATGAAAAAATTCCCCTTAAATGTGGAAAAAACATCAAAATTGGTTTGTGTGATGTCATTTGAAATCATGTGCAAAATAGTACACGAAGAGATGTTTGTAACTGTATGCTTCTTATTTTGATAGCATTTACTTTTTTTATCAAAATGTTTCATGACACCTCATAAGTCTAGTTTCCAGAGAATCACCCAATAGTGCATCATGTCTGCTTGGTATCTATTGAAATCAACTGTAAGCAAGTTGTATCGTTCAGGTGTTTCTCATGATATTTTATGAGCCTTTTTATACAGAACCCTTAGGTGAAGACCCATAGTGTTTACTGTCCTGGGTTTCCCTTATTTGTGTTTTTGCTGCGTTGTATCATTTTCTGCTTGCGTGTTATCCAGAACAGTCGACTTTAGAGTAAAAAAAAATCACACTGAGATATGTAAACACCCTTTTCTATAGATCTTTGGCAAGGCTGCCGTGTGTGTGGTGAGGTGCAGCATGTGATAATGGCAGTGTGGTGTGCAGCCTGCAGTTTCCCTCTCCGCCGCTCTGTTGAGGCCACACCTGCCACAACTGGCGCGGGCTGAGCCAGCATGGCTGACCGAGCATGCCACCGGGGTCTGGCTGTGCACGGGCGGATCCGGCGGTGCGACGCCTACGGCCCCACAGATGTGATTTGAGGCCTGAAGTGAAAGAAGAAAAACCACTGCGTAGATCCCAGTGACAGCCATGGCAAACTTACAGATCAGAAGGAGAAAGGGTGAGCCAGAGAAACTAGCTTGACACAACCTGTTGAAATCCTAAAGTTATGTAGGTCTAAACGTTTGGGTAATTATTAAATATATTTAGAGCTTGTACTGTTTGGGTTTTTAAGTAGTTTTAAGGGCGTTTGGGTGGGTGCTGTTTTGTGAAAAAGTACATACTTAAAGCAAGAAACTAAAAAAATCCTCCTATGAGATATTTTAGGCACCAGCATGCATATTAATATTTTCTCAAAAAAAAATTTAACTGCACATTTGTGCCGGTTGTTATTGCGTCAAACTCAGACATGCACTTACCAATAACAGCGTCGGTGCTTCTGATGTTGTGCAGACCACACAAATTGATTTCCATTTTCACTCAACATACCGTTCCCAGCGACACACTGAGGGGCCTTTTTTAAAGGTCAACCTGCTCTCATGTGACCTGTGGTTTAGCATCACACTATACTGGAAAAACCCAGAAAGAGCATCACTCTCACAGAGGGTTGGGGGACCTTCTGAAGCGTGCTGTACTCTGACACCAAATCTAGTTATGAATCACTATGCACCAAAATGACAGAGACTCATAAAGAAACTTATCGTACCTGCAGTAGCGTCCTGTGTTACCGGCATGCATCAGTCTCAAAGGATTTTGTGTTTGCTTCCTAGCAATTTTACTGGATTGTCATACTGGAGTGTGGTAACAGCTCATCCGCAATCTCGAAAACGACAAATTCGTAATAAATAGACAAATGAAATTAAATATTTACATGTCTGGAAAAATACCACAATCTCTGTAATTACTAAGAGCTGTCATTGAGTTTTGAGTATTCGACTGAGTCAAATTCAGAATAAAATCAGAACAAGTGTCTGAATGAGTTCTGAATCAGACTGAAATGACAGAGTAAATAACGCTGATCGCATTTTTTTAGAAATGATCATTGCAAATCAGGGTAAAAATCATTACTCCTGACTCCAGTGGCGGCCGGTGACTTCTTTTTCGATGGGTCACAATGTGAAACGCGTCACAACATGCATTCAGGCCGTCATATGTGTGGCTCATCATGTCAAAATATGTGTTTGGCGCGTCATGTAAACTTATGTCATGTCAGTCAAAATAAGTGTCTGCTGCAGACGATTCGAATGGGTTTATGAAAAAGAGACGCTCACGTTAGCAAGATACTCACTTAGGGTGTTTTCACACCTAGTTCGTTTGAGCCCTCCAAACGCTCTCAGAGCAGTTCAGGGTGTATATGTGAACAAACCAAGTGATCTCAGACCCCCCTAAAAGGACCCCAAAGCGAACCGAACTCAGACCACATCCGGAGGTGGTCTGAGTACGGTTCGCTTTTGGGTTCTTTTGTGGTTCGATTTCTTTTTGATATGTGAAATCAATGAGGTCCCGGTCCGCTTTGTGTGTTGTTTTGACATTGTATCAAAATCAGCTGCTACACAGAAAGCTGGGATCTGAGTTCTTATGAAGTTGTGATGTGAACAAGAAAGGGTCTGAGATCACTTCAGTTCTGAAGGGGACCAAAAAAAGAACTGGGTACTCTTTTGAGTCCACTTTATTGTGAACACCAAAAGGACTGAGTTCACATTCGGCTAGTTCCTTTTTTGGTTCACTTAAAGTGAACTGGGTTTGGTTCTTTTAAAATGAACTATATGTGAAAACACCCTTAATCTCATGCGTAATCAGAGTTTAATGTTAAGTTAGTGTCTTGTGGGTATTTTGTGATGTGAACATCTCTTTTATCATAAACTCTTTCAATGCGTGTGCAGCAGGCACTTATTTTGACATGACGTGTATAACACGACACTCCAAACACATATTTTGAATTCACGCCCCTCGGAAGAGAAGTTACTGGCCGCCACTTCTCCTGACATCAGTGATCATCACTCTTGATTACAGTCATTTTTCCAATTTAAAACTTGACTCTTCTGTAGTTATGTGAAAAATGTTTTTTTTTTGTATTACACCAAATACACCAAATAATGTTGTTTTAAGCAGCGATAGCTAATATTGATTGCAGCTATTTTTAATATTGATCGCAGTCAGTGGCAGCTCGTGACTGCTTATCCGAGGGGTGCTAATTCAAAATATGTGTTCGGAGTGTCATGTAAACCATGTGCATCATGTGTTTTGTCAAAATAAGTGCCTGCTGCACACGCGTCAAAACCGTTTATGATAAAAGAGACGTTCACGTTCACAAAATACACGCAAGATACTCCCTTAACAGTAAACTCTGATTACGCATGAGATTATGGGAGCATCTGGCAAACACAAGCATCTCTTTTATCATAAACCCTTTGGCAGCAGACACTTATTTTGACAAGACACATGATGCACATAGGTTCACTTGACGCACAGAACACATATTTTGAAATTACGAACCACACACATGACGGGCTACATACATGTTGTGACGAACTTTGCATCGAGCGCCCTCTGGCCGTCATTGATTGCAGTGATTTTTAAAGGGATAGTTCGGCCAAAAATGATATTAAACCCATGATTTACTCACCCCCAAGCTGTCCGAGTTGCATATGTCCATCGTTTTTCAGACAAACACATTTTCGGGTATTTTAGAAAATGTTTTAGATCTTTTAGTTGATTAAATGTAATGTTATGGGGTCCACCCATAGTCCACGACCTTCAAGTCCAAAAAAAGTGCGTCCATCCTTCACAAATGAAATGAACGGCTCCAGGATGATAAACAAAGGTCTTCTGAGGGTAATCCGCACAGTGTTGTTGTAGAAATATCCATATTTAAAACTTTATTAACGTAAATAACTACCTTCCGGTAGCGCCGCCATCTTAGTCGCGTCCGCATTCAGGATGAGAGCTTACGCAGCCTACGGAGGCTACTCTGCTGCTGCTCTGTGCCCCCGCCCTCCGAATTTGTCATACGTCACTAAGAAAAGTGCGTACACTACGCTAATACTCTCTCCTGAATACAGAGGAGTCTAAGATGGCGGCGCTACCGGAAGGTATTTATTTTCGTTAATAAAGTTTTAAATATAGATATTTCTACAACAACACCGCACGGATTACCCTCAGAAGACCTTTGTTTATCATCCTGGAGCCGTTTGGATTTAATTTGTGAAGGATGGACGCACTTTTTTTGGACTTGAAGGTTGTGGACTATGGGTGGACCCCGTAACATTACATTTAATCAACTGAAAGATCTAAAACATTTTCTAAAATATCCGAAAATGTGTTTGTCTGAAAAACGATGGACATATGCAACTCGGACAGCTTGGGGGTGAGTAAATGATGGGTTTAATATCATTTTTGGCCGAACTATCCCTTTAATATTGATTACAGTGATCTTTAACATTGCCTGCAGTGATCTTTTCTTGATTGCAGTGATTGATCCTCACTTTAGTAGTCATTATCCAATTATTACTTTGCTTTAATTAATACTCTTGATTTCTGTAATCTTTGCACCTTTGTATTATTCAATATTCATTAGTAAAAGTAAAAACCCAATCCAAGTGAGTAGTAAACACACATGCACGCACACACAGAGCAGGGCATTTGGGAAATGTGCCTTGCTTAAGGGCACAACCTGCCTGCATTGAGATCGAACCGGCGACCCTTGGGTAACAAGCCCAACTCTCTAGCCACGTCTGCCCATTATTCGTTGCACTTTTTTATTATTCCTCCTGATTGCAGTAGTTAATACTCTTCATTGCAGTGATTAATACTTCTGATTGCCGTGATTATCATCCCTGACAGCTGCAGTCATCTCAACACATGTCTGTGGAAATTTCTACCTCACTAATCCCTCAGCGATTGACTTTTAGAGGCCTGGTTAAAATACGCAAAACCAGTTCGAGCTTTTAGACCTGGCCATAGGAAAACCACCACTCCTTAGCAATGAATATTTTACCCTCCTGATCGCTCAGAGTGACCACAGGCTGCGTTAAGAGTTATTGGCCAGAGGCAGAGAGGGCACTTAACAAATGATAATGCCCATTTCTATCAGAGAAAAGAGACACGGCCAGCAGCTGAGAGCCACCGTGGTCAAACCCAAACCACTAAGTCCGGCTCTGACCACACATTGCATAGACACATCAAGAGCGTGCACACGCACAGTTAAGAGAAGTGCATTTCTTTAAAAAACAAAAAACAATGCACAATAGAAAGGAGTGTGTATATTTTAACACATTCACACAGATTGGGAGATTACATGTTGCGTGTCAAATCTATTGCAGTTCTCTTTTTTTATAACATTTCTGTTCTCTTTCGTCCCAGACGACACAAAGACATCAGTCACACATAATGGCAGCTGTCAGTAACATCTGTGACTTGTTTTTATGCACACACAGCCTTACGACCATCATTCTGACCACTTCCTCCATCATCATGCAGAGAACGATCGGTCACTGGCCACAAATGCACCGTCCCAAAGAATCCCTGCAAAAACGGAGACATAAAAACATAGAAGCACATTTACGCATCATTCATTTTACATGAACTCCATACTGTATATGTACTGAATTAACCTTCGTACTTATAGACTTTTTATCAGACTGAAACAAAAAAGTTCATTCATTGTAGCTTTCCTAGAATATTTTTTTTATTTCAATCTTTTTATTTTGTTTTACGTTTCTGGTTTTAATAAAGTCAGCGAGACATTAGAAATTAAAGGGAAAAACGGCACCTATAGCATTAGGGGCTCCAGTCAACCACAAGGGTTAAATCTATAAAGTAAACACTAAAACGTTAGAAACCATTTAGGAATTTCCCCCTAATTTGATAACTTTAGATATGTTCTGAACCATCAACTAAATTTCTTCCTCTGTCTTGTGCAGTTCATCACGAGCTCGAGATCATTTTCCAGCTCCTGATTCTCAAACTGAACTAAAGATTTCATCGGGCCACATCTAAAACGCAAAAGACGTTTTGGAGTTCCACGGCCGCCTGTAGACAAATTCAGATATCGATCAACAGGATAAGAGATCTGATTGTTAGAGAGGTCGCCATAGTAATTTAGTTTACAGCTCAGTAGTTTGGAGACAGGGATGGCAATGATAGCCCTGACTGATTGAATTTGCAACTCGAGGGGGATTTTTAACGTGAGGTAATTGCTGACAGGCAGTGGGTCAGACAGCCCTTGGCCCAATCAAGCGGTATCGGATGTCACAGTAACGTTTCATGGCCCCAGAGAGAAAATGAGAGAGAGAGAGTCTATATGTGTATGTGTGTGAGAGAGAGAGAGGGAGAGATTTCTCGCGCACACGCTCAGATAATGTGTCAGCTGTGCTTAGCATTTAACTTTGTCAACTTTGAGGATCAGAAGTCAAAGGTCAGGCGTTGGCATCAACTGTAGCACATGAATTCATATTGGATACGTGTGCAGGGTGAAGCTTGTAACAGACTGCTGGTAATGATTCACTGGTAATGAGGATGAAGATGATGAGTTTGTGTATGATAAGGATGAGTTTGTATGTATGTGATGATGATGAAGATGATGATGAAGATGATGAGTTTGTTTAGGACAAGGATGAGTTTGTGTGTGAGGATGATGAGTTTATTATGTATGTGATGATGATGATGAAGATTATGATGATAAGGAGTTTTTTTAGATGATGATGATGATGATGATGATGATGATGATGATGAAGATTACTGTGTTTTGCACATTAACACATATTGGATAAGGGTAAAGTTAGTAACAGACTGCTGGTAATGGTAATGGTTCACTGGTAATGATGATGAAGATGATGAGTTTGTGTGTGAGGATGATGAATTTGTGTATGATGAAGATGAGTTTGCATGTATGTGATGATGATGAAGATGATGATGAAGATGATGAGTTTGTGTAGGATAAGAATGAGTTTGTGTGTAATGATGATGAGTTTGTATATGATGAAGATGAGTTTGTATGTATGTGATGATGATGAAGATGATGATGAAGATGATGAGTTTGTTTAGGATAAGGATGAGTTTGTGTGTGAGGATGATGAGTTTGTATGTATGTGATGATGATGAAGATTATGTTGATAAGGAGTTTTTTTAGATGATGATGATGATGATGATGAAGATTACTGTGTTTTGCACATTAACACATATTGGATAAGGGAAAAGTTAGTAACAGACTGCTGGTAATAGTAATGGTTCACTGGTAATGATGATGAAGATGATGAGTTTGTGTGTGAGGATGATGAATTTGTGTATGATGAAGATGAGTTTGCATGTATGTGATGATGATGGAGATGATGAGTTTGTGTAGGATAAGGATGAGTTTGTGTGTAATGATGATGAGTTTGTATATGATGAAGATGAGTTGTATGTAGTGATGATGATGAAGATGATGATGAGGATGATGAGTTTGTGTAGGATAAGGATGAGTTTGTGTGTGAGGATGATGAGTTTGTATGTATGTGATGATGATGAAGATGGGTTCGTGTGTAATGATGATGATGATGATAAGAAGTTTTTTTTCGAGATGATGATGATGATGATGATGATGATGATGAAGGTTACTATGTTTTGCACATTAACACATATTGGATAAGAGTAAAGTTAGTAACAGACTGCGGGTAATGGTAATGGTTCACTGGTAACGATGATGAAGATGATAAGTTTGTGTGTGAGGATGATGAATTTGTGTATGATGAAGATGAGTTTGCATGTATGTGATGATGATGATGAAGATGATGATGAAGATGATGAGTTTGTGTAGGATAAGGATGAGTTTGTGTGTAATGATGATGAGTTGTATATGATGAAGATGAGTTTGTATGTATGTGATGATGATGAAGATGATGATGAAGATGATGAGTTTGTTTAGGACAAGGATGAGTTTGTGTGTGAGGATGATGAGTTTGTATGTATGTGATGATGATGAAGATTATGATGATAAGGAGTTTTTTTTAGATGATGATGATGATGATGATGAAGATTACTGTGTTTTGCACATTAACACATATTGGATAAGTGAAAAGTTAGTAACAGACTGCTGGTAATAGTAATGGTTCACTGGTAATGATGATGAAGATGATGAGTTTGTGTGTGAGGATGATGAATTTGTGTATGATGAAGATGAGTTTGCATGTATGTGATGATGATGGAGATGATGAGTTTGTGTAGGATAAGGATGAGTTTGTGTGTAATGATGATGAGTTTGTATATGATGAAGATGAGTTGTATGTAGTGATGATGATGAAGATGATGATGAGGATGATGAGTTTGTGTAGGATAAGGATGAGTTTGTGTGTGAGGATGATGAGTTTGTATGTATGTGATGATGATGAAGATGGGTTCGTGTGTAATGATGATGATGATGATAAGAAGTTTTTTTTCGAGATGATGATGATGATGATGATGATGATGAAGGTTACTATGTTTTGCACATTAACACATATTGGATAAGAGTAAAGTTAGTAACAGACTGCGGGTAATGGTAATGGTTCACTGGTAACGATGATGAAGATGATAAGTTTGTGTGTGAGGATGATGAATTTGTGTATGATGAAGATGAGTTTGCATGTATGTGATGATGATGATGAAGATGATGATGAAGATGATGAGTTTGTGTAGGATAAGGATGAGTTTGTGTGTAATGATGATGAGTTGTATATGATGAAGATGAGTTTGTATGTATGTGATGATGATGAAGATGATGATGAAGATGATGAGTTTGTTTAGGACAAGGATGAGTTTGTGTGTGAGGATGATGAGTTTGTATGTATGTGATGATGATGAAGATTATGATGATAAGGAGTTTTTTTTAGATGATGATGATGATGATGATGAAGATTACTGTGTTTTGCACATTAACACATATTGGATAAGGGAAAAGTTAGTAACAGACTGCTGGTAATAGTAATGGTTCACTGGTAATGATGATGAAGATGATGAGTTTGTGTGTGAGGATGATGAATTTGTGTATGATGAAGATGAGTTTGCATGTATGTGATGATGATGGAGATGATGAGTTTGTGTAGGATAAGGATGAGTTTGTGTGTAATGATGATGAGTTTGTATATGATGAAGATGAGTTGTATGTAGTGATGATGATGAAGATGATGATGAGGATGATGAGTTTGTGTAGGATAAGGATGAGTTTGTGTGTGAGGATGATGAGTTTGTATGTATGTGATGATGATGAAGATGGGTTCGTGTGTAATGATGATGATGATGATAAGAAGTTTTTTTTCGAGATGATGATGATGATGATGGTGGTTACTGTGTTTTGCCCATTAACACATATTGGATAAGAGTAAAGTTAGTAACAGAATGCGGGTAATGGTAATGGTTCACTGGTAACGATGATGAAGATGATAAGTTTGTGTGTGAGGATGATGAATTTGTGTATGATGAAAATGAGTTTGCATGTATGTGATGATGATGAAGATGATGATGAAGATGATGAGTTTGTGTAGGATAAATATGAGTTTGTTTGTGATGATGATGAGTTTGTATATGATGAAGATGAGTTTGTATGTATGTGATGATGATGAAGATGATGAGTTTGTGTAGGATAAAGATGAGTTTGTTTGTGATGATGATGAATTTGTGTATGATGAAGATGAGTTTGTATATATGTGATGATGATGAAGATGATGAGTTTGTGTAGGATAAGGATGAGTTTGTGTGTAGGGATGATGAGTTTGTATGTATATGATGATGATAAAGATGGGTTTGTGTATAATGATGATGATGATGATGATGATGAGTTTTTTTTCGAGATGATGATGATGATGATGATGATGATGAAGGTTACTGTGTTTTGCACATTAACACATATTGGATAAGGGTAAAGTTAGTAACAGACTGCTGGTTATGGTAATGGTTCACAGTTTTTTTCGAGATGATGATGATGTTGATGATGAAGGTGGCTGTGTTTTGCACATTAATACATATTGGATTAGGGTAAAGTTAGTAACAGACTGCTGGTAATGGTAATGGTTCACTGGTAATGACGATGAAGATGATGAGTTTGTGTATGATAAGGATGAGTTTGTCTGTAAAGATGATGAGTTTGTGTATGATGAAGATGAGTTTGTACGTATGTGATGATGATGATGGGTTTGTGTGTAATGATGATGAGGATGATGAATTTTTTTTATTTGAGATGATAATGATGATGAAGGTGACTGTGTTTTTCACATTTATACATATTGGATAAGGGTGAAGATAGTAACAGACTGCTGGTAATGGTTCACTGGTAATGATGATGAAGATGGTGATGAAGATGATAACTTTGTGTATGATAAGGATGAGTTTGTCTGTAAAGATGATGAGTTTGTGTATGATGAAGATGAGTTTGTACGTATGTGATGATGAAGATGAAGATGGGTTTGTGTGTAATGATGATGAGGATGATGAGGTTTTTTTTTCGAGATGATAATGATGATGAAGGTGACTGTGTTTTTCACATTTATACATATTGGATAAGGGTGAAGTTAGTAACAGACTGCTGGTAATGGTAATGGTTCACTGGTAAAAATGATGAAGATGAGGAGATGTGTGTAAGGATGAGGAGTTTGAGTGTGAGGATGATGAGTTAGTGTATGATGAAGATGAGTTTGCATGTATGTGATGATGATGAAGATGTGTTTGTGTGTAACGATGATGATGTTGATGATAAGGAGTTTTTTTTAGATGATGATGATAATGAAGGTGACTGTGTTTTGCACATTAATACATATTGGATAAGGGTGAAGATAGTAACAGACTGCTGGTAATGGTAATGGTTCACTGGTAATGATGATGAGGATGGTGATGAAGATGATGAGTTTGTTTATGATAAAGATGAGTTTGTCTGTGAAGATGATAATGAAGATAAGTTTGTGTGTAATGATGATGATGATAAGGAGTTTTTTTAGATGATGATGATGATAATAAAGGTGACTGTGTTTTGCACATTTATAGATATTGGATAAGGGTGAAGTTAGTAACAGACTGCTGGTAATGGTGCACTGGTAATGATGATGAAGATGATGAGTTTGTGTATGATGAAAATTAGTTTGTATGTATGTGATGATGATAATAAGGAAGATGGGTTTGTGACAGAGTGTGTGTGCGTACGTGGGTGCATGCGTGAGTGAGTTGTGTATTTGGTTTGTGTCAAAGCTGTTTTCTCACCTGCTCAACTCGCAATTGTGGTCAATGTAAGCCTAGTGCAGAAATACACTACTTACTGCTGATAGCTTTCACACGAGTCTTATCATGCAGTGAGTAAGTGTATGCATGTTTGTTTCATCAGGGCATCTGTCTTAAAACCTCAATAAGGATAATGCAGGTCCAAAACCCATCCCTCTCTCTTACCCATCCCGTCCATTAAAGGCGAAATCCCAGAAACAACAAAAAAGTCATTTGTGTTTGGAGACAGATGTAGCTCTGTGCGCGAGAGAGCTCTGTAGGGGCTCATTTCTAACCTGTGCTAAATGACTTCAAGAGTGTCTAAGCACATTAGTGTTAAGGGTCATGTGTTTGCTATGCTAACCTGTGACCTCTGGTCTATTACAGCAGTGGCTCAGTGTCAGCACACAAGGTGTGTGACATCTCTAATGGACATGAACAGAAATGGACTGTCCCAGGACAAGTGAATTATTAAACAAGACAAAACTGTGATCACACACCCCTCATTAATACACACACACACACACACATTGGCACACTGGCCTGTGGCTTTGTGAAGCCCATGACGAGAACATAAAGATTGGTCAATCAGCATAAACTGATCATAGATATAAACATCTAAAGAGTTCATATTTAGTCCTGATTGTTTATTGTAAAAGTGCCAGTCATTCGCTTGCAGTGTACATACCTGTGTATGCAGTTATTATACGTAAGTTACTACAGTATATAGACTGTTATTTTGCATCATCTCTTAAAGGGATAGTTCACCCGAAAATGAAAATAATGTCAATAATGACTCACCCTCATGTTGTTCCAAACTCGTAAGACCTCCGCTCATCTTCAGAACACAATTTAAGATGTTTTATATTTAGTCCAAGAGCTTGTTGACCCTTCATTGAAAATCTATGTACGGTATACTGTCCATGTCCAGAAAGGTACATCATCAAAGTAGTCCATAGCCCTTTTCACACAGAAATTCCGTAAAATACACGTAAAATGCATCCTGGATTTTTCCGGAATAGTTAGATTTTTTCTTGCACACTGCCAAGTTTACCCGGCATGTGACGGTCCCGGAAAAACACGCGACCTACAAGAATGCAGACACTTACTGCATTCTTGCGGCTTCTTGTTCACACAGAGGGTTACCCGTGTATCTTACTAGGTCCTCTTTCCGGCAACGATCCCAGAAGATTAACGGAACGAGTTTTTGTTCACACAGACGCTTGTCTGGCAATTTTACGGGTATTTTCTGGGACCAGAGGTCTGTGTGAATGGGGTTCATGTGACATCAGTGGTTCAGTTAGAATTTGTTGAAGCATCTAAAATACATTTTGGTCCAAAATAGGGATGCTTAACGATTAATCGTGATTAATCGTTAGCAGAATAAAAGTTTTTGTTTACATCATATATGTGTGTGAACTGTGTGTAATAACTTTGTATAAATAAATGTACACGCATGCATGTATATGTTTTAGAAATGTTTACATGTGTATATACATTTGTATATTTATGTATAATTTATATGATTATTACTTAGTACTTAAATATATAATTACACTGTAACAGTGATGCCGTAAAATAAAGTGAGACCTATATAAATATAAATACTTAATATATTTAAAAAAAAAAATTTCTTAAAATTATACATGAATGTGTTCATATTTATATATATACATATTTATTATACACAGTTTACACACATATGTGATGTAAAGAAAAACTTTTATTCTGCTAACGATTAATCGCGATTAATTGTTTAGCATCCCTAGTCTAAATATAACAAAAATTACAACTTTATTCAGCATTTTCTACTCTTCCGCATCTGTTGTGAAGCACATGCATGAGACTAAAGGCACGTGACTGCAGTGACACGGATGACGTTAGGGATGCTCCGATCGATCGGCCGATATTGCTTGCTATGTTTCTCAATGAATTACGGTGAAATGCCACTACATCCAAAAGCCAGGCGGCGCTCTCGTGCAGAAACTCAAAATGCGCTGTAGACGAAGAACAATACACATGCAGCTGCGATGACACGCAGCTCCATGAAATGGCTGAAGGATATATTTATATTGCTGTTCTTCAAATCTTTTCAGGTATGTTCATGATAATAAAGAATATGTTAAATAATTATGTTTGACGAGTGTTGCTTTTTCAAATGCATGTTATAAACGACTCAAACTAACAGTGATTTCAGACCGATAAGGACTTACTGATCAAAAGCCGTAGTACATGAAATAGCTGTAATAAGATCGGCTGTCCGATTCAGAAATGTGATCGGCCACGTATTATTAGTGGAGTTTGGGACATCCCTAGATGACGTGTTATCCATAGACATGTTTGCAAAGTTTTTTTTCCAAACTTACAGCATGTGTCTCCCTTAGACTGTAAACGAAGCCGGGGGGGACCAGATAACACGTCAGCCGCGTCACTGCAGTCACGTGACTTTAGTCTCGCTTATGCGCTTCACAACAGACATGGGAGAGAAGACAATGCTGAATAAAGTCATAATTTTTGTTACTTGTTGGACCCCAATTTTTTTTTTAATGCTTCAACACATTCTAACTGACCCACTGATGTCACATGGACTACGTTGATTATGTTTTTATTACCTTTCTGGACATGGACAGTACACTTTACAATTTGTAATGTACACGCATGCATGTATATGTTTTAGAAATGTTTACATGTGTATATACATTTGTATATTTATGTATAATTTATATGATTATTACTTAGTACTTAAATATATAATTACACTGTAACAGTGATGCCGTAAAATAAAGTGAGACCTATATAAATATAAATACTTAATATATTTAAAAAAAAAAAATTTCTTAAAATTATACATGAATGTGTTCATATTTATATATATATATATATATATATATATATATATATATATATACATATTTATTATACACAGTTTACACACATATGTGATGTAAAGAAAAACTTTTATTCTGCTAACGATTAATCGCGATTAATTGTTTAGCATCCCTAGTCTAAATATAACAAAAATTACAACTTTATTCAGCATTTTCTACTCTTCCGCATCTGTTGTGAAGCATATGCATGAGACTAAAGGCACGTGACTGCAGTGACACGGATGACGTTAGGGATGCTCCGATCGATCGGCCGATAATGCTTGCTATGTTTCTCAATGAATTACGGTGAAATGCCACTACATCCAAAAGCCAGGCGGCGCTCTCGTGCAGAAACTCAAAATGCGCTGTAGACGAAGAACAATACACATGCAGCTGCGATGACACGCAGCTCCATGAAATGGCTGAAGGATATATTTTTATTGCTGTTCTTCAAATCTTTTCAGGTATGTTCATGATAATAAAGAATATGTTAAATAATTATGTTTGACTAGTGTTGCTTTTTCAAATGCATGTTATAAACGACTCAAACTAACAGTGATTTCAGACCGATAAGGACTTACTGATCAAAAGCCGTAGTACATGAAATAGCTGTAATAAGATCGGCTGTCCGATTCAGAAATGTGATCGGCCACGTATTATTAGTGGAGTTTGGGACATCCCTAGATGACGTGTTATCCATAGACATGTTTGCAAAGTTTTTTTTCCAAACTTACAGCATGTGTCTCCCTTAGACTGTAAACGAAGCCGGGGGGGACCAGATAACACGTCAGCCGCGTCACTGCAGTCACATGACTTTAGTCTCGCTTATGCGCTTCACAACAGACACGGAAGAGAAGACAATGCTGAATAAAGTCATCATTTTTGTTACTTGTTGGACCAAAATGTATTTTTAATGCTTCAACACATTCTAACTGACCCACTGATGTCACATGGACTACGTTGATTATGTTTTTATTACTTTTCTGGACATGGACAGTACACTTTACAATTTTTAATGATTTTTAATGAAGGGTCAACAACCTCTCTAAATATTATATTAAATATAAAAACATCTTATGATGAAATGAGGTCTTACGAGTTTGGATCATTAATGACATTATTTTCATTTTTGGGTTAACTATTTATTCTTGTAGCCTCTTGGCCAGGTCATGTTTGTAAATGAGAAGTGGTTCTCAAACAGTTTACCTGGATAAATAAAGGTATTATTATTATTATTATAACTATCCATTTAAGGTCTTCAGCACACCATGGCCCAAGAAAACTATGTACTATCGAATGCTTTGAGCTTTGTCTCCGCTTTAACTCATCTCAAAAGCTTGTATTTTTCCCTTACCAAAACTTCTCCCATTTTGTTTTTGTCTCACTCACATTTATTCTGAGCCTCACAGTTCCTTATTCTGAATCATTTTTAAACATGTAAAACATTATCAGTCACACACTGTTATCAGACATATTTAAGAGCTTGAAACCGCAGGCAACATTTAGCAACTATTCGTTAATTTCTCACACTTCTGCTTCCTGAGTCTGACTGCCACCCACAAACAGACGGACGGACAGACGATGCACGAAACATAGAGCCTGTTTGTGATGAGGATGATGATGATGAGTGCATGTGTGTGATGATGAAGATGAGTTTGCCTGTGTTTGTAATTTTTAATTATGATTTAGATTTTGATAAGACCTATAAAATGAATGTGCATAGAAACCATGACATTTCTGGGGTCTCTTTTGAAACCAAAATAACTTTTGAATTATGGTTTAACAGGATGAAGTACTCAGAGCGAGCGAGCAAGAGAGAGAAAGAGAGAGAGAGAGAGCGTGGCAGATGTCACATTGGAGGCTTACAGCAGGACACAAGGTTCCACCTGCTGGCAGATGTGAATTAGGCTCAGTCTCAATCACATTTGACAGACATGTAAGCAGAGTCTAAAATAACTTTATTTAAACCTGACAATAACAGAGAGTTTCAAAAGAGATCTTAACAATATTTTTTCCCCTCAGTCATACGACATGCTGTTTTACTGTATGAAACATGACTACATAACCATGTTTATGTGTTTCATGTGGAGATTCTCCTCACCCGATGACCCATAAAGTCCCTAAATGAACATCATCTGTCATATCGCAATCTCTCTCCTCATGTCTTGCAGTCCGGTCTGTATATAACCTCATGGGTCAGATTGAATATATACTCTCATAAACAACATCTATTATTCACTAAGTGACACTGATCCTCAGGCCGTTCTCCGGGAATGTCAGTCCGTCAAAAGCCTGAAATATATCCATCTGCACTCTTTCATTAGGCATATCCGTATGAATCTGGCTACTGTTCTGTTTAACTGAACGCACACTTTTCATCTCATCCAAAATATGACTAAAATTATTTGCAAGGAGTAAATTGAATTACAAATATTCTGCCAGGTCAGATTACCCTGCTGAAAGGATATTTTAGACCAGCATGACTTTACATATTGGACTACGCTGATTTATTTTGGGTAATGTTGGGTCAGATAGATGCTGGGATGTCTACAAGAGTCTAGGAGGGCTTTTGGGCTTTTCTAACCATATTGTACAGGGTACATATACCAGTTAAAAAAGTATTCTGCTGTATGTTCTTTGAACCGGTCACATGTGTGTGTTTATGGCGACCTTGTCGCCCCCTCAGGGGAAGTGATGTCATGTGTCCTCATAAATACATTCTCAACGGCTCCCATGACTTCATAGGCTGGGAGAAATCCCCCCCACCTCGAAACAACACCAATACATTATTTACTTACCCAACTCTTCTTTATTCACCAGAACCTTCATTAGGCAAGACTAATGTCACTGCACAATGCTGCTCTGTTTGACCCGGCTCTTTGTGTTCATCTTCATGTGTTCGGCCCATAATCCATTAGATCCCTCGAAGGGCTTATTATGCTCGACTCTAATGCACATGCACATGGCTTACAGATGAGGAAGGCCTGACCGAGCTTCTCAGGGGCTTTCTGTTTGTTTTCATTGGGAATATATGCTTTAAAAAAATCAAGGTTCTGAAAATTGTCGGACTGTATGGCTCCATAAAGAACCTTCAATCCACAGGACCTTTCTGTAAAGGTTCCTTGTAGCAGAAAAAAGTTCTTTAGACCAGTTTTTTTACTGGGGTCCAGGGGTCCCCCAGAAGGTTCCAAGGGGTCACCAGAAAATATTAGACAAAGCTAAAATTGTGTCTGTGTTTAGAAAATAATTTAAGTTGGCTGTCTTTATAATAACAAAATTATTATCTAACACAATTAAAATGTTATTTTAGAAAAATATAGATATATATTTTAGGAAAGTGGTCCCATGGTAAAGGTTCATCATACAGTATGTGGGGGTACCAAAAATGTTCTTGTTTAACATTGCTGTAAATTTTTGAGTGTTTATTTTAAAAGTCTGAATCAGGAAACACCTGCTAAAAGTTATGAAAGTAAATCTCAAGCAGTTTGTGAATGTCTAGCTGTACTAAACTAGTTTCATTTTAACTAATAATCTTGATTGTTTGGTATTAAAGGTCTTCTGACTGCATATCACCTGTCATTTTGTGTGCCAGCGTGTACTGTACCACTACCCAAATACCATCCTCCTCATCTTCCTCCAGCAGACGCACAAGCTTTCAAGGACTCTCTCATCAGACTGTTGGATTGTGCTTATGGTAAAATATTTGTATTTTTATTTATTAAGCACCGATAAACCCAACAACATTTGACTGTAGGACAGTACAAATAAAATAAGACAAATAAGCTAAAAAAATAATGAAGTAGAAATTAAGTTATTATTATTTTTTAAGCATATTTATGTTATGTATATTTTATATGCTATTTTATATATAAAAATGTTAAGGTTTGTTTTCCAGGTCTTTTTTTAAGAAAGTTTTAAGAGTCTGATTACAATCTGCAAATCTACAGATCTGCTCTCATTTCATGCAAATTATGTTTTGCATAGAGCAAATTAGGCTTGCCTAAGAACCATTAGGATATTTTTTAAACATTGTTTAAACATACATGACAATAAGCTTATTTTTCTGCCAAATTTATATTACCATGGTTATTGTAAGTAGTGATTACTAAATTAAGGTACGTGATGATGATGATGAAGATGATATAACTTTTATGTCAGTTCTGACATCACAAGGGGAGCCAAATTTCATTGACCTATTTTTTCACATGCATGCAGAGAAGGGTTTACTAAAGCTAAGTTACTGGGTTGATCTTTTTCACATTTTCTAGGTTGATAGTAACACTTGGGACCCATTTATAGCACTTAAACATGGAAAAAGTCTGATTTTCATGATATGTCCCCTTTAACCCATTGTTATGTGAAATATAAACATTTCTGTGTTAATTTCACCCAACTGCTGTGTTTGTGCCTTTTTAACCCAATGTTGGGTTGAAAATAAACTATAAAGTTAAAGGGGTGACTATAAAACACAGGTTTTTGCTCTGTTTAGTGAATTCAGGCCCCCACATGTCGGCCCCTGAGAGGCACAGAAGCCTCAGATATAAACAGCTCACACTGGAGCCGCTCAGACACACCCAGAACTTTCTGATCTTCACGCTTACTGTCGACGGCACGAGATTCACCAATCGCTTCCACATGTGACACCCATCAGAGGCCACGAGAGCTCCTTCTCCAATTGGATCTCATTACGAGCGGAAGCCTGGGGAGCTGGCGACGGGTGCGAGTCTTACGTAAGAGAAAACTGATTGATGGAGCGAGCATTACTCCTCTGTTAAAACTGTATACACAAATCACAAACAGTTTTTTGTTTTTCCTGTGTTTCCGATATATGAACTTCCTATAAACAAGACACAGTTAGTTAATTTGTTAAATCGGCTATTAAACATTCTCTTTTTAAAGAAAGTTTTTTTGGAGAAATAAAAATCGTGGGGTAAGAAAAATAAGCTTTATTTATGATATTTATTTATATAATAACGATTATTCCACTTTTTTTTTAAAGAAGTAATAATTGAATCACCCCCATGTCATCCAAAATTTTTATGTCTCTTTGTTTTTTGAGGAAAACATTCCAGGATTTTTCCACATATAGTGGATCTTTTAGTGGACCTCAACAGTTTGCAGTTTCAATGCAGTTTAAAATTGCAGTTTTAATGCTGCTTCAAGCACTGTAAACAATCCCAATCGAGGCATAATGGTCTTATCTAGCAAAACGATCATAATTTTTGCCCAAAAAAGTAATTTTAAACCACAATTTCTCTTCTTGCACTAGCTATGTGACGTGTATTACGTAATCACGAAGAAAGGTTTCGCAGAGATTGCAAGTTAAGCCAGTAGGGAGAGCCAAATAGGTGCAAAACCACTTGTTTAAAATCCCCCACCCTAATAGAGCTATCTGAGAGAGGTTTTTAGGAAGCTTCTAAGGCATTACAGACCCAAACAAAAAAAATTTTGTCTACATGTCACATCACAGAACAATGATAAATACCCCGTTCAATCATTCTATGTCACCTTTAACAATAAAAGTTGATATTTTGTATTCCGTATTTTAGATGCAAAAGCAGCTAAACGCCACCTGCGTCAAACATGAGATAAAAGTCCCGATTCGAAGGCTGCGACCCCCGAAGTCTGCATTCTAACCATGGGTTCACACCAGCCACGCTTGAGGTGTCAAATTCGCGTCTACCGCGTGTAGTTTACCGCTTGAACATTTTGAGTTTACTCGCTTCATTCATGTGTGAAAGCCGCGTCCGAAATTCTTGTCATTGAGACACTCACACAGAAATTTTTGTGATGGGAGGGCCTTCCATAGGCTTCTGCGAATCCGTGTGCTTCCTGTAATCACGTCACTACTAGAGCAAGCTTCTGATTGGTATCCGCCAAAGTTCTAATTTTTCAACTCGGCTATCTTGTATAACGCTCAATTTGCTCCATCCGAAAGAACTAGACTTCTTTCTTTGGTCTGCGAAGGATAGAACGTATGCATACTTCACAGCCGAGGCTTATGGATATTCAGTTATGGATATTTTTAAATAAACATTTAAAACCTTTGTTAAATAAAAGTGTGTGACGCTGGTAGTGATGATTTTCTCGCGTAACGTTTTGGTATCAGCTCGGGTCGTTTGGAACCCTCACCGAGGTGGGACTAAAAAACGTATCGGGTACTACGTACTGCACCCAGTGGAAAAGCTCCCAACAGTGACCTGACCCGACCCAAACCAAACTGTGGGGTACTATGCAATGGAAAAGCACCATTTGTGGACTTCAGAGGTTGTGACCTTCAGAGAACTTGTTCTTGCTTTCGAGGACATGTCCTTCGAAGGACCCTGTCTTTGAATTGGGACACAGCTAATTATATTAACCGAATGCTCTCGACACATACTATACATTCATCTAACACTTTTGCATCCAATCCAACCCTCAAGCCATTCAAAAGTATTGGTTTTTAGGCAGTACCCTCAACAGTCTGATAATAAATGCTAATTTTCAAAAAATCATACAGTACCAGGCGCACTTAGCGGGTTTTGCATCTGAGCTCTAATTTGTAAATAATTGCGCTGACTCTTGCGTTCACTTTATAAGACCTCATTATATTGTCAGAATTAATTTTCTGTTGTGTCTATCTGCTTTTTTGACTCTTAAAGACATCTGAATCTACAAGGACCGTGATTTCAGCTAAAGATCTTCACTGTTCCACTGAAAACTGTGTCATGTACATCTTGGATGGCCTGTGGGTGAGTAAATTAGCAGGACTTTTTTGGGGGTAAACCATCGCTTTAAGGGGGGGGGGGGGTGTGTACAATCTCTAAAAGCCAATGTTGACATTTAAAATCACCTAAACAAACACGCCCCTATTCCAATAGAATCTGGACCTTCTTTTGATAGACCCAACCCACACATACGCAACCCAGGCAACTATGTCAGTTAGTAGACACGCCCCTTATTGCTGATTGGCTACAACTGTGTTTT
Source organism: Misgurnus mizolepis (assembly GCA_025389145.1). NCBI lineage: Eukaryota > Metazoa > Chordata > Actinopteri > Cypriniformes > Cobitidae > Misgurnus > Misgurnus mizolepis. The sequence continues at coordinate 34,885,070 of JAIFKI010000017.1, forward strand.
GGTAGTCGGCCCGACTTCCTATTCCAAAGCGTTTCTCAAAAATCATGCACCCCGCCTTTAAAGTTGCACAGATATTGCTAAACTGGTATTTCTATTCTGGAAGTTGTTGTAACACAAACTTATGCAAACATATATTTGCAATAAGGAAAACTTTGAGCAGCTAACTGAAGACAGAGCATAAATGTGCTTGTGTTTTCTCTCTAATACTCAAACACATCTTTCTGTCTCTCTTTTATGAGATCCATCTACACCTGTTGATATAAAGCAACTGCGAGTTGTAACTCAGTCCAGAACAGAAAACTAAACTCATAAATCAAATTCCCCCTCATAAAAGATCCTAACAGAGAAATAATAGATACAATATGCATTGTGTTATAATAAAATAAATCACACAAAGTTATGAAATATATCTTACATGTAACCCTGTCTGTGAAATCCAGACTAAAGTCTCATAATCTAATGGTGAGATTAGGAGCGTCAATGTTTGATTTCAAACTTAATCTCCTGACATGACCGTACTCAGTCAGTATTAAAGACATCAAGGTTATATTTTCACTGAATGTAGAAATCAGTAAATCACAAAAATGACTTTACAGGCAGGGTCACATGCAGTATATTTAGTATAGGCATGCATAGAGGGGTCACTAACATTCATGATCTGGTCGTATATCCCCACTATGTTATATACACTAGTAAATGGGTGTGTTTGTAATATTTTGGCGCAGTGGATGGATGGGTTGCCAGAACCACAGGAACTGGACCACCCAGAGTTCTGGCAGAACATTGGCTGGTGATCAGGGGAACTAAGGGCAAACTGTACCCGGGGCGGAGCTGTGTGTTTGTGTGTTCACGTGTACACTATGTGGTGTTTGGAAGTGTGTGTGAATGGATGTTCCATTTGTGCAGAGGAGATATTTTTAGACTGTGGCTCTCCTCAGAAATGTGTGATTTCACCACTGGGTAAAATAAACCACATTCTGTGAAAAATGCAAGGAGGGCCTTGAAGTACAGTGTTGTTTAATTCAATTTTTGTACAGTCTTGTTTTGAAAAGGAAATAGAAATTATAAGGTTAATTCAGTTGAATTAATAACAAATGTATACCTCCCTCAAAGCTTACGTCTAGGACGTAAAACAAACTTTTGCTGCATTTTGCCAATGGCAGGTGACTTGAGAAAATTTACCAGCCATAAATATTTTTTACTGGCCATGAAACTGTGTTTTCAAACTACATCTACAGTACACTGACTAAATATATTAAAGAGCACCTATTGTCCGATTCACGATTTTACATTTCCTTTGGTGTGTAAGTGTGTATTAGTACATGTTAACAATATGCAAAAGGTACAAACCCTAAATTAAATGATGACGCAAGTTATCATCTCTAACGTAAATCTCTTTTCTTGGACTACAACAAACACACGGATTGTAGGCAACAGTTTACTTCCTGGGATTGGTAGACAAGACTGACATTATCATAATTCCTCCCGTTTCGGACTCACACCCTGTATGTTTACTCCTGTTAGCATTGCATTGTGAGCGAATCCTTCAAACATGGTAAGGAGCGTCACATTTCCGGCTGACGTCAGAGGTATTCAGGCCAATCACAACGAACAGATTGAGACAGAGCTTTTTAAATCCGTGCGTTTTAGGAAGAGAGTGAAATCTGGAGCTACCAAAAATGTACGGTATGTGGTAAATAATGTGTTTTTTGAACCATAAACCACGCAAACACATTGTATTATAACAAATGCACAAAATAACGTTTTTTTTAGCAATGAAATAGGTGCACTTTAAAGTAACACTATGCAATATGACAGGTACTATGTATTAACATTATTAAGCTACATTAGTTAACCTGAAATAACAATAAATAATACTTGTACAGGATTTATTATAGTACAATTACATTAACAACATAATTAATATTTTCTTTGTAACTTAATAAAAGCTGGATTGACTTAAAAAAAATTGGTAACGTCTAAAAATGTAAGAAAAATGTAATGTTTAAATATTTTAGGTGTTACCAATTAAAGTAACTTCTTACATTTTTTCACCTTAAATTTTAAGAAAATTAATGTAATTTTTTAAGTTGATCCAACTTTTGCTTTTTACAGTGTATATCAACATTAACAAGCATTAATAAATGCTTTAAGAATTATACTGTTCGCTGTAAATTCAGGCTAGCTAGTAGGTTGATATATGCTTTTCATCCACTCTCTTTTTAGTCATTGAAAATGCTGAGTACTGCCGTGAGATTGTAATGTTTGTGCATCATGTTTCCGTTTTGGTGGAGTTTGCCTTCGTTGTTTGACTGATGTTGAAGTACTGAGCCTTTCATAAGCACTGTTCTCGACTCGCTCTCTCTTTACCTTAATGTCATAATCACCGATTGGTCTGTGCAGTGTTAGCAAGTGTTAATTTTAGGCCCTGCTCATGTCCACATTGTCTGAGAGAAATGGTCAAAAATGGCCATACTGTATCAATAGCTATCACTGGGGCATACCCTGTCAAAAAGTACACTGAAAAAAAATGAATGATTCAATTTACTCAATATTTTAAAGGTAAGTGGTTGCAAATACATTTTTTAAGCTACATTAAAAAAAAAAACTTTTGTTTAAATGTAGCTGTAGATGTAGATTGATAAAAAAAATTCAGTGTACACCTTTGCATCAAAAGAGTATATTAGTACATTAAATGTATACATAATTGTAAATGGTAAATGGTTCATATTAAGACCTTTGGGTATTGCCCCAGCCAGTGACAGCTTAGGCACTATTTTTTTGCATTTTTTCTGATGCACGTACATAGTCAAAAATAGATGCTTTAATGCCATTGATACCAAAACTGATAAAGAAAAATTACAGTATTTTTGCACAAATTTCCTGCACAAAGACTTGGGCCCAATCCCATTTCTCTGTCTTACCCCTTCCCCCTACCCCTTAGTTTTGCATGTTCACGTGAGAGTAACGCCCCATTCAGACAGCCAACGACAAGCAGTAGCAGAGTGACGCGATCTCATTCATTTCAATGGAAACCTGGCGACTTCCGGCGACACGAGCGACAGTGACCGTTGGCGACAGTATGGGCGTGTCCAGCGACGCGAGAAAGTTAAGAAAAGTTTAACTTTATGCAAATGTCGAGCGACTTTCGGGAGCGACTACCAATGAGAACAAAGCAGTGGATTTCACGTCACCCTTCTCTCGTCAGTTACTGGCGTGGATGGTACTCATTTGTTTATGACAAGCAGATTTAGAAATGCCTCATTGAAAGAGACAAGCGACACACAGCGATAACGTCGCTGGCTGTCTGAACGAGGGGTAAGGACCAATCGGGATAGCCCTTACGCTCTCGTGAACGTGCAAAACTAAGGGGTAGGGGTAAGGGGTAAAACAGAGAAATGGGATTGGGCCTTGGAGAATAGCTCATATACAAGTTGTATGTCTTCCTGATATTTTATAGTGCTTAATAGTCAATTATTTTGTCCTTTATGAACTGTAGTGATTCTAAAGATCCATATGATCTGCCATTATTATGCAAGATCAGTATAACAATTCTTACTAAACTGACAAAACTTACTTAACTTTTGTTCACCACATATCAGTTTGGAATAACATTAGAGTAATGAAAACATCATAAGTTTGATTTTTGGGTCAATTTTAAACTCAATAGGTAGTGATTCACTTTGCTGGGTTATTGTTAACTCAGTGTTGGGTAAAAAAAAAATGGAACACATCCAACCCACTTGGTTGTAATTTAATCTATGCTGGGTTGTTTTAACCCATTGTGGGTCAGATATAAACAATTTCTGGGTTATTTCATCCCAGCAGCTGCGGTTGTACCTTTTTGACCCAATGCATGAGTTGAAGATAATCCAGGATTAGTCTAGCTAGTTTCTCTAAATTGTTGCTTTCGGCCTAATTTACAGTGGATGATTTCTCTGTAAATTATATGTACAGAACAATATTATTGTATTGGTTAGCCACTTTTTTTTAATAAAGTAACAGCAAATTTCAAATGAACTTTTTCATACAGAGTACACTTTAAAAAAAATGCTGGGTTATTTTTAACCCAATGTTGGGTTTAAAAGGGACGTATGCTGGGTTGTTTTAGCCCCAAATGCTGGGTTGTTTTTTGACCCATGGTTGGGTCAAATCTAAACATTTTCTGGGTTAATTTAATGAAACGGCTGGGCTTGACCCTTTTACTCTCTATTTACTCTCTCTGAATACTCTCTGAAAATTATTTTCAACACGGCATGGGGTGAAAAAGAGACAAACCCAGCTGTTGGGTTCAATTAACCTAGAAAATGTTTAGATTTAACCAAAATTACAACCCAACGGCTTGACTTCGTCCCTTTTTGATCTAACGCTGGGTTGAAAATAACCCAGCATTTTTCAGAGTGTAAAGGAGCCGTTGCTTACCTCCAGAGGCACATGTTCAGTTTTCATCCGCTTGTCTCCTGTGTGCCACTAGTTTTTCCACTCTGAAAGAGAATAAGAGAGTTTATCTTTCTGTTTGTCTCCTCAGAGAGGGCCTTCACTTCATCTCAGCACTTATAGCTTATAAACTTAGCCGGTAATCACGTTAGCTGTCAGCTTCTCCCGACACGGGCGGCCCGTCTCCTGGCTAAAGAGACCTTTATAACCCTATAATTGACTCTCTCTGATCCGGAGAAGAGACACTGTGAGGCCGGAAAGCTGAAGGAAATGAAAAGAGAGAGAGAGCTCAAGCATGAGTGTGCTCTGTGCTGAAGCTAATTTATTACACAGATTGGTTTATTTTGTTTTGCTTAATTTAGTAAGTTGTTTAGGGATCCAGTGTAAACTTACCAAACTTGGCATGCAGGTCAGTCCTGTTATGCAGTTTTAGAAAATGAATGTTTTTGTAGAAAGTATAAGAAGCATTATACGTGCTCTGAAACCTAGATTTTCTTAATTAGTCTATAATTTAACTTTTTTGGACAATAACAAGACATTAGCAGGATGGAAATAAAATGCTAAAGTTGCCATTCCAGAGGATTATTTTGTTTCTCAGAGGTTGCTGTTGTAGGAGATTCGATTGAGTTCTCACTTCTGTTTCATTTAAGCATCCACCTAGTCTGAGATGTTTCTCCTAAAATTTCTCAACAGAAATAAAAATAAAGTCCATTAAGAGCATGGGGCTTCATAATAAGGTGAAATGATCTGTATTTTTCGGTAAATTAAATGAGAAATGTTTTTATTGAGGAATGATTTTAAAATACTTTTTTAAGATGTAAAATAAAACGTGTCCCCAGAGTGCGTATGTGAAGTTTTTAGCTCAAAATACCATAAAGATAATTTACTACAGCATATTAAATTTGCCACTTTGTAGGTTTGAGCAAAAATTTTTCATTTTTTGTGTGTGTCCTTTTAAATGCAAATGAGCTAATGAATTGCAAACACTGATCGCCGTGATGGTGGTTTGTTGGAAAGAAAACTCATTTGTGCTATTGATTTATTTTCTCTTTCTCTCTGCACTAAATGGCAGTGCCTGGGTTGAATAGTGCAGACTAAGGGGCGGGTATTATCCCCTTCTGACATCACAAGGGGAGCCAAATTTGAATGACCTATTTTTTCACAGGCTTGCAGAGAATGATTTACCAAAACTAAGTTACTAAGGGTGTTTTCACATATACACTGTTTAGGTCGGCCCAAATGACGTGTCGCTCCGAGTACGGTGCGTTTGGGTCAGTGTGAACACAACAGCCGCACTCGGGTGCGCACTAAACAGCCGCTCCGAGACCGCTCTAAACAGGTGGTCTCGGAGCGGCTGTTGCCGAACTCTGGGGTCGCCCCGAACACTGCTGGACCTCGGGCCGAACCAAATACAGGAAGTTCTCCACATGTTTGAGCCACTGGGCTTTCGTTGTGACGTGAGCCGGGTTTTATATTGTGGGTTAACAACAAACAAGCCAATCCTGGTCCGTTGCATAGAGATTCGCTGTCTCCTTTACGTTTGAGCTGATGATTTTATAAATGCATAGCTGTCCTCCACACACATATAGTGACATTACGGGCTTTTAGCAAATGGCTCCGTGAGAAAGGCTTTAATAGAACAGCTACGCAATTTCGCGTTAAAGCAAAGAAACTTCGCAAAGACGTACAATGTTTATCTCCACATTTTGATAGCTGCGCTCTCCCTGTCAAGCTGGTTGTCGTGGAAACGTGGGGGTGGTCATGAGACGGTAAGAGCTGTCAGAGACCAATGACAGCGCTGAACGTTGTCACATGGTGTACGGTGCGGCATTTCGAGTAAAGTAAAATATATATATATGTGAACACGGACCGCACTAACTGAAAAATGATACAATGTATTTTGGTGCGCTCCGAGGCCGCACCACGGTGCGAACCAACATATGTGAAAACAACCTAAGTTGACCTTTTTACATTTTCTGGGTTGATAGAAGCATTTGGGACCCAGTTATAGCCCTTAAACATGGAAAAAGTCGGATTTCCATGATATATCCCCATTTAAGCAACACCAAAGAGTTTTTTTTTTACCTTAAAATAACGTTTCCAAAAAAATTTCAGTCGTTCATCCACTCGAAACAGGGTGAACGGCACTTTCACATTCGCTTTGCAGCCCTCTATCGGCCAAAAGCGCACTAAAGAAGTTTCCAACCGTCGGGTCGCGGTCCTGTAGTCCGAGTGAAAACTACAAAAATTTGCTTTACGGCAGACCTACAATCCAATCAGAGCCAGCTTTGCTGAAGTAGGCGAAATTATTTGCGACAGTGGTAATGGACAATTCCGCTTCCAACCTGTAGGGGGAGCAAAGAGCAAAAACTCTTTAGTGTTGCTATAATGCCTGGGGAGTCTGCTGACATTGGCTTAACTTAGCACCCTCTCACATACTTAACCTTTTGACTATGTATTCTTTGTATTCTGCTGTTTATGTTTTAGGATTTTTCTGTGAAGCTGCTTTGAAACAATTAAACAATTGAAGTGCTATATAAATAAAATTGAATTGAATTATGCAGGCTTGACTAATCTGAGCTCAGTTTGTGTCATTATTGACACCTCTTCTGAAACTCAGATGGAGACATTTGTGAGATTTCTTTTTTTCTTTCTTTCTTTTTTTGAAGAAATATCTGAGATGCTGAAGACTGGATCGTTCACCTAAAATGAAAATTCAGAAAAATTTGTTTTGCTGAACACAAAGGAAGATATTTGTAAACAAGAAGGAAACAGGAGCACCATTGACTTACATTGTAGGAAAGAAGAATATGTAAGGCAATGGTGCTTAAAAAGGTTTGGTTACAGACAGTGCTCAAAATATCTTCCTTTGTGTTTAACAGAATAATGAAATGTATAGAGGTAACAACACAAGAGTGAGTAAATGATGAGTTAATTTTTTTTTGGTGAATTCCATTTAAGCAAAAGATATAATTTGCTCTCCTAAATTGATGTCTAGTAGAAATATTAAAGAAATCTGTTTTTATGGGATTGCTCAGTGAAGTATTTATATTTCTTGAAATGTATATATTTCAATACAGATTCCTGTAATGATTTCAAAATATGATGTGGGACAAATCGACTTCAGACCACACATAATAAAACATTGCATAATGCATACAGTAGTATGTTTGTTTGTGCTGTTGTTTTGCCGTAAAAACATCAGATGTTGCAGTGTATTGCATTCAGATTTTTGTGTACATTTACATTAACAAGCCTCGTTTAATGTTTATGTTACTCTTTATTCCCCTCTCTCGCTCTCTCTCTTTCCCTCTCGCCCGCTTTCTCTCCCTTGAGAGGTTACTGAGCTGTACGTTAAGACTCAATTGATTCAATTCCTCCTCTATAAAACGCTCAGTAACACTGAACATCTATCATGTGATTTTGTTCTCCTTTGTTTACAGACAGGAGACTACAATATAAATCTGTGCTGAGAGCACATGTGCAGGAATATGAGCTCCACATGCAATATTACACAAGTACCACCTCTGTGCATATGATACTTTGCAATCATAACTAACCCAATAAAACTGCTATTGACAGATTTGAGAGACTCCTGCATTTTATAGGTTGTGAAAAGCATTTGTCTTTTTTACTTCTCGAACTTTATCTTCTAGTTTCTTAGTTTGTGATCCTTGGAGGCCCTGAGGGGCCTGGATCATCTCTGTGTTGGTTTTGGAAGCTGGCACAGGTGCTTGACCGATCGCACGTGCCGCTCTCTCTCACTTCTTCCATCAGCGTAACCCCGCGCGGCCCACCCGGAGCCAGCGTCACATCTAACCAGCAACAGACCGCCATCTCCAGCCGTCTGTCATTCTCCCCCACCCCATACACTACATTTGCAAATCATTTATTTTGCTTTGGTTTCCTGTACTCTTCTGGTTTCCTCTGCTCTTCCTCCTCTTGATCAGAAATCAAAGACATCTGGAAGTCATTTTAGCGCGTTAGTGGTATTGTGTGGCTGCCTATCGGCAATGCTTTACACATTCACGCTTTCTATTACTGAAAAGATGCGGCATAAGAGAGGGGGGGAGATGGGCTTATTTGGGAAGTTAGGGAACAGTAAAGCCTTTCAAGGAATAGTTCATTTAGAAATTAAAATTCTGTCATGATTTATTTAACCGCTTATACTTTGCATGACTTTCTTTATCGGTTTGAAACAAAAAAAAAATCATATTTAAGCTGCTCTGTTTATACAGTTAAAGTGAATAGAGACTGTAGTTGGCAAGATTATTACAGAATAGCGATTTAATCTTACTTTTTATTCACAGTGGTTATAGACTTTGAATGTAGTGCACGAATACAGTACAACCTCAAAAAGGCACAAAAGCTATCAATGGGATGATACACTTTATGAAGCTCCTAATATGGACTATTTTGGTCCAGATTTATGGATGATTGGAGATACATTTGATGTCAAACTATGTTACCAATGTAAAGTAACAGTGCTGACAGTATATCATACACAGAGAAACTCTCTCTGACACACACACACGCATGCAGTACATTATGGAGGACCACAAGAGTCATGCAAAATGTAATAAAGAACTTCATATCCATTAATAAATAGTTCAAATTAATATAACAATTTTGAAAAACAACATAAAAAACACTCAATAAGTTCATAATTTTAAATTGCATTTACAAATTCTTAATTAAATAATGGAATTTCTAAATGTATTTCAAAAAGCGATTTAAAAAAAGAGAAATAAATAACTGGATTTATAAATTGAACTACAAATACAGGTTTAAATTAGGCATTTAAAAGGGCATTTCTGTCTAACATTTCTGTTTTTATTTTCCCGATGGTTCTCCTTATTCTTTTCGCTATACAATTTGCTTTTCATTTTAGCCTCTCTATTTTGCTTTTCCGTGACTCTTTGGGTCCTCATCCAAGATCTATAAATCTGCGCATGACCTACAATCAGAGCCAATCAGCGAGCTTGTTACATCCACCTGGCCATAGCTAATTTGCATTTCTAATTTGACCATTTGCAAGGACCCAAAGAGTCACGGAAAAGCTAAATAGAGAGGCTAAAACGAAAAGCAAATCGAATAGCGAAAAGAATAAGGAGAACCATCGGGAAATGAAAACAGAAATGTTAAACGGAAATGCCCTTTTAAATGCCTAATTTAAACCTGTATTTGTAGTTCAATTTATAAATCCAGTTATTTATTTCTCTTTTTAAATCGCTTTTTGAAATACATTTTGAAATTCCATTATTTAATCAAGAATTTATAAATGCAATTTAAAATGATGAATTTATTGAGTGTTTTATGTTGTTTTTGTAAACTGTTTTATTATTTTGAAATATTTATTAATGGATTAATATTTCATTTCTACATTATTTTTATAATCTCACTTTTTATTGCCTAATAAAATGTTACATAATGATTTTTTTTGTAACTTTGTCTATTTATTTATAGATTAATTCATGAATTTTTATATAAATCTATTAATTGCTATTTTTATTGTCCAGGTAGTTATTAAATATTGAAGTTCTTTATTACATTTTGCATGACTCTTGTGGTCCTCCATAGTACATGACTGTCAACACTGTTACTCTAACAAAGTTTGACAATAACAGAATTAACACTAAAGCTCTTTTTGCGGATTACGGAAAATACACGGAAAATGCATCCAGGTTCGTACATGTTTGTTTATGACAAGATCATAAGGAGCGTGTGATGCGCTGTTCTCTCATGCTGGTGAATGAGCTTAGCTTCAGGGCAGATAGAAAAAATCCATATTATTCCCTGTGTAGTGTAGAATAATATCATACAAATTCTAGACTTTTTAAACACACGTGCTAAACTGTTCACTTTAAGCAACATGATCTCACAAAGTTTCGTGGGATAGTCACGCAATTTTTTGCTAATTTTTCCGTGGCATTCTCACGGATCTCCGCATATTTCCGTGGCCCTGCCACGGACTTTCTTTTCCGTGGCATTTTCACGGATTGGTTACTCAACTGCTTTTTCCCTTTTTTCAAACTATTGTCGCTTCGCTTTAGGGTTGGATTTGGTGTTTGCGTTAGTATGTCACTTTAAGTATTGGTTTATACTATTTTTTCTGATGTATTCTTTTATATTTTCAAAACTTTAATTAATTGTCGTCTGGCGTTAGGGTTAGAGTTGGGTTTGGGTAGGGATGTCATTTTATGTAAATCTAACCCTAAACCGAAGCGACAATGGTAAGAAAATAGGACAAAACAGTTGAGTAACCAATCCGTGAGAATGCCACGGAAATGAAAGTCTGTCGCAGGGCTACGGAAATATGCAGAGATCCATGAGAATATCCACGGAAAAATAAGCAAAAAATTAAATTCGTGAGATCAGGTTGCTTTAAATGCTTGTCTTCTGTATGCGAATATTGATTCATACCAAAATGCTTTTTTGATATAGTTGTGTTGGACACACAAAAACGTCTTGGGTTACATATGTAACTGTTGTTCCCTGAGAAGGGAACGAGACGCTGTGTCTCCCTTGTCATACTTCCTGTGGAGGCGTCCCTGTAACACCATCTTTGGCAATATTTTAGGTAGCGATATACTTCCCACGTCACCCTGTCTTTGTCGTTAAGCCTCACAATTGATTGAATTTTATATTCACATTCAGACACATTTACCCCTGGAGGCGTCCCCAAAGTGTCACCACAGTGACGCAGTGCGAGTTCCCTCGAAAGGGAACTGTAACAATGTATCTTAAAAGGTAACACGATGTAACCTTGCTCTTACTTGAAATGTGTCCCCACATTTAGTCCTTGAATTGAGGGTATTGGACCTGGAAAGTCCTTGAAAGGTCCGTGAATTTGAAGTTAACTAAGGTGTGGGAACCCTGCTTTAGTTATGAAGGTGTACTTTTTAAAAGTGTACCACCCAAAGGACATATTTTTGTTTATATTTATTAATAAATATATATAAATATGTTTTTATTCTGCTAAAGAGTAGTTTTTTGTAGCATGAACGTTCCTGATCTCCACTTACTTCCACTTTATGAAGAATAAATAAAGATGCTCCACATCTTGTGGTCCAACAAAGTTATACAGGTGCAGATCATCATTTCAGATAAACTGTCCCTAAAAACAGAACACTTGATTTTAGATTATGGCTTTTTAAGAGACCCTAGTGGTTCTAAAACTAGGGGGCGTGGCCCAGTGGCGGCTCGTGACTGCTCATCCGAGGGGTGCAAATTCAAAATATGTGTTCGGCGTGTCATGTGTGTTGCTCGTGTTTTCAAAATATGTGTTTGTTGCATCATGTGAACCATGTGCATCGTGTTTTGTCTAAATAAGTGCCTGCTGCACACGCGCCAAAATCGTTTATGATAAAAGAGACACTAACGTTCACAAAATATACGCAAGACACTCCCTTAAAAACTAAACTCTGATTATGCATGAGGTTATGCGAGTATCTGGCAAATGTGTCTCTTTAAATCATAAACCCTTAAGACTCATCTGCAGCAGGCACTTATTTTGACAAGACACGTGATGCACACAGGTTCACTTGACGCGCAGAACACATATATTGAAATTACAAACCACACACATGAGGGGCTACATACATGTTGTTACGAACTTCACATCAAGCGCCTTCTAAAAAAGAAGTCACCGACTGGTTCCCAAGTGGGCCGTGAGATGGTGCCCCAGTTTTATGACATTTTATAAACTTTATTAATTTTTCGTAAATTCTGTGTAATTAAACTCAACGAAAATATGTCTATTATCCAACAGCACTACATTATATAAATTAATTTGTTATGATTAATTCAACATGTAAAGTGGCCCACATGCCGAAAAGTTTAAGAACCACTGCCATTACCCAAGTTTGGACATTAACAGAACAAAAAGATTGTTGTTGTTGACGCTTTTAGAGAGACGAAAACAAAGCGAGCAAGAAAACAAGCAAACCACACACAGACCTGACGGCTGTAACTCAGTGCATAGTAGACAGTGAGTTTATTATTCAGCGTGCTCAGCAGAAACAGATCTCAGCGCTGTACTTAAGTCACTGGTAAAGATTTTACATTAGACTTTAACTCTCTCTCTAAATGCTCTGTCTATTTTTAATGAGCTGCAGTACGGAGACCTGCAGAGCAGCGCGCCGAGACTGTCGATCGTAAGATGGAAAATAATGCATGTTCATGCAACTGTTGAGCATAAACATGGATACATTTGTGCAATGTGTACCACAAAACCAGGCATGAGTAGCATGGGTGTATTTGTAGCAATAGCCAACAATACATTGTATGTGTCAAAAGTATTGATCTTTTTTTAAATGACAAAAATCATAATTAAGTAAAGATCAAGTTTTATAATGATACCGTACTGTAAATATAAAAAAATTATCGTTAGTAAAATGTGTTGTTAAGGACATTTTTGGACAACTTGGACAACAACGATTTTTTTTGCACCCACGGATTCCAGTTTTTTAAATAGTTGTATCTCGGGCAAATATTGTCCTATTATATTGTTTGATGATGTGTAAATCTCAATTTAAAAATTGACCCTTGTTTTGTGGTCCAGGGTTACATGCTGTATAATATTTATTTTAAAAATATATTAGCATATTAATCATCCACATCAATGATTATCTATTTAGTCAGAATAAACATAAAGCATACATGTTTTAAAGGGATAGTTCGGCCAAAAATGATATTAAACCCATGATTTACTCACCCCCAAGCTGTTCGAGTTGCATATGTCCATCGTTTTTCAGACAAACACATTTTAGGATATTTTAGAAAATGTTTTAGATCTTTCAGTTGATTAAATGTAATGTTACGGGGTCCACCCATAGTCCACGACCTTCAAGTCCAAAAAAGTGCGTCCATCCTTCACAAATTAAATCCAAACGGCTCCAGGATGATAAACAAAGGTCTTCTGAGGGTAATCCGCGCGGTGTTGTTGTAGAAATATCCATATTTAAAACTTTCTTAACGAAAATAACTACCTTCCGGTAGCCCCGCCATCTTAGTCGCGTCCGCATTCAGGATGAGAGCTTACGCAGCCTACGGAGGCTACTCTGCTGCTGCTCTGTGCCCCCGCCCTCCGAATTTGTCATACGTCACTAAGAAAAGTGCGTACACTACGCTAATACTCTCTCCTGAATACAGAGGAGTCTAAGATGGCGGCGCTACCGGAATGTAGTTATTTTCGTTAATAAAGTTTTAAATATAGATAATTCTACAACAACACCGCGCGGATTACCCTCAGAAGACCTTTGTTTTTCATCCTGGAGCCGTTTGGATTTAATTTGTGAAGGATGGACGCACTTTTTTTGGACTTGAAGGTCGTGGACATTGGGTGGACCCCGTAACATTACATTTAATCAACTGAAAGATCTAAAACATTTTCTAAAATATCCGAAAATGTGTTTGTCTGAAAAACGATGGACATATGCAACTCGGACAGCTTGGGGGTGAGTAAATCATGGGTTTAATATCATTTTTGGCCGAACTATCCCTTTAAATTGTGAAAGTAAAAGTGTTCAATCTTGCATAACTTAAATTCAATCATTTACACACTCTAAAAATGCCCAGGGTATTTTTGACCCATGTTGTGTTAATATTGGACAAAACACATGCTGGGTTAAAAATTACCCAAATGCTGGGTTAAAAATAATCAAAATGCTGGGTTAAAAAAAACAACATTGGGTCAATTTTTACCCAACGGTGTGTTCTGTCCAATATTTACCCAACATGAGTAAAAAATATCCCAGCCATTGTTAGAGTGCAGTAGATTACATTTACTTCAAAATGCTGCCTTTATTGGAGTAGATGAATGCTATTTGCTGTTCATCATTATCGTGTTTGTGTTTAGTCTTTTAGCACATGTCACTCACTTTGACACAAACCAACAAACTAACCCTCAACACGTCTCCAGTTCCTATGTGAACCTTATAAATATTTGTCTGTTGTGCTTCTGTGAGGAATCTCTCTTTCTCTTTCTCTTTGTATCTTGATATGCATGCTAATATTTACTAGATGTAATTATTCTGGCACAAGTTACTGTTTTCCAGTACATGCCTATTGAAGAAGGCTGTTGTTTTTTAATCATAGTGGAGACGTTCAGTTTACCCTCCAAGGTGTGGGCCAATATATCATCCAACACTGTGAGAGCAGATAGATCTATTAGAGCACAATTTATCAAACTAAATGAAAGCTGTAATTACAGAAGACCTGACACACACACACACTGGGATTGTACTGTAAGTATAATCATTTAGAAAAGTAATAGCTCAACAAGCCTCATAATTTCAACTATTGTTCATGTTTGGACCGCAAACGCTGCAGGATGACTGACGTGCCAAACGTTGTTACTCAGGTTTTGGATTTGGCAAGTGCCACCAAGTTAAACTTGAAAAAATTGAATTATTTTAGTTCAGCTGAATAGCCGAAAAATGCAAATTCACAAAGAGACATGTTGTGTCCAACAACGCCAAACAAGCACAATCTTTCACACATTATTGCTTTTATATAGGAGGACATTTTCAAGACATTTTATTAAATTCAAAAATGTCTACTATTGATTCATGCATCAATCTTACACTAGTGGATCATTGCAGGTAAACTGTAAGAAAGTGTAAGACATTCTACTTACTGTAAATAAGTTTGGGACTACATTTGTCCACTAACTTTCATTATAGTATTTCCCAAAGTATGGTAACCCATAGTTGGAATGTGACCTCTGCATTTAACCAATCCAGTGAATAGTGAACACATGCACTGCAAGTCGTGAACACACAAACACCCGGAGCAGTGGGCAGCTATCCCTGCAGGGAGCATTTGGGTTAAGGTGCCTTGCTCAAGGGCACCACAGTCACAACCCGCAAGTTGTGAGCCTCAACCCGGCAACTCTCGGGTTACAAGCCCGATACTCTAACCAGTAGGCTACAACAACCCGAAGGGGTTAGAGATAAGCCCTTTTCACACAGACATTACGGAAATGAGGGGGAAATGCATCCAGGATTTGTCCGGGATCGTTAGACAGTGCAAGCTAGCATGAAGGTAAAGCTAATCTTTTACATTATAGCGATGACGCTGGTAGTGATGATTCTTTCAGACCATTTAGTGATCTACAGTGTTTTCGCGTCACATTTTGGTATCAGCTCGGGTCGCTTGGAAGCCCAACCAAGGTGGTACTAAAAATGTATCTGGTACCACATACTGCACCCAGTGGAAAAGCCCCCAAAAGTAAGCTGACCCAAACCAAACTGTGGGGTACTATGCAATGGAAAAGCGCCTATAGTCAGTTGAATGTCTGTTGCAGGATCATCATAAAAAAGTAACGATTAAGCAGATAGTAGGACTAATCCTCTAATGACAAGTAGTTACAAAGTTACTTATTAACAAATTTGGCGACTTTTAAAATTGCGGCTATTAGCATTTAAGAATATACAGTATGTAACGTGAGCTTGCCCTTATTTCAACACACACATACACACAGACACTGAAAGCATGATGATTGTAGTTTAAGTATACGCTGTGTCCTTGAAATACAGAATGTCTGGTGATTCATTTTCTCCATTGATGTGATGTTAGAAAGAAAAGACATAGACCAGAAACACTGGTGTTTATGAGCATGGGCTGTACACACACACACACACACACACACACACACACACACACTTGCACACGCTACATTAGTGCAGACCTTTAACAGATGCCATGGTTTCCATACTAAGATATTGATATTTACTGTACCCAACCCCAAAACTTTTGACTTTAGGCTTATTGTCTGATTAAATCTGTAGCTTAGGACAGATCCCATTTATGTTAGCACATTGTGTTATTGCATTTACATTACTCTAAATTCTCCAAAGTGACTTCAATCTTTACATTTCTTTATCAGGATGTGCATTCCCTGGATCGAACCCATTACCAATCGAGCTATAGCAATGCTAGTTTTGGAAAGTGATGCATATTTCTTTCATTACAGTCATTTGCATTTCAGGCTTTTTCTCATTGAAATTCATGCTGACTCAGACTGCAGCGTGTTTTAATCTGTGTGGCCTTCAACATAAAACAAGGGCTCACCCGGCTGCCCGCAAACCGAATAATGTCAAAAAGCAATTAATATCTTTATACCACCATCAGCTGCTGTGGGGCAGAGCCTCTCCACCTCTCGCTGTCTTGCTCTTTATTCCTCCATCAGGCCGTGGTTTCCCTGAGGTCCTGGTGGTCAGATGTGGTTTTCGGGGCAGGAGGACTTGAAGTGTGGGCAGTGCGGTCCTTCTCCTTTAGGAGGAAATAGAAAGAGAGAAAGACTCTAATGCGTCCATCCTTTCTTTAATCCATTACGCTCGAGATGAGGGCAAGCACTAATAGTCTGGCCTATGGACTCTCATTAAGATACGACACAATGCAATGAATAGTACTTTTAGTTTTTGATAGTAAGATATTAAGCTTATGCACTCTCAAAAAAAGTGGTGCGGTACCTTTTCTAAAAGTAAACTTTTGTACCAAAAAAAGGTGCATATCTGTACTAAAATGATACATACTAGGACCTTTTTAAAAGGTATCATCCAAGTGACAACTTTTGTACCTTTATTTCTCAGTGTCACGGTTCGATCCGTGTCATGTTTTGTGTTTGTCTCTGATCCTTGTCACCTGGACTTTCATTGACTGATTACATTAACTCATTACACCTGTTCCTTGTTTGATTGTCTGTGTATTTATACCCTTGTTTTCTGTCATTCACTCACCGGTTCATCGTCGCCTGTTACCTGTCAGTTGTGCTCCGTGGTCTGTTTTGTTCCAGTTTTACTTGCCTGTTGGTTTGCTCGTGTTTTGTTTGATGTTATTTATTTGAATAAATGTCATATTGTTCATAACCTGCATCTGTATCCTCCTTCGTGTTCCTCGCCTTTTGTCCCGATTCCTGACAGATGAACCGGTCATACATGGATGCAGCGGGTTACGCAATGGTGGGGACAAGGTCAGTTCCCGTGACGGTTGAACCTTCTACGTTGGTTCCTGTAGCGGTCGAGCCTTCTGGGTGGATTCCTGTGTTGGTTGAGTCTTCCGAGTCGGCTCCTGTAATGGTCGAATCTTCTACGTCGGTTCCTGTGATGGTTGAATCTTCGGTTCCCGCAATGGTCGAATCTTCTAAGCCGGTTTCCCCGGTGGTTGAACTCTCTGCCTGGCCCAAGATGGCTGAAGAAGAGCGCTGTTTGGTCCAGTGATGGTGGTCCGTTGTGGATGGACCCGCCCTGAACTTCCGCTCTGCCGGTTCCGCCTGGGCTTCTGAGCCCTCCGTCCCTCCCCCAGATCCGCCCACCTGGACTTGTGTTTTTGTGTCGTGGTGGAGTGTCTGGGAGCCACTCCTTATGGGGGGGGCTTATGTCACGGTTCGATCCGTGTCATGTTTTGTGTTTGTCTCTGATCCTTGTCACCTGGACTTTCATTGACTGATTACATTAACTCATTACACCTGTTCCTTGTTTGATTGTCTGTGTATTTATACCCTTGTTTTCTGTCATTCACTCACCGGTTCATCGTCGCCTGTTACCTGTCAGTTGTGCTCCGTGGTCTGTTTTGTTCCAGTTTTACTTGCCTGTTGGTTTGCTCGTGTTTTTGTTTGATGTTATTTATTTGAATAAATGTCATATTGTTCGTAACCTGCATCTGCATCCTCCTTCGTGTTCCTCGCCTTTTGTCCCGATTCCTGACACTCAGAGTGTGGTGGTGATTTTTAAGCTGATGCTGTTTTGGAAGGTTAGTTTTATTGGTCTTGGTGGACTTGGTTTAGGACATAAGACTTTTTGTGACCATTATATGAGTGTATAATTAGACTATAAGATGGAAGGCTTAAAGCTTAAAAGGTTTTGCCAACATCATCTGCTAATTTGTGCCTTTATTAACCACCAGAATGACGACAGAAATATTCCTTGCAGACCGCAAGTGAGTCTGGACAAAGCATGTGTTCTTCCTCCATGATCTTTCCATACAGTGACCTCTCATTTGTCAGATTTCTGAGAGAGAGAGAGAGAGAGAGAGAGAGAGAGAGAGAGAGAGAGAGAGAGAGAGAGAGAGAGAGAGAGAGAGAGAGAGAGAGAGAGAGAGAGAGAGAGAGAGAGAGAGAGAGAGAGAGAGAGAGAGAGAGAGAGAGAGAGAGAGAGAGAGTTTGGTGGAAGACTAAGAGTACACACAGGGCCACACACCTCGCTGGTCTGGGCGGCTCTGTGTGTGGAGGGAATGTTGTGTGTGTGTTGTATGGTTTCGGGCATGCCACTGGACACCATTAGAAGAGATCTCCATCCTGTTTCAACACCACCTCACCTACTAAACCAACAGCCAATTATAGCTGAGTCAGTGCAGACATACAGACAAACCACCGGCCACCGCTTGCTACTTTTAGTTTTACCTTTCTGCACAGAAAGTTGCTTTCTTGGATGTGGGAATATAGAGAAGATTGATATTCATTGTGCTACACGGTTATAATATTTGCATGAGTGTTTATAGCGGTGCCAAATTTGGTTTCCCACAGAACCATTCGGTCTGATGTTTTATAGTCTAAAAAACTTTTCCTGAAAGTCTGATCGCTGTGATCAGGCCGTACGTCTGTTAAACTGCACCGGGTGATTGATTTCCTCTCTCGCTCACTGACGGTTCTGATAGGACGCAGTCATAATTCTGTGCACTCGAGAGATTAAATTCCTGTATCGCTGTCAGCTACATTAACTCACTTCCTGGATCTAAACCCTATTAGCGTAGCAGGCCTCGCTAACATTAATAAATCAATGTTACTGATGGCAGATGAAGATCCGGCACTCCTCTTGTTCTCTCTCTCTCTCGCTCTCTCACACCGCTGGTGATGAAGATTATGTGAAGGAGTGAAGTTAGTACCATTACTGGTGCAAAGCAACTAACCATGAGATGAGATGAGACGAGATGAGAACATCTAGTATGAGATAAGAACAGAAAAGACAGGAAGAGGACATACTGTAAGAAGCATAAGTGAAACTATTGGTACCAGTAGAGTTTCAAAGCGACTAACCAAGAGAGGAAATGAGATGGGATGACAGATGAGATGAGAGATGACATCAGAGATGAGATGAGATGCTTCTGCTATATGCATCTGTGCTCTGCTATAAGTTCCCAAACTCAATTTTGGCGATGAAAAACATCCACAGGTTGAGAATCAGGAATACCATAACAGTTTTTTTCCAGACTTGCAGTTTGTGGCGGCACATTCGCTGCTCGCAAGTTCGCATATATGCTTAAATGCAACTTAAATGATGCTCAGCGGAGGCATCGACTTACGCCACAGGTGTTTGTACAGAAACTGTCATGTGAGACAGAAGTATTGATAAAGGTGATGTGCAAACATCTATTTGTGGTGTTTTGTGGCGGACTGAGAAATAATAAATGTATGGGAATGTACAACGAGCTCTCACTAGTATGATGTCACACCAGTAGGCAGCGCGAATATAACGACACCCCTATATTCCCTCCCTCTACAAGGTGTTACTCAACTTGATGGAACAGCTAACCAAGCCAAAGTGATGTGAGCTGACACAACCTGTCCCAAGCCAAACCGTGGGGTACTATGCAATGGAAAAGCGCCATTAGTGTTACCAAGCCTCTAACCATGAGATGAGATGAGACAAGATGAGAACATCCAGTATAAGATGAGAAGAAATGAGAACAGAAAAGACAGGAAGAAGACAGATGAAACATAAGTGAAATTATTGGTACCATTCGAGTTGCAAAGCCACCAACCAAGAGAGAAGAGGAGATGAAATTAGATTAGACGAGAGGTAAAATGAGATATAAGATGTAAAATTGATGATGAGATTGAATGAGAAGCAATGAGATGAGAAGAGATTTAAGATAAGACGCAATGAGATGTGAGATGAGATGCATTAAGATGAGACGTGAAGTGAGATGATGAGATAAGATGAGATGAGATGAGATGATATGAGATGAGAGGTGAGGTGAGAGGTGAGGTGAAATGAGATGAGAGATGAGAGGTGAAGTGAGATGATGAGATGAGATGACATGAGATGACATGAGAGGTGAGAAAAGATGAGATGTGAGATAAAATGAGATGTGAGATAAAATGAGATCTGAGATAAGATGAGATGTGTGATGAGATAAGATGTGAGATGAGATAAGATGAGATAAGATGAGATGAGAAATGAGATGAGATGTGAAATGAGATGAGATGAGATTACATGAGATGAGAGATAAAATGAGATGTAAAATGAGATGAGATGAGATGAGATGAGATGTGAGATGAGATGAGATGAGATATGAGATGAGATTAGATTATATATGAGATGAGATGAGATGAGATGAGATGAGATGAGATGTGAGATGAGATGACATGACATGAGAGGTGAGAAAAGATGAGATGTGAGATGAGATGTGAGATGAGATGTTTGATGAGATAAGATGAGATGAGAGATGAGATGACATGAGAGGTGAGATAAAATGAGATATGAGATGAGATGTAAAATGAGATGAGATTACATGAGATGATAGATAAAATGAGATGTGAGATGAGATGACATGAGATGACATGAGAGGTGAGATAAGATGAGATGAGATAACATGAGATGAGAGATTAGATGAGATGACATGAGAGGTGAGATAAGATGAGATATGAGATGAGATGTAAAATGAGATGAGATTACATGAGATGAGAGATAAGATGAGATGAGATGACATGAGATGAGAAATAAAATGAGATGTGAGATGAGATTACATGAGATGAGAGATAAGATGAGATGTGAGATGAGATGTCATGAGAGGTGAGATAAGATGAGATATGAGATGAGATGTAAAATGAGATGAGATTACATGAGATTAGAGATAAAATGAGATGTGAGATGAGATGAGAGGTGAGATGAGATATGAGGTATGAGAGATGAGATGAAATGGGAGGTGAAGTGAGATGACGAGATGACATGTGAGATGAGATGAGATGTGAGATAAGATGAGATGAGAGGTAAGGTGAGTGAGATGAGATATGATATAAGAGATGAGATAAGATGAGATGAGATTAGATGTGAGATGAAATGGGAGGTGAAGTGAGATGACATGTGAGGTGAGATGAGATGTGAGATGAGATGAGATGAGATAAGATGTGAGATGAGATGAGATGAGATAAGATAAGATGACATGAGATGTGAGATGAGATAAGATGTGAGATGAGATGAGATGTGAAATGAGATAAGATGAGATGTGAGATGAGATGTGAAATGAGATGAGATGTGAGATAAGATGAGATGAGAGGTAAGGTGAGTGAGATGAGATATGATATAAGAGATGAGATGAGGAGAGAGGAGAACATCCAGTATGAGATGAGATGAAAACAGAAAGACAGGAAGAGGACAAAAGAAACATGAGTGAAATTATTGGTACCATTAGTGTTGCTGGATAGTGTTCTAAACCCACTAACCAAGAGGAACAGGAGAGAAGATGATGAGAGTATGAGATATGACATAGATGAGATGAGTTATGATTAAATGAGATAAGATGTGGGATGAGACATGAGATGAGATATGATCAGATGTGATGAGAATAATCGGAAAGAAATGAGAAGAGAACAGTAAGGAAAGAGATGAGAACAGGAAAGGGACAAAAGAGACATGACCAGAATAGAATAAAGACAGATATCAGATGAGATGACAAGAGAACATAAGAGACAACAGCAGAAGTCGTATGATAAAATGACGATGAAAGAAACAGATGAGACATGATGAAAAGAGACAAAGATGAGACAAAAATTGAGATGAAAACAGAAGAGACAAGTAGAGAAAAGTTCTCTAGCTGTAGACGCACTAACACATCCAACAATTCATCTGTCACCATCAGCTGTGATCCTCTAAAAATCAGCTATCTGTTGTTAAATTACTCTCGCCTGATGTTCAGGATCATTCTGGATTTGCAGACATTATTTTTTGGCTTCATTGTAGCTGTACTCCAGTCTTTCTCCTGACACACACTTTAGTTTTTTTCTATTGATTGCATATTTTATTTCCAGTCGTTGTGCTTTGTTAGAAACAGATTTAGGTCTTGATTGCAAGCGCCATCCACCAAACTGTCAACGGTTCATTTAGTCCGTCTCAGTGTTGAGATAGTTGATACGAGGCTTTTTTAAATGCTTTTAAACATCTTTTGTAGGCGAGCGAGAAGGTTTTGAGCATGACACCAGCGTGCTGGTACAATCCCTTAGCAGAAATCTTTCCATATGGATCGGTTTGTGCGGTAGATAGACAGAGAGGAAGATGAATTAAAAACTGGAACACGACTGGAGAGAAAGAGATATTTGCGGCTTCGCTATTGTCCATAAATGTGTCCATGTGGTGATTCTCGGCGTCAGAGATTAATGTTCTCCGAGCTGGTTGCTCATCTTTCTTCTGTGACAGAGCAGAAACATCCAGAAAGACTCTTTCCTCATGCAGGCCTCACCACACAAACGCACACACAAAACAACAACAACAACAACGTGCTACTCATCTTTTCAAGCCGTTGGAACGCAACACCATCTCATAGAGATTTCAGGGAAGATTTGGATTGATCAAAACATGACGGACGGATGAAATGCACGGCCATAAGCTCATCTTCTGAAAGGCATGTGGTGTAAATTTCATCAAAAGCGTTGGCTGAGTTTTTTTCTGTTGGTGAGGGGATACATGTCAGGCGATGTGAAAAATACGCTATAGCTGTTATATCTCGAGCAAAATGACTTCTGGAGACGATTATAGAGTCGATCCGAACCAGCTGCGTAGTTGGCAGCATTGAGACGAGGGTACGAGAGTATCAGAAATCAAACCGTTCCCGGTCTGTGATAAATGAAGTGCAGTGGAAAATCCAGGAATAATGTAGGGATGATTTTGAAACATAATGATTTCACACATTTTTCACTGTCACACAAACAAAGTGCCAAACTGAAACAGTGCATCTCTTTTTAAGCTTTTTTCAGCCAAATCCCAAACTTTATTTTGTTACTTCTCACATTACAGTGTCCTGACAGTTAACTGCTTGTGTTTAATGTTTTATTTTATAAATATTTACGATTATTTATTTATAGAATGAATATTTCCAATCGTATATGCTCATTGGTCAATACATCAATTAATCAATGAAATCATAGAAATGCAAAGTATAGTAAGACGATGTGTTGTGTGAGCATGTTTATGTTGTTTGTGTGTGTGTGTGTGTGTGTGTGTGTGTGTGCGTGCGTGCGTGCGTGCGTTTGTGTATATATTGTGAATTTATATGTTGCATTTGCGTGTGTGTGCATGTGCGAGTAGTGGTTGTGTGTTCGTGTATGCATTGTGTGAGAATGTGTAGTACAGTATGTTTGGTTAAGAACAAGTTGTGTCTGTGTTTTGTGAGTTTGTATTTGCATGGATGAAAGTGTGTGATGTTTGTGATTGTGCTGTGTTTTTCTCAGTGTGTAAGGATGTGTTGTATGATTGTGTGTGTGTGAGAAAGTGTATTTGTTGTGATTTTATATGTGTGTTTTCAGCATTCGCTCTGTGAAATATGTACATAGCGTGCATTTGACGGTGTGTGTGTGTGTGTGTGTGTGTTTTTTGTGAGAATGTGTTGTGTGGTTGTGTATCTGTTGGGAGTTTATTTGTGTGTATTCGGCATACGCTCTGTAAAAATATGTACACAGTGTGAATTTGTTGTGTGTGTTATGTTAGAATTTGTTGTCCCTGCTGAAAAAAAAACAATAAAACCATTACAGAAAATTCTAATGGTTTTATTGGTTTTATTGGGAATTTTATTGGTTCTAATGGAATATGGCCCAAAACACACTACAGTGTATTGTTTTTTGTTGGTCTCTAATGGTATGTATTGGTTCTATGTATTGGTTCTAATGGAATATTGCCCAAAACACACTACAGTGTAGTGGTTTTAATGGTAAAAGCTAATGGTTCCTATTGGTATTTTAATGGGAACCATTAGAATTTTCTGTAATGGTTTTATTGTTTTTTTCAGCAGGGGTGTGTTTGTGTATTTGTTGTGTTTTTATTTGTGTGTATTCAGCATACGCTCTGTGAAATATAAATGTAAACAGTCTGAATTTGTTGATTGTGTGTGTTATGTTAGAATGTGATGTATTTATTATTTAGTATGTTTATTTATCAGGGATAATGTACAAAAACCATTAATCTTTCGGACAGATGTTTTGTACCAGAGTTAGCAAAAGCTATTTTCCGTCTGCAGTCCCCAGGCAGGTATACACAATATTAAAACATTACATTATAAAAACCAACACATCCTAAGATATGTACAACTTAATCAAAACATCCACATCAAAATTACATTTAAAAACCTTCATTGAGCTGATGCTGACACAGCTGGTTATCGAGGATGTATTTCTTTAAGTTTCTAGTAAAATTATTAAAATCTAGAGACAGCTTTAGACTACCTGGAAGTAAATTCCATTGTTTAATAGTTTTAAAAGAAAAGGCTGTCTGTGCAAAGGTACTAGATCTATTCGGGATGGCACAATTTCTCTGAGCAGTGGATCGAGATGTTCGGCTCGTTTGTTCCGAATAAAGTTTTATAAATTTTTGCATTGATGGTGGATCAATATTATTAACAATTTTAAAAAGGGTTATTAAGTTTGTATAATGAATTAAAGAATCAAAACTTAATATTTTATATTTAGCGAGAATATTGCAATGATGATAGCACGGGGCTTTTCTATCAAGCACCTTTAACGCCTGATTATAAACTGATCTGAGTGGTTTAAGAGTGGTCTCGTTGGCCTGAGACCAGCAGGACAAACAGTAGGTGATGTGTGGAGAGTTCATGGCATTAAAATACATAAAAGATGCTTCAGTTGTCAAACTATTTCTAATATATTTAAAAATTGAAATATTATATTTAATAGCACTGCACATTCTTTTAATATGTTTTTTAAAACTTAATGTTTGATCCAAATGGACACCTAGATATTTTATCTCTGTCACGATGTTAATTTTTTGTCCATTAAAATAGATGTTCGGTATATCTTTAACCTTTTTAGATTTAGCAAAATACATTCCAACAGTTTTTTCAACATTTATTTATGTAAGTTTATGGATGTGTTGTGTGAGTATGTATTGCATGTATTGTGACTTTGTGTGTGCATATAGCATGGTCTCTGTTAAATATGTTGACGGTTGTGTGTGTGTGTGTTATGCAGTGTCTTATATCACCAGCACTCTCTGAACACTTCATTTGCTATTACAGCCTGTCGTTTAGAGGGACGCCTCGACAAACGCTAGGATTTATTTTCCCCTGTTGTCCCCATTAATACACACTCACTGAATGCTGTTTCTATCTTCAACACACACTTTACTCTCTGAGTTATTTTAACCTGACGTATTAAATCATTTTCATATGAGCTGTCACAAAGACCGAAGTGATTGATTTCTCAAGACACCCATTTCACTGATGCTATTCATTTTCAGCACCTTTAGCACATGACAAAACAATCTTTGTTCAATCAGATACTTTTTTATGAATAAATGTGTTTTTAATAAGATAATGCGGACAGGAAGTGTGGTTGACAATGAGAGATTTCGTATCATACAGTAGTGCAATGCATAAGCCAATAGATCAAAACAGCGATGTAATCATTACATTTTGTTAAGCTCAGACTTTGATCCCTACATTGTGTTTGCTGGCCATTCTAACATAACAACACTGGCTCAACCTTTGGTGTAAGTTTGGGGCTGGACCTGCTAGGGGCCTTAAAAGGGCCACGAATTTGAACTCTCTATGAGGCTGAAGCTGGGGCCATTCGAAGTTAAGGGGTGGGTTGTCATATTACATTTATGCATTTGGCAAAAGCTTTATTCCAAAGCAATTTAAAGTGCATTTCAGGTATACATTTTTATCAGTATGTGTGTTCCTGACTTTTGTGCTGGTAACACAAGGAGCACATCTTAGCCCTGTCCTAAGGGGTCATGGTTTGGGGTCACCAGAAACCTGTTTAAAGCGATACTCCAGCCAAATATCAAAATTACCCCATGATTTACTCACTCTTAAAGGACAAGTTCGGTATTTTACACTTAAAGCCCTGTTTTCAGATTGTTTATGATGAAATAGAATGGTTTTGACTGAAATTTGGACATTTTCGGCTGCCCTGAGAATTTTCGGGTGTTTGTGTTTCATCTCCCACTTCTATAATGGGTTTATAGGTGCACTGGAACACTCCTTCCTAAAATGCATTAAACTTTAGTTTACAAAGACATGAAACTCACCGAGTGGTCAGGGGTGTTCACTAGTATGCTCACACAAAAATCGCTGCAAAATACGCATTCCAATGGGTTTTATCGTAGTTTTTGCCAACTCCATTGACTTGTATTAGATGTCCTGTGAGGTACAGTATTACTCCGCGCCGGGAACTTTGTTTCTATTCTTGCTATTGGCAATGGCGGATTAGCGCCACCACCTGGGCTGGAGTGTCTATTATTCAAGCTCTAAGCGGAAGAATGTACGGGTGTGAGGCGTTTGGAAAAATAGGTCCACAAGTTTACAACGAATGCTAAAACAGCTGTTGGAAAGCATCTTTTGCAGCGATTTTTGTATGAGCATATTAGTGAACACCCCTGACCACTTGGTGAGTTTCACGTCTTTGTAAACGAAAGTTTAATGCATTTTAGGAAGGATTGTTCCAGTGCACCTATAAACCCATTGTAGAGGTGTGAGGTGAAACACAAACACCCGAAAATTCTCGAGGCAGCCGCAAATGTCGAAATTTCAGTCAAAACCGTTCTATTTCACCATAAACAATCTGAAAACAGGGCTTTAAGTCTAAAATACCGAACTTGTCCTTTAAGCAATTCAAGATACATATATCCATCATGTTTCAGACAAACACATTTGGAGGTATTTCAGCAAATGTCCTTGCTTTTCCAAGCTAGTAATGGGAGAAAACAGGGATCAGAGAACATCTTTTGACTTTGAAGCCCAAAAAATGCATCCATCCTTCACAGAATTAATCCACACGGCTCCAAGGGGTTAATAAAGATCTTAAAGTGAGTAATCAATGCGATATTGTAAGAAAATCCATATTTTAAACGTTATAAACTATAATAACTAGCTTCCGTTAACAATGCCATCTTGGAGTCACGGCGCAATGTACCCATGGCAAGCAATGCTCATACCCTAAAACTGTGAATCGTGTGAGCCAAAGAGGCTATTTACTTTTGGCATTAACATGCGTTTTCATCGATCGGATCACAAGTGGACGACGTTAATGCCAGGTGTAAACGGTGTTCAAAACGTTTTGAACGCGTCCACTTTCAACCACATTCAGAGGTAGTCGAAACCCCTTTCGATCGAATTGCTTTTGTAGTGTAAACGCACATGTGGTTGAATGTGTTCGACCAGCCACACGCGACCGCCTTCTCTCCGCCCATTTATTTATTCTGAGGTACTAAACACAAGTTTTATGTCTTTTCTGCATTCTGGCGTGAACACACGGTGAACAGCGCTATTTTTAGCCTTTCATTGATAAAATTAAAGCGGCTGATCTCCGTAGTTTCGCTTTGAAAGCGTGTGAAAGTTGCGCGATCCTATTTCATCAATTGCGCTTAAAATTCTGAGAAAGCTCTAACATGTACAAAACACTGTGCAGCATGTTTACCTGCTAAATAAGCAGCGGACTCCGACATAATATTAGTTTGCGTTCATATAAACTTATATAAATATAAATCATTATGCCCGCTCGCATTTGAATCGCCCACCGTCTCACAGACCACCCCCTCACAGTATTCAGGACAGAAGCGGTCGAAAGTGGACAAAAGAGATGGATTTAAATACCAGGTGTAAACGTGATGTGTCTCTCTCGTCCACTTGTGATCCAATCAATAAAAACACATGAAGAGTCTCGTTGCAAAACAAGATAACTCGTTTTTTTTAATTTTTCAGAAATCCCGTTTTTTGGTTGTGCATTCCAATTAATATCAATTCAACTGCAGTTGGTTTGTTTTGATTCAAACCTTCATAACTTAAAAATACAGCTAAGTAGCACCATAAAACAAAAAAATAACATGATAACACAATAATAAACATGTTTTGACAAAACGGAGTTATCTCGTTTTGCAACAAAACTCTTCACATCTTAATACCAAGTGTAAACAGCCCCCAAGATGTTGCCGTTACCAAAAGTTTGAAATCTGTATATTTTTCTTACAAAATTGCATCGATTACTCGCAGAAGACCTTTATCAACATATTGGAGTCATGTGGATTACTTCTGTGAAGGATGAATGCACGTTTGGGGGGATTAAAGTTAGAAGTTGTTCCCTGATCCCTGTTTTCTACCATTATAAGCTTGGAAAAGCAAGGACATTTACTAAAAAACTCCAAATGTGTTTGTCTGAAAGATGGGGACATGTGTATCTTAGATTGCTTGAGGGTGAGTAAATTTGGTGAAACGTTTGAAATAATACAAATTATTAAATGTAGTAAATGTAATCTTGCTTTATGCCTGGGGTCTTTAAGGGCGCACTCACATTATCCAAACCAAACCAAGCCCCAGCGCGATTGTCACCCCTCCCTACTCCCCCAGATGCACGCACTCACACTGTACTTCTTATCGATCCGAGTCCGGGCGCGCTTTCGTCATTAAGATGCGATTGTTTTGAAAAAACCAGGAAGTAAAGCTCTCTCTTAACACTGGAACCCACCGTAATGATAAGTCTGTGTTTTTTATTCGGAGTCGTTTGGTGCGCGATTACAGACAGCCCTCTCACATGTCATCATATTGCTTAGTTGATCTGTCACGTGTGCAGCTCGGACATTCACGTAACCCCGCTGCGCGCATCAAAAGGTTTTTACGGAGGCAGATGAAGGTGAGTGGTCGCGCAACTGACGTCTTCACCTTTTGAATCGCGCTCAGGCGCGATTGCGCTCACACCACAGCCTTTCGCGCCTGAGCCCAAGTGAACCGCGCTCCGGCCCACCTCTGCAACCCGGCCGCGGCGCGATTAAACAATCCGCGCCCGGGCGCGGAACGAAGCGATCACACTAGTCAAACAAACCAGGCTTTGGGGGTCAAACGCGCCCGAGCGCGGTTTGGTTTGGATAATGTGAGTGCGCCCTAAGACCTAAAAAGTTTGAACTTATGTTTAAGCTAAATCTTTAAACGGGGTCGACATTCCAAACAGATTACGAGGGTTAAAACCATCAAATCTTAGAATGACAACAACAAGTTTAAATAAATAGTCTGTGGCGGGTGCCCGCAGACTTCAGAGACAAATGATGGAGCAGCAACGTCTGTGACCCTAAGGTCAAACAGTAGCGTTCTTCACCACATCCAAAACACTTTAGAAACATTAACTTCACTTCACACCTGCCTCTTCATGCGGCGGTCATCTACGCCCCCCATTTCTCCGAGATCTCATTTATCAACACGGCTTCAGAGAGAAAATATATTGGCACCAGGCGCTCCTAATCAATGCCATTACCACTGCGGTCTTTCCTGAACCCAAAAAAGGGTCGTCTGCGGGGTCACTTGGCGGTCGGACCACGCTCAGAAAACGAAGCCAGGCTCAAGTTCAAGGTCGGGGGTCGAAGGTCAATCTTTCGGGGAAATGGGCCCAGCTGTGCAGGGATGTGTGGACGTGAGGTCCGTCTGGATGGGTGACCAGTCATGACCCCTGCCTTTGTGCTTGTATTGGTGAGTGGCGGTTTCCTTATGGTCCTGTGGTCAGATACAGGCCTCTGCCAAGCTGCCAGAGAAATCAGAGAGACGCAGGAACACAAAGGAGACGCCTATCGGTTCAAAATTGTGGACAAAGGTCAAAGACAGGGCAGGGGAGAGAGGTGCGTCGAGTTCATCTCGTGAATAAAAGTCTGCTAGCCATATGAGGAGGTCAAGATACTGTACGTTGGCCTGCACTCTTCAGAATACATTAAAGCCTTTTAGCGGCAGCCATGATTCAAACAAACATCAAATCAGTCTTACAGGGTCAGACTTTGACTATCGGCTAAACTCAGACCCATTTGGCAGCTCTGGTCAAGAATGTCCACTTAGACGGTAGGGGTGCAGATAGGGTGACCATACGTGCCATTTTCCCCGGACACGTCTCTTAGGACATACAATCATTTTAGTTTTATTCTTGAAATGTAAAGTTTGCTTTTCTGAAATAGAACCTGAAATCTCAAACCTGGATGACATATGCGGTCGATCAATGTGACCTCCAGAGGATGCACCCGAAATCCTGGTCAGGATGCGTTCGTGGAAAATGCCAAAGTATGCAACTAAACTATTCGACCAAAAATAGTAAAATAAATAGTAAAAATATTATTTCGGGTGGTCGACTAAATAAGTGAAAAGACAAGATTTTATCAAAGAATAAATATTTTGATGACATGAACAAATAACATCTAGCGCGTTTGAGGCGCTTAGTTTTTTTAAAAAATACAACAAACATGTTGGCAGTATGGAAGCACTTTAAAGTGTCCAAGAAAGACGTTTTCGGCCAAATAGTTTTGGTTGCCGAACATTCTGTGCATCTACTAGACGGAAAGAAAGTGACCAACCATAGTTTAAAGATAAACTCAGCTTTTTCTCCTTATTGTAGCCAAGGAGAAAAACTCCACCAGCTTTTGTGCACTCTTAATGGCTGATCACACCAAACGCGTTTTAAAAGCTTGAAAACGCAAGGCGGACAGCGCTGCCTTTATTTGATTGACTTCACTTCCCCCGGAAAACCCACCCACCCGTCAATCAGTGGGAGACGCTACAACTTACAAACATCACTTCACGCGACAGCTTTGTTTGATTTCAAAACACAACAATGGCACGAAAGAAGAAGTGTTTTTTGGATGTAAGCAGAAGAAAGCCAGCCTTATGGAAACATTGGATATAGTTTATTATCCGGGGTAGCAGCGGGGTTTTGCGTGTGTGTTGGATGCTCTGGATTTCATTGAAACGTCCCAACCGGGTCATGAGTTGCATGTGGTAAGTAAGGCTGTTTCTCAATTCCAAGAACACAAAAAACGGACTTGCGTTCTCGTGGAGATTGGTCTTTCCAGGCGACCTTGCAAGAACGAACTTAGAAGGTCACGCACAGAACGCACTTGTAAGAATTGAGATGTGTGCGATCTTCCTGTTGGTCACCTGACCTCCGCCATTGTTTTGCCGCAATGACTTCTGGGGCGTAAAGCGATTTCAGCGCGCAAGTCTGAACTTGATGCATCCTCGATATCAAGAACACATCTGGGTATTTTCATGCGTCCTCTGAATTTACGTTCTTGGAAATTGGAATTGAACTTCGACGGTTAATGATGACGTAGAGCGAGAACACAAGGACGCAAGATCCCTGAAGAACGCATATTGAGAAACAGTCTAAGCCTTCTGTCTTATGTTGGAAATAGGCGCGTGCATATAAGAGTGCATGACTTGACGAATAGGTTTAGGCCACTAAGAATTTGGTTTAGGAATTGGCTTTTTAAAAATTCTGATGCTGGACACCTTCTAAATCTGGATTTTGTGAGAATCACCCATGCGTCATAGTTTACGAGTTGAATATTTCAAATGGATTATAAAAAACAATGATAAAACCGCATTTCTAACCTCAACATCACAGGGACGAAAGCAAATCTCTCAAAAATATAGGAATGTGGTCATATTAACTAATATACATTTGCAACCTTAAACGTAAAATACGTATGAATTGCCATAAGATAAACCCCCCAAGAAATTAGTGCAAATGTTTGTAGTTTGTAGTTAACATGGTCACATTACGTCTTACCTTCCATCTAATCCCAAATGTCTAACAGTGTGCACTTCACATACACAAAGATTCACAGACTGGAGCAGACACCATGATCTGACAATGATATCCAGTGCTCTGTCCAGTCGAGGGCTGGATTATAAAGAGGAGGAGTTGTTTATACAGCGTGGATTGTAAGTTAAATATTTCTATTCTAAAGTGTTACACTGGGAATATGAGAACATGATCCGGTCAAGATTGTGTCAGATCTGTGCCAAAAACAGAACACAGGAGAAAAAGCCCAAGAAAATTCCCTCCAGATGTGGAGCACAGAGACTTCTTTAAGGAATTATAAAATTGAATATGGTTAAGTTTTATTTCTGCTCCTTCAAAGTGGATTATTATTCTTGTTTCTGTGAAGGAAGACTGTGCCAATTGTTGACACTGATAACTTTGATAACATATCAACAAAATGACATTTTACAGCTTTTTTTAAGGATAATTTGCCCTCAAAATAAAACGTAGGTGAGCATTAACTAACCTGCATATTGTCCCAAACCAAAAGGATTTTTTTCTGTGGAGCGTAAATGACAGAACCTCTTATTCAGCATCATTTTGTTATAGCATCTTAAAATGTCTTATTTTATAAACAAATTGCCACTGTAAACTAATGAATGTGTTTTAAATGTGAATAGTAAATTAGTCAATTATTTGGGTTCACATCACAATAAGAGGGTGACATTTAAAGAGATGATGTTAGCTCTTTTCCTGCCAATGACGAGTTTTTCCGGCAATCCATGTTTCCGCTATCATCCACCAGGTGGCGCTCTTACCCAACATATAAAACGCAAAAGCAACCCTTTAGGTCAAACAGTAAGAACTCCTTGTATGTTTTGATAATTGCTCTGAATCTGTATCAGAAGACATTTACAAAAATGCAATTATTTCAACTTTTTGCTTAAAATTTGGTATTTTTGAAGAAACCTACACATATTTGAGAGGTGATAAAAAGAGAGCAAATGAAGGTAGGATAGGCGTCAGAGATGTACTTATAACACTGCATACTTATGAATAATGTTCATGAAACATGTTCAAGTATCCAGAATAATAGCCACGTTAATAATGTTTGTAAGAAACCAAACCATTTGTAAATTCATCAAGATTTCAGCGAGATAATAGTATTTGTGTTCGTGCAGATCACTCACTTTGCATCCCGCCAGAAAGCTTGCCTGTGACAAGATGGCCGCCGGTGATGACGTTAGAGACTCCGC
Organism: Misgurnus mizolepis; assembly: GCA_025389145.1. Lineage (NCBI taxonomy): Eukaryota > Metazoa > Chordata > Actinopteri > Cypriniformes > Cobitidae > Misgurnus > Misgurnus mizolepis. The sequence continues at coordinate 34,918,502 of JAIFKI010000017.1, forward strand.
CGTAAGACATCTAGCCTTTATTATGTATATCTATGGGTTTACTGGCCAAGCTGCTTCTTCTTTGGCTGTTGCACTGCTACTGTGGTTACACGTGTGGATACTGCCTACTAGCGGTCTGCACGTGTAATTGCATGTCGACACGGACAATGATGCTGGAGAATATATGAAAACCGAAGTGTCGAGGCTATGCCGTAGGACCTACGCAAAACTATAATGAGCCCTTAGCATCAAAACTTTTAAAAATAAAGGTGCTTCATAATGCCATAGAAGAACCATTTTTGTCTAACATTATAAAAATGTACACTCACCTAAGGGATTATTAGGAACACCATACTAATACTGTTTCAGCACCTTGTTGAAAAAATGCCACACAAAATTAAGGCAGTTCTGAAGGCAAAAGCATTCTTTAGAAATGTTGGCCCATATTGATAGGATAGCATCTTGCAGTTGGTGGAGATTTGTGGGATGCACATCCAGGGCACAAAGCTCCCGTTCCACCACATCCCAAAGATGCTCTTTTGGGTTGAGATCTGGTGACTGTGGGGGATATTATAGTACAGTGAACTCATTGTCATGTTCAAGAAACCAATTTGAAATGATTCAAGCTTTGTGACATGGTGCATTATCCTGCTGAAAGTAGCCATCAGAGGATGGGTACATGGTGGTCATAAAGGGATAGGCATGGTCAGAAACAATGCTCAGGTAGGCCGTGGCATTTAAACGATGCCCAATTAGCACTAAGGGGCCTAAAGTGTGAAAACATCCCCCACACCATTACACCACCACTTTGGTGAGCTTATGCAAATTGTAGCCTCTTTTTCCTATTTGTAGTGGAGATGAGTGGTACCCGGTGGGGTCTTCTGCTGTTGTAGCCCATCCGCTTCAAGATTGTGCGTGTTGTGGCTTCACAAATGCTTTGCTGCATACCTCGGTTGTAACGAGTGGTTATTTCAGTCAAAGTTGCTCTTTTATCAGCTTGAATCAGTCAGAAATGGTTGTGCGTGAAAATCCCAGTAACTGAGCAAAATTGCTTAAATTACCTTTCTTTCCCATTCTGACATTCAGTTTGGAGTTCAGGAGATTGTCTTGACTCTTGACCAGAACCACACCCCTAAATGCATTGAAGCAACTGCCATGTGATTGGTTGATTAGATAATTGCATTAATGAGAAATTGAACAGGTGTTCCTAATAATCCTTAAGGTGAGTGTATAAAGAAATGTTTCTTTGAAGAACGTTTGACTGAATGGTTCTTTGAGGAACCAATAAAAGGTTCTTCTATAGCATCGCTGTAAAGCACCTTTGTTTTTAAGAGTGATCCTGAGTAAATCATCACATGTTTCATTTTAAAGAAACAGGAAAGTGTGTGTGTGCTGTAATGCTAATATATATCTGTCACGTCCAGTTAGGGGTGGGCGATAAACCGGTAGACAAAATTAACCGGTAGAAATTTGTCAACCGGTAGAGATTTTGGACTATCGTTTCTATCGAGGTTACGTGCCCACGTCACGCTCCTGTGCGTGTGGTCGCGAAAACGTAACGTTTGTACACGTATTTAAGCACTGCAGTTTTAAAACAAGTTATTTTAAGCCATTGAAACACAGACAACAGATCTGTATGCGTGCGTTCTTTCTGTGTGTCAGGAGCGGACAAGTCGCGCAACCGCTGCTCTTTCTGTCTGTGAGGAGCGCGCAAGTCGCGCGACCTCTGCTTATTAAGCTCGTGAGCATTTTTCCCGCTTTATTGGCCTTAAATACACATATGCGTCAAAATTCCCGTCTTTGCAAGCATCATCATAAACACGACCAGTAAGGTCTTAAGAGAAAGTAAACAGCTAAAAGAGAAAGCGCATGTGTAACAGTGTATTGGATCCGGACTTTGGTCTTAAAGGGGAAGTTACCTAATTTTGCTCCTGTCTGTCACTCGTGTTAATCAAACAGCATTGAGAAAAAAATCTCTCGCTCCTGATTAAATCACTTTTCTACCTTAAATAAAAATATATATAGGCCTATACATACATGCATAATTATTTATTATCATTCTTATTGACTGTGTATCTTCAGAGAGCTTGAGTTTTGTTTGTTTTTATCTTCTTTCTATGCTTGTATATGTTTTTTGTGAGAATTATGAACATTTCTATGGTATTAAAGATTTAAACCTTATTAAAACATAAAAAACTCTACCGTGATACATATCGTTATCATGATATAAAATTAATCCTATCGTGATAGAAGATTTTGGTCATATCGCCCACCCCTACGTCCAGTATTATAAAAATGGTCAATCTTCGACTCATGAGAGTATGTACACAGGCTCCTAATGTCAAACCCAAACGTTTCCTAAGATTAAAGATTTCATGAATGTTGTTCACATTCACTCTTTACAGCAGAGAGAGTTGCAGAATAAAAAAAAGTTGTGAAAAGTTGTTAGGCGGTTGGAACAGAGAGAGAATAAATGTGATAAATGCATGAAAGAAGACGAATAATAATGGAAAGAGTGGTTGACCGCAGATCTTCTAGGCTTTGGCCTCTAATACAAGTGTAAGTTTACTCTGTAAGCACAGTATGTGAGGTTTCCAGACCTCCTAAATGCAGAAGGAAAGGTTTTTCTTCATCTTAAAGAAACATGTTTTTATCCTGAACTGTACGGTACTGGGCGGGTGGGAAAGGCAATAATTACCAGGCCTGGTTTTATTATTTGTGTTATAATGGAAGTCTAAAATTTCACCTTTCTTCCAAAACGTCTACACCATTATGTAAATTATCTTCAATGGCGAGGTCACAGAGCAGTTCTCCACAGACCACCTTTGTCTCGGAGAGGAGCTCGTTCATACCGCATAAAACCCGACAGGAATTACACATTCACTCTTTTCTTTCCTTTCCACTTTTTTATACGTTCCTTGTCACTTTGGGTTTCTACCTCCCCTGTCCTTTACATAGACCATTTATGTCAAAGAAAGAGGTAGACCCGAATCCAAACCTATAATCTTCTGGAAAGCCTATCATTCAAAGCAATGCTATATCCTCAGAAAACCCCACAATGCTTTGCCATGCATTGTTGGTGTGGATATTGCAGTCTTCACTTCCTGTCGACTCTGCACGTGACCTTATGTAGGAAGTTCATGCTGAGATGGGTTTGGCTCTCTTCAGGTCTTCATAGATCGAGTGCCGGTTTTATTGTCTCTCTCATATCTCAATGGTCAGAGTGGTTTGATTGAACAATAGCAGTGGTTCATATAAACGAGGATCCGCTTTTACACAGGAAAGATGCTTTTGGCTTTATTTTTCAAGGTGGAGGATACTTGACGTCTTCTGGCTTATGTCAAGGGGAGGTGGTTGTAATGTTATAGTCATTTTCCAGGTGGAAGTGTGGCAAGATTTATGTCATTGTTTAAGGTGTTTTTTTTAAATAACCATCTCTGTGTGTATGATATTACGTAACAGCCGATGTTCAGTAAAGCGGACATGTTGAAATCTAATGAGCTGTGTAAAAGAAACATGTAGAGGAAACTGACTTGACAAAGTTTTGACAACAGTGTTTACAACAGATGAGTTTGAAGTCTGAAACTTGTGTAGTTTAAAGTTTTTTTATGCAACATTGATTTATGATTTATCTGTGCACCTTTTTATTATTTTTTTTATTCAAATGCCCTTATAATCTTTTGTAATAATCGAAACGACTTCTCTTCTGTCATGAGTTATGATGCAATGGGGCACTCAATGCCTATTCCTCCTGTTTTGTTAGCAATGCTCAACTTCCAATGATCCAATCTTTTGACTTCTCCTCATTTTTGGAAGTCGTTTCACTCAGGTACACTGTAAAAAAATTCCGTAGAAATTGCAGCTGGGTTGCCGGTAATTTACCGTAGATTTAAATTTATGTTTTTTACTGGCAATATTTTGTTCAAAGTTAAATGAACATTAAACATTTACAAGTCTTTGTCTTTACAGAGTAAAACTAAAAAAACAGCATCAAGCAAAACATTCTGGGAAACAAACTCTGAACCACAAAACAGAAAAATGTTGATGATGATTTCTGGTTCCCAGAATGCTTTGCATGAGGCTGTTATTGTATAGTTTTATTCTGTAAAGATAAAGACTTGTTAATATTTAAAATTTATTTAACTTTGAACAAACTCTTGCCAGTAAATAACATAAATGTTAATCTACGGTAAATTTCCGGCAACCCAGCTGCAATAACATTGTAATTTCTACGGATTTTTTTTACAGTGTATACATCTAATTTAGGCCAACTTTAAATACTTTTATTTACATTTATGCATTAGAGAATGTTCCGTATAAGTTATTTTTAGGTTATTTAAAAATAACTACCCCGCAACGTTATTACAACGTTTTTTATGGTTGCAAAAAAATAAAATCTAGAAAGAACGTTCCTAGAACGTTATTATTTGGTTGCACAAAAATAACCAAAAGATAACCAAAAACTAACATTAGGGGAATGTTCTGTGTTTGCTGGGCAGTTACGTTTTGCAGGTCCAAACTGATAAAAAACTTACCAAATGGAAACGTCCATTACAATCTTCAAATATTTGATTATTCCTCAATAATTCCTCAATTCCGTATCTTTGTCTAATTAAGGACTCAAATATAAAGTCTGTTTAAACACACACAGAGCTACTGAAGAAGCTGCTATCGGAAACAGCCAATCAGAGCAGAGCTCAACATTATTATTTATAAATCTTTCAATTAAGGTAGACCAGGGGTGGACATATGCATTTTTGGCATCTTTAAAGTGCATTTAAGGGATTAGTCAATTTTCTAAAAAAAAATCCAGATAATTTACTCACCACCATGTCATCCAAAATGTTGATGTCTTTCTTTGTTCAGTCAAGAATAAATTATGTTTTTTAAGGAAAACTTCCAGGATTTTTCACATTTTAATGGACTTTAATGGACCCCAACACTTAACAGTTTTAACGCAGTTTAAAATTGCAGTCTCAAAGGACTCCAAACGATCTCAAACGAGGCATAAGGGTCTTATCTAGCGAAACGATTGTCATTTTTGGCAAGAAATATAAAAATATGCACTTTTAAACAACAACTTCTCGTCTTCCTCCGGTCGTGTGATGCACCAGCGCGAACTCACGTAATACGTCATCACGTCAAGAGGTCACGGATGACGTATCGAAACTACGCCCCAGTGTTTATAAGTGTGAAGAAAGAGGACCGGTCAGACGTTGTTGTATGTCAAATGATCCTAATTAATGTCTTTGTGTCAGTTTATTGTTTAAAATGGTCCGCAAATGTGCGTTTCATATATGTAACACGTGACCTCTCAACAGCATTTACGCTGGCTCCTCACACAGACGGAGGAAGAAGAGAAGTTGTGGTTTACAAGTGCATATTTTTTATTTTTCTTGCCAAAAATTACAATTGTTTCCCTAGATAAGACCCTTATGTTTCGTTTGAGATCATTTAGAGTCCTTTGAAACTGCAATTTTAAACTGCATTAAAACTGTTAAGTGTTGGGGTCCATTAAAGTCCATTAAAATGAGAAAAATCCTGGAATGTTTTCCTTAAAAAACATAATTTCTTCTTGACTGAACAAAGAAAGACATCAACATTTTGGATGACATAGTGGTGAGTAAATTATCTAGATTAAATGGACTTATCCTGTAAGATATACATTTTACCAGTATGTTTTTCCCTGGGCTTTGCATTGCTATAACCAACTGAGCCACAATCTTACTCTTCTTTTTCGAAGATGCATGATGCATAACATGTATTTAGCGAGTCATGTGTGTACAGAGATGTGTGGATTCTGGGAAAACGCATTTAGTGTTTTGTCTCTAAACTAACACTGATGGTGTTGTTTTTAACACGTCTGTCCTAAGAGTGTTGTTCACATGATGCAACAAACACATATTTTAAATTTGGGCAATCGGAAGAGAAGTCACCGGCCGTCACTGATCATACTGTAACTCTATGAAGCATTGGTCATTCACACGCCATAATGTGCACAACAAAACATGTTTTGATGTGTAATATATGTTCATTTCTAATGTAAAGCTCTGGCTATCACATCCACATTCAGTGCTTGGAGACTGCATTCAGACTGAAGCTTATGTGAGGGCAGAGAGAAATCACTGAAGTGTTGTACTGTGAGCACTTTTGATTTCCATCTCTCGTGGTCTGACGCCGAAATCCAGCAGCATATGGACTCTGGGAGGAATCAAAGACTTTGCGATAAAGATCTCTGGAAGCTTTAACCAGTAAACAGCACCATAAAAGTGGCTTTTGGGGTGGAGCGCGAGAGAAATGTGAAGCGGTGCCCATCACCAATAAAGCCACAGCTTCTACAACTCTTTTTCTCTCTCCCTCTCACACTTCCGTCTCACTGCTTTTTCTTCTCGTTCTTGTCTTCATTGCAGACTGAGAAGTGTGAAACATTCACAGCAGTGACATAAATTATTACAGTAAAATCTAATGTGCTAATATAGACACAGCATCCCTCATGTAACGTCACTCTCCACAGTTTTTTTTCAGGACAGTCAGAGCAGTTTCATACAGTAGCAACAGATACAAACACACTCAACATCGCCCCCTGGTGTCTGCAAGTAAAACACAAACACCATTGGACTGAATGGCTGCTGATCGGATGTGCAGTCATGTTTACTGTGCAGTATTTTTTGTGTACTTCTTATATGTGTGTTAATATATACATTTATTTTACTTTTTTAATGTATTGTAGCAGTTCCTGTAGTTCAGTAGTAGAGCATTGCATTGCCAGTTCACAATGTTGTGGGTTTGACACACATAAAATGTGTACCATGATGTAATGCACTGTAAGTTGCTTTGGGTAAAATCGTCAGCCAAATGCATAAATCTAAATGTAGTAGTTAGTATCATGTATTACAAGGAGGTAAAATTGCATGCATTTTAATTAGTTTGAATACTTTAAAGTACAAAGTACATTTCACAAGACAATGTCAAATAAATCTTTGGTGTCTCCAGAGTAGGCCTACATATTTGAAGTTTTAGCTTAAAATATAATTTGCCACTTTGTATGAGCAAAATGTGCCATTTTGGGTGTGTCCTTTAAAATGCAAATGAGTTGATCTCTGCACTTAATGGCAGTGACGTGGTTGGATAGTGCAGATTAAAGAGGCAGTATTATCCCTTTCTGACATCACAAGGGGAGCGAGCCAAATTTCAGTGACCTATTTTTTCACATGCTTGCAGAGAATGGTTTACCAAAACCAAGTTACTTTTTTACATTTTATAGGTTGATAGAAGCACTGGGGACCCAATTATAACACTTAAACATGGAAAAAGTCAGATTTTCATGATATGTCCCCTTTAATGCATAATTTTAGTGCTTTGGTTTATCATATATGCCTATAATTTTTTTACATTTACCTATGCCATTTATTAGGATGTCATAGTTTATTAAACTAAACACTTTCTGGAAATATTGTTATTGTTTTGTTTATTTTTTATGTCCTTAAAATCACTTTTTATTGTGTTAGTATTTTGTAATCTCCCTTAAAGGAATATTCAATTTTCTTAAAAGAAAAATCCAGATAATTTACTCACCACCATGTCATCCAAAATGTTGATGTCTTTCTTTGTTCAGTCGAGAAGAAATTATGTTTTTTGAGGAAAACATTGCAGGATTTTTCTCATTTTAGTGGACTTTAATGGACCCCAACACTAAACACTTAAATCAACACGTAACAGTTTTTTCAAATGAGTTTCAAAGGACTATAAACGATCCCAAACGAGGCATAAGGGTCTTATCTAGCGAAACGATTGTCATTTTCGACAAGAAAAATAACAAATATCCACTTTTAAACCACAACTTTTCGTCTAGATCCGGTCGTGATGCGTCAGCGTGACCCCACGCAATACGTCATGACGTCAAGAGGTCACAGAGGACGAACGCGAAACTCCGCCCCAGTGTTTACAAGCGTTGAGAAAGAGGACCGTTCCTACGTTGTTGTATGTCAACTGATACTAATTAATGTCTTTGTGTCAGTTTATTGTTTACAAGAGTCTGCAAATGTGCGTTTCATATATGTAACACGTGACCTCCCTACGTCACTACGCATTTACGTTAGGTCGCGCTGGACCGGATCTAGACGAAAAGTTGTGGTTTAAAAGTGTATATTTGTTATTTTTCTTGTCAAAAATGACAATCGTTTTGCTAGATAAGACCCTTATGCCTCGTTTGGGATCGTTTATAGTCCTTTGAAACTCTGTGAAAAAACTGTTACGTGTTGATTTAAGTGTTAAGTGTTGGGGTCCATTAAAGTCCACTAAAATGAGAAAAATCCTGCAATGTTTTCCTCAAAAAACATAATTTCTTCTCGACTGAACAAAGAAAGACATCAACATTTTGGATGACATGGTGGTGAGTAAATTATCTGGATTTTTCTTTTAAGAAAATGGAATATTCCTTTAAGTAACAGTTAGTTCCTTAATGGCATCATTCTCTAGGAACATCATTTTTGTAGGGAAAACAAAATATAGCAGAATTTAGTAACTGTATATGGATTTTATAAATCCTGCATGGTAAAATGACAGAATTTTTTATGATTATATAAACAATTGAAAAATAATCTTCAGTGTAAGATACCTCTCATTCTCTCACTGAGCACTATATGCTCTTTATTTCCCTCCAGTTGTTATAATGTCCTTTTAACTAACAGTTAATGCATTCTTAAACATTAGAGGGTTTAAAAGACATTGAATAACAGGAATGACCCTGTATATGATTAATTAATTTGGTATTTTATACATCTTAAAGTGTGCATCTTAATGTAGCCTACTTACCCTTCCGGTCTCTATCAGATCAACTTTACATTTATGCATTTGCCAGGCTGTTTAATTCAATGTGACAGAGTGCATTCAATCTATACATTTTTTTGTATCAGGATGCTGAGGGTTGAACACACGACCTTTGCATTGCTAACATAACGCTCCACCATTTGAGCTACAGGAGCACAGGAGGGAGAGTTTACTGTTCTGAATTAAATCGTAGGTTTAATTTACCGATTTCACAGTCTTAAATTTGATGAATCAAAAACAGTAACGTGCAAGACTGTTTTTAGTTCATTCACTTATGTTTTCCAAATCTAATTTTGAAATGTCACGCAATGACATACCAAAAAAATATTTTGCAGAAATAAATGTGTTTGTGGTAAAACATTAATAGAAATCTTTGAAATGTCAGATATTGTCCTAACAAACCATAAATCAATGGAAAGCTTATTTATCTTACATATGATGTATCAATTTCCAAAATTGACCCTTTTGACTCGTTTTGTGGTCCAGGGTCACCAATATCCTGCAGCCAGATTAATGTGATGTTGGATTATTTTTCATTTTGTACCTCAGATGTATTGTCTGTTTATTGTCCTATGTAATTTTTCTCATAAGCAACCCTTTTTTTGAAATAGTGCACTGCTTATGCCATTGTGTTAAAATCTGTAGCTTTTAAGAATGTAAGCCATTTAATTTGTTTGCACCGTTTTTTGATGTCATGCAAATATAGGCCTACTCTCAAATTTTTATACAAGCATATTTTTAAATAACCTTTGACCAGTGGCAGCCGATGACTTCTTTTTCAAGCGTGCACGATACGAAGCTTGTGAAAATGTATTTAGCCCGTTATGTGTGTGGCTTGTCATGTCAAAATATGTGCGCGTGATGTGAACCTATGTGGATCACGTGTTATATCAAAATAAGTGCCTGCTGCAGATGCTTCGAAGGAATTTATGAATAAAGAAGCGCTCGCGTTTGCCAGATACTCGCATAATCTCATGTGTAATCAGAGTTTAGTGTTAAGTTAGTGTCTTGCGAGTATTTTTTGAACGTGAGCGTCTCTTTTATCATAAAACCCTTTCAACGCGTTTGCAGCAGGAACCCAGACAGCAGACGACTGTGGGCCAGATTCACACTGGATCTGCACCGGATCTGCTGACTTCGGCCCTGATCCGGTGCAGAGTCGTCTGCTGTCTGGGAACGAATTTTGACATGACACATGATGCACATAGGTTCACATGACACACCCAACATATATTTTGACATGACTAGCCACACACATGACAGTCCGAACACATATTCTAAATTCCTGACCCTTGGAAGAGAAGTCACTGGCCCCCACTGTCTTTGACCTTAAGGGGGCGTGCACACCAAAACTTTTCCCCGCGGCCGGCCCATGTTTTCAATTGTTTCCAATGGAAGCATGGCGTTTTTCAAAACAGCCAGCAGCTGGCACATTTTTTTCCGCGCTGAGAGCCGGCGCTTGGTGGTTTTTCCTTGCAGAGCATCGAGAGTTGAAAGAGATTCAACTTTGGGTGAAAAGCTCCGCTCGTCAATGTCAGTTCTCACACGGCCGTCCAATCACAGTGGAGGAGGGGCGGGACAAGTATCACAACAACCAACCGGCTCACAGCTCAAGTATCACAGCTACCAAAAAAGAAAGCTGGCGCTCAGCTGATAAAGCAGCTGGCATTCGGCATCCTCCGGGCATTTTCAGCCATGTAAAAAAGCGATCTGTCCCGCCCCTAAGACCTCTGGAAGTTGCTTATCACTTTAGTCTTTGGCATAAGATGCATATTTGTCATTTTTATTGTATTATTCAAGATCTCTATCCAAAAAGGCATCCAGGTAAGCAGTGGTTAGTCATCTAACAGCTTGTCTTGATTAATGGAAATCAACTATCCAGTTGGTTATGAGCAGAAATGATTTTAAAAAATAATTTTGCATTTCCCTTCTTAAACATTTACTTCCCACATGCAATTTACAAGAATTCTCCCTGGATTAAAATGTTATGAAATATATTTAAGGTTTTAAATGTGCATCCTTGTTGTATATGTGTTGGGTGTTTTTGAGTAGAAAGATGAAGGAGAGAGAGGAACACACACACGTGTGGTTTCAGGTAACCCTTATCATCTCCACACACAGTTGTTTATTTCAGTCGGCAACTCCGGATTTCTGGTTTGCGCGTGTAAATTACATGTCGCCAACATTAAATATTAAGCCTAATCAGTGCTTAATTATTGATGCCATTGCTTTTTATACAGGAGTGCCATTGGTGCTCGAGACATCCAGTAAAGAGCCTCTCTGCATTACTGTATCTTTGAGGTTAAAGTCTCTGGCCACCATTCCCACTCACTTCTCCTTGGTTTTCTTGATTGATGATCACAGGAAGTCTGTAAAAGAGAGGCAAGGAAAGGAGAACTGGATCAGGTTGGGCAGTTATGGCTGCTCAGAGGACGACTAAGTGCCCGGGTAAACCACAACTGAGTGTTTGATGCGTGCGCGTGTGTTTGGAGAGCGTCCTCTCCGGGTCTGAGCATCTGTAATGATCGCCCAGGAGTGGTTGGTGATAGAGAAGATGGTTACCCACAATGCTCTGCAGCGGTTCTTCCTACCTCAGGTGGAGATGTATGCATTGCGTCTCGGGCTCGGGAAATATTTGATGTTAATCAATAAACTCATTAGTGGAGCAGGAACAAACCGTATTGTCGATTAGAGGTCTGCAGAAACGTTATTTAGCACGATTAATCTCTCTGGAGCATCAACGTTGGAGGTTTAGTTTGTTGTTCCCAATGCAAGCAAAAAGAGCCCAAATACTGCTTGTTTGGTTAATCACTATTATGGTCATGCTACAGGATTTTTCACACAAATTTACCCTGAATTTACTCTTTCAACAATCCCAGAGAAAAAGGGATCCAGGACCTCAATTGGTTCGGATGCTCGGCTCAGATTATCATGTATGTTTAAAGATTAAATTGTACACCACCTGATCGAAAATCCGCTACAAAACAATTGTCCCGAGCTGTCACTGGTGCACAAGTACACCTACAGAGTTCATATTAGTACCTCAGAGGTACATATTGGTACCAACTGTATACATATCTGTACCTTAAGTAACTGGGTCATATTAGGTCCTTTTTAAAGAGTACTGCCCCAGTGACAGCTAGGGACCATTTCACAGCGTATGTCTTATCTTATGAACAGTACTTTTTATCTTTCTGACCTCATAAAGCATTTTTAGTGGGGTTTTTTGGAAGCAGTCATCTTTAAGGGACACTACACTTTTTTGGAAAATATGCTCATTTTCCAGCTCCCCTAGTGTTAAATGTTTGATTTTTACCATTTTGGAATCCATTTAGCTGATCTCTGGGTCTGACGGTACCATTTTAGCATAGCTTAGCATAATCCATTGAATCTGATTAGACCATTAGCATCGCGCTCAAAAATGACCAGAGTTTCAATATTTTTCAACTTGACTCTTCTGTAGTTACATCGTGTACTAAGACCGACGGAAAATTAAAAGTTGTGATTTTTTTAGGCCGACATGGATAGGAACTATACTCTCATTCTGGCGTAATAATCAAGGACTTTGCCGCTGTAACATGGCTGCATGAGGCGTAATGATATTACGCACTGCCCGAAAATAGTCTCCTTGGTAACTTTCAATAGCAGGGGACTATTTTCGGGCACTGCGACCTACTATATTTTGCCGAACACAGATGTCCTGTGATAATATTAGTCCTGTGCGAATCGGCATCACTGTATGCATGATTATATATTATTTTTAAGGCTGTGCGCTTTTTTCCCGTTTTTCTATGTTTCTGCACTTTTCGCACTGCAACTGAGGAGCGCAGTGTACACACATACTTTACAAAGACACATACCTCGACTTTTTCCTTTCCATGTGACACTTGAGGGTTTTGTTATATATTTTTGTGCTTTAAACTTTGCGATGCTGCGTCGAGCGACTGATCAGGACAAAAATCTCTGATTAACATGGAAAAGGTACATTTTACTGCATGTCGTGAGGTTGCGTGTATAGGATAAGGTGTTATGCAAAGCCTCAACATCATATCCGGGAGATTAGTCAGTAAATTTAAGTAAAATCACAGGCTTCTGTTATACCGTGCGAACGGGCCACACACTGTTAGACATTTTCAAGGATTTTTACAGTAGCTTACAGCAATTTTCAAAAATCCAGTTAATAACTGTATATGATGTATGATGTCACAGAAAATTACCATAATGCAAAGCGAATTACAGTTGTTTACTGTATAAATAGTTTACAGTATTATACTGGGTGATATACAATAAATAACTGTAGAAATTTCTAAGGGGCTGTTTACACTTGGTATTAAGATGTGTTTTCATCGATCGGCTCACAAGTGGACGAGAGAGACACATTACGTTTACACCTGGTATAAATCCATCTCTATTGTCCACTTTCGACCTCTTCTGTCCTGAATACTGTGAGGGGGTGGTCTGTGAGACGGTGGGCGAGTCTCTCTCCTGTCATTTAAACGCGAGCGGGAGTAATGATGAGTTTATATGGACTAATATTATAGCTTCTGCAGTAAGTAACTTAAACATGCTGCACAGTGTTTTGTACATGTTAAAGCTTTCTCTGAATTTTCAGCGCAATTGATGAAATAGGATTGCGCAACTTTCAAGCGCTTGCAAAATAAAACTGCGGAGATCAGCCGCTTTAGTTTTATCAATGAAAGGCTAAAAAAAGCGCTGTTCACTGTGTGTTCGCGCCAGAATGCAGAAAAGACGTAAAACATTGTGTTCAGTACCTCAGATTAGATAAATGGGCGGAGAGAAGGCGGTCGCGTGTGGCTGTTCGAACACATTCAACCACATGTGCGTTTACACTACAAAAGCAATCCGATCGAAAGGGGTTTCGACTACCTCTGAATGTGGTTGAAAGTGGTCGAAAGTGGACGAGCTCAAAACTTTTTGAACACCGTTTACACCTGGCATTAACGTCGTCCACTTGTGATCCGATTGATAAAAACGCATGTTAATGCCAAGGGTAAACAGCCTCTAACAGTGCACGAAACTCAGATGTAGGGGGTCATTTCTAAATCACACCACTAATCCTGTGCGAATAGTATTTACAGTAAATCTGCAAAATTTATGGTCGCTGTGAAACAATTCTCAGAAAACATTTATATAACGTCACTTTCTTTCATTCCTGCCACAACTAAAAAAAAACGGAAACTTGTCCACATCCCTGTTTAGACTGTCGTCCGTTTCTGTGAGGAAATAATTGAGGCAAGAAAACGTCTGAGGTTTGTTCAGGTTTCTGAAACTGCTCAGTGTCTCTACTGTACAGTAACCGTGAGTGAACCCTAACACACAGACACAGAGCCGCATCAGAGAGACACAAATATTAACACAGTCTCTCTCTCTCTCTCTCTCTCTCTCTCTCTCTCTCTCTCTCTCTCTCTCTCTCTCTCTCTCTCTCTCTCTCTCTCTCTCTCTCTCTCTCTCTCTCTCTCTCTCTGTGTATGTGTGTGCGTGTGTGTTTTGCAAACTATGCCCATTTAGAATCTGAATTTGTGTCCGTGTTGTGCTAGGTTGTGTATGTGTGTTTGTCAGTCCCATCCAGGCGATGTAGACCACCCGTATAGAGAATCTGAGTGATCCACTATTCACAGCTACAGTCCAGTCTCACCACAGTGGCGCCCCCAAAACCAATCTTGACATTTTGCCCACAAGCTGAGGTTTTGTAACTTTCTTCAAAAAAATCGATGTTCATGTAATATTTTAGAAAATGGAAAGTTTTCAGTTTAGAAATGTTGATGTTAAGTCAAGCCCTTTTGTTGTATTAAGTCTCACATAGCCATACTTTCCACTTTTAGCAAACTTTCAGTTATAACTTTTCATCTGACTGGCATGAATAAATATATACAGTCACTGATTATTCAGCTTTATTATTTAGGGACGGGTTTATCTAAAATAGTAAATATCTCCAGTATGATAAACATAATTTTTCATGATAATTTCTCAGTACAATGACAGTACCCCCCCCCCCCTGAATACATCAACGCATGCAACATGATCTCATGGAAAGTTGTGTTATTGTCACGCAAAATTTGATCAATTTATTCGTGTCCATGGCACGAAAATCAGCTTTTTTACGTGCCTTGAGCACGAATGTCTTTTTTGTGATAATTTCTATAAAAACTTTTTCGTGTCTATGGCACGACTTTCTTTTTTGTGTCATTTTGTGTATTGTTTTCTCTTTTTTCCCTCTTTTTAAATCATTGTCGCTTGGGGTTGGGGTTAGATTTGGGTTAGGATGTATTGGTTTCTATATGTTTTTCTTCCGCTTTTTAAAACTATTCACGCCTGGAGTTGGGGTTAGAGTTGGGTTTGGGTTAGGATGTCTAAAAATTTTACAGAAAGTGATTCAAACCCCAACCCCAAGTGACAATAGTAAGAAAATAGAAAAAAACTATGAGAAAATAATACATAAAATGAAACAAAAAAGATAGTCGTGCAACACACAAAAAAAAAACTATTTATAGAAATTTGTGTCAAAAAAGGCTTTCGTGCTCAAGGCACAGAAAAAAGGTGAATTTCGTGCCATGGATAAAAAAAAAACGACTTTCCGTGAGAACAGTCTGACGCATGTCTGAAATTAGCTATGGAAGCCGTATAGGACATTTTTTTTTATTTATTACTCATTTTACTTTTTATGTGCATTTGGTGGACACTTCTTACGCTAAAAGAGACTTACACTAAAAGTTTTTAACAGCATACATGTATGTGTTCCCTGGGAATCGAACCCATGACCTTTGTTTTGTTATCACAATGCTCTACCAACTGAGTTAGGAAAACAATGGATTTTAAAGACAAATGAAAGATCTTCTCTCATAGCAGTCTCAGTGTTGAAGTAAACCGTGTAATAAATAAGTCATTGTGGTGTTATTGCAGGATGTCATGATTCTGTGGTTAATTTCTGTGGAATAATCTGTTAAGAGTAATGACAAATGTGTATGTATGTGACTGCTGAGGTTGGCAACGCAGACAAATATGTGTAGTACTGTGTCGTGCATTAGGTTTTGCAAAACATGTGGTCCTGCTGACAGCGATTCAACTCTTTATGGTCTGGCAAACACACAGTCATTCATGTCACCTCAATTCATAAACTCCAAATCTGAGTGTGGGGAGAGACCCCAGAGGACCTTTACAGTGTAACTCTTACATCTCCGGATGTTGACTGGGTGGTCTCACTGCTTATGCTTTATATAACTAATGTGAATGTGATGTTGTCAACATCTGTGTGCTATGTACTGATGGGTGACGGTGTGAAGTTCTGTATGTTACCTCTGGTCGCAAGCTCGTGGCTTCAGCGTTGAACTCTTGTCTTATGTCCGGGAAGGTCTTGGTTCATGCAACTTTAAGGTTACTGTATGTAATGTACCAAATGCTTTGAATAAACACATCTGCCAAATATGTAAATGTTATGATGCATCGCGATGCTAATGTGAACATTTACTGCATTGATGCAGAAAAACGAAAAATCAATTATTTAAAAAAGCAGTGCTTGCATGCATTTCTCTCTTCTTCTTTTAAAATCTTTGTCTTGACCTCTTTTGAAGTTTCTTTAGGATGTAAAGGGCTCAATTGACATGGTAAAGATGCATCTTGAAATACGTGCCTTATCAGTAAAGTAAGCACCTCTGGAGCAGAGTTTTAATGTGGGTTTGACAAGAAAGAGCCGCAACAGTAAAAATGTGAGGGAGACGGACTTACCTGTGCAGTAATATTGAAAATTGAGGATGCAACACATTGTGATGCATCAAGATATCGGATTGAATCAATTCATTGCCATAATAATCGTAATAGGATTGAATCGTCAGACCAGTGATGATTCACATTCCTGTATAAAGGATCCACCTGCAAAAACATCTAGGTGTACTTTATATACTTTAACCCCTGAAAATAATCTCATATGAAAATTGATAACTATAAAGGTTGTGACCTACTTAACTCTTTCTCCGCCATTGACAAGTTATTTAGTCAATTAAGAGAAAACATTTGCATGAAACAAACGTGTTCCTGATGAGTTTTTATGGTTATCTGCTGTGATTATCCACTAGCACTTACCCAATTTATAAAAAAAAACTGAAGCAAAAAATTATTTATTAATTTTACACTTAAAATTATTTCATGCAAATATTTATTTATTTTTGAAGAAAAATACCCATATTTATACCGAGCCGGCGAGCCCCTAAGGTTACATTGGAGTAAAAAAAATTCATGTGCTCACGCGAAACCTTCATGTGCAGAATTTTTTTCTTAAGTTTAGTTTTGCGCGCTCACTTAAAATTTTCACATGCGCATATGAAACTATCGCGTGCGCATGTGAAAGCGAACGCAATACGCATGCACGTGCGTTCGCAATAGTTTCACATGTGCACGCATAGTTTTACGTGAGCATGCGAAACTAAACGCGGTAGTTTCACGTGGGCACACGATAGTTTCACGTGCGCACTTGATAGTTTCACGTGTGCACGCGATAGTTTCACGTGTGCACGCAGTAGTTTCACATGCGCACGGATGACATATGCTGGCGGGCAACTTTTTAAAAAAAGGGCTGGAGGGGAATGAGTTTACATCAAAGCCAGTTGCTGCTAAATTAAGTGGCTTTAGGTGTTAAAATATCTAATCATCAACACCAGAAGTATAATTTGTAAAAAACTTTATGCAAACATAGCTTTGTGCACTATATTGTTTACTAGTTGGACAAAATCACTTTGGATAAAAGTGTCTGCTAAGTGAATAAATGCAAATAAAAACTATGATATACTATTTGTTTTTTGAACAGGTTGTCATTAAATATACCATCTATCAGCGCTCAGACCAGTGAAAAATGTGCTGTTCATGCTCCGGTTCAGCATTGGTGATGGGATTATTTAGGATAGAAAGAGGTACAGTCAATCTCACTGTATGAATGTATGAGTTTATACTTTCTTTTTTGAGAACAACAAAACTGAATGATTTATACATACCAAGAAAACTGCCCATGAATCATCTCTATACTGAGCCTCCTATATCATTTACTGACCTCTCTTTCTCTCTCTCTCCTGAGGATGGTTTACTCAGTGACTGGGCCGCCACTGCACAAGTGGTAAATTCAAACGGCTAATTAGAGGAGATGGGTGGATCAATAAGATGTATCGTAACAGGAATCTGAAATGAATCTGTTTAAGATCAATGAGTGCAGGAGAAAGAGGAAGAGAGAAAAAATAAGAATTGGATGATGCTCGGGTGGGGGGTGATCAATAAAGAAACAGTTCCTCCAAAAAAGAAAATTCTGTCATTATTTACTCGCCCCATTGTTCCCAACCTGCTTGTTGTTATTTTGCACAAAAGAGACTTCATGATCTTTTCCATACAGTGACAGTTCATAGTTAACCACATATGTCAAGCTCCAGAAAACACAGCTGTAAACAATGAACAACATTTCTCCTGTTGTGTTCCACACTAAAAATAACAGCATGTGGATTTGGAAGCACATAAGAGTGAAACAATAATGACAGAAGATTAATTTTTAAGTTAATTTATTCATTTTAGCACTGAATTGCTTGAAGAGGGTTTTGTGTGCAGGCTCGGTAGGGAAGCACGTGCATGTATTATAATATCTGTTTGTATTTTACCCTCTTTTCATCTGATACCTAACAACACTGCAAGTATACAGTTTTCACATTGGACCTGTTTTTGTTGTGTATAGTACACTAAAATAAAGCCAATTGAATTGAAAGTGACAATTTAATGTAAATAAAATAAATGTATCCTTCACTGAAAAAAATTATTCATTGAATTTAATCAATTTTTTTAAGGTAAGTGGTTGCAATCAATTTATTTAAGCTACATTTAAACAAAAAAGATTAGTAAAGTAAAATAAAATATAAAACTTTTGTATAAATGTAGCTTAAATAAATTGATTGCAACCACTTACCTTTAAAAAAATTTATTAAATTAATTGAATCATTTTTTTCAGTGTATACATTTTTGAAGTATTTGTGCCAGTGTGACTTTAACTCTTTCCCCGACATTGACGAGTTTTCTCGTCAATTAAGAGAAAACATTTGCATGAAAAAACATGTTCCTGATGAGTTTTTATGGCTATCTGTAATACCGTGATTATGCAATAGATGGTGCACTTACCCAATTTATAAAAAAACTGAAGCAATTTTTTTTTATTAATTTTAAACTCCGTGTACGTTTTGAGAATTGTTCTGGATCTGATCTCTAACAAAATTCCTTCACAAAAATGCAATTATTTCATTTGTATTTTTGATGAAAATACACATATTTAAGATTTCATAAGTAGAAAAAAAATACAGGATGAAACCTTTTTTTTTTTCCATTTTGTTTATTCTGTGTTTAAATGCGGAGGGTGGAGAGAGGGGCACTGTCTACTACACCATCGGCGCTCACATGTTTTTTTTTTAGAAGAAAATTTTTCCGGAAGGCATTTTGTGAAACTTTTGTGAAAATCACAAAAAAATGCATGCAACTTTAAAAAAAAATAGGCTGTCAGGGAATGAGTTAATACTAATACATATTGATGTAATGCATACTGTTATAAGGAAGAAATTAAAGAATTAAACCAACATAAGATAAGAAAGTATTAATTCAAAATGATCCTGTGGACTTTTGTAAGTCAGTAAACAGTTTAACTACTATGAATGTAATCTAGAAAGTCTATACACTGTCAGAAAAAATGGTTGCATGTATTAAGGTACAGAGTTATACATTTGCTACCAATTTATATACTAATATAAACTCTTTAGGTGCAAAGGTGTACTTTTTAAAGTGTTATGCCCCAGTCAGAGCTAGTGGTCATTTTTTTTTACCCCTTTTGACCAAACCCAGTTTTATTTTTATTCTAAAAACCAATGGACATTTGGATGGACTCCATATGAAATGTCATCCATTTACTGCATTTATCTTTAATTCAAGTAAGATATTTTCCACACTTTTTAGGGTTTTTTTTCACACAGATTCCGGTCTTTGCTCAGGCGACATCAGAAATTTCGAAACATTGAGGGAACATTAGCTACCACATGTGCTTGTTATAAATGCTGCTAATATCATTTTAATGATATTGGGTTATTTTCTGTGTACTGTTATATTTGGATTTCCTGCTTTTGTTCCGGCTTTGATGTCAGTGTGCGTCTCTACGCCTGCTTCCTTTCAATAAGGCTCTTTATAGTTCATAAAATGAGCATATTGAAGATGTTAGAGGTTGAGCTTTATTTTCCTGTTAGCCCAAGAAGGGGAAGTCGACAGACCAAAACATATTTTAGAAATTAAGTGCTAATTATGTGGCTCAGTCAATATGAGTCTTGTGCTTTGGTTTTGGTGGGAAAATTAGACTTTTTTTGCTTGTTTTTACAGTTCTGTTGATGCTAGAGGTGCAGAGATTGCACACTTCGTTTTTAATAAATGAACATGCAAATGGAAGGAATTTAAATAATTTTATAAATAATGGGTGTTTGAATTTGGCGTAATCTGTAGCTTTCTGTGTGCAGGGTTCCCACGAAATCCTTGAAAGTTTGTGAATCTGGGGGGGATTCAAGGCCCTGGGAAGTTTTTGAATATATACATACATAGATACAGGTCATTGAAAGTGCTTGAATCTATTTTATCCAAGAAGTTTTCTGGGGGAAAAAATCCATTTTATTTCCTGTGTAGTGTAGGGTAATATCATTAAATTTCTAGACTTTTTAATCTTTAAATGCTTATATCTTCTGTATGCGAATGTTGATGCATACCAAAATGCTTTTTTGCATAGTTTTGTTTGACACATGAAAACGTCTCTGGTTACGTATGTAACTGTTGTTCCCCGAGAAGGGAACGAGACGCTGCGTCTCTCTTGGCATACTTCCTGCGTCCCTGTAACGCCGTCTTTGGCAATATTTCAGATAGTGATAAACTTCCATGCTCTCGCGTCACCCTGTCTTTGTCGTTAGGCCTTACCATTGGTTGAATTTGATATACACATTCAGACGCACTAAGCCCTGGAGGCGTCCCCAAAGTGTCACCGCAGTGACGCAGCGTAAGTTCCCTCGAAAAGGGAACTGTAACAATGTATCGTTAAAGGTAAGATAGGCTGATATTAAATACATTTTCTGAGAAATTTTTGGATTCATTTCTAAATCTTTAATAATATTGATAGTTGATTGCAAATTTTTACTCTTCATTTTATCTCAGTTGCTTTCTTGGAGATACAGCACTAGTTTCCTTAACATCAGCGCAGAAAATAAACAGCAAGTTACCATCTCTTGAGACTCTGACCCTGAGAGGTCTTCACTTTTGTGTCAGTCTGAGGTTAAAGCCACTCACATGCATAAAGTTTCTTAACATCCTGCATTACAGCCCGGCACATCTCCAAACATCAAACAGCCACTGTAACCATAATGAACCCAAACATCAGGACGCGGTGGAGTCGCTTTTTCCCCCTGCATATCCTTTCATGCGGTAGGTTAACCAATGATTTCGAATCAGGTTTGTTATTGCAATCTCAGACCAAAGGCAGGCCAGAAATGAAAGGCTTGTTTGAGATGCGGTGTGATAGTTTAATTGGCTCGGGCTGAATTGTGTTAGCAGACAGGCCTGTAGACCAGAGTGTGGGTATATTTAACCAGAGACAATAAATGGCCTTGTTAGGGCAGAGCCACTGGCCACCCAGAGACCACAGACAGGGTCCCTTCAGATATGTGGGCTGTACATACCAACGCACACACACGCTCACAGTTTTACCCCGAATGCATGAGATAATTCTGGAAATATACACGGACGCATTCATACCCTGCATCCACACAAACCTTTCTTTCTGCCAAACGGACGTAAATACGAATTTCGTTTCAGTCCGAGTAAACATTTAGGAAGCATTATACTAAATATTTTTTCTTCAGAATATCAAAGCTCTTCTCCACATAAACCGTTTAAATAATTTTGTGAAATTTGCTAAACATTTTACCTCTGATATGTGATGTGTTTCCAGATGAAACATCAAAATGGACTCAGACATGAATGCCGGACTTCAGGGCAACTCTTGACATACAGTAGATGTTACCTTTAAAAGTGTTTGACCATTTTCCAACAGTGGTAACAATTATTTTACTGCTGTTATTGCTATTACATGACATTAATTTACTAAAATAAATTTAGTTTAAATTATTAAATTTGCTGCATTACTTCTAACAGCTATCTAAAATAATGACTAAATATTTATTTGGTTATGTAAGGAATAATTGATTATTTTTTCTTCAGTATTTATGTATAATTTGTGTAATCTAGTTTTATATTATAAGGATTGAAGTCAAAACAAAACTGAACAAGCAGACAATCAGTGTTTGTTTATTGTAATTCTGTTCTTTTTATTATTTTATTCATTCTTTTCAACTGACGTCTTTTACTACCACATATACAGTACTGTGCAAAAGTCTTAGGCCACCATGCCAGAATTAGATCTGTTGTTTTTGCAATATAATAGTGATCATATATAATCATTTCTCAGTCTCTTTAATAGAATACATCCAGAAAATAAGGGAAATGTGTATAAAGTATTAAAAACTGTATAAAAATGTCAAGTTTTTAGGATAAACTCCTCTTCCACTTGAGCACTAGCAGGAAACTGCAGGATCTCTTAAAAAAAATAAAATGAGATGAAGGAGTTAAATGAAAGTCTTTTTACTTCATTCTGCTTAAAAACGCTCAAGATGTGTTTAGTGCCTAGAGAGTTCACACTTAACACTGACGATGTCTAAAGAAGACATTTAGGGGCGGTTTCCTGGACAGGGATTAGCTTAAACCAGGACTAGGCCTTAGTTTTATTAGGAAATATAACTAGTTTTAACAAACATGCCTTACTAAAAACATTACTGGTGTGCATTTTGAAGCAAAACAAAGGGCACTGATGTTACTTAAGACAGTGGTTTTCAAACTGGGGGGCCGTGAGATGGTGCCAGAGGGGCCCCAGTTTTATGACATTTTATGAAATACATAAATTTATCATGAATTCTGTGTAATTAAACCTAAAAACATAAGGCTACCAACCAAAAGCACTACTTTTTGGTATAATTTAAGAGTTTTAGAACAGTTTTTTGTCACAAATTTTCTTTGGGGGGCCGCGAAGGAATGCAAGGTACACAAGGGGGGCCGCACGCTGAAAAAGTTTGGGAACCACTGACTTAAGATATGTCAGTACAAGTTGTTTTCAGTTTGGACAGCTCTTACATTTATTTTAGTCTAGGAGTTGTCTAATCCCTGTATGGGAAACCACCCCTATGTCCTGAAATTTTTATTTATTATTATTTTTGTACATATTTCCTGTATTTTTTGTTTGTATCTTAATAAAATAGATTGAAAAATAAATATGGATGGACATTAAAACTTTTAAAACAGCAAGTTTGGTGGTAGTGGCCTAAGACTTTCGCACAGTACTGTATATTTAGCCTTTATTTGTTAACATTAATTAAATGAGTTATTTCACCAAAACTCAATTTTAATTTATTTGAATTGAACTTTGCGTAATGATACATAGTACTATAATTCAGTCGAAAGACCTGGAACTACTTCATGGGTGTGCATTTACTGAAAAAATAATGCACATCCTTAGAACATTTGTCAACCAATCAGAATGAAGCATTCAACATCCCTGTGGTAATGCAGGTGTGCATTATTTTCAAATAATTTACAGGGTCAATTACTCTTATACCACTGGTTATTTTAAGACATTTGACAAGTTGTGAGGATTAGCAGGACAGATGAACCCAAATGCAGACGGTGTCGGGGAAAAACAGAAAACACTTTATTTCTTTAACAAAACAAAAACCCACGAGGGGGTACACAACATGAAGACATGAAACTGACAGATAACACTAAGACTCGACTAGATGACTTGACTCGATAGCAAGACTCGGACTTACACGAAAAACGAAACACAATGATCCTGCACAGAACTAAAGATACACTGACATAAAATAGAAGAAAGCAAACAAGATAACGAGCGGGCAGGGGCGTCATGCATCAATTTTTTTTAAGGGGGCACAGTGTGCACAGATACAGAAATGTATGCATACACGGACATCAAACGAAATATTATAAAGCTTTCAGTCTTTTCCATGGCACTATTTTGAGCCTTCCTGCCTTCATGACAAAAACCTCCAAAATAAAAGTGTTGACTAACTTTCATATCAAATACTATTCAATCGGAATAATGACATATTGGCATTTACATCTGGAACGGCATGTTTTGTTTATTCACGTTTTGTTTAATGACTTGTTTAATTGTGTCAATACATTTTGCACAACAACTGCATAATCCTATAAAATTAATGTAATTTTAAATCCATAAAGTTTATAAACAACGAAAATTACATAAGTTATAGCCAGATTGATTTTAATGTTCAATAATGATTCAAAAAATGTTTAGATAAAAATTATTAGAGAAATTGATTTTTGCATTCAACTTTACCTCATGTGAACATGTGTGATATTCCGCGTCCCCGTGAACTTTGGCGAACTTTGGCGTTGTACCAAGAAGATGAATCTAAAATCTCTACTAATATAACGTTGAGAC
Organism: Misgurnus mizolepis; assembly: GCA_025389145.1. Classification (NCBI taxonomy): domain Eukaryota; kingdom Metazoa; phylum Chordata; class Actinopteri; order Cypriniformes; family Cobitidae; genus Misgurnus; species Misgurnus mizolepis. The sequence continues at coordinate 34,942,896 of JAIFKI010000017.1, forward strand.
GGTCACATTTTAAACCATACAACCATACACAGATGAGGTTAACTGCACATTACCGTACTGGGGTTTGGAAATGTTGTGTACGTTTCTTCCACGTTTTAATTCCTCAGATAGCAAAATGCAGCAGCAACAGCAAAGAGCTCGTGAACGCGCTCAGACGTTGATGACATCATTGACTGCGCTGAATGCAGCGCCTGCCGCCACCATAAAGTAATGTAACACGATCAAAACGGCGAAAATCTCAGAAAAGTGACAAGGATGCAGCACATAATTAATAATATTGTGCATATTAAACAGATTAAAAGACAAATAACAGATTAATGGACACTTCTTTTATTTTGAGGCTCAAAAAACCAAGGGGGCAAGTGCCCCCTCAGTTTGAATGGGCATGACGCCTCTGCGAGCGGGAACAGGTGATGGGAGAAAACCAATGATTACTAATAAGCAGGAGAACGAGGGGGGCGGTGTCACAGGGCAAGACACCGGAAGCACATGCCAAACACAAAAACAAGGCATGAACCTCCACACAAGGCCAGGGACTGCCAGAACTCTGCCACCATGACAAAATACAAATATAACAAGACTTCAAGGCAGAGTCCTGACACAAGTCAGGTGTGCGTTAATCGAAAAATAATGAATACCCGTGGAACATTTCCAAACCAATCAGAATAAAGCATTCAACAGCAACAGTAATAGTTAATATTTTAGTCTATGTGGCCTTGGAGATGTCAGCACATTTGAAAAGATGTATAATTTGTGAGAAGCAAAGTCACTTATTATGTTTGATGGACGATAAATGTGTTTTAAAATTGTTAACCAGGGATGTGTATTAGAAATGTGAATAGGGTCCAATTTGTTTCATAATTATAATTACAATTTTTCAGGGTGTAGCTCCCTTTGTGTGCGGTGCATCCCTTCATGGCCCCCTTAAATTTATGACATAAAACATTCTTAAAGTTAAAATCATAATTAAACAAACATATTAAATGATACAATGTAGTACTTACTGTTGGTTAGTAGCCTAATTTTTCTGAGGTTTAATTGTACTGAATTTATATTTTTTTATGTCATAAAACTAGGGGCCCCCTGCCAGTTTAAGAACCACTGTTCTATGCCATCAATGTCAAGAACCTTTACTAGCACCTTTGTTATTTCTTACTTTTTCAGCCTCACTAATTGTGGTGATTTATTTATTCTATGTATACAGTAATACAAAGTATACAGCTCTAATTTTGCATTAATAATTAACTATCTACTAGTGTGTGTGTGTGTGTGTGTGTGCTTGAAGTATACGGTGACGCTGTGGCCTGTCACAGAGAAAAGACTCTGACCCATTTTAAGATCCGAGGTGCGGTTGAACCACACATAGCTCCGTAGTCATTCTATCCCAGCCACCTGTAGCCCGGCGCAAGAGCAACAGTAAATCACGTGACCGCTTCCCAGAGAAGAAACCCTAATCCTGAGCCCGATCGGGCCGGACCGTGGCGTGCCGGAGAGATAGAGGGCATGGTGAAACTCGAGGCGACAGTTTCACCAATGAAGAAGCGGAAAAGTGGTCCCTGCGCTCGCCTTGTTGTGTCAGCACGGGCCCATTAATGTCACTTTAGTGCCAACGGCCCCTCCCGGCGTGCAAGAGGGCAGGAGCGGGAATGTGGGGTGTGTTCCGGCCCCTGTGGATATTCTAGACCCTCCTCACGCCTGACGGCCTGTCAGAGGTTGTTACAGTGACCCAATGGTTCTCCTCGGAGAGAACACGAGATCTTGCTGATGCGCTCAGAAATAAACACGCTTCATATCCTTTAATACACACATATATTTATATGTCATAGGCTGTGTTCCAAAACCTAGTGGACTGCCTATCTAGACAGCATCTTGGTGCATCATATATTTAAACACTGGATTGTTTTTATTCCATGCTTGGACAAACCCAACTGTTGGTTTAAATTAACCTAGAAAATGTTTATATTTGTTGAAACAACCAGCATTTTTTGCTAATGTTTAACATGGGATAAAAGGTCCCTTGTGTTACGTAGCAATTCAGGTTAAAAAGGGACAAACCCAACCTGTTCTCATGTTGGCTGAATGTCTGATGCATACGGCCAAACCAATGTCATGGAAATTCGTGTTTTAGTCACGAAATATTTGATTAATGTTTTGTGTTGTTGACACAATTTTCCGTTGTTATTCGTGTCACTCAGCACAAATTTCTATAAATAGTTTTTCTTGTCTGTGGCACGACTTTCTTCATTGTGTCTTTTTATATTTTGTTTTATCCTATTTTTTTACCATTGTCACTAGGGGTTGGGGTTAGAATCACTTTCTGCGACATACTAACCCAAACCCCAACTCCAAGCGAGTTTTAAAAGCGGAAGAAAAACGTAGAAACCAATGCCTAAAATTACATCCTAACGCAAACCCCAATTCTTACCCCAAGCAACAATGATTAAAAATAGGAAAAAACAATGAGAAAAAATATATTATGACACTATAAAAAAGTCATGCCACAGGCACAAAAAACTATTTATAGAAATTCAAAAAATCACATATATCTTAGCAGAAAGTTGAAAAAATTTGCATTTACTTCACACAAGCGCAGCCATGTCCCCTGTTGCCATGGGAACCTAATAAAGTGACGTGATTATGTGACGTAGACATCATTGAAAAGCTGCAAACAGTTTTTGCAAGTTCCTGCAATTTCATCCCATAAAATTGCATAAATATCTTGCATATTCCATCGCATTTTTTTTAGAAACGTGCCGCAAGATCAAGGATTTTTGGCCGCAACAATAAAAAAAACTCTGTGTTTAAAAAGACATTTGTGCTCCAGTGGCACCAAAACAGCGGAAAATCTTGTCAATAACACAAATTAGTTAATCAAATATTTTGTGACGATAACACGACTTGCCGTGAGATAGGCTAGCATACGCCAAACTTAACTGAAAACCCTTTAGCAGATTCAAAGTTGTCCTCTGATTGGTTGAATTATACGGGATGTCCGGGAGAAGTGTAGCATAAGTAAATGGCCCACCTGGAAACAACACAAAGCCATCTGATAACAGTCCCTTCAGAAAAACGCGTTTATGCGATCGCATGATTTAACGCATAATCAGCCAAAGTCCGCATATTTATGCGGGGGTCGAATTTTTTCAAATGCGCCGCACTTTCGCAGCATAAATTGCAGATTTCCGTGCGCAAAATATGCAGGGTTTGCATGATTTCATAATCCCCGCATTTTCATAGCAAAAATATCTTAGCAGAAAGTTTAAAAATTTTGCATTTACTTCACACAAGCGCCATGCCAATGTTATGAAGTGACGTGACTATGTGACGTGAACATCACTCAAAAACTGCAAAAGCTGCAAAAAGTTTTTTCAAATTCCCGCAATTTTTGCAATTTCATTGCATATAATTGTATAAATATGCCACATTTTTTTAAGAAAACGTGCCGCAAGATCAAGGATTTTTGCCCGCAACAATCACAAAAAACTCAGCGTTTTTCTGGAAGGACTGTGATAAGCTAGCCGTCATGTTTACATCTGGGACCATATGTTTTGAGGTATGCAAGATTCACAGCGTAATCTTTAAAAGATGTCCAAGAGTTTTGCTTGAAGCAATTGCCATTATTTGACATTGTTGTTATAAACATTTGAGAAATTTTGCGAATGATGGTTGCACACCAGACTGTTATTATGCAGACATTTCCATGCTCCTAAACATGACGTGGCACAAAGCGAAACGTGATTGGTTGCTTAATGTGTCAGTCGTATATTTTCTTGGGCGACCCTTGGCCATGGAAAGTATGAAAACATGGGTTGTTTCAAGCCATTGTTGGGTCAAATAAAAAAATTCTGCACTCTCAAAATAAAGATATATGAACGTATAAAAGTTGTCATTGGGGTGGCGGTACCTTCTCAAAAAAACAAAATGTACCTAAAAGGTCCCGTCCTTGTGACAAAAATGTACAACTTTTTGAACCTTTTTTTCTTTGTGGGTTTATTAACCTCCTAAGACCCGAGCTTTGGTTTGGCTTGAATTTTAGATTTCTTCCAGCTATTTGGGGTTAGGAAGAACCAATAAATATAATAACCAAATATTTTTCTTTGACACCCAACCCCAGCTGCTCCCGACAAGCTGGATGGCGCCTTGCATGGCTGACACCGCCGTCGGTGAATGAATGAGGGTGAATGTGAGGCAACGCTTTTGATGGCCATGGGTCTGTTAAAAGCACTATATAAATGAAGTCCATTTAAACATGAAGCCGTGTAATTGTCCACGTTTGTGTACAACAGGTTCCAGTTACAGGGAATTAAGTATTATGGTGCAAACAACAAAAAAATGTGATGTGCACATATGTGGACACACCAGGAGGTTAAACCATTAATTAAATGTCTGGGTTTGTCCCATTTGACCCAATGCTAGTTTGAAATGAGCCTAGTGTGTACTCTCATAATCTCTTTGTTACAGTGGTATGGCAGGCCTGTGTGTTGTTGATGTGTGGCCTGGTCAGGTGGTCTACCAAGTGCCCACATTTGCCACAAATCCATACCCACTCCCAAAGCAGATTCAGCCCTCACCAGACTGGTGTGTACTACTGGTGTCTTAACCGCCAGCCTATGATGTTAACCAACTAAACCTCTTCATGTCATTACAGGGCCAGAATCACTTGGGGTATTTAGGAGCCGATGAATTACACTGTATTGATATTATCCCAATATCTTGATCCAAGTTCATTCTAATCTCCAATATTCTTAAAAATAAAAGGTTATTCGCAGTGATGCCATAGAGGAATCATAACTTTATATAAAACAAAAAAAAATCTTTCTTATCCTTTTAAAATCTCTAAAACTTTTGTGCAACAGTAAGGTTCTGTGGATGTTTAAGGTTCTTTATGGAACCATACGGTTCAATTTTATTTATAAAGCGCTTTTCACAATTGTTTACACTGAAAAAAAATATTCATTCATTTTACTCAATTTTTTAAGTTACGTGGTTAAAATCAATTTATTTAAGCTACATTTAAAAAAGTTTTTTGTTTTCTTTTTCTAATGTAGCTTAAATAAATTGATTGCAGCCACTTACCATAAAAAATTTAGTAAATTGAAGGAATAATTATTCTCAGTGTAATTGTTTCAAAGCAGCTTTACATTAATAGATGCAGAGAAAAAAACAGACAACTCGATGGACAACATAAGGAGCAGAATACAACGGCTAAGATTAAACCATACTAGCGAGGGTAGTAATAATGTAACGTATAGAAAAGGGTGCTAAGTTAAGCTAATGTCAGCTGACACCCAATGTTCGTCTATGGCAGCTTTAATTTGTTTATTCCTTTAGCTTTAGATGTGTTATCTTTTTTGATTTGGCATGGCCATCATAATAAAATTATGCATACTGACTTGCACAAATACACAGTTTGACATGACAGTGGAAGAGCATGTGAATAAAGTGCACTGAAATACATTTATTTAAGTACACGCACTAGTTTCAACACATACATTTTTTGTCTAATATACAAAACATCATCTTCAGAACTGCTTAAGATATACTTAACAACATCTTAATGTACTCAACTGTGCTATTTTAAGACACTGTTTACTACGATACACTATAAATCTGTTTAAGTATTACTGGTACACTGATAAAAATTATTCATTCAATTAACTCAATTTTTTAATGTAAGTGTTCGCAATCAATTTATTTAAGCTACATTTAAACATTAAAAAGAAATTTGAAAAAAACATTCGTTTGAATATAGCTTAATTAAATTGATTGTGACCACTTACCTAAATTGAATGAATAATTTTTTTCATTGTAATTAGTATACTTTTTTTAGTATATAGTAGAATATACTTTAAATTAGTATATTCGTAATGTATAACTTTTACATGTTTATTTAGCACAAAAAAATAACAAAGTATTACAAATGTACTTGCTGGTATTTAACTGTATTTTAGGAAAATTTAAAGTCGGCATGAAACGGAAGTAGCGATTAGTCTTATTTTTCCCGTTGTGACGTATACAGTTATCTGAGTTAAAAAACGGCTTCTGAAATGAGAATAAAGGTGGGGCGGGATTTGATTTTGTCCATCGAGAACTGATTGGTTCATGTTGCTACTTGCTAATCGCTGCAATATTTTGCGCCATTCCTCGTGACCGGAGTTAAAGATAGATGGTTTCAAGGAGGAAGGAGATTAGCGTTTTTTGATTAAATATTATAAGGGCACATGAATTTTGAAAAAATAACGAAACTCGCAAATTTCATTGTGACTTTAAAGGGGACATATCATGGAAATCATTTTTAAGTTTAAGTGCTATAAATGGGTCCGCAATTTTTTTATTAATCTAGAAAATGTGAAAAAGATCAACCCAGTAACTTAGTTTTGTTAAACCATTCTCTGCAAGCATGTGAAAAAATAGCTTATTGAAATGTGGCTCTCCTTGTGATGTCAGAAGGGGATAATACCGCCCCTTAATTTAATTACGCCACTTCCATTTAGTGCAGAGATCAACTCATTTGCATTTAAAACAACACTTTTTGCTCACACCTACAATACTAAGATGCTATAATAAATGATCTATAATGATATTTTGAGCTAAAACTTTACATAGCCTACGTACTTTGGGGACACTAAAGATTTAAAAAGTCTTGTGAAATGTCCCCTTTAAGTATACTTTATTTTTACATGCACATTTGAAAAGTAGTATTTTAGTATGTCATTTAGCCTTTCTTTTAACAAAACCTGATGCTAAAGGTTTCATATTTTTGTATTTTTAGGGGAGAGGTTAATGGCATTCCAACAAAAAAAAACTTGGAAAGTTTCAATGGAAAATCTGATTTGTTCATCTGATAATAATCTGTTTTGCCTGACTACTGTAATCATTTATACTTATTTTGGAAGGATTTGCTCTTTACAAATACATAAATATTGAGAGCTATATCGAGTGTCGTCAAGAGACCGAAAATGATCGAGATATAATGTTTAAGCAATATTTCCCGGCAATATTTTGCAGCCATTCCATGAAATAGGATTTCCATTATACGAGCGCACGCACGTATAGAGATACAAACACCCCGACACATTTACACTTATCTATTTATCAGATAAGGACTCTCATACACATACACGTCTATTCTTTGAATACAAAACACTCTCTGCCTCCCTGCAGTGCATCAATAAATAAAGCAAACAGCATTAGGCATAACTTGAACTATATGATCGAGACTCTAATTTAATAGCAATAGTATTAGTGTTTTAAGGTTTGGCCATTTAGGTGAAACTCTAAGCCGATGTGGGAGTAATTTGGCCGTAAGGAAATTGATTCTGACCATCAGGCAGTTTCTCATGTTCAAACAGGGCCTGCAGTTAAACAGGATCATTGCTGTTAAACACATTAGCCAGGTTCCCCCTCTCCTCCCAGCCAATGATTATGTGTCCGCACTGAGGAATTGAAATTCTGTGCAAAATATGAAAATGATCATGAAGCATGACAGGAAAAACGAATGAAAGGCATCCATTACGCATCAAATATTATGACGCACAGATTTTTTGTCGGTGTATCTGCATTGTAACATAGGAATCAGTTTTAATGCATATACTGTATGCATGAGAACTTGTTCACAGTAATACAGGTCACGGTCTATACCTGTTGCCTGTTAAAAAAAAATGTATCCAAAAATTGGGGCACTAAGTTTAAAGGGACATTCCACTTTTTTTGAAAATATGCTCATTTTGCAGCACCCTAGAGTTAAACATTTGATTCTTATGGATCCATTCAGCCGATCTCCGGGTCCATTAGCATCACGCTAAAAAATAACCAAAGAGTTTCAATATTTTTCCTATTTAAAACTTGACTCTTCTGTAGTTACATCGTATAATAAGATAATAAAAGTTGCGATTTTCTTGGCAGATATGGCTAGAATAACTTGCATTATTGTTTACTTTGTAGTTTGTACCTTTTGCATATTTTTAACATGTACTAATCTATACTCAAAGAAAATGTACAAATGTGAATCAGACAAAAGGTGCCCTTTAAGTGTCCAGAAGGCATACAAACAGATTAAATAAAATCCTTTATTTGATTAAAGACCTGTGCATCTCTTTCACTGCACATTCTTACACTGATTCTTGAAACTTTGGCAAAAACATGTCCCACTAAGAAAAGTGCTAATTCTGTTGGAAATCAATAACATTTTCATGAAGAAAAGGAATCAATGTTATAATCAGGGGGTCCTTTGCACATGTAAGGTTCTTTTATAGGTTTATTTTTATTTTTTATTAATTTAATGATTATATGCTGGCCCATTGCCTAAAATCAGCTGTCCTCGGTTAAGAGATAATCATTTCAACTTGATTAAAAAAGCCAAAAGTAATAATTGAATTGAATAATATTTTAACTACATGAAAGAGTACATTGTAATATGTATTAAAAACTACAAACAGTGAGTTTTGAACAATATTTACTATTATTTTGTGATTGCTCACAGGACAACTACAGGGTCAACTGCATTCCTAAGGATCCCATTTTCAAACCTTCAGCTCTACTGCATGCTTCAAGATCACTCAAGCTCCTGTATGTTTGATATTTTCTCTTAAACTTGTTCATATTTTTGGACACTGCTACTGTGACAACCATAACATGTCAACACCGTCATCTTTGTATAAAAAATATTAGATTAGATTATGAAATAAATGTATCATTTTTAAGAAGAGGTCTGAAGTAGCTAGCAACAGAGGGGAAACAAGATGGCTAATGTGAACAACTCATCTATTTTTTTTTTAATCTATATTAGGTTTTTGTCACCACCGTCAGGTTTTCTGTCTTTTCTGTCAGGTTTTATGTATTTTAGGAAGTTATGATTTGATATTTGTTCATTACAGTGCTCAGGATTGTTATTTTTTGGACCAAATATTTACATAAAGTTTAAGCAAGAAGCCATTGACTTGAGTGGTATACATTTTGGAAAAATGATGCCAATGTCACCACCGTCAGATTATTGTCACCACCCTCAGACAGAGTTTTATTTGTTTTAAATGAATATGCTTACAATATGTTTCTTCAGTGCTGCTGAGTAATTAAATTAATAGTCTCTATTAATAAAAAAATATGTTTATTAAATAAAAATATCATTACTTTTTCTATTTAAAGTAAATGTTGTATGAGTAATAAATGGAAAAACACCTATTTTATGAAAAAAATACAAACAGGTAAGGTTGCACTGGTAAATTGCTGAACAGCCAAGACCTTGGTCTATAATGATATACCTTCAGATTTTGTAATTTAAGTAACTTTTTTTTCAAAATTTAAAGCTGTTTTATCCAAATTCCCAAGAATCACTGCTTAGTGTCTAACTTTTGTTTAGGCACGTTTAGAAGGTTTGGTTGTGAATGATGTGTAACAACAGTGATATCCACAACAAGAAATTTGAGGAGTACATTTTTGGGTTTTGACGAAACAAAGAAACATATCGGGGCTTCAAACGACATGAGGGTGAGTAAATAATGACAACATTTTTGGGGGGTGAAGTATACCTTTAAATAAAATCTACTGATTATGGTGGAAATAACCTTGGCTGACATTATAAGTGGACTTGAGAAAACAATGCTACAAAAGTAAAGATTATGACACCTTTAAATCTAGACATGATTTGCACGTAAACACACTCTCATATCTCTCAAACAGAATGATATCCACCTCATCTTGACTTGCACATCTCCAGGGTTTCTGTGGGCACCCGACAGAAGGCATTTACCGTACACTCCACCCTTCCATAAGCACAAACAATCACAGAAGCTCTGATGGCAGTAAACAGAAGCAAAGCCACAAACCCACTTCCAGCTCCTTCAGTAATGCAGTTGACCACAGTCACAGAAACTCAGAGTGCTGCGTCAGGTACATCTGCAAACAAAATTCACATCTAGAGGAACATTTTATTGCTGGGATGTGGCTTAGGTGAACAGAGGAGATCAGAGATGCTTCATATCAGAGATGCATGACTTTCATTCTGCTGTGAAACACAGATGTAGATTTCAATAAATGATTCTGTGTTTGTCATAACATAAGACGCAAAATTAAAAGAAGCAATTCAAAAGGGCTGTGATATAAGTAACATGCAAGTCTGCATACGGTCTAAATTAGGATTGCACCAATATATTGGCCTAAATACCACGTGGCTGTTGAATGCTTTATTCAGATTGGTTGATAAATGTTCAACGTGTATGCATTATTTAAAAAAAAAAAAACACCACCCGTGGTAAAATAACAACCACTATGCTTGCCGTCGTGTCACCTTGGGTGTGCATTATTTTCTAAGCATTCAATGGCCTGTCAACAATTATTCCTTACATAATCAGTATTGGCAGATAAAAGCATTTTTATCACTATCAGATATCTGCCGATTGTTCAAAAATAGCCAATGATTAGGGAAGATTATATCCTGACAATAAAAAAACATACGGTGTGATTATTGAATTGGGTGACAACATAATTGAAGTTTGTACGCTCTGCACTTGTAGGATTTCATGACATTATAATTTGAAGCAAGGAGTAAAAAACGAAACTATCAGTAGGCTGTATATCAGTATCTGTAGATGTCATATTAAAGAAATCGAATATCAGGATCTGCACAGGCATCTCTAGTCATATGGGAGACTGATGTTGTCTGAAGGAAGAGGTCAATAAAGAGTTAAATACACACAGCATTATATTATATTATCTTATTATATTTTAATATATTAAAGCTTTTACTATCAATAGATCAGATCCATCCAGAGTCAAACATATGAAGCATTTTGACAATGTAACCGCATATATTTAAATTTCACATGACCCGTAATAGGCCAAAATAACAAAAACAATGAAAGTTTGAATTATTTAATAAAAACTGGTATTTCTGTTTGAACTGACAGCCAGACGTTTCTTTTGTTTTCTTTTTCATGAACAGTCCAGCTATGATTTCCACCTGTGTTGAATGGTTCTCATTTAGCTGCTCTGTGTCACTTGATTTTTGCATAGTCTTGGATTTTTCTTGCAGTATTTTTTTAAAGTGTGGAGAGCTAACAGAGCCTCCCTCTGAGATTCATTTATTTTTAGTTTTCTCTCGAGTCTTTTCCCAAACTAAGTGTTTTCGTTTAAGACTCTAAATCTTTTTTATTTTACATTATACAGACATTCCCTGTTCACTGTCGTTATATGCGAAACCTCGATATAGCTAGAAACCTCAGTCTGTTTATTTAAAGGGACAGTTCTCCAAAAAAAAAACTTTATTTGCCATATTTTACTTAGCCTTAAGCCAGGTGTACACTGTCAAAAGAAAATGGTCAAAATATGTACCCCAGCTGTCACTAGGGTGGTGCCCTTTCAAAAAGTACATATTTGCACCTAAAGAGTACTTGTTGTTATTTGTACAATAGAGAGCTTATTAACCTCAAAGTAAATTATTAGTAATTATTAGTAGAACTATACCAATTTTTTTTTCTTGAAAGCATTAAACTTTTGTGAAAATCATAAAAAATGCTGGCATTGCCTGGCAACTTTTTTTAAAACGCTGGCGGGAAAAGAGTTAATTCTGAAATGAAGCAAGAGGTGGATGCACTTTTTGTAGACTCTTGTTATTGAAATTATATGCAACAAAATCTTTATCAATGTATTCGATTTCAGTGAATTTAGATAAAATATCACACTTCGCTATCACATAATTTTTAAAGCCCAAAAAAGCACATCAAAAACTCATCCATACAGTCATTAAATCTTTCCCCGCCATTGACGAGTTAACTCTTCAATTAAGAGAAAACGCTTCCTTGCCAATGACGAGTTTTTCCGGCAATCCTTATTTCCGCTATTATCCACCAAGTGGCGCTCTTACCCAACTTATAAAACCCAAAAGTAAACAGTAAGAACTCTGTGTTTGTTTTGATCATTGCTCTGAATCTGATCTCTATTAAAAATCCTTCACAAAAATGGAATTTCTCAGATTTTTGCTCAAAATTTGGTATTTTTAAAGACATATTTGAGAGGCAATAAAAAGAGATCAAGTGAAGATAGGATGAAACGTTTTTTTTTTGTCTGTTCTTTCATTTGATATATTGTATGTTTATATATTAACCCCTTAGGTGGTGCAAATACCTTTAGAGTGGGGGGGTGAAATTGTGATATACATCTTCAAATTAATATAACTCGGGCATTTTTTGGTCTTGTTTTAAAGAAGACACTTTGGGGGTTTTCACAGAAGTGAAAGGAGGTGAACATATTAAATAATTAAATTGTTATAGCAGTTTACATTTGTTTTAATAAATAAAAATAATTCCATAACATATTATTTTTATAAATAAAATTATAAAAATGTAAATGTTTCACAAAAGTAATAATGCAAACATGAAGCCATAAGTCTCAAGTAGTTCTGATCCAAATTTCAAGTTAAAATCACACAAAATGATGTGTGCGTCACACTTTTTGTGGTTTTGCCAACAACGTCCACTAGGTGTCAACGGTTTGCAGCATACACTTGTCACAAATTATTCAATTACTATCACTGCATTATTATTACTGCAAAAATGTTTTGAAATATGAAAACTACATTCTTAGAGCTTTCCAACAATATATAGTTTGTCAACATTTTTGAAGATTTTTAATATGATATTAGAATTATGAATATATAAAATTAATATGCATTCCTATGGGGGGTGGGGTCATGTAACTAAAAACTGTCACTACATTATTTCTATCATCAAATGACCTTGAAATATGAAAACTACATTCTGAGAGCTTTCCAGTGATATATAGTTTGTCATGATTTTTTTAGGTTTAGAGTAGGGTTTTAGTCTTATAAATACGTAAAAACAAATTAGGCCTACCTGTGGCCCCGTGACATTTTAGAAACTGACTCTCACTACATCATTATTTTCCCAAAATGGTGATGCAATATGAAAACTACACTCTTATAGCTTTCCAGTGATATATAGTTTGTCATGATTGTTTAGGTTTGGAACAGGGTATTAGTGTTACAAATATATAACAACAACGTGGGCCCACCTGTATACCCGTGATATTTTAGAAAATAGCTCACACTATGTAATTCCTTTACCAAAATAGTGATAATAAATGAAATCTACACTCTTAGAGCTTTCAAATGATATATAGTTTGTCATGATTGGATAAGAATTCACATGCAAAACACTGAAGTAAATGTTGGCGTCCCGCTGGCGGGACAATGACATTTATCAGGATATAAATGTTTTGAGGCGCACTCTCTTTAAAATTGAATCAATTACTCTCCCTACATAATTTATTTTATAAAACACTGTTGATATATGTATTCTAGAGGCTTAGACCTTTCCAACAATATATAGTTTGTTGTGATATATTGTGATATACATAAAATTTATATGGAAAATATTGACGTAAACTTAGGTGTCCCGTGAGCGGGACAGCGCCACTTAAGTTAAAAGAAAATTTTCTGGAAAGCATAAAACTTTTGTGAAAATCCTAAAATATGCTGCTGCTGGCTGGCATCTATTTTTTAAACGCTGGCGGGGAAAGAGTTCAATCTGAAATGAAGCAAGAGGTGGATGGATCAATGCACTTTTTGTAGCTTTAAAAATGGGGCACTATCCAGTGCCATTATAAATCTGATAAAATACAGGATTGTGCTTCTATATAACTTAGTGGTAGAGCACTGCAAAGGTCATGGGTTCACACAAATACTGAAAAAAATGTATACATAGTGATGCCCTATAAGTCGCTTTGGATAAAAGGTCTGCCAAATACATAAATGTAAAATATTTAATATAACTCCAACTGAGTTTGGCTGAAAAGAAAGTCCTATATATCTATTTCTATATAGCACCTTTAAATCTAGAATCATGCATTTTTTTGCTAGTTTTCTCTCTCTCTCTCTCTCTCTCTCTCTCTCTCTCTCTCTCTCTCTCTCTCTCTCTCTCTCTCTCTCTCTCTCTCTCTCTCTCTCTCTCTCTCTCTCTCTCTCTCTCTCTCTCTCTCTCTCTCTCTCTCTCTCTCTCTCTGGTCTTACTGTACTTACTTATTTTCTGTGAAGCTCTTTTCCGTTCCTGGACTCATTCATGGGTAACATTGGCATCTCTACAGAGAGCTCACATTAAAGTGACTGACTGTAATAAGATATAAAGACTAAAATGACTGTTTTTTATTGAAACCGCAGTGACTGGCAGGCACTAGTTGTCATGGTGCAGTAAAGCAATGCCACTCAACTGTGAAAGCAATGAGGAAAGAGCCAAGACATCGAGATATGGGCCTGATTATACAGCGCCGATCCACCGCAAATAATACAACAACTCCCCACACACAGACCTACAGCTTTGCCAACAAATCCAAAGTTAAGAAGCTCGCAAATACGTGAAATCATGCAGAATTACAGAGGGGTTTGAGATTGGTCAGGATTATCGTTGGTGGTGATCAAAAGCTTAAGATGTATTAAATTGAACTTTCCTTTAAGATAACTTAACCAGTGGTAATTTCTTTCAGACTTTCAGATTATATGCAACTAAATCTTTATCGCTGTATTTAATTTCAGTGAATTTATATAAAATATCGCACTTCACTTGCACATCATGCTGATCATTAAGGTTACATAATGCAAAAACTAAATGTTGTTTATGTAGCATTGCAAGTAAAAGAATATTAGGTCTTCCTGTGGATATTATAGATAATTAGCATTTTTAAATGAACAGTATGTTTAGTTTTACGGTATATATCATGTATTAATGTGGTGTTTATATCTCTGCAGCTGCTGCAGTGATCTGTGAGACTCTTTGTCCGTCTAATGTGAAGTAAATCTGTAGCTGTGCTCATTGGTGCCGGATAGGAAAATTAGTAATTACACATTAATAATGTGTATTCAGAGTAAGAGATGATGTTTTCTAAAGAGCGGTTTTCTTTAAACAAACATTACTACTGAACAGTCAGATTATTAAATTTTCATCTAAGAAAATAATCTACAATGGAAATAATGTGCAGCATAGCCAGACTGTCAGAGAAATGGTCCCAAGCCATCACTGGGGCAGTTGCCTATCCTTTAAAAAGCTCCTAAAATGTACCATTTACAGCGGGAAAAATAAGTATTTGACACATCAGCATTTTATCAGTAAGGGGATTTCTCAGTGGGCTATTGACACAAAATTTCCACCAGATGAAGCCATCAAGCCAAATATCGAATTCATACAAAGAAATCAGAACATTTAAGTATACAAGTTGAGTCATAATAAATAAAGTGAAATGACACAGGGAATAAGTATTGAACACATGAAGAGAACAAGGTGCAAAATGGCATAGAAAGCCAGGAGATCACCTGAAATCTGTCAGGATTGAGAGAGAAACCCTGCCCCCATCAGTACTAATTGATATCAGCTGCTTTAGTCCTAATTGATGGCCTAAAAAGGCTTCGCATTACCCAGGAGGCACACAGGAAAGACTTCATGATGGGTAAAAGCAAAGAACTCTCTTAAGATATTCGTAATCTTATCGTTGAAAAGCATTTTGATGGGAATGGTTATAGGCGCACTCGGGCAGAACTTCAGGAAGACCTTGCATCAGCAGGTACTGTTGCTTCAAAGAAAACTATAAGCAATGCACTGAACCGCCATGGCATCCATGCACACTCACCACGCAAGACTTCATTGCTGAACAAACAGCATGTTGAGGCTCATCTTAAAGTTTGCGAAAGAGCATTTGGAGAAGCCTGTGGATTATTGGGAGACTATGGTATGGTCAGATGCAAGCAAAATTGAACTTTTTGGCAGTCATTCTACACACCATGTTTGGAGAAGAAATGGCACTGCCCACCACCCTAAGAACACCATAACAGTTAAGTTTGGGGCTGGAAGCATCATGGTTTGGGGCTGCTTTTCAGCAAGGGGTACTGGCAGACTTCATATTATTGAAGGCAGGATGAATGGAGAAATGTACCGGGACATTCTGGATAAAAATCTGCTGCCATCTACCAGAAAGCTGAAAATGAAAAGAGGGTGGACAAACACAAGGCCAAGGAAACAATGATGTGGTTTCAAAGAAAGAAAATCAAGTTGCTTGAATGGCCCAGTTAATCACCTGACCTAAATCCCATAGAAAATCTATGGAGAGAACTGAAGATCAAAGTTCATAGAAGAGGCCCAAGGAACCTTCAAGATTTAAAGACCATTTGTGTGGAAGAATGGGACAGAATCACTCCTGAGCAATGCAGATTACTGAGCTGTAATCAACCAAAAAGTATTAAATAAAGTGTGTTCAATACTTGTTCCCTGTGTCATTTCACTTTATTTATTATGACTCAACTTGTATACTATGTTCGAAGTTGTGACACTGATGATGGGCTAAGCCCGAAACGTTTGTCTTTGTGTTTGTTATGGCCTGTGAACACGATTCGGTATTTTAATACAGTTTTTGTATTTGATTCAGTCCCTGAGTGCGGTCTCTTTCTTACTATTCAACTTGTATACTTAAATGTTCTGATTTCTTTGTATAAATTCTATATTTGTCTTGATGGCTACATCTGCTGGAAATTTTGTGTCTATTAGCCCACTTATAAATCCCCTTACTGATAAAAATGCTGATGTGTCAAATACTTATTTTCCCTGCTGTATACATTTGATACCAATATGTACTCTGAGGTACTCTTTAGTTGTACTTTTTAAAAGGGTACCGCCCCAGTGACAGATTTTGTGGCTAGAAGGGATACAGCTATGGCCATAATTATAATCAACCCCCAAACCTAACCCTAAACCCAACATCTCGCAAGATTTGTCCGTAGCTGTATCCCCTCCAGCAGAGGCGTCATGCCCATTGAAACTGAGGGGGCACGTGCCCCCTCGGATTTTTGAGCCAAATGGATTTTGCAAGCAACCTCAAAAATCAAAAAAGCGTCCATTAATCTTTTAATCTGTTTAAAATGCCCAAATTATCAATTTTCTGCTGCATCCGTGTCAATTTCAGAGTTTTGATAGTGTATTGATCGTGTACATTACTTTATTCTGGCGGCAGTCGGCGCAGCCGCAAACGTCAGCGTCTGAGCGCGCTCACGAGCTTAGCTGTTGCTGCTCGACCTTATTAGCAGGGGCGGCGTTTGCGTATGGCAGTTGCCATACCCAAGCATTCAGACAAAACACCAGAAATTAACAGGCTATAATGATGCTCATTAAAGATAATTTAAAATATTTTCAGTAGAACATATCTAAACATTGGTACATCACTAATAAGTATCATTTACACGTGTGTTCGACTTCATGCTATGACACTGGAACCGACAAGCGGATGACATCAACGTGCCGCGACAGCGGTTTGAAATCAAACTCTTCCGATGATTCCTCGAGTCACCCTCGCGGTACTTTGACGTCATCAGCCTGTCGTTCTTACAGCGCAGCTTGAAGTCGAACACAATCTATTCACCTTATTTTTCACGACAACAAGGGCGGCGCCATTTCGCTCATTTTGTCAACGTTCTTCCGGCCGCATAGACGATGAGCAGCTGAGGCAGTGACTGAAGGCGACGTGTTAAGCTTAAAAAGCTCACTCGAGCGCCTTTATGTTTCTTTCTTACCAATTTTAAGCCAACTGAGGAACACCCTTATCCCAATTAATGGTTCGACTACGATGTTCCGGTAACTTTAAACCACGCCGGGTGTTGAAAAGGTGGCCAGTTTCAGGTAAGCTATCTTAGCTAACTTTGTGCTCGTTCGCCTAAAGTTAGATTTGTGAAGTCCGTTCTACAAATACACTTAAGATCAGTAACGTTAGTTTATAAAATGCAACTATTTGAATGGTTTTAATTGTCCACCTATATTTTTATATTTACGATATACAACGAGATATTATAGTACATTGCATTCTTACAGTAGCCCACGTGATTCCTACAAGTTACTGAGATTTCAGATGCTAGAATGTCAGTTCATTTCTCATTCAGATATTGATGATAGTGACCTATTAAACAACGTATTATTTAACACTGAAGTTAAAGGTTGTGTGTATAATGTTTTTGTCTCTTTTTAATGCATCTCTCTTACACACTGTTCTGTTTAAGTATGGGTGCCATTTATATATTAATTCTCATGATGCAAGTTTATTTTAAATACTAACATAAAACTGTTTATGGTTATATTGTTTTCACAGATGCATTGATGTTTAGTGATGCAGTGGACAACTGTGAGGATGATACAATCAACATGTTCCTAAACTGTGATGCAGAAACACAATGGGAGCATCTATCCGTCTCTGACCACAACTACACTTTAAAATCACAACTCAACCTGAAGCAACATACATCTGATATGGGAAAACACTGGTGCGGTTTCCCGGACAGGGCTTATCCTGGTCCCAGGCTAAAATGCTTATTTGAGCTACAATAATTTAAAAACACCTTACTGACATACCTCATATACCATCATATATGAGTGCCATTGTTTTGTCACAAGATGCGCACCAGTCTTGTTTTTTTGTAGAGTTTGTTTGTAAAAACTAAAATGTCCTAATATAATTAAGGCCTAGTCCTGTAAACCCTGTCCGAGAAACTGCTTCAATGTGTTGAGCTGGCACAAATGTACATATCTCTACTGAGAAACAACCATCTTTGTCAGCTTTAAACAGGGTTGATATTGCATCCATTACACAGTCGCCAAGCACTTTACCAGTACATACACCAACAGCTTCCAGATAAACACTTGGGTTCAGCTCCTGATGACTCCGATAAAGCTGTGTCTTAATTTATTGCAGGGTGGTCTTGCTTTACCTGTTGTAAAGTTACATTAAACCTTCATATGTGATCAGATGTCATGCAGTGATATTAAACATTTACAGTGTGATCAGATGTTGTGCATTTTAATTAAACCTTTACAATGTGATCAGATGTTGTGCAATTATATTAAACCTTTACAATGTGATCAGATGTTGTGCAATTATATTAAACCTTTACAATGTGATCAGATGTTGTGCATTTATATTAAACCTTTACAATGTGATCAGATGTTGTGCATTTATATTAAATCTTTACAATGTGATCAGCTGTTACCTGTCATGCAGTTATAAACATTTACTATGTGATCAGATGTAACCTGCCATGCAGTTATATAAACCTTTACAGTGTGATCAGTTATTATCTGTAAGGAATTTCTTAAACCATATGTGAGCTTTGTAGATTCCACTTAAAAGGATTTAAGTCTCCTGATTTGAAGGAATAAGTGTTGGCAAGTTTGCAAATGAATTCTATCATGGTAACACATAAAAACGAAATAGTTATTGGACTGGCTAAGGTGCACATTTGCTATAAAAAAGACCAAATCACTGTGTAAATATTGGTAGACATACTTTTAATAATTTTCAATGCTGCTCCATCAACTCCTGAAAGGACGAGGTAATTAAATATGCCAGGTTACTTGCCGCGGCCGCTTCATATCGTCTAACCACGAGACGATTGATGGGACAATATAAGACTATCCGAGCGTCGTATGACGTTTTAACCGTGCTCCTAATTTAAAACATTTACAGCAGTAGCGATATTTGTCATTTCACTTAAGTTATAGTGAACTACAAACAATCTTCTAACCACCAAACTAACCACCGAATGCACTGTGCCATATTAGCAGCGGAAGTCGGTTGACAAAATGCGGAAGAACGAAGAATTAAAAAGGGGCGTGGCGGAATAAGGTGAATAGTGGGGTTCGCGCTGCAGGAGGTCTCATGATGACCGCTGCTTTAACAATCTTTATTTTCGCAAATAAAATCCTTTTTTTGTTTTAACATTTAAACAGACTCATGGTTCTCCCCCACACTCGCGCTTTGCATATTGCATACATTATTCCAGAAGTAAAATGATTTGCTCTGTGGATAAATAAATATGTTCTCTTCCACTGGGGATTGTAACGCAGCCGAAGTGAATTGTATTAATTATTTGCGCGCATTTTTGAATATGGCCACTTGCGGAATAACCTGCACGACTACAAAAGGTAAAACTTGTTTTTGCATTTAGCTCTGTTTTACTAAGAATTTTATTTAGTGTTGGATGTGTGCTCTATCACATCATTTAAAAGTCTTTATTGTGTGTTTATAAGTTGATTTGGCGGTTGTCGTGACAAGATTTGTGAAGGGATGTCACAGTATGTTTTGTTTTGATATTATCTTGTTTTAGTTTATCTGTTGCTGGAGTTGTGCTTAGTTAATAATTATTTGAAAAGCATTTTAAATAATCATGATTTCTATTGTTCTATTGTTGTTGTTTCATTTGTATTGCTTCCGTATTGTTTAAAGTAGTGTACATCCGTGCAGTCGTAGTATGCTTTTGTACAGGTTGGTGGAGTATGTACACATATGTGGTTTTATAGATTACCGTAGTTATTTGAGAATGGCCTTGTACGAAGAATTTTTGCCATACCATAGCCTAGGTTTTCGTGAAACGCCGCCACTGATTAGTAGAGATTTCTAGATTCATCTTCTTGGCACAACGCCAAAGTTCGCCAGAGTTCACGGGGGCGCGGAATCACACATGTTAACATATAAGGTAAAATTTAATGCAAAAATCCGTTCCTCTAATAATTTTATCTAAACATATTTTTTTAAATCATTATTGAACATTAAAATCAATCACGTGGCTATAGCTTATGGCATTTTCGTTGTTTATATACTTTATGGATGTAAACAGGGCCTGAAGTTAACTTTTTTGACCACCAGCCACTGTGGCAGGTGGATTTAGAAATCCACCTGCCACAGTGACTTTTTACCAGCCAGTTTTTTTTTGCCTGAATAGTGAATGATAACACTGTTTTTAATATATGAATTAAATATAATAATTTTTTAGAGCTACAAAAGTGAATTTCTCTTTGTCTTAGGTTGTTTGATTAACATTAATGACACAGACTTAAGTATGTTAATTGAGGTTACTGTCTCTTTAAGACCATCACAGACACAGTTTTTGACTCCCTATACATACACTTAAGTTAAGACATAACGACATGTTTTATTATAATAAAAATACTGTTGAGATTATTTTGTTTATTATATGTGCCCTGTCAAGAGCAGAAAGACTTTATGTACGCTTGCTTTGAGGAAGGCGTCTCTCCGATTTTCCCTATTGAGTGCCCTTAAACCCGCGCGCGCGCGCACATACAGTATACGGAGGGGGCACAAACTGCGCACATAAACGCCCCACATACGTTTGTTTTTCATTACTCTATTCGCAAAATGTATGTTAATATACTACAGTATAAGACACAGAAGCGCAACTCTCTTTAAAGTTTACACATCAAGAGTTCTGATCCGTCACAGCAGCACTACACATCTGTGCAACTGTGATTATACTGTAGTCTATGTCACCATTGCATTCTCATCCCATCTCATCAACAGTTTAATACTTACTCGCACATCCAAACGTAGTCAGAGAAGTGCCTCATCTTCTTTCCAATCGCATGAACGTTGCGAAACAGCAGTCGCATCCTCTCAATTAATCACTCAATTTGCATCAGTGATATGCGCAGGTTGATAAGAAATGAGCGGTTGCCGGTAACCCAGACAAATATTTTAATGATGTTCGGGCCGCGGTCAGTCGGTCGGGTTTAAAAACTATTTTGAACAATTCCGGGCGGGTTAGTTGAAAATGTCGGTCGGGAGTGGGTTGTTTATACATTGACCCGCGCATCACTGATTCGCATTGGCTACCCGCCAATGTGGCTGGTAGATTGACAGTGTTACCCGCCAATTGCAAAATCCACCCGCATTTGGCGCGTGGTCGGGTGTTAATTTCAGGCCCTGGATGTAAATTACATTAATTTCATAGGATAATGCAGTTGTTGTGCAAAATGCATTAATGACAGAATTAAACAAGTCATTAAACAAAACGTAAATAGAACACATGCCGTTTCAGATGTAAATATGATGCCAATATGTAATTAATCCGATTGAATAGTATTTGAAATGAAAGTTAGTCAACACTTTTATTTTGGAGGTTTTTGCACTATGGCAGGGGCGTTTAGAATGTTAGAAATGTAAGTGCCATGGAAAAGACTGAAAGCTCTATAATATAATTCGTTTGATGTATGTGTATGCGCAAATTTCTGTGAGCTTTGCACACTGTGCCCCCTTAAAAAAGATTGGTGCATGACGCCCCTGCCCTCCAGCCAGAACCCAGTGACAGCTAGGAACCATTTTTTTCTGACTGTGATGGTGAGAATGTGAGATGATGATGAGAGGAGCTGATCACTTTTGAAATACTGATCAATAAATGTGACACGCGATTACCTCTAAATCAAAGGATCCTGTCACAGCTGTATGACACACAGTAATGTGTGTATGTGTATGTACTGAACACACATTTAATGTTGGCTGCAGATGAGAGCTGCTTCCTTTAGCCCGTGTTTATGTGCCAGACAAAACTCTTCTGCTGCCACTCGCACATTTCTGGTGTACGACTGCCAACCTTCCTTAAACTTCCTCTCCTGTCAATCATCAGCCATCAAATATAGTACAAACTGGGAAGGATTAGAAAGTAGTATGGCAAAAGTCAAAATCAAAAGTCAAGACTTTGCCAACATGCCAAAAAGAAAGTGCAGCTAAGTATAATACTGTATAAGCAGTGGATACACAGACATCCAATTATTATTTTTCTCATCATCATTCCCTGCCCAGCCTTTTCAAAAAAGTTTCCATGGCCATCCCTTGAAACCAAAAAACCATGGTTACCACAAAATAACCATGGTTTTGCTACAAAAACCCTGGATAAACCATGGTTACTGTCGTCGGTAATCAATACACCAAAAAAACCCTGGTAACCACAAAATTAAAAACCATGGTTATTTTTCATAAGGGATGTGTTTGAGACTTAACTCCATCAATCCATCGTTTACAGGAGAAAAGGAAAAATGGAGAATGGAGAACGTTATGACCACAGGCAGGCGTCAGGCTTCATACACAGACGTGGGCCTTTAAAGTCGCTGGCTTCCAATTGGGCCACAAATCATCACGCCAACCGGTGGCCATTCCTAAACCACTGTGACCGAGCGGAGGAAGTGAGATCATAAGCCACAGTTTGGCACGCCGCAACGAGGCACAGGAGGGGGGCACCGTCGCCTCACACGCGCAGGCCTGTTGAACACGTTGGGCGGGTCAGGGTCCTTCATTGAACCGAAGCATTAGTTAATGTATCCCAGAAACCCCTCGGCTCGTACGTGGCCCTTCTGTCGCACTCGGTTTACGGCTTCTTACTTGCTGTGGTTTAATACTGTGATCCAGCTCCAGCGAGCTCTGATTCACAGACGGCGTGTCTTTCGGAAGCTTGATTTTTTTTCGCCGTGCCGGTCGGACGGATTCAAGCTGTTTCCACACAGATGAAAGAGTGTGAGCGTTTGCAGAGATGATCTAATCATTCCCAGAGCAGGATGGAAGAATATTCTGTGATCAGAGCGAGAGGAAGAAGAGAGAAATTAACAGTGAGTGTTAAAACAAACAAGTACACGATTCATTGACTTGTGAGCTCCTCTCTGGCACTCGGTGCTGAGTTTATTTACTTACATCTTGTGTGATGACAAATGAAACGCTCTCACACGTGACCCTGAACTTTTAGGAGATGTCCTTTTAGAGATCACCAAAATATTTACTTACCTGTTTTTATCAGGGTTCCCACGGATCCTTGAAATCTGGGGGGGGAATTCAAGGCCCTGGGAAGTTTTTGAAAATATACATACATAGATACAGGTCATTGAAAGTGCTTGAATATATTTTATGCAAGAAGTTTTCTGGGGAAAAAAAATCCATATTATTCCCTGTGTAGTGTAGGATAATATCATAAAAATCCTAGACTTTTTAAGCACACGTGCTAAACTGTTCGCTTTAAATGCTTATATCTTCTGTATGCGAATGTTGATTCATACCAAAATGCTTTTTTGCATAGTTGTGTTTGATACATAAAAACGTCTCGGTTTACGTATGTAACTGTTGTTCCCTGAGAAGGGAACGAGACGCTGCGTCTCCCTTGCCATACTTCCTGCGTCCCTGTAACGCCGTCTTTGGCAATATTTCAGGTAGCGATATACTTCCTGGCTCCCGCATCACCGTGTCTTTGTCGTTAAGCCTCACCATTGGTTGAATTTGATATACACATTCAGACGCACATACCCCTGGAGGCGCCCCCAAAGTGTCACCGCAGTGACGCAGCGCGAGTTCCCTCGAAATGGAACTGTAACAATGTATCTTAAAAGGTAACACAATGTAACCTTGTCTCACTTGAAATGTGTCCCCACATTTAGTCCTTGAATTTGAGGGTATTGGACCTGGAAAGTCCTTAAAAAGTCCTTGAATTTGAAGTTAACTAAGGTGTGGGAACCCTGCTTTATACTATATCTACGAAAAATTCATCCAATTTTATGATGACCTGTCACCCAGCTTAAAAGTACCATCTTATAACAGTATGAATTGAATATTCCTCACATTTGTTGCTGGGTTATAGTCTTTTAATTCTAAAAGTAGTTAGTTTAACTAGTAAGTAACCAATGAATTATTTTAGTTTTCGCAAAATACTTTGGAGATGATCAGGTTTTTGACATCACTGATGCCATGACAACACTTTATTTTCTCTCTCTCTCTCTCTCTCTCTCTCTCTCTCTCTCTCTCTCTCTCTCTCTCTCTCTCTCTCTCTCTCTCTCTCTCTCTCTCTCTCTCTCTCTCTCTCTCTCTCTCTCTCTCTCTCTTCTGTTTTTCTTCGTTTGATCTGATCTGTGATTCTGTGAGCTGAACGATGGATCGATAGAGAGGTCTGTTTCAACGCAGCTGTGTGTCCAGAGGCTGTTGGCACAACCACTTATTGTGTAGCGGTGTAAGACAAGCATCAAAGTAAGATCAGTCAGAAAGAGAGGAAAGATCTTGTCTGTAAAGTGTGTCTTTGGAGTATTTAGAGATGAATCATATGTGTATGTGTGCGTGGATTGGTAAGAGTGTGTGTTTGTAAGGCATGAGTTTGTATATGTCTATAGTTAAATAAAGGGGATAGGAGACATAAGCAAAATAAAGAAATCTTCATTTAACCCTTAAAGGGGACATATCATGAAAATCTAACTTTTTCCATGTGTAAATGCAATAATTGGTTCCCCAGTGCTTCTATCAAGATTAACCAAGTAACTTAGTTTTGGTAAACCATTCTCTGCAAGCATGTGAAACAAAGGTCATTGAAATTTGGCTCCCCTTGTGATGTCAGAAGGGGATAATACCGACCCTTAATCTGCACTATCCAACCAAAGCACCGCCATTTAGTGCAGAGATCAACTCATTTGCATTTTAAAGGACACACCCAAAAACAGCAAATTTTTGCTCACACTTACAAAGTGGCAATTTTAACATGTTATAATAAATTATCTATATTGTATTTTGAGCTAAAACTTCACATATCTACTCTGGGGACACCAAAGATTTATTTGACATGTTAAAAAAGTTTTGTAAAATTTAGTAATTCAAAGAGCAATAAAGCATTCAAAGATATTATATGTTAACACCGGAAAACACGCTCATCTTTTGGAGACGCTGTGACCCTCGAGAAGCGTTGCAGGCCATTTGCTAAAATCTCTCTTTTATCCTTTCTTCTCCTTTCAGTTTTTGACTTGTGCTGTGCTTCCTTAGTGCGGAAATGTAAGGCAGACCTCATGACTGTTTCCCTAAAAATTAAGGGACCATAAAACGTAAACTTCTCCAGCCGATGAGGCTAAAATCAAACCATCTGACGATGCCATAAAATTCGCACACATCACATTAGATATGATCAGACATCACATGTTAAAAATTGGCATTTTAATGTCACATGGCGCCCCCTATTGACAAGCACCTGTCATTGGGATTCGGTGGGCTTTTGTAATCTAAATAAAAACTGAATCACACTGTAGTTGTTTTTATAATATTCATTTTTATCTTGTCTTTTAGCTCTGCTGTGGCCAGATCATTCTTTAAGGACCCTGTGGATGTATTGCCTATTTTTTATTGGCCACTTTTGAATCATCTACAATCATAATCAGTATAAATAACATTATTCAATAGTAGCCAAGCATTAATGTGATTGTTGTTATATTACTTATGCTATTTAAGCTTGTCTTTACTAAAGTATATAACATTATTAACTCAAATTTCTGTCTGCACTACACAAAGCTGTATGTAAAGTATTCAGAAGATAGGAATTTAACAGACATTGCATATGGATTTTATACATTCATGAACATTTTATGGTGCTTAGCATTTTTATAGTGCTTGATAGTTTTAATAGTACAATATTTTCTTCTACACTCTCAGAAAGAAACGTACAAAAGCTGTCACTGTGGGATGGGTCCACTTTCAATTTATGCATCTTTTAGGTACCCGTATGCACTGTTTGGTACCAATATGTACATTTGAGTTCCTAATATGCACTTTTTAGGTACAAATGTGTACTTTCGAAAGGGTACCACCCCAGGGACAGCTGTTGTATCATTTTTCTGAGGGTGTGGTGCTACACCAAATAATTAAAGCATGGGTAAGAAAATTAACTGAATCTTGATATTTGTGTGAACTGTTCCTTTAAGAGTGTGATGTTTTTTGCAGTGTACAATTGTGAGCATATCAAATCTAGTAGATTTGTCATTCCCATGGGAGACGGAAGTAGAAAGTTGATGTTACCCATAATGTTCTGGGCCTCTATCACTCTGTGTTTGTGTAAAGACTGTAATGGCTCTTAATCAGGATTTTTATTGTCGGTGGTTCTTTCAGGAATAAGAGTTCCGATGTTATCAGAAATCAAGCACTCTCTGTGGCTTTCGTTTAGAAATATATGGACACGCTGGTCTTTGCATATTAACCTTGACTGCAGAATTACCCCATGTGACAGGGTTGGCGACACCTAGTATTCAAGCATGAAAGTGTTTTATGGAGTTAGAGATTTATAGGCATAATTATGAAAATATCCATAAGCCTGTTGGTCTCTCGAGTGCCCCTGGCCCTGGGATATATCCACAAACAGTTTACTTTCGAGGCATAAAGTCAGCCCATGGCTTTATGTCTGATCAGATGATTCATGATGATTATCATGTCCATGAGTCTGACATGAGATTTGCATGTGATGCTGATTACCCTGTGTGTTTCCCCGGTGCCTTTAACAAAGTGTAAAGTATGGGGAGGATTAGGGGAGGCATGGCTCTCCAAAATAAAGTTCAACCTCTGGAAGAAAGCCATAATGGGTTGAGAGGTTTTGAAAAGTATTGAAAATTCTGCTTAATAAATCAAAACTGTGTTAACAGCTGCCATAACAGATCCTGTAGCTAAACTAGTACTACGTTAGCAAAGGTCATAAGTTTGGTTCCCATATTAAACCACACACTAAAGATCTCCTGTACCCACAAGCTGGATAGCATCTATAAGTGTTAACTATAATTCTCTCCTGGTATTAAAGACCTCCTTAACTAAATTGATCAAAGTTTACAGTGGGAGTTATTTATACCATTAACTAACAGTGACAATTTTACATCATTATTTTTCTTTCTCAATCTTAATTAATACAAGTAGAATAATATTGTTCATTGCTTTATTTATTACATGTAATAAATTTATTTCATTTAATAAAAATTGATTAGCAAATATTAACATTAACTTAATACAAGGATTGATAACCAGATTAATAAATGCTGTAGAAGTATTGTTCATTAGTTCAATTGTTAACTAATGTAAACAAAAGAAACCTTATTGTAATGTTTTACCATGATTTGTTTATATTTCTGACTTTTCTGCAATAAACCTAAACTTATATTGTCTATACTTACAATATAATCACTAACTGTCAAGATCAATAAAAGTCAATATTAGTCAAAAAATATATACCTTGCAAAGCACTGTGAGTCGCTTTGTATAAAATTCATTACACTGAATGGGTAACATTGCTGTCCCCAGGATATTAAAGGTATAAAAATGCATGAAAACTAACTCCAAAAAACATTTTATTATTAAACAAAGTGTTCTGCATGTTAATCTAGCACCAAATTTAATTAAAACATTAATAAAAACTACACTAAAAAATAGTATTTTTATCTGTCCTTGCTCTCTATCTCTATACCTTTAAATATAAAGCAAACAATACTTTAGATCTTTATCTTAATTTATTTTTTTGCATTTTGTTTGTATGGGTCCACATCAAATCTTTGCTTTAAATATTTTTTACCATTGAAAAAATTATAATATTTGAGATAAAATGCACATTTTAGTCATTTCCTCAGGATTTCACACAATCCTGTTACCCAACACGTTCCCCCCTTTGAAAATTTAGGAATATCCCACAAGTCACATTTTCAAGAGACATCATTTGGATCTTCTGAAGGTAATATGAAGATCAAAAGTCACTTTTCTCATTTTCTTTTCTGTATATTTTATGATATTGATGCTATGACTGTGAATGTCAATTTTAATGTATTTGATGTTACCAGATTATTTTAAAATAATGTCTTAATTGCCATTTCATTATTCACAATACCTAATGGTATAAATAGTACATATCTTGTTTTAAATCAAAGATTGTAATGCGCTGCGATTTATCTCAGATTCATGTTGATTTATTTTATGACTTTGAAATTTACAGAGAAAGTAAAAGTGATTCATATATCCCGAAAAAGAGCTGCTGAAGTGGCAAGTTTTGCATGAACTGAACAGTTAATATTAGTTTTCCTAAACATGCACGACATGTTTTATGTTGTTCGTGCTTAATAAACAGAGCATCTGACAATATTACATTTCTGTGTGTTTAGACCCTCAGTGAGTGACAGATGCTGCAGCAGCGAGATCTTTGTTTGGATTGGAGCGTTTAAGTTCCTGCTCATGGGCGACAGGAATAAAAGAAACAGTAATTAGGGAAATGGAATGATTTTATTGGCTTTCTTTATGAGAAACAGCCCAGATGTCATGCAGCTGAATGTGCCACCAGTGTAAGTCTGAGCAATGTAAAAGTAATTGATCAAGAAATATCAATCCATGATTTCTGAATTATGCGCTGTATTAACTCGATTCTGTTGTATACAGTAGTTGTTTCAAATAGTTTTGTTGTTACATAACTTGATTGTGTAAAAGGTCAAAATGTTTGGCGGTTTGATCAAATAAAATGTCGAATGAGACTGTATAAATATATTCCTGCTAATAAAATTAATAGTCCCCGGGTGATTCTCACGAAAACTTGGTTTTAAAAATGTCAAGCATGAAAATTTAAAAATTGCTTAAATTGACTTTTTTTCCCACCAGACACTGAAAAACAAAGTCTGGAGTAAATGGGAACATTAATTTAAACACTTTTACTTATCATTTAACACTTTTTGTAACATAATTTAAAAAATTAGTCCTAAAAAATCTCATTACCGCAACAGTCAGAAAACATCAACACTGACATATTTTTAAAATGACATGACAAACCTGAAAGAACAGAATTTGGAGATTCTGCACATGCATTTATAATCAAAGTATTATGCTTCTATTAATTAAATTTACATTTTATAAGCATCTGTTGCGGTAATGATAATCAAAATGTCGTGTAAGGATTCTGACAAGACAATATTTCAAATTAACTGTAAAAAAAATGATCTTACCTGGTAGCCATCTTGAAGTAACTGGTCCATGTGCTTGGTCACTCAAAATCAAACTTTATTAAAATTCTGTATGTGTGCTTAAACTGTTCTCAAAAAGTGTTGCGGAGGATGAGAACATCAGGCATGGACACATCATTTTCCTAATTTTTCTTCATTATTATTATACATGAATATTCAGTAAATATTTTTTCTGTCATCTAAAGTAGTCTAGCAAAACATCCATTTATTTTTTTTCTAAATATTTTTGTGATAATTTGATTAAATTACAACATAACGCATGTTCAAACACAGCCGGACACATTGCGGTAATGAGAATTTCAGCAGAAAATGAGGTAAAATTGACAAATTATAAATTCTTATGTTGAAATCACACATTGTGCAAGGTAGAACACAGTATTGTGTTAATTCTGATGCTTTTTAATATTACTATATTACACATTTTATAGCTAAAATCATTAGTGCCGTGGTGTTTCAATGGTTTCGTGAGAATCACCCCCCCCCCCCATTCTGGACACTGATTGGTTACAAGCCATGGTCTATTTAAGGTAATGCACAGTGGATGACCTGAATTAATATTTGTATCACATATGTGAGCCTGAACCACCAAACCAGTCATAAGACTGACATATACATCATCTGACAGATGAAGCTTTCCAATAATGTATGATTTGTTAGGATACAACAATATTTGGTTGGGATACAAAGATTTGAAAATCTGGAATCTTAGGGTGCACAAAATGTTAAATATTGAAAAAATTACCTTTAAAGTTGTTCAGATTAAGTCCTTAGCAACTGCATCTACTTACAAAAATAACATTTTGATATATTTACAGTAGGAAATTTACAAAATATCTTCATAGAACATGATTTTTACATGATGGTTTTGCATAAAGGAAAAATTTATAATTTTTACCCATACAATGTATTGTTGGCTATTGCTACAAATATACCCATGCAACTTAAGACCAGGGCCAAAAGAATGTGGCCAGGGTCACATATTGTTATTTTCGTTACCCTTTAACAGTGATGCATTCAAAATGTTGCTGCATTCAAAAAAAAATTTACAGCTACACTTTGAGTTTTTTTTACAGCTACACAACTTTACGTTTTATCACATTTATAATGTGTTAAAATTAATTAATTAATTTTGATGAGTTAAAAATGTAAACATATGCTTATCTGACTTATTGATCAAATAATTGATCAAATATATGATCAAAGCTAATTTTACAGTAAACTGTATTCCGGCTTTTGAGCACTTTCATGATTGATTAAACCTTCATTTTTGTTTCCTATCTGTTTAATTTTAGCAACTAAGCCTAAAATTAAATTCAGCTTTTTAAATGTATTTTTTTTCTTTCAATTTATTGACAAAATTGGCAAGCATAAAAAGCTCTGTAGTTTACTGATGTTCGATCGTTATGAGTTTAAGGTGCTTTGGTGTTTTGTTGTTTCATCTGGTTTGCAGAACAAACAGATCAGTTCATTAGCGTGGCTTCTGATCTAAAATTTGCTTTAATCTAAAACTGTAAACTTTCGTTCATTATATCCTCATAATGATATGAACAGTGTAGTGACTTCCTAAATAAATTTTGAATCGTGTTTGAACTTCATTCACTCTGTTTGCCATCAACTCAAATTTAAACAAACAAATAATATTTTTCCGCTCATTTATTTAAACATCTTCATGCTGTGAAATAAGATCATAGAGTGTTGGGGTACAATATACAATAAGATACCATAAGTTATTAAATGAATAGTTTACCCAGAAATTCCCAGTTTACCCAAAATTCTGTCATCATTTACTTTCCCTAAACCTGTATGAGTTTCTTTATTCTTTTAAACAAAAAATAAGTTTACCTTGATAAATGACGATGACCACACATCACCTGTGAATAGTTTTTTATTATATTTTTTTATAATATTTTGTTGTCATTTGCTGAAAAGTAGAAAATAATGCATGTACTGTTAAAACAAACATTAAAAAGTGTGCTGTTAATGATATCGGACCCTGGCTTCAAATAGTGCTAAAAATTTAGTCTGCATGTTTTATAGGCAAATGACAGGTGTATAAATACCATAATCTGATGAAGTATGCATCTATAGGATCGTCTAGGAATGCATGTCATTCTCTTACATTTGATTTTTAAGGCACACAACTTATGTGTTTTGTTTGAAATGATATACAAAAAACTTATGCGTTTCCTTACTTTTAGTAATGTTACTTATTTTCACACGGTTAGTTACTGAGTCAACTTACTTTAATATTGTGAGAAGCAAACGTTGCTTTCAGTTTGTTACTCCACACTCCAGGTCAGTTGGTGGCGGTAATGCACCAAAAGTCGGTTTGCCAACCGCCCATCTTTAAAAGAAGTAGAAGAAGAAGCCGCCGTACTTCCGGTAGAGTCGGCAGCCAGCGTCTTTACCTCCGTAATTTAACCAGAAATGTAAAGTTCTTATTAAATGAATTGCAAAGCGATTTTTAGTTAAGTATTATATACATTTTATTAATATATAGTTAATCATTACAGTAATGACTTCCAAAAGGATTAAATATCAACGGCGGGAAGACAGTAAGTCGGCCGAACATTGTTGTGTCCCGTTCTGTAGCGCATCATCAAAGTTCAACTCTGTACTGAGTTTCCACACTTTTCCCATGAACAAAGAAGCACGCAGGAAGTGGATTAACAACATTAGACGTGAGAGTTTGAACATCACACCTCATACTAGAGTTTGCAGTCGTCATTTCATTAGTGATTATCTGATCGAACCATCGACCCCTAAAGGGCGTCGCTTGTTAAGGAAAGGGGCTGTGCCCACGTTATTCCAGTGGAACTGCTACTCCGTTGCTGACCCAGGGTCCACCGAGGTAACGTTATGTCCAATAAAGGAGAAAGACACTCAGGTGGATGAAGCTCCTGTGCCAATGGATACCCAGCATCTGGAACATGATTACTGTACTGTTCCAGAACCAGTGGCAGTAAATAATTCACTGGATAAGACTGAAGAACTCCGTAAAGAGCTGGCGCGACTTAAGAGACAGTTGGAGGAGTTGTCTGTCAATTCACGTTTTTGTTTGGGCCGATTTGCTGCTTCTGACGATGATATAAAGTTTTACACTAGGTACAATTTATGATACCCTTGCGTCACGTGTATGTATGTATGTATGTATGTACCCTGGCTGTGAATACCAAATCAAAACTGACAATTCTTATTTTTTAATGTAATGTTGCAGTGTGTGTTATAAACAATGTATCCGTGTAAGTCATTAATTTCTTTTTAAATTCATGTGCCCTTATAAACTTAAGTCAAAATCTGAAAATGTACATCCGCCCCCTTGATGCGATCATTCTCAGGTGACGTCATTTTAAAGGGATAGTTCGGCCAAAAATGATATTAAACCCATGATTTACTCACCCCCAAGCTGTCCGAGTTGCATATGTCCATCGTTTTTCAGACAAACACATTTTCGGATATTTTAGAAAATATTTTAGATCTTTCAGTTGATTAAATGTAATGTTACGGGGTCCACCCATAGTCCACGACCTTCAAGTCCAAAAAAGTGCGTCCATCCTTCACAAATTAAATCCAAACGGCTCCAGGATGATAAACAAAGGTCTTCTGAGGGTAATCCGCGTGGTGTTGTTGAAGAAATATTCATATTTAAAACTTTATTAACGAAAATAAATACCTTCCGGTAGCGCCGCCATCTTAGACTCCTCTGTATTCAGGAGAGAGTATTAGCGTAGTGTACGCACTTTTCTTAGTGACGTATGACAAATTCGGAGGGCGGGGGCACAAAGCAGCAGCAGATTAGCCTCCGTAGGCTGCGTAAGCTCTCATCCTGAATACGGACGCGACTAAGATGGCGGCGCTACCGGAAGGTATTTATTTTCATTAATAAAGTTTTCAATATGGATATTTCTACAACAACACCACGCGGATTACCCTCAGAAGACCTTTGTTTATCATCCTGGAGCCGTTTGGATTTAATTTGTGAAGGATGGACGCACTTTTTTTGGACTTGAAGGTCGTGGACTATGGGTGGACCCCGTAACATTACATTTAATCGACTGAAAGATCTAAAACATTTTATAAAATATCCGAAAATATGTTTGTCTGAAAAACGATGGACATATGCAACTCGGACAGCTTGGGGGTGAGTAAATCATGGGTTTAATATAATTTTTGGCCGAACTATCCCTTTAATAGGGACATTCACAAGACTTTAAGATGAAAAATAAATCTTTGGTGTCCCCAGAGTACATATGTAAAGTTTTAGCTAAAAATACCCCACAGATAATTTATTATAACATGTTAAAATTGTCACTTTGGAGGTGTGAGCAAAAATGTGCCATTTTTGGGTGTGTCCTTTAAAATGCAAATGAGCTGATCTCTGCATTAAATGGCAGTGCCGTGGTTGGATAGTGCAGATTATGGGGCAGTATTATCCCCTTCTGACATCACAAAATTTCAATGAGCTATTTTTTGACATGCTTGCAGATAATGGTTTACCAAAACTAAGTTACTGGGTTGATCTTTTTCACATCTTCTAGGTTGATAGAAGCACTGGGGACACAATTATAGCACTTAAACATTGAAAAAGTCAGATTTTTATGATATGTCCCCTTAAGGGCTCATTATACTTCTATAGGGCCAACGCTGTAGGCTACACGTCAGTTTTCATTCATACTTTTGCGTCGTTGTTCGCGTCAACGTTACACATGCAAGACCAGTATTCACGCGTGTAACCCACAATAGCAGAGTAACAGCCGAAGAAGAATTAACTTGCCCAGTAAACCAACAAATGAAGTGTATGTTATTTGAGAAGAACAGCACTGTTGGAGATAAATAGAATATTGTTGCAGTTTGAGTTAAATATCACATCTCAGTTTTACCTGTTATAAAACATGAATTTATAATGTGTTCTAGTGGAACTGAAGGTTGGATAAAACATGTAGAGCTGTGGCGTCATCAGAACTCAAAAGACGATGCGCCGACTGTTCTCGAATCGCTTTAATGCCATACGTCACATTCACATGATTATTATTATGTAGGATGATTTTATTTTATATTTAAAACAATAAATGACAAAAAATGACTTTTGCTGTGATCGCCCCCTGGTGGCTGGCTTTTTATTTTAGTTATTTCTTATCCTGTTGATGCACTTTCATTCTAATGCTGCATTCACACCAGCCGTGATAGAGGCGTCAAGCGTGAGTGATTTTAATGTTAAGTCAATGTAAAGATGCGTTGACGAGCGTCTGGAGTTCTTGTGGCGCGAATAGTTGCCGCGAATTGAGCGTTGCCACGGGAAAAGCGAGAGTTGAACAATTTTAACTTTGTCGGAAAAACGTGTCGCATTAACCAATCAGGAGCTTGCTCTACTAGTGACGTGATTACAGGAAGCGAGCGAAGTCGCAGAATCCCCTCCCATGACGTGAATTTCCACGTGAATGTTTCGATGACTAGAATTTCACGTGCGGCTTTCACGCAAGAATGAAGCAAGTACACTAAAAATGTTAATGCGTCCAACTACACGCGGTAGACGCGAATTTGATGCCTCAGACGCGTCTGGTGTAAACCCAACATTATAAGTTTGGTTTAAGTTGGTTATTATAGAAATGCGGTGTTGTGACTAGATATGTGTGTTTGTGATTGAGTTAAATAGGAAAATGGGTGGGGCTTCCATACAGAGGCTCTACCTCACGATCATTACTACGCAGACTTTGGCTCCAAATTACATCATCTGCACAATGAAAGTCTATGGATATCCATTGTTTTTTTTAAGTGGTTTTCAATGGTAATCACAGGCAGGGTCACACAAACACCTTATACTTATGCGTGTGTATGTGTTTCTGTGTGTCTCAAGTAATTAATTTCATTTAGCGATTTCTATACATTTAAAATGTGTCCTCCTACATCCTATTTAGGTTCGTAACTTATAGCCATTTAATGGCTTTCTGGAAACTCATTGAACCTGCATCCCACAACATGATTCGTGCATCCAGAGCAACAGCAACTACAGTGAAGAGTGAACCTGGAACAACAGACAGTGCATTGGTAAATAAAGCAATAAAACAAAATGCAATTTTACATTTTCATTGGAAGTCTAGCCTACACATTATATGTAAATAATTGCACACCTTGTTGTTGTTTTTACAGTGTCAGTCCCTGCAGCCTATCGATGAGTTCTTCCTCTTTATGGTCCACCTCTCGGTTGGCCTAACACATCGGGATCTGGCCCACAGATTCAACATCCAGCAATTCACAGTTAGCCAAATTATTACAACCTGGGCAAATTTTTTGTACACTATTCTTGGGTCAGTTCGGATCTGGATGTCTGAGGAGGCAGTCAAGGCTCATCTGCCCAATGAGTTTCAGGACTACCCGGACACACAAGTGGTGATCGACTGCACAGAACTGCGTTGCCAAACTCAGTCCTCTCTTCTGCCTCAAAGTGACGATTTCTTCAGTGATGAGTCCCATTGCACCTTCAAGGGATTCATCGGCATGGCACCACATGGGGCAGTCACCTTTGTGTCATCCCTGTATGCAAGTTCTGTCAGTGACAAGGACCTTTTTAGGCAGTCTAGCATTGTCTCTCTGTTGAAACCTGGAATGGCGATAATGGTCGACAAAGGTTTTCTTGTTGATGATTGTGTGCCATGCAAAGTCTATAGACATGCTTACCTGTCAAAGAGAGATGAGATGTCAGCTGGTGAGATGAGGGAGACGCAGTCCGTTGCTCGGCTGTTAGTCCACATTGAACGCCTCATCCGCAGGGTGAAGAAACACAAGCTTTTTGACACAATCATCCCTCTCTCTGTTTCAGGGAGCATCAACCAGCTATATACAGTTGCTTGCCTCCTTATAAATTACCAGAATGGTCCATTAGTAAAAGTAGAGTCAAATGATTAAAGATGAGATGACATTTGTTGGTGGTTGATGAGTGTAAATATGTAAATATGTAAATAAATAACTTTTATTTAGTGTTGCCGACATTAACTTGAATAACAATATAATTTTTTATGCAGTGCATTTTTTTTTACAGTGATGTTGTGCAAATAAACAAACTTTAATACATTTTTAAATGATTATTTGCCTTTCGTGCATCTGTATGCATATTGAAGATTGCTAAATATTAATGAAATGGTCAAATGGTCAGAAACATTTTAATATCAATGTAAATGCGCTGGATCATCATGTCGTCCTCTGCATAAACAACAAAATCACACCAATCCTATCCAAAGTAAAGCACTTGTTCTTGACTTTTATACTAAACTCTGCAAAAAACAGAATCCACCAAAGATTCATCAGGGGTCATCCCGATAGCAGTGATCAAAGCGGTTACAGTACTGGCAAAGTCCATCCACCTCTGCAACTTGGAGGACAGAGAGATCAGGCAGCTTACTGGCGACACTCGAAATGAAAAACGAGTATTATGCAAAAAGTTTATTTGCTAGTATTTAGTCTGTCTAATCTTTTGTATTTTAATCCATATTCATCTTCTTTAGAATGAGCTAAAAATTGACATGAATTGATGTTAGTGTCTGTTATATGATTAAATAAATATCCACTTACAGATGTCATTAAAATCAATTCCAGGCAAATATTGCTGCTCATTACATGACTATCTTGAAAACTTGATTCTGATTGGTTGCATGGTGTATAGTTTCCGATAACAACAGTCATCAATAGAATAACTG
Source organism: Misgurnus mizolepis (assembly GCA_025389145.1). Taxonomy (NCBI): domain Eukaryota; kingdom Metazoa; phylum Chordata; class Actinopteri; order Cypriniformes; family Cobitidae; genus Misgurnus; species Misgurnus mizolepis. The sequence goes on from JAIFKI010000017.1 coordinate 34,980,175, forward strand.
AATAACTCCTATTTGGGTGCCCCCGAGGTACTAATATGAACCAAAAAAGAAAATTCTGTGATCATTTTCTCATCCTCATGTTGTTCTAAACTGGTATGAATTTCTTTTTAATGCTGAAAACAAAAGAAGATATTTTGATAAATGATGGTAAGCAAGCACACAGCTGATTGTAACCATTGACTTTTATAGTAGAAAAAAACAAATACGATGGAATTCAATGGGTACCGTCAACTGTGTGCTTACCATTATTTATCACAACACCTACATAATATTTGTTTTCCTACTATGGAAGTCAGTGGTTACAATCAGCTGTGTGCTAACCATCAATTATCAAAATAACTTCATCAGAAAGAAAGAAATAGATACAGATTTAGAACAACAGGAGGATTAGAAAATTATGACAGAATTTTCATTTTTGGGTTAACTATCACTTTAACCTCAGCAAGGTTCCTCTCTTTGGGTATTTCAGACAGGACCATTCTATGGGCCATGTTAATATTAATAAAATCATTATTACAGCAAAAGTACTAGACTATAGTATTCAGCACTTATTCACACAGATATTTCTGTGTCCACTACTAACAGCTTAGTTTATAAAAAATCTTTATTGAAAATACTACATATTTTGATTATTTTTCTTTTCTTAATTTAATTTTACTTCTGTCTAATCCTGAAGTAGTTTTACTTGTTCTTTATATTTTTAAATAATATATTAGTATTATATTAATTAGTATTATACTATATATAGTACACTCCTACACTGCTGTAGACTGCATGAGCCTCACATAATACATTTCAATTTACATTTCATCACTGGCATATCTAACACCAGGAACCAAAGAAAGCGGAACTCCGTATTAGGTCATTTTAATTTTCCGGACTCAAATTCTGTGACGCAGTTCCTGTTTCAGAGAACGAAAATGGCGTCTGACACAGAGGTAAACAAACACGCGATAAAACATATTTTAAATTATACAAATCCGATTTTCACATTTGTTTTGTTGATTTGCTGGTTTATTAATGATTATCGGTGAAATTACAGATCTAACGTTAGGTGGCAGCGTTAAGTGTATCTGTTTTTGAGCGTTATTCGTATCTCGTCGTGGCTAACGGTGCTAATGCTAATTAGCAGCTATTGATACTCAAATCAAAGCATTTTAATCCGAGTTTAGTGTCATTCTGCGAAGTAATTTGTATATTTTAAAAACGACTGTTTAGAACAAGCTCAGCTGTGCTGTTGTTATGTGTCGTTTTTAGTAAAGTAATAATGTTGTGATCACATTGTTTCGTGTAACTTAAATCTTCATTCTGAGGATGTGATGTTTGAATTATGTGTGCAGGTTGATGTTGCCAACAATGAAGAGGAAATCTCTGAGGCTCCAGCGGCTCAGAAGAGAGAAGATAGGCTGAGAAAGTTCAGAGAGCTTCATTTAAAGAGGGTAAAACGTCAAACTTTACCTCATTTTAATAATTTCATCGTATTAAAGATTCAGTATAAGTTAATGTCAGTCAGATACATTTCTGGGATAATGTTGATTAATCAAGGTTGTGATAAATATATTGCATTTATCCATTATATTTCCTTCTGAGATATCTTTATTCTGTATGATGTGATTATGTTGTGTTTGTAGAATGAGGCCCGGAAGCTGAATCATCAGGAGGTGGTGGAGGAGGACAAAAGACTGAAGCTGCCGTCCAACTGGGAGGCCAAGAAAGCTCGTCTGGAGTATGAGCTCCTGGTGGACCAAAAGAAGAAGGTACAGCACATGAATACAGCATCACTGTGGCATTGGCTGTGTTGGCAAATGACACAACTTGCATCAATAACTGTGTCAGGTCGCTAAAAATATAGCAATATATAGGAGTGGTTTCCTGAACAGGGTTTAGGCCTTTTGTTATATTAGGACATTTCTGTAGTTTTTACAAACAAAACTTACAAAGAACAATACTGGTGTGCATTTTGACACAAAACAACAGCACTGACATGTTAAAATATGTCAGTACAAGGTGTTTTTAAATGAAAGCAGCTCAAACATGCATACAGCCTTACATACAGGTTTTAAATATTTGCATTGCCTGAATAAAGTATTACTCCATTTGCTTAAAAGAAATCCAGATTTACTCACCCCCATGTCATCCAAAATGTTGATGTCTTTATTTGTTCAAAGTTTTTTGAGGAAAACATTTCAGGATTTTTTCAATTTAATGGACTTTATTGGACCCCAACAGTTTACAGTGTCAATGCAGTTTCAACGCAAATTTAACGCAAATTTAAAGGAACAGTATGTAGGATTGTGGCCAAAACTGGTATTGCAATCACAAAACGTGTGGCTGAAACTGGTGCTGCAATCACACAGCTGGTGGCCAATATACCAAACGACAACATAAACATCAGTTGAGGGCTGCAACTCCACTTTTTAAATGACAATATCCTGGCCGGACTGCTGTTGTCAGTGATATAAGTATTTGAAATGAAAAGGATTTCTTAATGTCTAGTGACATTTCAGGGCCATTTAATGATTAATTGATATAAATTTCTTACATACTGTTCCTTTAACACAAATTTAAAGGGCTCTAAATGAGCCCAACCCGAGACAAAAGGATCTTATCTAGCAAAACGATTGACATTTTCGTCAAGAAAAATAAAAAAATATGTACTACACCACCCAGGATGTGTTAATTTTAACACATTGTTTTGTGTTAAACTATTTAACACATTATGTGTTCATTTTAACACATTATGTGTCATTTCGTGTTGATTTTGAGTTCATATAGATAAAAGGGACAACACAAGATGTGTTAAAACAACACAAAGTGTGTTGTTCCAAAAATAGTACAGAGATGTGTTAAGTTAAGGACAACACACTAGATTTGTGGTCCTTAAGTAGACACAAGATGTGCTATTTTAACACATTCGTTTTAAGAGTGTATGAGAAGTGTGTAACAGTAATGTTTGTGGATGTCAGGAATGTGCAGAACGTGGTGAGGACTATGACCGCGTGAAGCTCCTGGAGATCAGCGCTGAAGATGCTGAGAGATGGGATAGGAAGAAAAGGAAGAAGAAGAACCCTGATCCAGGATTTTCAGGTAGAAAACGCTTGGCTCAATTCATGATATATTTTGTTATAATGAGGAGCCTGATGAGAGCGAGAGGTCATGGTTAAAAGGGGCAATGCTGATTTAATAAATATGCGTTGTACTAAGGAAGATATATGTCAAGTTGTTGGGATTTTGATATACTGATTATAATGCAGTGGATGTATTTGTTCAGCTCTTTATTTAAATACAGAAAGCAAAAAAGAAACTTTTAGTAATTGTTTAAAACTTTTTTTAAGGTTTGCTGTTCATGTTTCTAAGCTACAATTTAAAATAATGGTTTCACATGTGTGCATATATTGCCGTTTTTACTGTAGTGGGTCTTTGTTTATAATGTGTTGCTTAAAGTGTCACAATAATTTTAATAATCTCTAACACATTTGATAAGAATCGTCTTATCTTTTATTTCTGTACCAATCAAGTCAAATTTATTGATGTAGCGCTTTTTAACATTGTTCGTTTTTTTAAAGCAGCTTTACATGAAAGAACAAGAATCTACAGGATACAGGAAATTATTTAAATGTATATTATAGGGTATAGAATATACAGTATTATTGGAAATTTTATTATCCTCATGAATATAATAATAATAAAATTGTATATACCTTTTCTTTCACTATTAAACATTTATAAGTTAATATGAGAATTAACTGGTCTCGTATTAAAGTAGACATATCTTTCCATCTTACATGGAAAGGCCCTTAAAAAAAAGAAAGAGGGAAAAAATGAGCATAGAGAAATTGTATAAACATCTACAAAATTGAAACGGTAACATCTTCTGACTGTAGCCGTACTATTTCAATAAAAAGCTATATTAACAAACACTGATGTGTAAGCAAGCCAACAGAAGTCCCTTATAATATCAAATTATAATGAATAAGATTCTCAGATAATAGAGATTCATTATTATACGATTTATGTTAATGAGCAGTATTGATTGTCTGCTTTCCATTGGCTGGGAGCGAGAGGGAATATGGCTGCCACATGTGACATTAAAGATGTAAAAATGAAAACATGCAGGACATGTGTTTCACACCTGCTTAGCTTCCAATCTGGTCATTATTATCATTTTCTCCCTTGGAGAGCCTCCTTTTCCTCCCGGACCCCCTTTGCTTGATGTGTGTTTATTCATCTGTCATATGTCTGTATAGGGTATGCCGAAGCTCAGCTGAGACAGTACCAGAGACTGACAAAGCAGATCAAGCCTGATATGGAGAACTATGAGAAACAGAGAGAAGAGTGGTAAGATATGAATTATACGCAATTGATGATTGAATTCCTGTTTATGAGACACTGCAGCCATAGAAAAATAAAATAATAAAAATTATCATTTTTATACCTGGAAATAAATCAAATGTTGACCCGTTATGGCAAAATTAGTCAGAATGAGCAAATTTAAAAAATATGTTATATATATTTGACATTCTCTGTTAAAAAACTTCAAAGCAATGTATGATTTGTTGGAAGCTGACAACAAATGACAGAGCTACACCTGTTTAAAGTTGACAAAGTCAGCAAAGTCAAGGTTCAAAAATAAAATCACTGCACCCATACCTTCAAATCACTTGTAAAACGTATAGATTTGGCACACACAAAGTCAAACATATCTATAGAAAAAATATATGTTTTAACTTTTTTTCCTCTTTTGTTGTTGTTTGATTGACATTGAGACAGACAGCTTTAAGATCTACTGTAATGCAAGGATCTAATATAATCTTACACATCAGATATTTTTCCCCAACAGTTAACCAAACATTTACTTAAGACATAACAGATTATAAGTCCTACCTGTGTGAATTCTTGTCAAAACAGATATTTTTAAAACTTTAAGTCTGTGTATGTGTGTACACTGTTGTAATGACTTTCTTACTTAGTATTTAATGTCTTGTTTTCAGTAAAAATATCTAAAAATTCTTAAATTTATATGTATTTTTTTTGATGAGCAAAACAACCTAGGAAAATAAGACAAAAAATATATACTTTAAGTTAATTAGTGCTTAAAATAAGCAAACAATCTGCCAATGGAATAAGAAAAATTTGTTATATTTACTTTTTTCATAAACGCTTAATTTAAGAAAATGTTTTTATTCCATTGGCAGATTTTTTTTTTTGCTTATTTTAAACACAAATTTACTTAAATTTTATATTTTTTGGTCTAAAAAATATACTTATTGTCCTAGGTCATTTTGTTCATTAAGAAAAACACCTTAATTTAAAAAATTTTAGATAGTTTTTTGTCTTGTTTTCAGTAAAACTAAGTAAGAAAGTCATCTTTTGCTGTGTTTATATCAGGCCTGGGGTCACACTTTGCCTGTCTGTGCGTGCTTCAGATCTGTCAGTCAGCGTGAGGAAGATCGTTTTCAAGTCTTGTCGCTCTTTATAACTCTTTTAACATCAATCAGTTCCAGAACTTTATCTCTCTTGATATCTCTTTTAACATTAGGCAAGTCCTGCACTTTATTTTCTTATTCCTGCAAGTTTTTAAACCGAAACCAGAATTTCAGACAAGCGCGCATGTGGATGGATACGCATCTGCGACGTTACATCTCTAAAATAAAGATCATTTTAGATTTCATTTTAGTTTAATGACTATTTATAGCATTGGGATCGCTAGACGTGGACGAAATAGACCTTTTTATGAAAACCTTTTTTTTCCCGAATATTTAAGCTTTTTTGCCTTTGGCTCAAAATGAGACGGTGTGCATCCCGACTTATTTCGCCGGCATGAGTCACAAATTCTAAACTCTTTAAAAAGTTCAAGCAAAAGTCACATGACTTTCTTCTTCATGTGGAATACAAAATTAGGTTTTCATGCACTAATAGTAGGAATGCACTAATTTATAATTGGTGTTAGCAGATAAAAGCAAATTTTCCAGACAACAAATCAGATGCTGTGTGATTATTTTGAATTGGGTCACAATGACAACAGATTTGCAGTTGATATGCTTTGTAGGATTTTAGATCATAATAATTTGAAACAAGGAGTAAAAAGCAAAACTATCAGTATCTATCTGCTGTTATCACTATAAGTAAACAATGTTGTATCTTTGATCATAAATGCTCACAACAAACATTTATGAGTTTTGCATTAATAAGCTTAATATCTCAGATCTCAGCTTAAGTAATCTTTATTGATTTGTTCATCTATTGATCATCTTCTGTTTTTAGTGGTGAAGATTTCCACCCAACCACCAACAGTCTGATTCATGGGACTCATGTCCCTTCAAAAGATAGCATCAATCGCATGGTGGAGGACGTTGAGAAACAGTAAGTTTGTGTGTTCGTGTGTGTGTGTGTGTTTACACAGGGAATCTCCTGAACTCACTACCACATGAGTTTGCCAGACAGACTTTTAACACAACAGATGCACCTGGTCAACGGGTTTTGTGTGTTTATTAACAGATCTATCCCTTTTCTTTTCTCTTCCACACCTCTGTCATTCTCCATCAGAGTAGAAAATGCTTTCAGCCAATCGGCTCGTTTGAATCTGGCAGAAGAAGCCAATGTTAGTCTGCACTGAGATCTGGGCCTTGTGTGCGTGTTCCTCAGTCCAGATGTGTTTGCGCAGTTGCGTGTCGAGAAGGATTTGTTTATGTGTGAGACTGCATTCATCTGTTGTTGAGGAGTTGCTTTTAGCTTCTGAGAGACATTAGACAGGGCTACGGCTGCCAGATCATGACGCACAAATGCACTTTGAAGATGTTTGAAGAAACGTCGGTCTGTGTGTGCGTGGAGAAGCATGTTTAGGAGTTTCGCTGACTCTTTGATAGATTTTGAAAACTGACATTGTTACAGTATCAAACATCTAGTAATGAATGGATTAAAAAGGTCATTTATGACATTTATTGTATATTCACTGAATTTAAAAGGGAGCAACATCTGAAATGCACTTTTTATTTGGACAATAAATATCAAGATTATTTTTTTGTTTTTCCTTGTCATTAATATTTTTAACCACAACTGAAAATTGCTGTTTGGAATGGATAAAATGATAAAAAAAACTGAAATCTAGAGGCTCATTACGTGTCGTCCATCCATGAAATATTAGTTTTTTTTAAAGTGAAAAGTGTGTGTTTAATCCCTATAAATGTGTTCTTGTGTGTATCCAGGATTGAAAAGCGTGCGAAATACAGTCGTCGCAGGGCCTACAATGATGATGCTGACATCGATTATATCAACGAGAGGAACGCCAAGTTCAACAAGAAGGCCGAACGGTTTTATGGCAAATACACTGCGGAGATCAAGCAGAACCTGGAGAGAGGAACTGCCGTGTAACCGTAGAGACTGTTACTATGGATGACGCTTCTCCATCAGACGAGTGACCGTAATATTTTTAGCTTTATGTAAAAATGCTTCTTTATAGATATTTCTCTTTTCTGTGGTGGTGATATAAAACCAATCACTTTGAAGAGGTGTACATCTTTGTGCCCACTTTGACCGTTTTAATGTTGGTGAAATAATTTTACCTGGAGTGGTAAGGTGGACATCTTTCTGTGTTTTTGCTTGTGGATGTGTGGATTCGTTTTGATTTAAATTGAATAAAAACATTTTCAAACAAATAATTCTGTAAGTTTATAACATGATAATGCAGACGATATACTAAACATTTAAGGGCAGTTTTCCAGGCATGGTTTAGATTAATCCAGTTAAATTAGAGCATTTAAAGGGATAGTTTACCTAAAAATTAAATTTGTCATAGTTTTTTATACTCAGATGTTGTTGAAAAACATGTATAAATTTCTTTGTTCTGATGAACACAATATTTTCAGATATGTTTGTAACCAAACCGTTCATGAGCCCCATTCACTTCCATAGTAGGAAAAAGGAATACTATAAACGTCAATGGGGCTTCTGATTGGTTTGGTTACAAACATTCCTCAAAATATCTTTGTGTTCATCGAAGTTGTAACAACATGAGAGTGAGTAAATGGTGATGAAAGTTTCTTTTTTTGCTGAACTTTCCCTTTAAGTACTTTTTACAAACATACTTTACAAAAAATGTACTGGTGTGCATCTTCAGACGAAACAATGGCACTGATATATTTAAAGATTTGTCAGCACACGCTGTTTTCAGTTTTTGAGACAGCTTTAACAAGCATTTTAGTTTTGGACTACACTTGAGCCCTGTCTGGGAAACCACCCCTTAACATTTGGATTTGCTGCACAGCTGCAAAATTGATCAACCTGGACAAGTTACCAATGGTTTGGCTTGTTGTAAGTTTTCTCAGGTAAAAATAAAGTATACTAAATGACACGCAGTGTGATTATCGTGCAATAGATACGCCAAATTCCGATTTTGCGTGCATATGATACGCAAGTCCTTCCCATTCACTTATATGGCGAATCGTTTCGTGACGTTTTATTTATTGTTTTCTCATTTGTTTTCTGTTTTTTAAACCATTTTCGCTTGGGTTTAGGGTTAGATTTCACATTTGTTTAAGCAGGTTATTTAATATACAGGTTTCTCTAAGTTTTTATCTATATTTAAGCCATGGTCGCTTGGAGTTGGGGTTTGGGTTAGGATGTCATTTTTATATAACAAAAAGTTGTTCTAACCCTAAACCCAAGCGAAAATGTTAAAAAAAAAACAGAAAACAAATGAGAAAACAATAAATAAAACGTCACAAAACGATTCGCCATATAAGTGAATGGGAAGGAATGGCGTATCATATGCACGCAAAATCGGAATTTGGCGTATCTATTGCACGATAATAGATAATGAACTAAAAGTATAGTTCATTAGTGCACTTAAAAGTATACTACATACCAGTTACACTTAATTTTTAGTGTATTGAAATAGCATCATTTAAATCTTCTCAAGTTTGTCTTAAGAAGCACTAAAGACTAATTATTGGATATTAAGTACATAATTAATGCTTAAGGATAGTACATTTACTACATATACTTTAATGCATTTTATTCATCTAGGTAGTTTGAAGAAGTTTTACACAAATCTTTGCACAGATTTACACTGTTAACCCAGATATAGTCTTTACTTAAACAATGACGTTAACATCACTTAATATTTTGAGTTTTGGGTATATTCTTAAAAAATCTCAGTTCATGTAACTTTTAAACGTATAAAATTAATTCAAACAATCAAATGAAATGAACTTAAAATTGTCAGAACATATTATAAGGAATACCCATAATCCTTTGTGCCTGAAATATTTGTTAATAAAATGTCATAGAGGTTTAAGTTATTATATTTATAATGTTGTTTTGTTGTAAATGATAATTTTGTAAAGTCACTGTTCAGGTGATCAGTAGTTTCCGTTCATGAACCCTGTTTAGCACATTTTATTGAATTTCTCACCACAGTACTGACAATGCATGTCAAAAATGTAGTTTTGTGTGCATTTTTGTGAAGAATCAATTTTATTCAATGAATAAGTTAGAGTCAGTCATGAATTTTGTGTTATAAAACAATTTAAGTGATATAATTATAAATTAATTAAAAATAGAAAATCTTTGAACTTCATTAAATAAGTGGAAATGTTGTACAAAGCAATTGATAGGCCTATTACAAATTAATTCAAGTTAAATCAATTTAATTTAAATCAATTAATTTAATATACTTGCTAAATTATATTGAAATTACTAGAAAATTTAAGTTAAATGTACTCTTGTTTTAGTTCGCATTACTTAAAAAAAATGTTGACAGCCCGGCTTCCAATTTTTTTAAGTAAATTTAACTTGTCCAGGTTTACAGTATAAAAACTCCCAATTATGAAAGAGAGAGTAATTATTGGTGAGCACAAGAATTAAACATGGTTCTTTATCTTTTGGTCGTATATTATATATAGAAGTCCCATTCTTAAGAAGATGTGTCATAAATAACAATTCAATTATTTTGTTATCTTCACCATCTGCCACCAGGTTTTACTGCCCTCAAGTGTCAGTACAAAAGAGATGTTGTTACTAACTTCAAAGCAGAGGGGTCTTTCAGTGTGATATAATTCTTATGAATAAATCATTTATAGGGCAACACGTCACTTCTAGGATGATTTCGAGGAAACGCTTTATCAGATGTGCAGTTGGCCTGCGTCGTACTGACGATCTTCTTGACAGGTGTAAAGAAGTTTTGTCCAATAAATTGCTTTCTTAAATGATTCTGACCCTCCCCTAATAGTAGCCTACATGCTAATCCCTAACAATAGCAAGGTGCTTAAAGGGACAGTTCACCCAACATTACATTTTTTTTAAAAACTAGAAACATTTCTTTGTTTTGATGAACGCAAAGGAAGAGGAACGTTTTCGACCAAACTGATCATAAGCCCCATTCACTTCCATATATTATTTTTTTTCTATGATTGAAGTCAATAGGGCTTCTGATCAGTTTGGTTAAAGACATTCCTCCAAATATCTTCCTTTGTGTGAGTAAATGACATAAGTTTTATTTTTGAGTGAACTATCCCTTTCATAATGTAAATGAGGCCCTGTATATCAGGACTATCAGAACTTTCCAAGTGATGAATATCGTCCTCATTGGAGTTCACAAGGCTGTACTTCGTATCAGAGATCTCTGGCTTGTGTATAAATGAATATGTTAAGAATTATCCTGAAGGATAGGGGCTGCTTTCAAGGCCTGGTGTGTTGGGAATTAGAGTCATGCCGTGTTTATCATTTCCTGCTTTTGTTCTCAGTGGCACTGTTAGCTGTGGGTGATTAGGAAAAGAGGGCCATGAAAATCAAAGCCTTTGATATCGGAGCTGCTCGTTGGGCAACGTCGAGTTGATGTCCGATGTGGACAAAAACCCAAAAGGTCTTTTAATATAAATAAGGCTTCCATTGAGAGCTCGCGCTGTCTGAGAAAGAATCTCATTCAGCAGTTTTCCCTCAAAGCCACAATCCATAACCGCTGTCGTCATGAATGAAATGTTTTTCCTGGTTAGCTCGGAGTGACAAACATCTGCCACAGAGCCATCATGTCCGAGTCCGACTAGCGCCTGTTTACAATCTTATTGGCCTTTCAAATAACCGAAAGGACGTCTTGAACCGTTTACTAGCAGAAGAGTATTCTTTTGAGGAAAAGAGAGAAAATTGAGATTTTATCTGTAATTTGGCTCTCTGGATTTGGATATTACAAAAATAAAACATATTTTTATCAAATATATTTCGATGTTTATTTAGAAAATAATATCCATGCTTAAAATCATATTTATTTCCCATAATTTTTTGTGTATTGTACAACCTGTTACTACTACAAACTTCAAATTTCATGTTAACTTTATTACAACTCAACATCAGTTTTGCAAATAGACAAGTGAAAATTACATCTAATCTGTCTGCATGCTGGCTATAAATGCATTTAAAATCTGCTTAAGCCGTCAAATTTTGTGATAACGCTGAATGTTTTGGGGAAATCTAGATATAGATGCTGCAAGATTACCATCATGTGATGAGCTTTAATGACCGCCTGGCATCCGGCGCATCACAGACATGAAATAAAACATCAAATAGATTTTTGCCCACGAGCGGTTACATGTGCCATTTTTCCTCAAGCTTTAATGAAAAGATGTCTTGTGTATGGCAAACAATGGGTTTCTTTATCTGCGTTTTTTTTTCACTGTGTATTACTCTTTAGGAATCCTCTGTGGTTGTGCCAGGCTCTCCAGACTCAAGGCCCATGGTGTCTCTCATTGGCAAACTGCAGATGCATCAACATGGGGTCTGGAAAATGTGTGTGAATAGAAGAGACAGATGTGCGTTGATCTGTGTGTGTGTTTGATATTAGTGTCAACTATCTTTTGTCAAGTGATCCGTATTCCAGTTGTTAATTCATTCATAACTATTGCGGTCAAACCTTTGAGCCAGGCCAGAACATCTGATTTGGGATCAGGAAGAGTTGCTGGATCAGCACAGCTGACAATACCAAGGTGAATAAACCTTTTGCTAAATTGTATAATTTTAGAATATATGTCAAGTTTAAACATGGTCAGAAACAACAACTTACTTATACCGACCTTAAAAGGACACTCCACTTGTTTCAAAAATATGCACATTTTTCAGCTCCCCTAGAGTTAAACATTTGATTTTTACCGTTTTGGAATCCATTCAGCTGATCTCCGGGTCTGGTGCTACCACTTTTAGCATAGCTTAGCATAATCTATTGAATCTAATTAGACCATTAGCATCGTGCTCAAAAATAACCAGAGTTTTAATATTTTTCCAATTTTAAACTTGACTCTTCTGTAGTTACATCGTGTACTAAGACCGACAGAATATTAAAAGTTGCAATTTTCTGGGCAGATATGGCTATGAACTATATTCTCATTCTGGCGTAATAATCAAGGACTTTGCTGCCGTAACATGGCTGCAGGAGGCGCAAAGATATTTTGCAGCACCTGAAAGAAGTCCCCTTGTTAACTTTTAATAGCTGGGGACTATTTCCGGCATTCCGTAATATCACTACGCCTGCTGCAGTCATGTTACAGCAGCAAAGTCCTTGATTATTACGCCAGAATGAGAGTATAGTTCCTAGCCATATCTACCTAGAAAATCGCAACTTTTAATTTTCGGTCGGTTTTAGTACACAGTGTAAATACAGAAGAGTCAAGTTTTAAATTGGAAAAATATCGAAACTCTTTGGTCATTTTTGAGTGTGATGCTAATGGTCTAATCAGATTCAATGGATTATGCTAAGCTATGCTAAAAGTGGTACCGCCAGACCCGAAGATCAGCTGAATGGATTCCAAAAGGCTTAAGCTCAATTGTTAAACTCTAGACGAGCTGGAAAATTAGTGTGTCCCTTTAAACCTCTTTACTGTAAACCATACTGTTTGTCCTATGAATAATATATCCATTTGTGTACCATTCATTTTCATGTGGTTAAATAAATAAGTAAATAATACCAAGTTTTTACTTTTAGGTAGTGTTATCCGAGAAGTTTTGGTGTTCCTGTAGCTCCGTTGATTTGATTCAACATGCATATCGTTAAAACACTTTCCTTAAATGAACTGCCTCTTTGGAAAAAAACGATTATTTTAATATTAAAAAGTATGATTAAAGGTGACATAGAATGATTGAACGGGGTATTTATCCTTGTTCTGTGATGTGACATGTAGACAAAAATGTTTTAGTTTCCTAAAAACCTCTCTCAGATAGCTCTATTAGGGTGGGGGATTTTAAACAAGTGGTTTTGCACCTATTTGGCTCCCCCTACTGGCTTAACTTGCAATCTCATTACTGATTGGCTGAATTTGCTGCCACTCAAAAAATTTAGCCAATTATTTTAAAGTGGAGGGGCAGTGAGATGCCTGTGATGTCATAAGCATCAGTTTTTCAGATTGAGCTGTTTTCTGGCTGACATTTCTAAAAGAGGAATTTCTATGAGACTGAGATGTTTAGCACTTTTTGTATATTCGTGAATGCGGGTAGACTACCATTATTCAACAAAGACAAGGTAAAAAAGTTTTTTCATTCTCTGTCCCCTTTAAATATTATAAATTGTTCTTAATGTATTTTTAGATACTTCCCCGCCCTGTTTTATTCCAGTGACTGTTCCACAAAAACAACCCGTCGTCTTTAGAGGTAGGTAATGCCAGGTAAATCGTGTCAGGAGTGAACATGTTAGAAAGTGCAGCAGAACAACAGACATTTTGGCAAAAGCTTTAAGTAGATGCAAAAAATACTGAGGCAGAAATACTGTTGTGTCAAGTCCAACTTTTGACTTTAGACAACTTATGCTCAGTACAGATCCTGGATTATGTGGTTTTATTACAAAGCTAAAAAAGAGACTAAAAAGCAGAACTATATGGACAGGAATATGCTGGAGAACCCTAAATGTCATTACTAAGATGAGAAAGAATTTTTTCTTTAGTCTCGAGACATGTCGACACATCACAACTAATTTTAAAATGTGTTTGGTCCACTATTAACTGATATAGGTCTGGTTTCACAGATAAGGTTTAGATTAAGCCACACTGGAAGAAAATTAAAGTACAAAACTTTTTCTGTCTCTGATTTGGTACTCTCAAAGGTTCCTACCGTTATGGGTATACGAAATACTAAAATGTTGCACCTTTTTGGGTACAATACCCTAAGGACCTTTTGTGTACCAGTTAAATGTAAAGCTTACAAAACATTTAAATGTTAATGAATGCATGTGTTAATGAATTGTATTGTTTTGTAACCTTATGTTACCACCACAGTGACAGAAAAGGTACTGTGTAGGACTCAGGCCTAAGCTTTAGTTAAATTACGACATTTTAAGTAGCTTTAATAAATGTGCCTCAGAAAAAAACATTACTATTGTCTAACTCGAGACAAAACAATGGCACTGATGTATTTAAGATATGTCAGGGCAAGTTGTTTTCAGTTTAGACAGCTCAAACAGGCATTTTAGTCTGGAACTGACTTGATTGCGATGGTCCCCAATGTATAATGTTTAATAAAAATCAGCAGGCGTTTTTTAAATTTTTATTATTTTAAATGAATTAATTTACATTTAGTTTTTCATAATGTTTAAAGTTAAGAAAAGTTTTGGTTTGGAACAGCTATAAAATATAATCAAATGTGCACAAGTTTGTCTCATTAATGCTGCAACAGCGCCACCAAGAGTTTAGACTCTGAACTCAAGCAGGTTTGTCAATTGCCTGCGACTTAAATGTAGTGCCACCTTGCATTTATTTATTAGGGTAAAGAATTTTACAATTTAAATCTTTTATGAGAGTCATCACCATTTATGTATTTTTTTGGCATTTTATATCTTCTGTGTAACTTGGTAATTTAAGATCTGCCAATGGCCAATTTACAGATAACAGGACATACAATTGTCATCAAATCATCACAAAAGATCTAAATTTATCATATACGTTTATGTACCACCTTCACATTTACTATACTGCAAGTCACTAAATCACAAGTTAATTATAACCTCAGGTAACCTTTAGTACTGAAAATCAAAAGCACACACCTTTAATTCTTCAAGTGTTTTTATTTAGAAATATCCACTGTGAAAGCACAAATACACGACGATATACACAATATTTCCCACCTGTTTGACATCCTCTTGCCTTCTTCGAACATAACAACCCACTTTACATCTGAAAGAAAACACTTATGATGAATTCACAGTTGCTCCCCACCCCGGTGAAGACTACACAAACTATTTACACTATTTACAGTCTTTTTACAACTTTAATGGCTCTCAGTGTTTGTTTCTAGACGACGTGCCGATGGGGACCCACTGTCCATACGGCTTCCTGTCGGCCACACTGTCGGCTCTTGACGTTACCTTGCTCTCATGGTGTACTGGACTGTTTGAGGGTTTGGCGACAGCGTTCTGTGGATACGAGATAAAATATAATTTAGTGTTTCAGTACAATCTAAAATTCATGGTGTTTGAGTAATGTTTCTAATGAACTTACATTGATGCTGAAGGTGATTGGTTTGGTTTTGGGCGATGTCTGAGAAGTTCCTTCACCGTGGTCATCATCATTAGTAACACGGTTTACCTAAAAACAGAGGGGAAAGGCGATATTAATAACATGTTTACATTAAATGAACAATCACTGCAGTAGTATGCCAGTATGCTTGCAATAGCGACATACTGACGAGACATCTGAAACGCAGTGACATCAAACTGTGTGGATTTGCTATCAAGTATCCTTTACGAGGTACAATGATAAATTCATTTATACATGAAATGCTTAATGTAGTAATTTTTAAGTTCTTCACCATTCAATGCAAGAACATGAATGAGTGAATCCACACAAAAGTGCAGCAGATTCTGCTGCTGTGTCTGATCACACTACAATAACAAAATACTAAAAATCCTATCTGACCTTTATAAATTAAATCATTTTGGACTAAATAAGTTTAATGAAGCAAATAATTATATTTTATAATAAGTGTAGACAAAGCCAAATAAAGAAAAGCAACTTGGCTGAGAGCGATGCATTTTTCCAAACCCCATCCATCACTAGTAGTGTAAGCTCTCTCTGGTCTTCATAGACATCAAACGGAGGAAGACTCTGGTAAATAAGAACGCAATCCAGTTCAACCATCTGAAAACATTTTCTGTTGTACAGTATCATGTGCTGTTGTGTAGACGTGGCTGAGATGCGAGGTAAATAACAGATATGCGTTTACATGTTGAATGTGTGTGGTCAGTTATCAACACAATGCTACGGTCGACATCATACGCATTTACTTAACCTTTGCAGTTGTGAATTAAAGATTTAAAGTTGGTGGCATTCACCCCCTTTCCCTCTTTGTCCAAAGGGTGGAGGAGTTCAGTTCTACAGGAACAGAAACGATACAAACAAAGCAAATGAAGCTAATGTCGCTCCTCATCACAGTGAGAGGATTAATAACCACATTCTTACACAAACACACACACACACACACACACTCTCTCCAACACACAGTGGTACATACTCTTCAGCTTGTACTGTTACCTAATCCGGACATGAGCTGTTCATCATTCCAATAAATCCATCAGGCAAAATCATTCATGTCTGAGGAGACAGATTACATGGTGACCCAAGTTGATGCGCAGTACATTTTAAGTTGTGTTTCATTGAGTTAGTCAACGTCCCGAGTTCATAGAAATATGGAAATTCCCACTTAATGGATTGTACTTTTTAACCGGAACACTCAGGACATTCATGCAAATGTTACGAACCTCTAACATGCATATGATGACAAACTGCTGCTCTTTTAGTCATGTGTGTGAGGCTCACCTGTGTTTTTTGTGATACTGGATCAGCCCTGACCCTTTCCTCTTTAACCGATAAGGATCGCTCTTCCTGCTCCTTCAAGCTAGCTGGCAGCTCAAAGTTTTGCACTCCCAGGATCCTGGCAGCATTTGCTTTGGCGACGTCAAGTAGATACTTCTTCTCTGTGGAAGATTTCAAGATTGTAGAACCGATCACAAAAAAAAGTCCTCTTTCAGTACAACTTTAAGGGTCTTACCTGCCGAACTGAGACGAATGCCACCTCGTTCCTGGCTTCGGGAACGGCTTCTGTAAGCTCTGTACCTGTCTGGTGAACGGGAGAATCGGCACCGATACCTCCCCACGAATCTGCTGCCCCTCCAGACAGGTGAGCGAGATGGAGAGCGTCGGGAGTAGCCGTAAGAAGGCGGTGAGCGACTACGAGAGCTGGAGCGACTCCTGCGACGATAGCGTCTGTAGGAGCGATCAGGAGATCGGCTGTAGGAGCGGGAGCGAGCGCGGTAACGGCGTGGGGGAGAATAGTGTCGATGGCGGCAGCGCGAGCGGCTGGAAACCCGGTGACAGCGTGGGTGAGAGCGGGAACGGGAGCGTGAGGAAGAGGTACTGTCTGAGGATGAGGAGGAACGAGATCTACGGCGGTTTCGTGATGACCTCCGTGACCCACGGGAGGAGCGGCTTCCTCTACTGCTGGAGGCGGAGCTGTCGCTGCTGCTGGAGCGAGAGGAGCCGGGGCTTGATGGGGCTTTTTGATCAAAGATAAGTTGGAGACCTTCACCGCGGCGGCTGGGGCTGCCCTCCTCCTTCATGATTAAATCTACACAAACACAACAAATAACATAAAAACACTGTTAGAAATACAACCAGGTTTGGTTTTTAAGTTACAAAATTATACTATGAAGCTTAAAAACAATTGTATAAAGAAATTTTATAAAGATAAACTACAAAATGGCTAATAATATTCATGTTCGACTTCATGCGCAGACCGACCTGGGCATGACATCAAAGTGCCGCGAGAGCGGTTCGAAAAATGTGATCTCGCGGTACATTGATGTCATACTCGATCCGTATGCGCAGGTGCGTGAAGACGAAAGACACTCGAGAATGTGCTGGAACTGAAAGTAGGGCGACTGATAGAGACTCCTCCCACTACTGTCAATCAAATTACACAATCGACTGTGGAAAATTCCCACCCCACAAACAACTGTAAACACTTACCGTTACATAAAGCATAAAAACACAAAACAAAAGCAATATCATAACTTACAAAATCCAATATAATAAACCTGTGATTACGTTAATTTAACTGCATTTGGTGAGGTTTACAGAGTAGTACACATATTTCCGTTGCATTACAGTCGTTATGTGACACCCGTTTTGTAAAGAAAAAGAATACGGTAACGTTACGACTTTCTAAAATAAATTTACATTTTATTATACATTGAATAAATAAATACAAACAACATACCTTAAAAGCTGATTTGATCCAACTGAAGACGATCGAATATGAGGAAAAAAGCTCGATGCTCCTCTAGCGAGATTAAAACAGGAACACTTTTACTTCAGTACAAATATTCAAATAATCTCTCCTATCCACCGAAAGAAATGCTTATTTGCTTAAAAAGAGACTGTTTTAAAAGAGCCCTTTTCGAAATTTAATATGAGTTTTAAACAATAGTCCACAGCGATATAAAGCAAACGTCTGAGTCTCACGAGCGCGTATCGTTAAATGGCGGCTGCGTCGAGCGATCTGTCCTTCTATTCACCAAAACTGCTGACGTAATCAAGCCTTCTCGAAAATTCCTTAGCGGTCTGATAGACAGGCTGTTTAACTTGATAGGTAACATTAGCAAATCTAAATCGGGTTTTAATATTTTTTTTAATAAAAATAATTTCCGTAGTATGTGAATAATAAAAATGTAATATTAAGAATTGGGAAAGCTGTCATTCATTTATTTTTGTTATTTCGCTAACACTTTACAATATTGCATAAGCTAACATGAACTTACAATGAGCAGTTACAGATTTTATGCATTAATTAATCTTGGTGAATTTTATTTAATGTCAATACAATTGTTCATGTTGGTTGTGCATTAGCTAAACAGTTACAACTTTTGATTTTAAAATCAATAGGAACTAAGATTGCTGTATTGTTCGATGATAATTAATGTTAGCCAGTGTTAACTCATCTTACAAAATACAATCTTATTGTGAAGTGTTATAGTTCTTTAAAGGTTTTTCACTGCAACCGAAACCCCTTTGACATGAACTATGTACTTTAACATGAACGACCTTGGTTGTTTATGTTTCCAACCCATACAAAGAGACCCCTCCCCCCACAGTATGATTTAATCATCATTAATCGTTACCAATTACATTTAATCTATAATTATACATAGTTGCTCTATATATGTATACTACGGTTATGTTGCCAAAGCCACTTATGTCAATTTAAACGTATTTACCATATATTAATCATTTAAAATAGCTCCATGACTATTGTTAGATAAAGGTGTTGACAAGTATCGCGAGAATACAGTTTCCCCTCGAAAGAACGTTGTTATCGCGAGAGTACACTGTGATATCCTGTAAAGACCAAAACCCTTTTACACAAATAAGTGGGCTGGGCGTGCGTAACCTGCATGATTTTGCATTTTTCGCTGCATGTTAAAGAGTATCTTGTGCTGGATTAGACACAAAGCAGATCCTGATCGGTGCAGTTTAAAATGGCGATTGAAAACGTGCTCCCGGCTAACTTTGGTTATGCAATTTTTGTATATCTGTATAGTTTTGTAATGTTAATGTATCTCGGGCTCAAAGTTGGTGGTGCCAGGAAGAAGTTTGGCATTAAGGTGTGGTAAATCTTCACATGCACTGATTTTTTTTTTTGCTCCTGATAACCTTGTAAATACTTGTTTATTAAATTCTGTGTATTTCTTCTGGTATGTTGTGTTTAGTATCCCACCATGTACAGCGACAAGGAGCCATTGTTCAACTGTATCCAAAGAGCCCATCAGAACACACTGGAGGTTTATCCACAGTGGCTGGTCTTCCAGACCATTGCTGCATTAGCTTACCCTGTGAGTATACTTGAGTGTCTCATACCTGTCCTGGATTTTTACCTTCATTCATTGTGTATTTGTATATTCATAAATACAACTTTTAGGGGCGGTTTCCCGGACAGAGATTAGACTAGTTGTAGACTAAAATAAATGTAAGAGCTGTCCAAAATGAAAACAACTTGCAATGACATATCTTAAAATACATCAGTGCCATTTGTTTTGCCTGAAAATGCATGCCAGTAATGTTTTTGGTAAGGCATTTTTGTTGAAAATAGTTATATTTCCTTATTAAACTAAGGCCTAGTCCTGGTTTAAGATAATCCCTGTCCGTGAAACCACCCCTTAATGTTTAAGTTAAAGCACTATCACACTATCTGATAGTAGCAAACTATTTAAGATCTGTGATGGTAATTGTAAAAAAAAATGTTCTGATAATTTTTTATGTGTTTATATATATATATATATATATATATATATATATATATATATATATATATATATATATATATATATATATATATATATATATATATATATATATATATATATATATATATATATATATATAATATAATATTATATTATATATATATATATATATATATAATATATAATATATATATATATATATATATATATATATATATATATATATATATATATATATATATATATATATATATATATATATATATATATATATATATACACCCTCTGACCCACTGTTTATCTTGCACTTTTATCTCCCATCCCAGACGGTTGCCTCATTGCTAGGAGTCATCTGGGTGACAAGCAGATTTTCCTATGCCTGGGGTTATTACACTGGTGGTACGTCTTTTAAATGCACATTATTGAAGTGTTTAGCTCTTATAAGTAGTGTTTGTGGTATGATTAAATCAATATCACATGATAAGTAATAATTCATGGTATAACAGCATATGTCATAAATGTGGCCAAAATGCTGCAGTTGTTGTTTAGCAATTGTTTGAGTTTTTCATCAATGCTGTGTTTTTTTGTTTCAGATCCCACGAAGAGGATGCAAGGTGCATATGGATACATCGGGCTGTTCGGAGTCTTACTCCTTTCAATCTATGTGGCTCTTCAGCTGCTTGGAGTCTTGTAAGGGAATCACGAGTAAAAGAGATTCTTGACCAGTAGTGCAAATGTCAATTTTTCTTGATTATCAACATTTGTTTTCTGACAGCTAATCTTTTTCTATCTGTTTGTACACATAATATACAGATCTTCTCTTGATTTTCCATGCCATTTTTGAATAGCTGTGAATTTATACATATGAATAATAAAATCAGATTTTAATAAACCTCATGCAAGTGTTTGAAAGTTTGTTTCATAAACATTCACTATTGTTGTTCAGGTTATATTTATGAATTTCTTTAGATCTGAACATAGCACAAAAACAGCTCAAGTGAGTTTACCTTAAGTGTATACAATTCTTATAGATAGCAAGCCTTTAAGGATTGTGGGATTTTATTGTCTTTTTATAGCAAGCCCCGCACAAATCCAAAAATGTCAGATTGTTTTTTTGAAGACGATGAAGTTTTATGATTTGAAGTATAATTAATGTCCATAGTACAAACGTAAAAGGGAAAGTTATTTAAGTATGAGCAATAATGTATTAACCCTTGTGCATTGTTCAAATTCACTGCCCTTTCATGTTGATTGTGAATGAAAACATCCACTAAATTAAACGGCTGTAAAAATGTATCATATTAATATTTTTTTCAAATTTGTTTGGATAAATTGTTAATCAACCTCAGTACTGATCCAAAAGGACCAAATGTTTACAAAAAATACAGGATTTTAACTCTGTAATTGCCAAGTTCATAAATGATTTGGGAAAAAACGCAAAATGACCAATTTTCAATATAAACGGTGATTGTGGAATGGATTATTTTTACTTTCATCACATTGTTAGTTTTTGTACACACACACACACACACACACACACACACACACACACACACACACACACAGAGTAATATGCTTTTACACTCTACACTGCTTTTACGCTAAAAACTGATGGTGCACAAAACTAAAAATGCATCAAAACCAATTTATGCAAAAATATTAATTGATACATTTTTTAAAGCAGTTTAATTTAGTGGATGTTTTCAGACATCCACAAACAACATGAAAAGGTAGTACATTTGCCCACGGTGTATTGTTTTTTTAAAGCATTTTCCCAAAATATGTGTCAATATAAGATTTGTCACCAAAAATCATTCCATTTGCTGAAACACAGAGAAAGTCATGGCAAAATTAAGGCTAAAAAACCCACAGTGGATTAAAAACGTCCCCAACAACCCATAAGGGTTAATGATATACAAATAAACAAAACCATATAGCAACTTATACTCCTCTTTATTTAAACGTTATTACAATTTTTCTGGCATTACAAATTTAGATTTTTATCCATGTTGTACTTAATAGTGAGATATAATGTCCAAATAGTAAGAAATGTAATTGTAAAGGTACAAATTATCTAGCAATTGTAAGATATAAATCCCCAGTCAAATTAAATGGCGCCACTACATGCTGAATTTCTTGTTTCTTTAGTTTAACAATGTTTACAGCTGTCATTATCCCTCTGGGTACATCCAAGCACTGTCTGTCTATCTTTATTAGTTTTATATTTACAGTACCATGTCTCTAGGAGTCAGGCACTGGGGACCACAGCTCAAGGCCCTTGGCAGTCATTGCATGGGCACCTATGGGTCCTGTTAGCCAGGGACATCCCCGTTTATAAGAAATAAAACATTTGTATGCCATCTCCCGGATCCTTATCTATCTTTTAATAATGAGTTTTAAGTCACATTGTGTTACATGGATGTAATATTTATGCTCCTTTTTTCGAGAGGACTTTACAGGATGTACTGCGGGATGTAGTGCGCACGCGCGGCTCAGAGCCACTGTTTGAGACGGAAGACTGCGGAGTGTATTTGCACTTACTGCGAACCACGAGAAAAACTCAAGAAAAGTGCAGGTAAGCACTATGCGAACTATAACCCGAGACCCGTATTAACGATCGGTGACATATTGTCGTATTTTTCCTGGCTTTCATTCGCCGCTTAGGTTTAATACAGGAGTGATGAAGCAGATATATACTAGAAACGCAACCAACCGGACCCAAGCTTTAACACTCGACGCTTTCGCACGACATTGATAAGAAAGGTTGTTACGGGCAGTTATGTTAAAGATGACAAATTCTTGTCGTTGTACATTCGTCGTAAACATGACAGGAGAAAATCCTTTGTGTGTTATTTGTGTTTGTGTCATGCAGTTCGTGAGCGCGCTGCATTTGCGCAGCCAGCAAGGTTGCGTCGCAGTTGCGCAGTCTGCTTTATAAATCTCTATTAAACATTTGTATGTTTGTGTTATGCATGCTGCTAAATGAACTGATTAAATTTGTATATCTTGTACAATAATAGCTAGCGTGTTATAGTGTTGTTTTGGTTTATCTTTTGCAAGCTTTAGATGTAGTGTAGTGTATAAACTAAAGTGGTGTATTTTAGAGATGAAAGATGCTGACCAACACATTCAGACTCCACGATTGACAGGGCCCCAGGGGAACTAACTATCATATATTTTTTATAATCTATGCACCTTTGTGTTCAGGTCAGATCAGAAGGATGTCAGGGTTTTTGGATGGGATCAGATGTGGAGATTGCGAGTGTAATGTGGACTGGGGTGAGAAGAGAAACACCATTGCCTCCATCGCAGCTGGAGTTCTGGTAAGTTTAATTTATGCAAAGCAACCAGCTAGTTTGCCTTATAATTCTGCATTATTGAAAAAAAAGAAACTTTATCAAACTTTAACGATAGGGCTGGGGAATTTTAAAACTTTTTTATCCAATGTATAATTAATATGCCAGAATGTTGCTATGTTTGCTAGCAGTTCAAAAATGTTTTCATCCTTCCATTTTGTTATTTTGTTCTTTTGGTTTCACTTTCATTTGTTTTTTTATTTATGCAATTGGCAGACAGTTTTACCCAAAGAGACTTTACCAGTGTGATTCATGTGATCAAACCCATGACCTTTGCATTCTTAAATGCTATGCTCCACCATGTGACCTATAGGAACTGTGATGGACGCTAACCAATATTTGTACCATCACCCAGTACTGTCATAGTTCCCAGCTGTCATAGTTCCCAGCACTAATTCACCATATTAGCAAAAGCGCTCTCTTTTTCTCATTGTCATTTTTTTCTTGCACATGCAGTTCTTTACAGGCTGGTGGATTATTATTGACGCAGCGATAATGTACCCTAAGGAGGAAGAGTTTCACCATGCATACCACACGTGTGGAGTCATAGCAACAATAGCCTTTCTCATGTAAGTTTCACCTATATCAATTTCTTCTTACTTCCTCAAATGAAGCGGACAAAGTTCTTGTTTGTATTGTATTCACACATATTAGCTCTTACCTTTGCGATCTACCTTAACCTTGATCTATCCTAGATTTTTAACCCTGTTGTTTAGAAATTTTAAGTTAAAGTGTTATTGTGACTGCTGTCACCAAGATGTAGGGTTGCAAAATTCTGAGTATTTTCAAGGCTGGAAACCTTCCATGGGAATTAACGGAAATATATGGGAATAAACAGGAATATGTGGGAATTAAAAGGGATAAACTGGGAATTTTAACAAATTGCAGAGTTATTTCACAAGACTTTTTTAAAGATGTAAAATAAATCTTTGGTGTCCATTGAGTGCTTATGTGCAGTTTTAACTCAAAATACCCCACAGATAATTTATTATAACATGTTAAAATTGCTACTTTGTAGGTGTGAGCAAAAATGTGCTGTTTTTGGGTGTCCTTTAAAATGCAAAAAGCTGATCTCTGCACTAAATGTTAGCGCTGTGGTTGGATAGTGCAGATTAATGGGTGGTATTATCCCCTTCTGACATCACAATGGGAGCAAAATTTCAATTACCTATTTTTTCACTAGGGCTGCAGGTGATACGTCCGCGATAATTCATGCGAAATTGCCCCGATTGTCATTGAACTACGGCTCTGTGTAGTAAATGCAGCTCCATCTGAAAACAGTTGATGGCGATTTACTACTAATCAAGGAACCGGCATTACTGACGAGATGCACGTGACAATCACATGCGATTTATCGTGCAGCCCTATTTTTCACATGCTTGCAGAGTATGGTTTACCAAAACTAAGTTACTGTTTAGTTCTTTTTCACATTTTCTAGGTTGATAGAAGTACTGGGGACCCAATTATAACACTTAAACATAGAAAAGGTCAGATTTTCATGATATGTCCACCTTAATTGGAGTTTAAAAAAATCAAGATTTATTGCAATTTCAGTTGAATTTTTACCCTGCACATTCCTCAGTCACATGCACACTGCTTACTGAAGGGCTATTGAGTCCACACCCCCTGCAAGTACTTGCATTCTTCCATAACATGCACAGATTATTTCTTGAAGCCAGTAAATCAGAAAGCTAAATGTAAGCTAGCACTATTTCGTTGAAAAATTATGAGGTTAGCTATCAAGCTGTGATCCCCTTCTACATTCTGCTAGCCAGTTTTCTGTTATCATACAGAATTACTGTATCACCCAAAAGTTTAGACATTAAAAATAGTAATGTTTTTGAAGGAAGTCTCTTATGCTCATCAAGCCTGCATTTATTTAATCAAGTTTTCTTTTGAAGGATTAAAATGAGCACAAGTATCAGAATTTAAAAAAAAATTGTATTACCTTGAATGCATGTCAGCGTATGACCAAACAAAATGTTCATTCATGTTTGTATATGATATAGTTTATATAATTTCCCAAAATTCTGGCAATAATTCCCATAAATTCCTGTTAAGTTTCCAATTTTGCATTTTTCCAAAATTCCCCAGATTAAAGGGACACACTCCACTTTTTTAAAATATGCTGAATGGATTTCAAAAAGGTGAAAATCAAGTGGGAGCTCTAGAGGAGCTGGAAAATTAGCCTATTTACAAAAAAAGTGGAGTGTTCTTTTAAGTTTCCAATTTGAAATTTTTCCAAAACCCCCCAGATTAAGTTTCCATGGAAAGTTGCCGGAATTTCACCACTTTGCAACTCTATCAAGATGAAAAAACTATTAATCTGTTGGTTCAGTGTCACTTATTGTGGATTTGAATGCAGGATCAACGCTGTGTCAAATGGTCAGGTGAGAGGGGACAGCTACAGCGAGGGCTGCTTGGGACAAACAGGTATGTGTTTTATATTATTTACATAAATAGTGTGTTGTACAATGTTGCAAAACAGCTTTACATGAAAAGATGCTTGACATGCTTTATTTTGATAAATGTTTTATAACATCTGCTGGAAAAATATCTTTGCCATTACAGTGCAAATACATAAATATCAAACTGAAGAATATTGCTAAAATATAACTTAATATTAATAGTACATGACAATAACATATGTTTTCCATGCTGTGTTTTTTGGTGTAGGTGCAAGAGTGTGGCTTTTTATTGGATTCATGTTGGCATTTGGGTCTCTCATCGCCTCTATGTGGATTCTGTTTGGGGGTTTCGTTGTGTCTGGTAAGGCCCTTAGATATTTTTTTTGCCAAAACCTTACCTTCCAAATTAGTTTTTTGTCGTAATAATGTTTTTGTCTCTGTTCAAGATCAAAAGACTCTTCCGGTGTATCCTGGTATTGCTATTTTTTTCCAAAATGCATTCATCTTCTTTGGGTAAGATTAAAAATCAACAGATTTATCACCTGCCTCTGAAGTCTTTTCAGTATTTTCATTAGCATCTGATTTGTGATTGACTATGTCTCTTATGCAGTGGTCTGGTGTTCAAGTTTGGACGCACTGAGGACCTCTGGCAGTGATGATAACTTCTACCTTCCATCAAATCCCACAGTCCATCAACACATAACTTTTTCTGTATTGCTGCCTATTTGCTTCTCTTCTTCAACTCATTCTTTTCTGTAATATGTTCCTTTATTCTATCTCTACCTGTGTGGCCACATAGTATGCGAGTTCATGCCCTCCAGTCAGTATAGACTGACCAAATAAAAATTCAGATTCTGTAACACATTGTAATCCCAATAAGTAGCATTGGAATAGTTCTCAAAAGTTGAATTGCACCATAGAAATGTTTTTTATTCCGCTTTTACAAAAGCAAAGAAATAAAGCCACAGCAGAATGCTTGCACTTTAAGTTTGTCTTTCATCCACAAGTGATGCATCTAAAAAGCTTTCATCTCAATAGGATCACATGTGGCAGCAAGTGTGGTGATTCATGCCACACAACTGCATTTTCTGTGCTGATTCTTATTTGCACATGGTCAAATATGCTAAATTGAACTGACAGTGTGACAGTCTTACTTCATAACCCATTTTCTACCACTTTTACATTATTAAATAGCAAAATACTCCGAAATCAGCTTTCATTTTGCATAGACGGCAGAATCTATATTAACCAAAATGAGTGTGACTGTCAGTCATTCCTCAAACTTCACTGTGTTTCTATTTTAATTGTGTTCTCATTTGCACGTAAATCTGTTTTATTAATCCACCAAATTCATTTCTGTAATTTACATGCAAAACATTTTAATATGTAACATACTCGTATTTGTTTTTTATGCATCCTGTGATTTTATTTTTATACAGGTTTCCCACAACTTGTTAAAATAATTTTCCCAGTCATTCATTACCAATTACATACCAAAAAATTGTATAGACATTGGGCTTGCAAGGAACTATTTATAGCTGTTAAATTATTTATTGTCTGGCCCGAACAGTTTTTAAGTTTGTAATTTCTGCACTATTAGTACACCACACAGAATTGCAATATTTTTTCTAAAGACGGGACTACCTGTCCATCTGACCGATAGCAGGTGAGGTGTTTAAAACTGGATGGACAAAAGCCATTATGTTTGCTATTCTGTTTGGTGCTGCTGTAGTGGTGCAGAAATCCCATCTTTTAAGTTTTTCATGATTGTGGGAACCCTGGTTTATGTTTTGTGTTCTGGAGATGTAAGCTTGTCCTCTGTGTATGATTGGACATGTGGGAGCTGTAAAAAAAGTCTGTATTTTTATTTTATTTTTAAATATAAGCACAATTACTTCTTATTTCAGTGGTTATGGGGAAATAATTTACATCAGTCAGAGAATAGACTCATTTTTCAACACTAACAAATTTTTTAATTTCTAAACAATAAAAGAATGTAACATAATGTAATCCCTGTTTCTCTTTTTGACAAAAATAGCTCAAATGCATTCAGCTGTGGGTTCAAAACAAATAAAACAGTTGTAAATATGTATGAAGGCTGTGTTTTTTTATATCCAGCATGTAATTTTTTACATAGATTTATATTTTTATGGTTTCATAAGTTGAACTACGTAGTTATTTTTGTATAAGTCTGTCATTGTGTGACTAAAGTAACTAAAGTGATTGTTTAACATTTATTTATTAAGGCAACTGTAAAATGTTTATTTAGATAACCTTTCATCTCTTACACATGTTCTCTGCAATCATGATTTTGTCTGTCCAGCTCTTTATAGCTTCACCACCAAATGTGGAAACTACAGAAGAAAGACATACATTAATAATATTATAAACATTACATTTAGGGATATACATTTTGAGGTAATTTGACTTTTAATGATAATGAAGGAATGAAACAACCAATCACCTCCCAGAATGCCTGGTCATCAAAGCACTTTCTGTCCTGTTGAGGTCTCCAGATCCTCAATTTCAAAAACAGTCCTGCAGATCATCATTTGAAACATTAGAAATAATTAAACAGTATTTCACTCAACAACCCTATACCTATATTTTACATTCATTTAGTAAAATATAAATTGAAATACTGATTAATCAAATGATTAAAAACCCAATGCAATTTTTACAGCTTCAGTTAATTGAACTTTTGTTGATTATTCAAAGAGGGTTTGAATCTTGATATATAAATATATCTTTATCCTTAGCATCTTTTAGCATACCTGTGGCTATTCCCATTACCAGACTCATGCACAGTGTTATGAGGAGAACACAGATGTGATGCACAGCAAACCGCAGAGCTCTGTAAACAGGTATCACAAAATGAATATTAATACATCATTTACATTTACACACGTGGCAGACACTTTGCAGGGCATTACAAGGTATCAGTATCAGAAATAGATTTAAATGTGCCCTTAATGGAGTTTAATAGACACCTTTATATATTTAATATGATAGAGCAAAAGTAAGAGTTTACATTGTGCTTTCTGTACTGGCCAGTCGTAGAAACAAAAGAGAAAACCATCCCAGAATTCCAGGTATGGCATGAACATTGAGGACGCCACAGGTGTCGTGACACTCAAAAGCAAACAGCATGTGACTCTGATTGAAAGAAAAAACAAATGAAGGAAAATCACTACATGAAATCATACTGCAGACTTTCAATGGATATTTATGGATATAGATACAAAATCACAATATATGAAGATAAACGTATTGTGTGATTTTCCAAAAACATGAGTTCACCTAGAAAATCTAGAAGATTTGTACAAAATCAGATTTTTGGGCTTTTATTTTAAGGGGACATATAGACTTTTTTTTAAATGTAAAATAAATCTTTGGTGTCTCCAGAGTACGTGTGTGAAGTTTTAGCTCAAAATATCATGTAGATAATTTATTATAACATGTTAAAATTGCCACTTTGTAGGTGTGAGCAAAAATGTGCGTTTTTGGGTGTGTCCTTTTAAATGCAAATGAGCTGATCTCTGCAATAAATGGCAGTGCCGTGGCCGGATGGTGCAGATTAAGTGGCGGTATTATTATAATAAGATCCCCTTCTGACATCACAAGGGGAGCCAAATTTCAATGACCCTTTTTCACATGCTTTCAGGGAATGGTTTACCAAAACTAAGTTACTGGGTTGTGCTTTTTCACATTTTCTTCATTGATAGAAGCACTTGGGACCCAATTATATCACTTAAACATGGAAAAAGTCAGATTTTTCACGATATTGTGCTCTTTGGAACTAAAAAACAAGAATTTTGGTTTGATTACATAACAACAATTTTTTTTTACGGTTCATGTGGCTGTACCTTCATGTACCGGAATCCCAGGGCGGATAAGAGAGCAGAACAGAAACCAATAGTCATGGCAATCCATGGAGCCTGGACTGCTGTCATGGCAACTCCAAAAGCAACACCACCAGAGAGGGCGGAGCGCTGGATGTGCACCTGAATAATACAGGTACATTTTTTATGAAACATGCTATGCTTCATTTGATTTCCATCAAATGTGTAATCTGTTTATTGCAAATCTGGGAACAATTGAAGAGCTCAGATGCAAAAGCAGCTAATCACCACCCCTTTATTATACATTCATCAAATACTTTCGCTTCAAATCCCCTTAATCCCACTCTCAGGCCATTCAGAAATACAGCTTTGTTAGCAGGATGTATTAAGATAAAAAATGCTCATTTACAAGAAAACAATATTAGATGCACTTACAGGAGAGAGTTTTACATCTGAGCTCCTCAATTCTGGATCCCAGTACAGTTCAAGTCAACATAAAACACTTTTCTCCAACATCTTTTACGTGTAATCTGACATGCCTGATTTTATCATTACACCAAACCATCTTTGTGGAGTTGTTTCAGGGAATCTACTCACCATGTTCATTTTTCCTTTAGAGCTAGAGAGCATAGAGATAGACATCGCTATGACAACACTGACAGCCAGAGATAGATACGTCCCATATATCACCTTGAGCTTCAGTCCTGTCTCCCACTTTTTATACACTACTGCTGAGTTAAAACTGGGCCAGAATATCCACAGGAAAAGTGTTCCTGAGAGAGAGAGAGAGAGAGAGAGAGAGAGAGAGAGGGGGGGGGCTTTTTTTTTGAGGGCGCTCGATGCGAAGTTCGTCACAACATGTATGTAGCCCGTCATGTGTGTGGTTCATACTTTCAAAATATTTGTTCGCGTGTCAAGTGATCCTATGTGCATCATGTTTCTTGTCAAAATAAGTGCCTGCTGCAGACGCGTCTAAAGGGTTAATGATAAAAGAGACACTCGCGTTTGCCAGATACTCGCATAATCTCATGCGTAATCAGAGTTTACTGTTTAGGGAGTGTCTTGCGTGTATTTTGTGAACATGAGCGTCTCTTTTATCATAAACGGTTTTGACGAGTGTGCAGCAGGCACAAAACACGTGATGCACATGGTTCACATGACGCAACAAACACATATTTTGAAAACATGCGCAACCAGAGGCGTCATGCCCATTCAAACTGAGGGGGCACGTGCCCCCTTGGTTTTTTGAGCCAAATGGATTTTGCATGCAACCTGAAAATCAAACAAGCGTCCTTGGTAACTTGTCTTTTAATCTGTTTAATATGCACACTATTATCAATTCTGTGCTGCATCCTTGTCACTTTTCAGAGATTTTTGCCGTTATGATAGTGTTTTGAACATGTTACATTACTTTCTGGCGGGAGGCGCTGCAGTCAGAGCAGCCGCAGACGTCATCAGCGTGAGCGCGCTCACGAGGTTTCATGTTGCTGCTGCATTTGGCTATCTGAGGAATTAAAACGTGCAAGAAACGCTCACAACATTTTCAAACCCCAGTACGGTAATGTGCAGTTAACCTCCTCTGTGTAGAAAATGTATGATTTAAAATGTGACCGTCTCGACGTTATATTAGTAGAAATTTCTAGATTCATCTTCTTGGCACAACACCAAAGTTCGCAAGAGTTCACGTGGGCGCGGGATCACACATGCTCACATATGAGGTAAAATTTAATGCAACTTCCTCCAATCATTTTATCTAAACATATTTTTTTAAATCATTATCCATCACGTTGCTATAGCTTATGTCATTTTCGTTGTTTATATACTTTATGGATTTAAAATGACATTAATTTCATAATGCAGTTGTTGTGCTAAATGCATTAATGACACAATTAAAAATTAAGTCATTAAACAAAACTTAAATAAATAAAACATGTCGTTTCTGTTTTAAATATGATACCAATATCATGTCATTATTCAGATTGAATAGTATTTGATATGAAAGTGAGTCAACACTTTTATTTTGGAGTTTTTTCCATGAAGGTTAGAAATGTAAGTGCCATGGAAAAGACTGAAAGCTCTATAATATAATTCGTTTGATGTATGTGTATGCACAAATTTCTGTGAACTGTTCACACTCTGCCCCCTTAAAAAAAATTGGTGCATGACGCCCCTGTGCGCAACACACATTACACTCGAAAACATATTTTGAATTTGCACCCCTTGGATGAGCAGTCACGAGACTTCACTGGATCCTTTGATCTAATTACTCTGTTAGGTTTATATTTAATTGGCATATCTGTAATGTATTTCGGTCCGAAAGCATGTAAATGTAACTGGATGCCAGTGTAAGGACCTGAGGACTGAAGTGATGTGCTCAATTTTTTTGGTTCTGGTCAGAATTCTGGCAGCAGCTGTGTTCTGTATGAGCTGCAGCTGTCTAATGGTCTTTTTGGGGATCCCAGTAAGGAGTCCATTGCAGTAATCCACCCTGCTGGTGATGAAAGCAGGAACAAGTCCTGTCTTGAGACAAAACATCTGATTCTGGGAATATTTCTGAGATAGTAATAGGGATGGGCATTCGATTAAATTTTTTTAGTCGATTGTCGGGAGAATTAACGATTGACTTTCCATTAATCATTAATATTTTTATCATAAAAACTAATTATTTAAGTTTTATAATTCAAAAATGTTGAATACAAGAATACAGCGTGTTTTCCTCCATGAGACCTTTATTACAAGATCAACTTGTCGCACACAGTTAAACTACATTTAGTTAGACAAACGGAACATATATGTGCTTGAATATGCGGTGCTCTTAAGCAGCGGAACCTGCCGCTGCGAGCCGCATTCTTAAACAGAGACTTCATTTGTTCCAAAAAATCATGACCTCTTCATGATTAATTTTTTTAAATCAAAACGGAAGGTCACAGATAACGAAGTATGGTGTCAAATATTGCACCCTGGTGGTAAAATGTTGAATTGCTGCCACACAGTGAAATTAATTTAATTGCTTCAAGACACACGCTTCGCTAGGCAACGCAACCTGCATTAGATAAAAAAAGTATTCGATTAATCAATAACAAATTAACGTCATCGACTAAATTCTTAACGATCAATTACCGATCGTCGATTAATCATGCCCATCCCTAGATAGTAAGCTGATTTGCTTATCGCTTTCACATAACTATTGAAATAAGGTCAGACACCAAGATTTCACGTCTTTAGACCCCTAGAGTCAAGGTATGTGCTAACTTTAGTTTCATCTTTATTTCCAAATACAATGACTTCAGTTTTGTCTTTGTTTAACTGGAGAAACACATCCAACTATTAATTTCATCAATGCACTTACATAGAGAGTCAATGTTGATAGGGCTAAATATATCGGGGTGTCATCTACATAGCTGTGATAAGCAATTTGGTTCTTTTTCAATATTTGAGGAGCATATACAAATTAAACAGAAGCGGTACTAGAATTGAGCCCTGTGGGACTCCACATGCCATGTAGAATTAATGTAAACTCACAAAACATTTTGGTTGAAGAATGTCTGAGCTACTGTATTCCATAATGCAATGCACTTGCATTTTTTGACAAGCCATGTTTTGCAAGTTTCTGTTAGATGAACTCTCTTGTACTCACCCAACATGGCGAATAATCCAGTCATACTGTCAGTTTTCTCCTTCTCTGGTTTCTCGCGTCTGATCTGTTCTCTGTGCAGTACCCATGATGTCATCACACCAAAAAGACTCCCGAAGACATGAAGAAGCATGATGCTGTACAATGAATCTGCCTAACATGTTTAAAATAAAGATGAATAACTCACACTCAATTGCTCTGCATAAAATAGTACATAGTACAAAATGGTATCCAATAGTATATGAGTGATTATATAAAATTGCAGGTACATTTGGTGTCCAACATCATTAATACTTTGGTACTCATTGTCATGGATCACAAGATGTATTAGGCCAAAAGAATATAATATTTTTGGTAAAGGTGTCTTGAGCTGTCTTGTTTAGTCAGTTTTTCCTCTTATGTTGCTTTGCATTGAATAGATACATATGATACATTTTTAGTGCTTTAAATTTAGTACAAAAATCCAGGTTGGGTAAGGTGTGCACTTTGCCTTTTTCTTTCTTAAAACTGGCTAGTATTATATTTTGTAATAGTAATAAGTAGAATTCATGAAATTTGAAGATTACAAGAAGTTCTCCTAAAATCCCTTGGATCATTTTTAACTGGGAAGGTAAACTTCTCTTACATGGAGCAGAGTTCGCACAATCCACTGATTGACCACAAATCCTGTGACTTCCACCAGCGCCATAAGCAAAAGCTGAACCGGATTCGTTTTTCCATGGACCGCTCCCATCGCAACCAGTGCCGAAGCTGCACAGAGCTCTGCCTCGATCACACTAGATGTAGGGCACAAATAACATTGGTTGTGATGCTGACAACATCTTTAATCAGAAAAACATTAGATAGATGTCCTAACCATGGTTATAAAAAAATCTTTGAACAAATACACTGTAAAAAGAAGACCTATTGAACTTAAAATGTTCTATATATATATATATATATATATATATATATTAATTGTTTAGTAAGAAACATCTACTAACAGTTGTAATGTATTTACCTCTTCATATTGATGTAGATCGCCCCATTGTGATGAAGTTGTGGCAGCAGAAAACCATTCATCAATACAGCCCATTGAGTGGCCATTGCAGCCACCAGCAGGTTGAACCCCGATCCACTGAAACCGTAACGTACGAGGAAGGTGGCCAAGAATCCGAAGCCCATGAATATCATCACATGGATATCTTGGAATTCTGTCAAAATGATTGAGTTTCCAATAATGGCAATGTGTCACTTTTAAGAATAGATAAAGGTTGGAATATAAACTTCAATTTCTTAAAAATACTGCTGAAGAAAGACCTCTTATCTACCAAAACCAGAGAGGTCATGGCTCTCCACCCCAACCGCAAGACGCCACACATTTATAAACAATTCAAACCAAACTTTTTGAGTTCTAAAATTCCTGCAGATGGTTTGACACTTTTTTATTTTGAAATAACAGCAATATTTACTAAAAACAACCAGAAAATAAATTTAAAGCTAAATGTGCTGACAGACATTTATGTTCTTTCATGTGTTTGATATCAGCTAAACATAGCAGACTTATGAAAAGTGATCAGTTTGTTGTCGTCTCCATGAAAACAACAGATTTATCTTAAGCTGTAGAATGTATTCAATATGGAAACCCCGAATAATTCATAACACAATAGCTCAAATGTAAAGTATACTTACTGACCTGCATATAAGCGAATGAAAGTCTTTTGGTCAAACTCTCTTGGTTCATGTTGTTCGATTTTCACAAAAAAGACAAACAGTAGAAGAAATATGGTTTCAAGAAGAAAAGTGACAAGCGGAAGTCTTGAACGAAGACTTGGGGCGTATTGAGGAGCCATTATTACTTTGACAAACTCTGAATGTCTGTAATCTTGCCCATCCAGGGATGAGTCCTCACACAGCTGACAATATTGTAAGATGACGTAGAAAAGGCATAGAGGTTTTTCAAAAAACAAACAAACATGTGAACGATTTTTAAAAGCATCTGGTTAATTGCAATAATACATTTTTGGAAAGCTTGGAATGCTTATTCATTATGTGTGTAATACAACATATAAGCAACACAATACAAACAAGCATTATTGTGTAACAGCTAATTTAAACTTTTTATACATTATTTTATACATGTAACAAATATCAGATCATTTTAACAGCATTTATAATTACTTAAAAGTGTTTATAAATGAAATGATTATTTTCTCCCAAAATAGTTCAACTACAGAAAGGTGGGAAATGATTAAAAACCTGGAATATTTATTTATCAGTTAAATAAACAATTTATTATTGCATATCATTCATAGACATGCAATTTAAACAAAAGTAGTGACATTGTTTAAAATAAACCCTTACATTTATCGCAATAATAAAAATATTTCCATATTTAAACATTGTTAGAATAATATTATATGTTATATATTGACACATTAATAATAGAGATATGGAAATTTATTCCATAGTAGGACAGTTTTATCACTTATAGCCTACAATTATTACTAATCAAAATATTAAGCCCCAGTTTATAAACCGGTATGGTTCATACATTATTTTAAAGAGGACATTTCACAAGACTCTTTTAAGATGTTAAATAAATCTTTGGTTTCCCCAGAGTACATATGCAAAGTTTTAGCTCAAAATACCTGCCAGATAATTTATTATAGCATGCTAAAATTGCCACTTCATAGCAGTAATGTGCTGTTTTGGGGTGTTTTCATTCAAAATGCAAATGAGTTAATCTCAGCATTAAATAGCAGTGCCCTCGTTGGATATTAATGCATATTAAGAGGCGGTATTTTTATAAAAAGATCCCCTTCTGACATCACAAGGGGAGCCAAATTTCAATGACCTAGTTTTAACATGCTTGCAGAGATTAGTTTACCAAAACTAAGTTACTGGGTTGTTTTTTTTCCACATTTTGTAGGTTGACAGAAGCACTGGGGACCAGTTATAGCACTTCAACATGAAAAAAGTAAGATTTTCATGATATTTCCCCTTTAATACAACCGTGAAGCCCACAAGCTGTCAAATACTGCTTTGCTGGACAGTGCCATAAGCGAAACGCTATTGGTTATTAAAAACGGGGGGAGGGTCTTCTCGATAGTTCCGTACCGACTTCCTGTTTCAGTTAAAAAGACGTCACCACATCAAATAATGCTGTGCGTTTCAAGGCTCTTCAGTGGGCCTTTAACAGTGGATTACAGTTGTTTTGTATGAAAGTTAAAAAGCCCACAGTAGTTACTGACAATTACACAATGCGAAATAAATATTCAGTTTTTGTCTGGTAATAAAACAACACAACCCTTCATGTGGCAGCTCTCCTAGAGCGTACGTCAAAGCGTAACGGTTAATCCCGCCCAGAGTCATCTCCTATTGGTAAGTGAGCACTACCTGATTTGTCCACAAAGGCAGCGACTGGTCGGGCTAGCAAACCTGTCATCCGCCCCGTTTCCCTTTCTTTGGTACATTGACAAAACAGTGCGCTGCCTACTGGCTATTCCTCACGCCAATCAAAATGACAGCTGACACACGCGTTTCCTATTGGCTCATTCGCCTGTCAATCACACCTGTCTAGGTCAACCATTGCTAGTGTGTGACTGTGCGTCTGCGCCGAGAGAAGGAGGAGGGTCTTCCACTCAGTCTTTTTATTTATTTCTTTGTTAGCAGCGGAAAATAATAAGTACAGCGATATATTCTTCCAAAGGACCGCCAATGTTTCCCTTTCGAACAAGGCAGAACCCTGGACCACACTGCTGAAGGTATTAAAAAGCCCGATTTAAGGGGGCGAGGATGAAGCGGCGCAATGCGGACTGCAGCAAGCTCCGACGGCCCTTAAAACGGAACCGAATCACTGAGGGGATCTACGGCAGGTACGATTCAGAGCTTCCGATAGAACCGTTATGGTTCCCGAAACAAACAAAAGGCTCTGATGTCGTTTTCTTAGTCGTATGTGATCTCACAGAGAAGCTGTAAATCATCTGTTTGTGCTAAGCTACCGTCAACAAAGCTGGTTAGAGGCAGACAGTCGTTTGTGTAGAAATGAATAAGGTGTTGTAGGCCTCATCGCGATGATCGTACAGATGCGTTTTAAAAGAAAGAACCCGCGAAACCCGTAAGTGTCTTTGGGCTCGGGACCCAGCCGTTAACGTCAGTAACTGTCAATCATCAGCGTGAGTGAAGTGACAGGTCCGTTAGTAACCGACACGAAAGCAGTGATCCATCCTGATTCGACTTTAACTCAAGACACTGTAATGGAAATAAGCGCAATTTTGTTTGCAAATCGTGCATGTGAAAGTGCAACAGAAAGCGTGAAGTTTATTCAAATTATAAAGCTGGAAAGCGGTTTAATCAGCATATACATTTCCCCTCAGAAGTAGGACAAACCACTTTATTTCTCTTTTTGTGCATTTTGAGGTGCATTTATATGTTAAAATAACCAGTATCGTAACATTTGACTTGTACTATTGACCTAGATTAGACCATACTATCAACTTAAATGAAAGTCAGCCTTAAACTATTGAAAGGATTAGTGTGGGAAATGAGATAACAAACTGTATCACAAGCAAATATATACTTATTTGTGCTTTAATTGAAGACCCATAAATATTATGTAGCGCATACATTATTATTTTAAATGAATTTAATCCTTTATACAGGGTTCCCACTGGTCATGGAATTTCTGGAATATCATGGAATTTTAAAAAGTCTTTCCAGACATTGAAAGTCAGGGAATATCAGGGATGTTTGCTCTAAATTTTAGTTTCCAATTAACAAAACTTGTGACCATAAGGAATACCTTTTCCAGATCCTGGTGACTACAATTTAAACAGCTGTTTATTGGCACTGTTTATTTTTTTCGCGCCTTTAAGCTACATTTTTATAAACTCACGGTGTACACTACATTATCCAGGCTCACGGCATCCCGGACCTGGGTCAGGAAAATCAGGCTTTTAGTTCGTAAAAGTCACTGAAAAGTCAGGAAATTTGACTTTGAGTGGGAACACTGTTTATTCTAAAATTATTAAGATAGTAAATATCACACAATGATTCTTAATCTTAGTCTTCAATTTTGTGTAATAGTGTTTGTTACTGATGTTAAAAGTCACACAATCTTTACTTCCTAATGTTATAGTTTCAGATGAATTGCATATTCATGTAAACAGAACTGAAAATAAACGTTTAACCAACAAATTTAGAAATGAAATAGATTAGCATGTTTGACACATGATGTTTTTTTGTAAGAGTACTGCCCGTATTCACACTTACAAATGTTATATTTCCGATACTTTTGCAAAATAAGCGTAATGTATGCTGTCAGTAATGCTACGTACACACCAAACGCGGGGCATCGTGCTACTCCCTCTAGATCACACGCAGGATTTACCTTCATGTCATGTTAAATATTTTCAACTTGGGCGAAGACACGTTTGAGGTGAATAGCGCATGTTTTCACGGCAATCGCTGCACCCATATCGCGTCATTCGCATTCCCCACGCGAGGACGTCTGATCGCGTCTTTGCATTGACTTTGTGTGTAATCTACTCGTGCAAAACGTTGAACTCGCATCTGGTGTGAACCCACAGTAAGAGATGTAGTGTGTTGGTCTCAGTGTTTATGTGTGTGTGAACTTTACGCCAAAATCGCTGTTGTAAAGAGATTTAATGCTAGAGGTTTCATAGATTTATGTATTTACTGTTGAAATAACTCTCATTAAAGGGACAGTTTACCTTAAAATAAAATTTCTCTTATGTTATATTACAAACCTGTATAAATTTCTTTGTTCTGATGAACGCAAAGAAAGAATTTTTGAGGAATGTTCATAGCCAAACCGTTCGTGAGCCCCATTTACCTCCATTGTATTCTTTTTCCTCAAAATATCTTTCTTCGTGTTCATCGAAATAAAGAAATTTATAAAGGTTTGTAACAACATGAGATTAAGTAAATGGTGAGAGAAATTACATTTTTATGTGTGAACTATCCATTTAAATGGCTTCGAAATCCGTGTCAGTTCAAGTTGTTGTGTTTTTTTTTTTGTGATTTACTGTATGTATAGTGTTTTGGTCTGTTCAGCAGGTTTGATTTTGTGAGTTTACTTGTGACATCAGTGTGTTAGAGGTCACATAATGTCTTTTATAAAGCTCACCTGTTGAAGATGCAGGTAGATGGTAACTAACTACTTATGGTGCTTTGTATCATGTTGAATATATACAAATAAATATTAATGCTAACATACAGATAATCTGTAAAGTGCTTCTCAGTTCTCACTATGTTTGACTACATTTCAAATGTTGACCCACTGTAAGATGTGAATCTGCATTCGTGTAAATTTGGGGTAATTTTTATCCTCAAACCATAAATCAGACTTAGTTGAGCATTTTTTAGCAATCTTTTAGGCCTGTGTTCATTTATTTTGTTTACTGGATTAAAGTTTTATGAGATACTAAAAATATGAGCTTAAAGTTGTTTCTGTAAATATCATACTGTGTGGTGGTTTATTTGAAGTCTACACTTTTTTTATGCCTGAAGGATATACTATCCTACTCGGCTCTGAATATTTTGTTTTGATTTGGAAAATTGCCACGTTACAAAATTAAAGTGGTTGTGAATTCTGTTTCATATTGACTTGAAAATGTGCCATATGTATTAAAGGTCACATTCTTTCTGATCACATTTTTTAAACCATAGTTAGTGTGTAATGTTGCTATAATAGCATAAGTAATACCTGTAAAATGAAAAAGCTCAAAGTATGCCAGGTGATATATTTTTTCTTTAACAGAATCGCCTTTCAAAGCCTACAGCGAACGTCCAGTTTGAACTACAGCCCTCTACTTCCTGCTTTAATGACGTCACTAGAACAGTTTTTTGACTAAACTCCGCCCACAGGAATACGTCAGTCGCCAGCTAAGCTAACGGCAAGCTAAGCTAACGGCAAGCTAAGCTGCTATCGAATCAAAACACACTAAACAAACTACACAATCAGAACTCAATACGTATTTCTGAAGGAGGGACTTCATAGAACAAGGAAGACATCAGCCTGTTTTTAGGACAGTGAAAATCTGGTATACAGATAAGTAAATAGTGTGAAAAATACTGTGTTTTTTTACACGTGAAACATGAACACATGTTATATTGCACACTGTAAACACAACCAAAGCTTCAAAAACAAAGAAAGAACGGGACCTTTAATATCAGATTATGATCAAAGTGAAACTGGGACAAATGTTTCATGATAAATTTGTATACATAATGCACTGAAGTTTCATTTTAAAAAGATGATGTTCTTATTAGTGGGTGTTTTGTTGACAGAATGACAAAGCTGAACTATTATGAAATGTCATGTTTATAAAGCCATTGTACAGAAATAAAAGCCAGGGAGCATTAGTGTGTCTTTATTTTTGATAGGAGACCAACAATTTTTGGATTTGTATTAATGTTATGTCCTTGTAGCATGTAAATCTTTCTTTTGGGTGAATTCAGTGTAAACTCTGATTTAAGTTTTATCCGTTACAAATTACATTAGCTTGTGTCTGTTGTTGTGTGATTTGTGTACTCAGTGTTTTTCTCAGTGAGTATGACATAAGCCCAGATCTACCAGTCCAGTGACTTTGTTTTTTTGTGTTGACACACAATAAACATGTGTGTCATCAGAAAGCTATTAATAGTGTCTTCAGCACCTGTCGGATCTGCAGCACACCTGTGCTGGAAAAACGTCCAGAGCTTTTTAAATGGAAATTGGTTAATCATAATTGTGAGATTTACAACTTGTATATCCAATTTTTACTCATACACTTTACTCGTACACAGTTTCTAAGTACGGTTTCATAAACCAATTTAATTTGATTCATGATGCGTTGGAGAAAGATCAAGTTGATAAACACAACACTAGTTTCCAGTACCCTTTCAAATTGCGCTAATTGAAATTTTGCATTGAAAATACGGCCAATGGAAACTAGAGATGCAGCGATACCGATACTGGTATCGGGTATCGGCCTCGATACCACATTTTCTAAAGTACTCGTACTCGTTAAAAGTCCCCCGATACCAGGGATCGATACCACGGTTTGAGAAATGTCTATGTTTGAGCGGCGTGTAAGGGGTTAATGCCTCTTGTGTTGTCCAAAGAGGCAGAGTTTACAACAAACTGGAAAACTAGTCCCTTGTTTTTTTGTTAAAGTATATGACTAAAGCTGTTACCTGTAAATTTAAATCATGTTTTTTTATTAAGTACTCCGTATCGGTATCGGCAAGTACTGAAATGCAAGTACTCGTACTCGTACTCGTATTCCAAAAAAGTGGTATCGGCGCATCCCTAATGGAAACACATCAGTTTAGCAAAACCCACATATCGCAAAAACGTTTTTCACGCTCGCATAAGTTGGTGTTTAAGGCAATTCGAAAAATGTGCATAAATGCTGACGTGCATAAGTCACATGATCATTCTTTAAAATTGCAAAATCATGTACTTGTATCCTCCCTGAAATACCTCAAACATTGCTGTGCCCAAATATATGGGAGTTTCCTTGCCATTAATACTTGGATAACACGCCTGGGTCTTCTTCAATTAATAATAATGAGTAGTGTGGTGGTTGTAATATATTTTTTTAGAAAATATAGAAGCTAGGCTAGTGATTCATTTTCTTCCCATTTGTAATGCAATTGGACTTGATTCACTGTTGGAGCCCATTAAGATGTTAATAGTAGATGTATCTAACTGTTCAGTGCCTCAGGATACTGTCTTGCTTGTTTTCATACAGATCTAATGTAGAAATCTTGAACCAGTGATTGTGATCTAATCTCTTTTTCTCTCTGTATGTTTCTCAGTACGTTCCTGTACCTGAAGTTTCTGGTGGTCTGGGCGTTGGTGCTGCTGGCAGACTTTGTTTTGGAGTTTCGCTTCGAGTATCTCTGGCCCTTCTGGCTCTTCATACGCAGCGTTTACGACTCCTTTAGATATCAGGGCCTGGTGAGTGCATGCGAGAAATACTTTTAATGATCCACACAATAAATGATTAAAGAGAGAGGTCCAGATATGAAGATGTTGTCATCATTTACGCCCCCCTCATGTTGATCCAAATATTGTTTTAATATTTCTGAGCTTTTCTTTGATGTACAAATAAAGTGGATGATTTATACTGACAAGCTCCGATATTCATATGGTAGGGAATTTTAATTTAGTTGTGACTTGATTTAGCTCTTTTAATTCATTCTTATAAATCCTGCAGATATCGTTCATCTAGCATATTTATGCCGGAGAGGTTGCCCAAATAGAAATTGATTTTGCACTTCTCAGGACATAGTAGATAATGCCAATATTTTGTCCTTTTTATGAACTGTGAAATGCAAAAATGGATCAGTCACATCACAGGACGATTCAGGACACATCCAACATTTAATCTAAAATAAAAAAGCACAATATAAATTTATGTTAAGTGTAATATCATCTCAAGAGTGATGTTTAACACTAATACGTGTCTCTTTTTGTTTCAGGCCTTCTCAGTGTTCTTTGTATGCGTGGCGTTCACATCAGATATTATATGTCTACTCTTCATCCCCGTGCAGTGGCTTTTCTTTGCAGCCAGCACATATGTTTGGGTGCAGTACGTGTGGCACACAGGTAAGAGCGGCACACCTGTTCACAACACCCTTTCACCCTGTCATTCAAGTTCCTATCCTGGTTCCTACACAGAGACATAAATGTAATGTGTGATTATTTCTTCGAATAATTGTACAGCCCTCTGTTTTGTTTTTTTACTTTTTGACACGAGCATCTTTATCTTTTGCTCCATCTTTGTAAAGATAGGGGAACAGTTTAAAAGTGTTCACAGTTGCCAGCTAATTTTGGACTGTAATTCTGCGCTTTGTCCATTTGCTGTTGTGAGCTTGCATTATATTTTCTCTTCTTAAAGCATTCAGACTGT
Source organism: Misgurnus mizolepis (assembly GCA_025389145.1). Taxonomy (NCBI): domain Eukaryota; kingdom Metazoa; phylum Chordata; class Actinopteri; order Cypriniformes; family Cobitidae; genus Misgurnus; species Misgurnus mizolepis. The sequence goes on from JAIFKI010000017.1 coordinate 35,023,586, forward strand.
GAGCTTGCAGCTGTACGTGTGGTTATTTCTGCTGCTGTGACAGTATAGCTTTGGATCTTGGTGTCAACAAAAGGATTTGCCTCAAATGATTCATTCACTGCTTTATTCAGAGCTGACACTTCATGTGAGAGTCGCATTTTACCACAAGCTCAAAAGAACAAAATATAAGTTGTTATACTGACTTGATGCAGTAATGGAGGGAACATGTTAGGGGAGAACAAAATACTATGAGTAAGGTAAGTACATTATGTGGGGCAAAGAGTTAAAACAATTTCAGAACTATTACGATTTTAATTACGATTTATTTGCAGTGTCGCATTGTTTCAAAGCAGCTTTACATCAGAAAAAATTAAAACACAGAAAATCGAAAAATTATTAAATATATGGAATAGAATACAAGATATTACTTTTATTGACCTCATAAATGATACTATAGAGCAGGGGTCTCCAACCTTTTTGTGTGCAAGGGTTACCACAATGTGGATAAAACCATCTGGAGGGCTACTTTTTTGATATAGTCTTTTCTTTTACTTGTTGATTTTTTTTATTTTACTTGTTTATATGTTTTATTATTGTTTTAAATGTTAACATGCATAAAAGATATATGAAATAAATTAGGGCTGCAGCAACGAATCGATTAAATCAATATAAATTGATTACTGAAAGCTTGGCAACGAATTTCATAATCGATTTGTTGTGTCGCGCGACTCGCGGGGATTTTTGAGTATTAAAAAAAGTTTGAGTTAAATGCGGAGCGAACACACTAGGCCCCCTTGCGCACTGTGTTCTCTGTTGTTTCCGGATATTTAATTCGAGTGCAAGTCCATCGCTGCCAGGGATTCCCCATGGTCTTAAAGCCCGTAAATCTTTTCAGTGCTTCCAGAAAAACGCTGAGTTTTTTGTGATTGTTGCGGGCAAAAATCCTTGAACTTGCGGCACGTTTTCTTAAAAAACAGATGGAATATGCAGGATATTTATGCAATTTTATGCAATGAAATTGCGGGAACTTACAAAAACTGCTGGAACTTGCAAAAACTGTTTGCAGCCTTTCAATGATGTTCACGTCACATAATCACATCACTTCATAACATTCCCATGGCAACAGGGGACATGGCTGTACTTGTGTGAGGTAAATGCAACATTTTTCAACTTTCTGCCAAGATATATGTGATTTTTGCAACGAAAATGAGGGGATTGTGAAATCATGCAAGCCCCGCGTATTTTGCCCACACCCGCACAGAAATCGGAAATTGATGCTTTGAAAGTGCGGCGTATTTGAAAAATGTGTCCCCCGCATAAATATGCGGAGTTTGGCTAATTATGCGATAAATCATGCGATCGCATAATCGCGTTTTTCTGGAGGGACTGTTTTGCATGGGCACTTTACTAAAACAGCGCTTTAAATCGGTTTACAAACTAAAAGACGTTAAATGGACTTGTATATATTTAGAATGACAGACATAGAATACATTGCATGTTGCTTATTTTGTTTAAAAGCATTGTCAATGCCAGTCTACATGTCTTTATAAAAAGGAACTCGCTCTCTCTCTCTCTGTACACTCACACACACTCACTAATGTAAATAATGTACTAAATTATTCTAGGAGCTTATGATTGCTATGCAGCATGATCATGACACACCACAGCAGTTCCTGTACCGCATGATCGACTGCAAACAAAAAGTATTGTTTTCTTCTAGACTAATAAACATGTAGTTCAATTATCCTTTTTTTATTGTATCTCATTATCTCAGTATCAGTATTTTCTTTCTACCATGCACAAATAAAAATGTCACTGAACGTTTGCGGTGTAATTGTAACAATGAGCACTCAAACACACCAAATCAATTACTTAAAGGAATATTCCATTTTCTTAAAAGAAAAATCCATATAATTTACTCACCACCGTGTCATCCAAAATGTTGATGTCTTTCTTTGTTCAGTCGAGAAGAAATTATGTTTTTTGAGGAAAACATTGCAGGATTTTTCTCATTTTAATGGACTTTAATAGAGCCCAACATTTAATACTTAACTCAACACTCAACAGTTTTTTTCAACGGAGTTTCAAAGGTCTATAAACGATCCCAAACGAGGCATAAGGGTCTTATCTAGCAATATGATTGTCATTTTTGACAAGAAAAATAAAAAATATGTACTTTTAAACCACAACTTTTCGTGTAGGTCTGGTCCAGCGCGACCTAACGTAAATGCGTAGTGACGTAGGGAGGTCACGTGTTACATATATAAAACGCACATTTGCGGACCATTGTAAACAATAAACTGACACAAAGACATTAATTAGTATCAGTTGACATACAACAACGTAGGAACGGTCCTCTTTCAAGATGCTTGTAAACACTGGGGCGGAGTTTCGCGTTCGTCCTCTGTGACCTCTTGACGTCATGACGTATTGCGTGGGGTCAGCTGGCGCATCACGACCGGATCTACATGACGAGAAGTTGTGCTTTAAAAGTGTATATTTGTTATTTTTCTTGTCAAAAATGACAATCGTTTCGCTAGATAAGACCTTAATGCCTCGTTTTGGATCGTTTATAGTCCTTTGAAAAAAAAAACGTTGTGTTGAGTTAAGTATTAAATGTTTGGCTCTATTAAAGTCCATTAAAATGAGAAAAATCCTGCAATGTTTTCCTCAAAAAACATAATTTCTTCTCGACTGAACAAAGAAGGAGATCAACATTTTGGATGACATGGTGGTGAGTAAATTATCTGGATTTTTCTTTTAAGAAAATGGACTAATCCTTTAACAACAAAGTTTGCAATGCAGATCAAGATGCATTTACTAAACAAGAAAATGGCATTAGAAATTTTATTTTGTCTTGTTTTCTGAAAAAAAACCACACCTCAAAATTAAGTGATTGTTTGCGCAAAGCAAGCTAAATTACATGCCAATGGGGTAATAAAAATAATCTTGTTTCTGTTTAAGATTATATCTCATTAAGATTATTTTTAACCCATTGGCAGATAATTTTGCTTCTGATTTGTATTTTTCTTTCTTTCTTTCTTTTTTTATTATTTTTTTTGTTCTGGCAGCCCAGGTGCACTTTTTTTTAAAGTCTATATATACATACATGTGTATGTTTTTTGTGTTAGTCAATTTTTATTTTATTTTATTTTATTATTATTACTTTAAAAGCTCAGGGATGTAAAAGATCAACATGTTTGTGCAGTTTCTGAAGATTTCAGTTTTGTTTTTAAATAAAGGGTTGGAAATTAATGCTTTTTATCCGATTCATCAAAAAATTATCGACAGATGAATCGATTATTAAAATAATTGTTAGTTGCAGCCCTATAATAAATGAATATTAAAATCGAGGCTATTAATAGAATGTGCATTGGCTGGCAACTAACAGATTCCATGCGAGCAACCTGATGCCCGCGGGCACCATGTTGGAGACCACTGCTAGAGAGACTATATAGGACATTTATGGTGCTTTTCCATTTGATAGTATAGCCTGGTACGGTTCAGTACTGCTCACTTTTTGGGGGTTTTACACTTTGTTCACTACCAAGAACCTGGTACCTTTTTAGCATCACCTCGGTTCCAGGCAAGTCGTAATGATACCAAAACATGAAGTGTAACACTGCAGATCACTGATTGGTCAGAGAATCGTCGCTACCATCGTCATTGCTAAATGCAAGATTATCCCCATGTGCCGGCTGCCGGGTCATTAGTGCTTTGTTGTAAAAGTTGACAAACTCCCTTTTAGATGTGAAAAACATCCACATGACGAGAATCAAGAACACCATTCCATTGATATGTGTTAATAATCCCACCTATAATCCCACCCACTCTGAAGCGGCACTAAACTGCAATGGAAATGCAAACCGAGCCAAAGTGAGTGTAATACCGTACCGGTGAAAAAGTGCCAATGGTCAAAGACAAAATATGTATGATTTTGGTCATGAAATATTCGAAAAACACTTGCACTGTGTTATATATTTCATGCAGTGTACTTGCATGATCCCAAAGTTTTCAAGGATTTGTAAATTTTAAATAATGTCTCGTCCCTTGTAATAAAAAAAATAAAAATTGCTATTATTGATGTTATATCTGCGCTATCCTTGGCTTTCACTTTTGAATTTCATACATCTCTAAATGCTGAGAATGACATCTCCCATCATTTCACTCATTAAGCTTTGCCTTCGATAGTTCGCCTCTAGCGGTGAAAACATACATATTGTGCCTTTTAATATACACTAGTCAACATTCGAAGTGGATCAAAAAAGTTTATCAAAGGTGTCCTAAGACAAGAACGCATGTTGTCCAATATTTTAAGACAACTTTTATGAAAGGTTTTGATCCACTTCAAATGTTGACTAGTATAGATAGATGACAAGTATTAATTAAAAGGGATAGTCTGTCATAATTTACTCTCCCTCATGTTGGTACAAATCGGTATTCATTTCTTTGCTCTGCTGAACACAAAGGAAGATGTTTTGAGAAATGTTTGTAACCGTTATTGACCACCATTGACATTCATAGTTTGCCCTACTATAGAAGTCAATGGTGCTTCTGTTTCCTGCTTGATTACAAATATCTTCCTTTTGTGTTTAGCAGAACAAAGACTTGAAGGTAAGTAAATAATGGCAGACTTTTAATTTTTTTGTAAACTATCCCTTTAAATGGACATGCATTTTTAGCTTACATGGATGCAATAAAAGCATAAAATGTACCCAAGCATTATATACTTACAAAAAATAATGTTTCCTGCTCATTTATTAATCTTAAACAAAAAAGCAGTACAACAAACACTAATATGATGTAAAATACTTGATATATTATTTGAAATGTACAGTATGTACAGTACAGCAGGCTCATTATTACTGCAACTCACTGCTGTACTGATTTTGATGCCATCTTTAATTTCCTTTCTCCTCTCTGATCTCTCTACAGAAAGAGGGGTCTGCCTCCCCACTGTGTCACTATGGATACTTTTTGTTTATATTGAGGCAGCTATCAGATTTAAAGATTTGAAACACTTCCACGTGGACCTCTGCCGTCCTTTTGCAGCGCACTGGTATGTTTTTTCCGATCGCTCTTTACATAAAGAAATAATGATGTTGATTCATAAATAATAAATGCATTTCTGCTCAATCTGTTCAGTTTATTAAAATAAGTTATGTAACGTATTTAAAGCATCGGATAGGTGTGTCACTATTGAGATACGTGGCAGGGATTGTAGTGTGTTAGTCATGTTGTTTTTGCTGTGACTAATAAATCTGCTTCACTGCCGCTCATCTGACATCTGAGTTTGCATCTGTAAATCCTGCATTCACAACACAATCACAACATTTACATGAAATCTTTTAGTGAATTTCCAAAGCAAATTACAAATGAGAGATCATTCAACATTTTTTCAGAATACACTAAGCATCTTGTTAAAGGGTACCCCTACGTTTAAAATTTAACAATGGGATAGGCTATATGAATGTGAAATCGTACAAATGTCATGGTTTTAATAAACTTGGAAAAAGTATACATTAGAAATCTTTGCTGTCATTTACTGACACAAACAATGCAAATCATCTTTCTTGTGTTGTGTGCAGTATTGGATATCCTGTGGTGACGCTGGGCTTCGGTTTTAAGAGTTATGTCAGTTATAAAATGCGTCTGCGGAAACAGAAGGAAGTGCAGAAAGAGAACGAGTTCTACATGCAGCTGTTGCAGCAGGCGCTACCTCCAGAGCAACAGCTCATACAGAGACAAGAGAGAGAGGCTGAGGAAGGTAAGGCGGGATGAAGGGATGAGTTGATGCAAAATTGCATACTGTGTGCTGTTTCTAGAGCTGCAACAAGTATTCGATAAAATCGATAAAAGTCGATTATGACATTCATTATCGATTAGTTGGTCTGTGACGTCACATGCTCCCGCACCACAACACACGCATCAGCTGCTGTTTCTTCATAAAGTGTGAGCTGCCTGCTCAAAGTCAGTCATGTTTTATTCATAGCTCTGAGGTACTGAACACAATGTTTTACGTTTTTTCTGACTTCTGGCTCGAACACACAGTGTACAGTGATCTCCGTGTAGTTTTATTTTGCAAGCGTGTGAAAGTTGCGTGATCTTATTTCCTAATTTGCGCTGAAATATCAGAGAAAGCTCAAACATGTACATGTACAAAACACTGTGCAGCATGTTTACTGCAGGGGACTCTGACATAATATTAGTTTGCATCCATATAAACTCACGCTCGCGTTTAAAATGACAGCGAAGAGACTCACCCACAGTCTCCACAGACCATCACCTCAAAGTATTCAAGACAGAAGCGGTCAAAGGTGGACAAAAGAGACTTAAATTTAAATACCAAGTGTAAATGTGATGTGTCTCTCTCGTCCACTTTTGATCCGATCTACGAAAACACATTAAAATACCAAGTGTAAACAGCCTCAAAAAAGGATGACCAGGTTGGTTAAAAGCACGGAAGCAAAAACGAAAACGAACGCTGGTTTATAAAGGTTTAATTTCCTTTAAAATAAGTTATTTTGTTTTTGTTTAATTGATGTTGGGTTGTCATAAAAATAGTAATGAAACACAAAGCATCTTTTTTAAAGTAAGGGGGAAATCCAGTTTTTTTTTCACTGTAACAACGCATGTATATCACCACTTTCATATCATAATGGTTTATTTATTTTGTTAAAGGGATAGTTCGGCCAAAAATGATATTAAACCCATGATTTACTCACCCCCAAGCTGTCCGAGTAGCATATGTCCATCGTTTTTCAGACAAACACATTTTCGGATATTTTAGAAAATGTTTGGATCTTTCAGTTGATTAAATGTAATGTTACAGGGTCCACGACCTTCAAGTCCAAAAAAAGTGCGTCCATCCTTCACAAATTAAATCCAAATGGCTCCAGGATGATAAACAAAGGTCTTCTGAGGGTAATCCGCGCGGTGTTGTTGTAAAAATATCCGTATTTAAAACTTTATTAACGTAAATAACTACCTTCCGGTAGCGCCGCCATCTTAGACTCCTCTGTATTCAGGAGAGAGTATTAGCGTAGTTTACGCACTATTCTTAGTGACGTATGACAAATTCGGAGGGCGGGGGGACAGAGCAGCAGCAGAGTAGCCTCCGTAGGCTGCGTAACCTCTCATCCTGAATGCGGACGCGACTAAGACTATTTATTTACGTTAATAAAGTTTTAAATATGGATATTTCTACAACAACACTGCGCGGATTACCCTCAGAAGACCAACTGTTATTTTGTATGCGATTAATCGCGATTAATCTTTTGACAGCCCTAGAATATTCTTATACACATCATCAGTGGTGCTGTCACTAATGTTCACCAGGGGCCCGTTCTTCGTACGTCGCTAACTCAGTTAGCTGGATTTGATTGTTGATGATTTGGCATGATCTTGGATTATTTGGTTCTTCGAAGCTCATTCTAAACTTGGTGTCATAGCAACAGGTCCCTAAGCTCAAACCTGCTCGGGAGCAGGCTTATTTCATGTAAACAAGATTAGTTTGTACCTTTTTAAGCGGATGTGATACGGAAAGTCTGACGCAGTCGCGTATTCTTCATTATACGAGCGCAATCTGCGTAAGATGCATGATTAATATAAAGAGCTTTTCAAATTCAACACGTAATAAAAAAAGAATATATTAATTAAATCTTTTAGCGATGTTATTTAAAAAATATATAATATAACAAATATGTTTTTTCTGTACTTGTGCGACTTGTTTTTGTGTAACAGGTGTTTGATTATTATTCTTAAACGAATGACATGCTGATCACATTCATTTTAAATTTGTTTGAATTTTCCTTAATAAAAACAGCAATTAATCATACCCAGCACTAATAGATGTTATGTACAATAAAGACTATTACTCAGTGTGAAATAATTTTCATTTGAATAAACTAATCTCCTATTTTAGTTTTGTCTTTAGATTGTCAAGTAGCTTACAATGTCATGCATAAAAAGGGTTTTCGTTTAGTAATTTCTATCTGTTCTATCTTTAAAACGTTGTCTACAAATATGTTACCCTGTCCCTGTTCTGTGACAAAAATGACCAAAATAACCAAATACGTTTTTTGCACATATTTTCACATATCTTTATCTTCTTTACTACACTTTTCTGTGCAGACTCAGCAGATGCAGGACTTTCGGTTAACGTGGAATACTGCTAATATAGTCAGAAATCAGTTAAGAATAATGCAATTGAAGTAAACTTATTTAACCACTTGCATATAGTTTCTCTAAAGGACTACAATCTGAGAGGATTTCTTTACTGTCATGTGCATTGCTATCAGAAACGGTTGTATTTTATAATCTTTTGATGTAGAATAACATTACCATTCCCTTACTGCACATCATACTTTATTTACCACATTATTGGAAACTGCTAAAAGTGTTGGTGTATTATCTACAACTGCACAAAAGAGAGGAAAACACTATCTTATAATACACTACAATTAAAATTTTATTTATCAGGAATTAAATTGTTGCATTGGCTGTCGGTTTAAGAAAGAGCAACTGCTCCAGAGATGATCTGTACAATCAGCCAGTTTAGAGACATCACTCCTGCCAGCACATCACATGAAGATGGAGGGCCACCACCTGTGTTTTTTTATTCTGCTTTTTAAGTTGCTGTTACAAACAGACAAAATACCATTTAACTGTTTTTAAAAGAGACTTAAAGTACTTTAGGAGCATCAAATTTTAATTACAATCATTAATTTCAATCTTTGACAAGCATAGCAAAGATATCAAGATTATATTTTTACAGAAAATTTTGAATTATTTATGGTGATTTATGTACTAAAGTAGCTTTAACTGGGTTTTTAAATTCAGTCACATAAAACGTTCACAACCTTCCATCAATAGCTCTCAGACTGCAGGGGTTAAAAATGGGGCGTGTTCTTGGCCATTGTAACAACTGGCCAATCACAGCGTGGCTGATCAGTGTTTCTACTATCGATATGTATTGACTTTTCTTGCAGTGCACGAACGCGCAGTGATCTCAGATAATTCAATCCTGCCATAATAATCATCAACAGCAGTGGTGTTCAAAGAACCAAATAAGCGAGATTATAATTAGCCAGATCTAAACTTCTCGGATGTCTCATTTGATCTCGGATGTATTAAGCGACGTACGAAGAACGGGCCCCTGGTCTTAAAGGGCACATATTATGTAAAATCCACTTATACTTCCCCATTAAACCAAAGTGGTCTCATAAGGGGGCGTGTACACCAAGGCATTTATGCCAGTGGCCCACGTATGTTTTCAGTTGTTTCCAATGGAGGCATCGTGCTTTGCAGCAGCTTAGTTTTTTTTGCGCTGAGCGCACATAGTTCAAAAATGTAACGCTCAGCTCGTCAATATCACTTCTCACTCAGTCGTCCAATCACAGTGGAGAGGGGGCGGGAAAAATATCAGAACCAACCAGCACATCATTCATCAACTGATGAACGAAGCAAAGTATCATTGCAACTAAAGTACTTAGCTGGAAAAAACGTGGGTAAGGCCCACAGCCGGCATTCGTTTGCTGTTTTCAGACGCGTTTAAATGCTTTGGTGTACACGCTCCTTTAAGGGGGTCTCACACCGGGTGAGAAGCGTCGCATAGCGTCACGTCTAGGATAACTCGGATGTATCCTACATACGGCGGACATACACAATAAATAGCCCGAGTTTAGTCAGATAGTGTCTACGTAAAAATGCTAAATATACGTTAGCAGCCAATGTTAATAGTTAACGATTTTGGACAAATATGATTAAATTTAATGTTGAACTATGTGAGTGGCGCGATTGGAACAATGTCCAGATTTGCGTACATTCATAGAAAATAATGTGTTCTGTTTTTAGATTCATGGTGCGGCGCTTTTCGTCCGGTGTGCGACCCCCCCCCCCCTTTAGACATTCTGTTTTGATTCTCGTTAATGTGACATCACACTGATAAAGCCCCACCCACGGCCACTGACTGACTGATTATTTTACCCAAAATCTTTTATGAATATGTTTGTTAGCATGTTGTTGCGCTAATGCGGCTAAAGATACTATTGCAGGGCTAAACATAAAGGACTGCCCGGTGGCCCGTGGGCAAGCGTGAGAGACGTTTGGGCCAGTAAAAATTATTGTCACTTGCCCGATCGGGCCAGTGCTTCACCCTCAGTTCACCCTCAGACATTTACTGCATTAATTTGCACAATTTGCTTTCAGTTTACAGGTAAAGCAAAACAGTTAAGAGCCTTTTTACGTTGGAACATGTCTGTTGTATATGTATGCAATTATATTTGACTTTTGAATTTTTATTTTCAAATGTGTGACAGACACTGAATTTTTTTTATTGACGCCAAGTAAAAATTTTGGCAGGGCAAGTGAAAAATATAAAAAATTATTTGCGTTGAGCCCTATTGTCTCAGACTGTTTACAGGAATCAGATCTATTTTTAACCAAAAGCGCTCACTCTCTGTTTTTAAGCTTGTTTGCATGTAAAGGTACACGCATAAAAACAGCGCTGTTTAAACCGCTCCCTCATAGGGGCATTTTGATCAGTCTAAAATAAATGATCTGAAACGTCACAGACACATCTATGCACACCTGAGACTTGTATTACATCTTGTAAAATTGGCATAATATGTGTCTTTAAAAAAAACCTGAATTTTTTTACTTCCCTTTGTTGCAAGTTGCTGTAAGCATAAGTTTAATGAAATATTATTGGTTAAAATGTCTCTCTCTTTCTCAAGCACCAGCATCTAAAGGACTAAATGATGTAGACTCTCCAGCTGTGGCACAGAACGGCTCCGCATGCGGAAAAAAACCCTCGTCCAACACTTTACCAGAACTGGAATACAGAGAGAAAGAACGAGGCAAGAACGAGTCGAAAAAACAACACAACAACCACAATCAGAACCATCACAGCAGCACCAGCAGCAGCATCTTACCATCGGTGGACAGTAAAGCTCAGGAGATTGAGTACATGGAGAACCACGTGAACAGTAAGAGACTGAGCAGCTCAGATCTGCTGGGCAGCACTGAGAACCTGCTGAAGGATGAACACTCTTCATCTTCCTCATCTTCCTCGTCCTCCAATTCCAACAAAAATTACAAAAACGCCAGCGGAGGCGGCGGGAGCTCTTCGCCCCGAGGGCACGGAACGGCAAACGGAAGCGTGCCGTCCAACTCCGGGCCCTCGTCGTCCAGTAAGGGGGATAAGAAACAGAAGTTTGGAGGAGGAAAGAATTCAGCATCCAACAGAGACCCTGTGGAGAACTGCATTCCCAACAATCAGCTGAGCAAACCTGAGGCGCTTGTCAGGTTAGTGATGCACATCAAAACGTGGAAACTGTTTGACGGCACGTACTACTTGGCATTCACATCATACTTGAATGGGTTAATTAGATCAGTTTTTAATTCTGATATAATTATGTTATAATAACCTTTTCTCTTTCGGACAGAGTTTGGTCCCATTATTCCATTCTCAAAGCATCTGCAGCTTATGTATTTATGTAATTAAATTGCATCCTTTAGTGCTTTATTAATCACAATATTGATTTAAATTTTATTAATTGTGTACATAAAAAAACAAATTGTGACCTAGACAGCATTTTTAGGCAACATACAGCATTTCAGATCCCAAACATGCTATCTAGCTAGGCATTTCACCTTATTCTTAGGCACGACTCTTTTCATCGATCGCTTTAATCCGAGTGACTCATGTGTTTGTTTATCAGGCTGGAGCAGGATGTTAAGAAGCTGAAAGCAGACCTGCAGGCAAGCAGACAGACCGAACAGGATCTGCGCAGTCAGCTGGGCTCTCTGGGCAGCTCCGAACGCAGCATACGCTCTGAGCTCGGACAGCTGCGACAGGAGAACGAGCTGCTTCAAAACAAGTGAGATATTCATCTTTTAACCATAACAAAGGCTGGGAATGTACCTGCGTTAATGCAAACTCTGTGTGTTTGTGCGTGCAGGCTTCATAACGCCGTGCAGGCGAAGCAGAAGGATAAGCAGACGGTGGGGCAGTTAGAAAAGCGCTTGAAGGCCGAACAGGAGGCTCGCGCGGCAGCAGAGAAACTTTTAGCGGAGGAAAAGAAACGCAAGAAACTTGAGGAAGCCACGGCGGCCCGTGCGGTCGCCCTCGCTGCCGCAACCAGGTGCTTTATGGATGCTAACCATCCTTGTTTCAATACGTTATGAATTAATACATTTATTTTCTTATTCTTTTGCTGTTTTTTTATGTTAATGCATCAAACTAATTTGTGTGTCAGAGGTGAATGCACAGAGTCTCTGAGGAGGAGGATTTCGGAGCTGGAGACGGAGTGTAAGAAGCTCACGCTGGACATTAAGGTGAAAGAGGATCAAATCAGAGAGCTGGAGCTTAAAGTCCAAGTGAGGAAACTTTCCTGTGTTTAGAATCCACATTAACTTAAGCATCTCCAACATACAGTACATTAACTGTCTCCTGCTCGCTCTTTCTGTCACATCTCTCCAGGAACTGCATAAATATAAGGAAAATGAAAAGGATACAGAGGTTTTGATGTCGGCACTTTCAGCGATGCAAGATAAAACACAGCACCTGGAAAATAGCCTCAGCGCTGAGACCCGGATCAAGCTGGACCTGTTCTCTGCACTCGGAGATGCCAAAAGACAGCTGGAGATTGCACAAGGTTTGTCATTTAATGTACACACACTTTAAAGGGATAGTTCAGCCAAAAATGAAAATGATCCCTTGATTTACTCACCCTCAAGCCATCCTCGATGTGCATGATTATTTTTTTAGACAAACGCAATCGGGATATATTAGAAAATGTCCTGGCTGTTCTGAGATTTATAATGATAGTAAATGGTGCTTTGAATTTAAAGCTCAAAAAAGTGCATCCTTTCTTCATGGAAGTAATCCACATGGCCCAGAGGGTTAATAAAGGCCTTCTGAAGGCAATCAATTTTTAAGAAAAATGTAGGGGACAGGGCACAACCTAACGCTTTTTGGTTTTGGCTCAATCGTTCAAAAAATATTTGCGTTTAATTAATTTTATTTTTACACAAGCAACACACACATCTCTGCTAAAATGACCATTTGAAGTTTGTTTCTATTACTTACCGTTACAGTTTCAAAATCAAATTCTGAGATAATGAAAATCAAAGTCTAGATTTTAGCCATTCATTTCATTATGATTTCAATCTTTGACGTGACCTTATTCAATTAATATTAAATATATGAACAAAAATACATTTGAGACACGATTTTTGATAAGACAGGCACATTTATTTTGTTGACAGCCAGCAATCATTCATGTGTAGCCTATTTAAAACAACAGCAAGAATTACGCTAACGTTAGCGTAGATATCGTAAAGTAAGGGGTTAACACAGCGCTACAATTAATCCCGCTGGGTGAAAATATTTTCAAGCCAACAAAAAAAGTTGCTAAGAGCTGCAGACATATTTCAAAATGATGCTATATTTTAGTAAACAAGACACTGATTAATATGACATATGTTTGGATTTGGTATCTTACAAACCCAACTTAGATAACGAAAAAAAAAACATATGATGAAAAATGTACTTGCATGCCACCAAAACACTCGTTCATCATTAACTCTCTGGAAAAACATTATACTTTTCCATACATTTGCGGGAGATTGTCTTTTGGCAGCGTGAAAAAAATACTGGAAAACCAAAACACTCAACCTTGTGCAACAATGTAAACAGTCCGTGTTACATTTTCTTTCAAATTTAAAAAATAATTTCTCCTTAAAAGAAGACCTATCCAAGTCTCACTCTTAACTAGTATTTTGTCAAATAAAAAAATAAACTAAATGCTTTTCTCTGTGTTTGTTCTATTCAGGTCAGATCCTACAGAAAGACCAGGAGATAAAAGATCTAAAGCAGAAGATAGCAGAGGTGATGGCCGTCATGCCCAGCGTGGTATATTCAGCAGACACGGGCAGCATGACCCCAGTTACGCCCCATTACTCCTCCAAGTTCATGGACACCAGTCCATCAGGACTGGACCCGAACGCATCCGTTTACCAGCCCCTGAAAAAATGAATGCTTGTTTCCCACCACAACAGACCTCCACTCATTCTTTCATACACACACACACAAACAGACAGACACACACGCACACATACACGCACAGTGTTCTCTGGTTGTTTTTTTCCTCCATAGGCCCAGATTCAGTTCATCTTTGGCATGTCTGTGGCTCAGATTGTTTTTTTTCGTCTTCTAATACTACAGCTTCTTTCCTGGGCAGAAGGATGTTGTATTGTGTGACTGTATTTGTTGTAGTAAAAAACAAAAGACAAAAAAGAAAAAGGAGGCTTTTAAGGGACATCACACGTCGAGTAGGAAACTGCTGTTTCTTTTCTCTTGTAAATGTTTAGAAACCTCACAGAAGTTGGTGAGTATCTTCCCTCAGTCAAGTTCAGAGATCACTTCACCTCCATGTTGGTTTTTTATTTTTTGCTTTTTTGGATGGGAGGGGGAGAAGAAAGATGGACCCTAAGTGTAAGATCCGTTGTCCCAGGTGCTCTAACCCATACAAGAGATATTTTTACTGAAGAATGTCACAATTTAAGATGCTAAGAATGTACTATTTAACTAATAGAAAAAAATAATAATTGGCATAATGCAACGAAATTATTTAATCTGACAATTCAGTCTTTAATGAATGGTGATGAATCGGTGTTAGTTTCTGATCAAGGCAAGCTGCGATGTTACAAACCACATGCAAACGACCCCTTACTAGTCTTTTTTTTTATCACTATTGAAAGATAATCAGTGCCTTCATACGGGACCTCATTGGTGCACCTCAAAGATCTCTTCCCCTTTGCCATGCCTCAACTAGCCAACCTGGTTACCGAGCATCGGTTTGACGGCTCTGCTTCTGTTTGATCCTCTTACAAGCCTTGTGAATTCGGTCATTTGTTTACATTTATTTATTTATCCAGCATTGCACTATTGCGTTGTTGACTTCAAGCTCGTAAGGGAATATGTTAAGTATGAAAACGCACGACACTCTCTTCCCCCTTATTTTCTTATTTTGTTGGCCATCTTGCAGTATCAGATGTGTAGTCCAGTGCCAATGTAGTAAGGCTGTAATTTAGTTGAATGAGGAAAGTGTTTCAGACCCATCTGGTTACTGGCTGGTCCAATGATCGAAGCTAGAGGAACGTATTATTATTATTATTATTATTGCTATATCGTTTTTGTCTCGTTGGCAGAGGAATACTCGGTTGTTCCACTTGATGGCGCCAGTGCAAAAAGTATTGCCACTTCACACTCTTAACTCAAAAGTGTTTTCATAGGAATATTACGGTCACTGTGGAAATGAACAGAGAGCTTGAAGTATTACTGAGCTAATGTCAAGCAAACCCACTTATTTGTGTTTAAAGCTAACAAGATTTCCGAGCTCAACCCAGTTCCTTATAACGATCACGGCGCCACAAATCTTAACCAGTCAGCTTAAGGTTCTGGTCCGGATGGTTTGGGTGGGGTGGGGTTATTGTGTTAGTATTGACTTTTGATGGGCGGGAGGGGGGTTGGGGTAGACAGAGTCAGTCCTATGTGGTATTGTAGTTCTCCAAGATGGTTGTTGTTTTCGGTGTCTGTGTTTTTCAAACTATGATGTGATGGAGGACTTAAAAAGTTTGCGATGTTCAAGTGGTTTAAATGAAAGAGGGAAAAAAGAAAGTTATTCTGTTTATTTGCCCACTGTCATTTCTCTCTTTTCTGTCTGTTTGTCAGCCAGAATTTTGGCTGCGTTCTCGGTCTCTGTGAGGTTTCAAGTAATAAAAGTTTTTTTCTGGCATTGCTTTTCTGTGTTCTGCTCATTTATTGTTGCGAGGGCTGATAACTTTGACAAAACTGAACTGGAAACAGACTAAAGTGTGGTATAACCATGAGGGCGCACGATGCAAAGTTCGTCACAACATGTTTGTAGCCCGTCATGTGTGTGGTTCGTAATTTTAAAATATGTGTTCCGTGCGTCAAGTGAACCTGTGTGCATCACGTGTCTTGTCAAAATAAGTGCCTGCTGTAGACGCGTCTAAAGGGTTTCTGATAAAAGAGACGCTCACATAATGTCAGAGTTTACTTTTAAGG
This sequence comes from Misgurnus mizolepis, assembly GCA_025389145.1. Lineage (NCBI taxonomy): Eukaryota > Metazoa > Chordata > Actinopteri > Cypriniformes > Cobitidae > Misgurnus > Misgurnus mizolepis. The sequence continues at coordinate 35,039,661 of JAIFKI010000017.1, forward strand.
GAGTGTCTTGTGAGTATTTTTTGAACGTGAGCGTCTCTTTTATCATAAACGGTTTTGACGCATGTGCAGAAGGCACTTATTTTGACAAAACACGTGATGCACATAGTTCACATGACGCAACAAACACATATTTTGAAAACACGAACAACACATGACACTCCGAACACACATTTTGAAATTGCGCCCCTCAGATGAGCAGTCACGAGCCGCCCCGCTGAAATGAGCTGCCCGATTTTACCTAATCGATTGTGACCACCAAAATATAAAAAACACAATATTGCATAATTAACTCTTCATTGTTTAACATTGGCTCTTAAAGGGATAGTTCACCCAAAAAGAAAAAATCTGTCATTTTCTCGTTCTAAACCTGTATGAATTTTTTTTTTTTATGAACACAAAAGTAGATATTTTGATAAATGATGGTAGCACACAGCTGATTGTAACAATTGACTTCCATAGTAGAAAAACAAATATTATGGAAGAATTGTGATAATGAAGTGCACACAGTTGACGGTACCCATTAAATTTAGTTTTTCCTACTATGGAAGTCAATGGTTACAATCAGCTGTGTGCTTACCAATTTTCAAAATATCTTCTTTTGTGTTCATCATAAAAAATAAATTCATACAGATTTAAAATAAAATATAGAGAATAATAATGCCATAATTTTCATTTTTGGGTGAACTATCCCTTTAAGAAAAAATGCTATTTCATGTTTAAGTTACTTTGGATAAACACATCTAGTAATTAATTATCACCTTATGTTGCTTTGTTCATGGGGTTGGAATTGCTGCAACACATCTGCATATATTTATTTTAAGAAAAAGTCACTTGGTTAAAAAATGCACATTTTTGCAGCAAAATGCCTACAGATTCTCCAAGCAGTGTGAGTGTATGAGCGTGATGCCGACATCTTTCATGCATAAGAGATTATTAAGTGCATGAATAAATAAGCAAGCAGAGCATTCATATTAAACACATCTTTTTATAACCATGCTGATAGGCACTTCATTAACCTCTGTAAATGTGAATCCACAAGCCATTCTGCACATAACTTCAGCGATATGATGTCAACTGCTACAGTTCATTTTTAGATATCCATGATAAGTTTTCTACATCACTACCTTAAATTGTCCTACTAAGTAGCTAACCGTCATCATTTTCTCACTTTTATGTTAAACCTATCTCAGACATTGCTACTATATGGGCTTTGGGAAACCTGGAATTATATATTGCACATGAGTGATGCATTACATAAAAAATTTAAAAGTAAATCGATGGAAAACCTTGACGGAGCACAAAAATTATTTACCCATAAAATCAACCAAAGGCTCCGGACTGCTCTTTTCGGCATATGGAGGTATTAATAATGCACAGAAGCTGGGTTTAGTATGGCACCCACACCACATTCCTAGCGTCCAGTAGATCAGGTTGAACTGGGAGAAGAAATTATTCCCACAGGCTTTATGGATGTTGTTTCACATTCAGCCTACCTTTAGGAACGTCATCCATTAGGATCACACGCATGTTGGCAAAATATAAACCCAGCTTAAACCAGCATAAGCTGGTAGCTGCAAGGTGGCAGTAGCTGGATTAAGCTGGTCCTCCCAGCCTGGCAAAGCTGGTTTTAGCAAGTCTTCCAGACCTGAGAGACCAGCTTTAGTATGGAAAACATCACATTATGCAATGCATTTGTTTGTCTAGTTCTATATATAACAAATTTGCATTGGTGAGCCTTATGATCTTGCCTAAGACCAGCCTTACTTTTATCCAAAGCCACTTACAATTGCTATATAAGCCTTTCACAAACAGTGTCGATACAATATGCTCACTCAGGAATGCTGAAGGTCTGGATGTATCACCTGAACGCTCTTAAACATTACATCACATTGTATATTCATCAGTTACCATCTCCTCTCTTTATCCATCCACAGTCATGTTTACTGTGTGTGTTCACATGAAACTAAACAGGTTTTGGTGGGTCACTGTGGTGGTCAGAAGAACCTGATGATCCAGTCAAGATGACAAAACACAACGACTTACTCAGATGAACACTCTTACCTGCTTTTCACTTCTCGCTTTTATTGACATTTCTTTTCTTTTTCATTGGGTGATGATGGGCTGTCAGTGAAAGAGGAAAAAGCTGAGCGGAGACATTTCAAAAAGGTTAATTTAGTCATGGACAGTACACAGTGGCCCTTGAAAGTAAATGGACACAAAGACACACTTGAATGTCATTGCATTTGATCAAACCAAAAGTGGTATGAAAACACATTGATGACCTTTTCTCAGAATGAACTTCACTTTTAGAAACTATTTGCTTCTATGTTTAACCAGCTAGTATCAAGATGATTTTCAGTAGTTGTATGAAGTCAGTTTAGACACAGGTGTCCTAACACAATTGTAAATTAGTTTTTCACAGTAATGAACATGATCCACAAACGTATGATGAAAATTTTTGAAATTTTGACTTCACAATTTGGGTGCCACGATCCAATTTTTTGGCGTTAAACTATTATGCACTAGAAGTTTTTTTTATAGCATATGAACAACAACAAGAGATTTATAGCAATGCATTGTACATAAATGCCATCAGTATACACATGCATATGATTTACATAATCGAAACAATAACATAAAAATAACCAGAGAAAACAAAAAAAGGCCCCCCATATAAATGTGATGCAGTTTATTTCAAATTTGCAAAAATTATTAGAAGCCCTGGAAGCTTTTTTATTTTTACATTTATTCAACACAAGTATTGCTTAAATTCGTTAATAAAATTGACCAACAGACCACTTCATTTTATGTATATTAAACTTCCCAATTAAGACCAGTAATTAAAAATAACATAGGCTTTTTCAAATATTCACATATATCATTATATCCAACTCATCCAGTTTAACAACTATATTACATTTTCTTGTAATAATATTTTCGACATCAAACCAAAATATCTTATGTAAAAGCAACGAAAAAAATAAATTATTTTTTTATTTCTCGTTATTACAAAATTATATTTAATATTTAAACCTCTCTAATAGATGTTTTACTGATAAATTATGTGCATTATTTTTTAAATGAAACTTTTTTTGCTTGGTTATTAACAAAAAGTATAAACTCTTCTTCAAGCCTTGCGCCAATTTAAATATCTAAATATTGATGATTAAAAAATATCTAGCTGGGGGATATGTAATATCATGTATTAAGTTCCTTTTAAAATTATTTGAAATGCTTTCTTTTAAGATATTACTATTTTCGATAAAAATAGGCGATGTCAATACGCAACCGTCATGTCAATCAAACACGCGCCCGTTCTGTTTATATACACGCGCGAAGCTCCGCCCAACCTACGCTCACTCGCGCCCGGCGTCATGACAAAACATTATCCGGTTAATTTACATACTCAACTCCGCCTTGCCAGGCGAGCATGTTCGTACATCCACCCGGGATTGTCCGCAAAAACAGGAGGAAAATCACTGGCTTCTCGAGAAGCTTTCATTTCCCGCGGTGAGAGGATCGGGTTCGCGAAGAATCTCGTCCTCAGGACTAAACATTTTCAAAATACATTATTATACAACATGGACGCGTTGAAATCAGCCGGGCGCGCGATCATTCGCAGTCCGAGCCTGGCAAAACAGTCATGGATCTCTGGAAAACACAAAAGTGAGTTTAACAGCTGTCAGTCTGTCTAAAATGGCCTTGAAAGTTTTTGTTGATGTCTGTTGATTTGTTATGAAGCTCAGAATCAAAGTAAGTTCTTTGACACGTCTGTTTCCTCTGTTTAATTCGTATGTCGTTTACCGATTCACACCGGTTAAGCATTTACCCATGGTTTTACTTCAGTAATCATAGTTTAACTGCAAAACTGAAGTAAATTTACTATTTCCTCACTGCAGGAATCATAGTTTAACTATGACAGTAGTAAAACGATTGTCATACACATGGTAATCAATCCTAAAAATGTGGTTACTGTACTTTTACTACAATTAAACCATGGTTAATTTTAATAAGGGATATTAGTCGACTGCATCTATGGTACAAGTTCAGGAAATAGAAACTTAAGATCCCTTTGGGGTCTGAAAATTGACACGGGAGATCAGATCAATGCGTATCGATCTGTCTGTAACATCCCGGAATGACGTTACAATCAATGCGCTCGTTGTTACTTTTTATCGAGTTCTTGCGTCGTGACGTCACCGCCGAGCTCTTCCGCTCCTAAAAGTCAAGTTCTTGACATACCACAGCTATGGATTTAATAGATCAACGTTGTAATTCGCTCACATATCCGCTAAAAATTCACATCACCACATCGCAAACACTTTGTGTTACAGATCAATGATCTCCTCTCTGTTCTTCTTGAAGTTCACGATGTCTTTATGAAGAGAGGTTGGCTTGCTGTAAAGAACTGAACTGATCTTGGCAACCCGGTGTTGCTAGGCAATCCTTTTCAGGTGTGCATACCAGTCTGACACGGGTTCGCTTTATTTGGTTAAAAAAAAGAAAGTCTGTGTTGGTGCTCTCTGGGGTATTTATTTTCTGCCCCAATTAAACCCTTGAACCCTCGGCAGTCACACCTGTGGGTTTGCATGCACTATACTAGCCGACAGATGTAAGTGTGTGTCTCCTGTGGCTGCTGGTTTCACTGGATCCAGTGGTGTCTTTGATCTCAGTTGTGGTGTGTATGCTCTATGTGCAGCTGTCAGCTCATGATTTCAGTCCATCTGTTGCATTGTAGCTTTGCACAGAAAAAATCTCACCTGATGGCATTTTTGTTTGGATCTGCTGGGGAACCCCTGAACTGTCAGATAGATGTAATCACCCTACTGCGATGTTTGGGGTTTTATTGATGCCCATTGTGTTGTTAGCATGTTTGTATAAATCAGATTAGAAAATATTGTATGCAAATGTATTGTTTCTCTGTAGTGTTTTTTTGATATCAAAAATATACTGAAGCAACAATTTTTTTTTGTTAATGCACATTTAAGACCTCACAATATCTTCCTCTTCACATGTGAAGTGAGATGCCATGCTTTGCTGTGCTCTCACACGTTGAGTGTGGTTTTGTGGTGGGGTCAGATATATTTTGCACAATTCTTGTTCAGTCAGCCTCATTGCAAAGCCAGTTGTTTTACTGACGAACTTGCGACTACAAGAGCGGTTTGAATTGCAATATTGCATGCTGAGGAACTGTTCTGGAATCAAACACAAATGACGAATGCTGCTTTAAAGTCATCTTGCAAAGTTCATTTTTATATGTTTAGAAGTTATGGTTACAATGTGATGTGTGGTTTTGGTCAGAATCTAGTAGACGTGTTAGGCAGTTTCGTATTTGTCTCCTTTTTTCGTTTTCCTGTTTAACGGAGGGAGATTTTCACTACAGTAAAGAATTAGTTAACACTGATCCAATTTTGTTTTGTATGCCCCAACATTAAATTCAAATTTAATTAATTATGTTGTAATTAAATTGTGACTGCTGAGTTAGCCGCGCTATATGCTAGACAATGCTATGCTAGCGTTTAGGCTAAGTCCATACTAAAAAACCCCACACAAACTTACTTCTCAGAAAAGTCTATTAACAATCTCCAAACAATTGATTATTCCTTAAAGGATTAGTCCATTTTCTTAAAAAAAATCCAGTTAATTTACTTACCACCATGTCATCCAAAATGTGGATGTCTTTCTTTGTTCAGTCAAGAAGAAATTATGTTTATTGAGGAAAATATTCCTGGATTTTTCTAATTTTAATGGACTTTAATGAACCCCAATACTAAACAGTTTTAATGCAGTTTAAATTTGCAGTTTCAAAGGATTCTAAATGATCTCAAACAAGGCATAAGGGTCTTATCTAGCGAAACCATTGTCATTTTTGGCAAGAAAAAAAGCACTTTAAAACCACAACTTCTAGTCTTCCTCTGGTCATGTGATGCGCCAGTGCGACCTTACGTAATTGCATAATGACGTCAAAAGGTCACGTGTTACATATATGAAACGCACATTTGCGGACCATTTTAAACAATAAACTGACACAAAGACATTAATTGGTATTATTCGACATGCAACAACATTGGAACAGTCCTCTTTCTCCACACTTGTAAACACTTCGACGTAGTTTTGCATACGTCATTTGTGACCTCTTGACGTGATGACGTATTGTGTAAGGGCATGCTGGCGCGTCACAGGACCGGAGGAAGATAAGAAGTTGTGGTTTAAAAATGCATATTTTTTATTTTTCTTGCCAAAATGACAATTGTTTTGCTAGATAAGACCCTTATGCCTCGTTTGAGATCGTTTAGAGTCCTTTGAAACTGCAATTTTAAACTGCCTTAAAACTGTAAAGTGTTGGGGTCCATAAAGTCCATTAAAATGAGAAAAATCCTGGAATGTTATCCTCAAAAAACATAATTTCTTCTCGACTGAACAAAGAAAGGCATCCACATTTTGGATGATATGGTGGTGAGTAAATTAACTGGATTTTTTAAAGAAAATTGACTAATCCTTTAAATTCCGTATATTCGTCTGATACAGGCTCAAACATAAGGTCTGTTTACACACACAAAGAGCTACTGAAGGAGCTGCTCTGAGAAACAGCCAATCAGAGCAGAGGTCAACATTATTATTCATGACCCTTTCATATAAGGTAATAATAGACCACTTCATTCTGGGGGCAAATTCTTGATTTGTTAATGGACATGTAGAACCGTTTCTGGATAATTTTTGCTCTAAATAAAGCCACATACCTTCTATGTAGATATCAGAGAACAATTTAACATATTATTGCAATGCATTTTTTTAATTATAATAATAATTTATACATAATTATATTATGATTTCAAAAGGGTAGGTCTTTAAACAGCTAGTCAGATATGCTATTTAAACAAATGAGACCTAATGAATAAATGACTCTAAAAACCCTTGTTAAGCGGGGTTACACTTTAATGTGCGTACAATGCAATGTTATATTTTCTTGTTTTTGGACACTGTTCCAGTGTAACTGAACTACAGTCATATACTGAACTAACGAGAGCGAGAAAAAGAAGTTGATTATAAAGCCCACCTACACGAAAACTGATTGGTCTAGCTATCAGAAAGAAAGACCAATCAGAATACTCTCTCTCTCTATGTCTTATCGCTCGCTATGTCAGTCTCTTCAGACCGAGTCCTTGGAATAAATAATTTGAACTTGACCTCTCTTAACTCGAACGTTTTTATATAATTTCCGGGGTATTTTATATAATTTGCATGCATCAGGGAGCTGCTATCAATATGGAAGACTCCAGGAATGTCCGGGGGAGGTGGGATGTCTGTTAAAGGCTCCATCATTACATTCCAGAGACCGATTCTCTTCGTATCCATGGTGACATTAGGACGAACTTAGTCACTTTTTGTTACTAATGGACCAGTCAGTCTGCAGAAGACAGACACTATAATATACCTCATTTTACCTCATGCCATTACAGTTGTTTATGTGAGAGTGTCAGGAGTAGCACAGCGATAAAGTAATAATGCAGTAGACAGTTATACTTTCTGTTTTCCCACGTGTTTAATTCTGTCATAACAGGAAATGCCACCTCAGCACCCATACTGTGATCTCAGGGTTACATGCTACATACAGTTCATGTGTTCAGTCATGCTTGTCTTGAGAGATCATGTGCACTGCCACTGAAGATTATCACGCAGATGCTTTCTAGAAATTACCGCAGATGTTTTCCCGTAGTCTTTTTCGAGATTAGCACAGACACATGAGACACTTGGGCACTTAAGTTGTGCCCAATCTCATGAACTTAAGACAACTTTTCACCAATTCATCATAAAGAAACCGCTCACATGAATCACAGAGTACTTGTGGTTTTAATGTTGGTTTTGGTTGCATAATTGTTGGGTGGGGTCTACAACTGAAAATCCTAAAATTAGAGTTTCCATTTACCATGGTCTTCCTGTTCACTCTAGTCTGCAATGATGGGGTCTGTAATTGCCATCTTTCCTGCGTGGATGTGATGGTGAATTGTGTCTAAGGTTATGCAGAAGGTCTATGCATTGCTGCCAGTGTGTAATAGAGATTGCTTCCATCAAAGCTGTTAGTTACAAGGCAGATTTACCATCTCAGACATCTTCAATGTCTTTGCTGTCATGCAATCATTCAGTCTTAAAACTTGGGTGTGTATGTGTGTGAGTTTAGAGATGAGATAAAAGCAGATCAGGGTCAGGATGAGATTAGGAAAGTGGTTTTGCGACAAAGAGCGCCTGTGTTTGACACAATGTTTAAAGTAGGACTGCACAATATATCATTTTAGAATCTCTGGTGGCGATACCACTTTTAGCAAGCTTAGCATAATTCATTGAATCTGATTGGACCATTAGCAATGCGCTCAAAAATCAAATAAAAATATTTAAAACTTGACTCGTCGGTAGTTACATTGTTTACTAACGGACTCAACGGACGGAAAATTAGAAGTAGTCCCCAACTATTAAAAAGTTACCAAGGGGACTATTTTCATGCGCTGCGTAATATCATTGCGGCTGCTGCACCCATGTTACGGCAGCAGAGTCCTTGATTATTATGCCAGAATGAGAGTATAGATCCTATTTGCCTAGAAAATCGCAACTTTTAATTTTCCGTTTTACTACACAATGTAACTACAGAAGAGTCAAGTTTTGAATATCGAAGCTCTTGGTTATTTTTAGCGTGATGCTAATGGTCTAATCCGATTCATTGGCTGTTTCTCTATTCCAAGAACGCAAAGAACAGACATGCATTCTCGTGGAGACTGGTCTTGCCAGGCGACCTTGGAAGAACGAACTCAGAAGGTCGCGAGAACACAGAACGCACTTGTGAGAATTGAGATGTGCGCAATCTTCCTGCTGGTCACGTGACCTCCCCAGATTTCAACGCGCAAGTCTGCACTCGATGCATCCTCGATATCAAGAACTCATCCGTGTATTTTCACGTGTCCTCTGTACTTACGTTCTTGAGAATTGGAATTGAACTTCGATTGTTAATGATGACGTAGAGCGAGGACACAAGGACGCAAGATCGCTGAAGAACCCATATTGAGAAACAGCCCCTCTCTACTGGTTGCTATTTAATCGCGTCATCAAAGACCTAATTTTTCTGTAAAATTTATGAGGCCTTTTAACCGAAATTATTTTTTATTATTTTAATAATTATTTTAATAATAATCATTTTGGTAGCCGAAAATTCGGTGCATCCTTACAGTTCAAACTACTATTTTAAGTTTTGGCTTGTGAAAAGTTGACAACTTATAAAATCAAGTTGAAATTGTTTAACTTAATTGTTTTAAGTTAAAGTAACATAAAAATATATGTTGCTACGAGTTGCATGTATTTAATGTTTAAAGCACAAAAAGTGTATATATACGTTGATTTGACCTAAAGCTGCATATTTTTTTACAGTTAGTACTTAAAAATCAAATATTAATGCCTGATTATGTGGAACTTTATTCTACATCCTTTATCCTAATTCCTATCAATACTTAAACGTAAGAACTACTTTACCAAGTGTTAATACACAGTTATTAGGACTAAATTGAGGCAAAAGTAGTTAATAGTTAGTTAATAGTGAGAATTGGACCTTAAAAAGTGTGACCAGAATAATTTATGTACTTTATTCGAGTCGTTTCAAGCCTATCTTTGTATCATTTACTAAATAGGATTTAGAAAGTAATTAGTGTGTTAAGTATTTAAATACTTTTTGGAGAGAGTAATTTGTATAGTAATTACATGATTGAAGATGCAATTAGTAACTAGTAAGTAATTACTTTTTTGAGTAACTTAATCCACATTGGTCATGTAGTAAAGCAAACATACTGTATATCAGTCTACAATATATATATATATATCTCTCATCTCAATATTTCCCAAACTGCAATAGAGTGTTTTTGATATTCTTTCAATCATCAAATGAAGAGACATGCACACCTATGCGTGTATGTGTGTGTGTATACAATGTGTGTAATCTCGAGCTAAATTCAGCACCTTCAAGCCCTTAAGATCTCTTTAAAGCTTGTTGTTATTTATAGGGCACTCGCACACTCCTTTTAAAGATCCTCGTGCCTTGATTCTTACAAACTGAAGTTGACAAGAAGCCACATGAATAACATTTTTACTTTTGTAATGCATTGTATTTTTGAAAAATCAAGGAAAGGATTTGATCCGTAGGGAAATATTTGGATCATTAAAAGATGGCCTTACTCCTACAACATGCCGGCATCCGGTGGTGAAACACACAGGCTTAAAAATATCCTCAGAGGCAAATGATTAAACTTTAATTGAATGAGAAACGAAGCTGTAAGATGCTATGAAACACCCAAGCGCTTGTTGCTGTGTTGTTTGGCGATCATACACGGCCTACAGTATTAATTAAATATTACTTGGTAGTAAATAAGTTTGTTCAGATGAGTTGGATTTATTAAAGCTGTTTTTGGAGGTCAAGAAACTAGATGTAACGACTACAAGTTTAATGGTAAAATTCGAATAAAAATGTCAAACGAATAGTAACACCACATTGTGAACATGCAATACTTTACCATACAGTAATAATACAAGAATAAAGTTGTTATATTAAGTTTATTGCTATCAGTGAATGAATGAATGAGAAGTCTGTGCCTGAATATTAGACTGTGTCAGACGAAGATCTCTCTCCTCCGCTGTAGTTCAGTCATCCATCATTTTATCTCTTCACTGAACAATGCCTTCATTCTTCTGCTCTGTTCTCTCCCCGTCTTAAATGACATCGTCTCTTCCACTTGAGTTCACACAGAACTATTCCAGCAGTTTGTGTGCTTGTCTCTCAGCTGTGGAAATAAAAATCCCCTTCATTTTCTCCATAAAGAAAGAAATGATTTATAGTAATAGTGTGTGAATCACACACGACAGACCTAACATGAGCTCTGAGATTGTACATTTCTTCAGTCACATGTTAGTGTAATTTATTATTTTTTTATAAATGATTTTCAATTATGTAGTGCCTATAATCGTGAATAGGGCTGTCACGGTTATGAAATTTGGCTGACGGTTATGTCTAAGAAATTGTGACGATTAATTGCCTGTTTTATTGCTTTGACATTTAATACTCATACATTTTTTCTTTGTTTATGAAATAATTTTCACGCATTGTTGTGATTATTTAAATAAAATCTTTTGCAAGGTGTACCTGGCAGTAAATATGAATACACATAACACACAAATTTAAAAGTTATCTGATACGGTCTCGTTTATACAGGGGCTGCAGCTCCCCCTTGTGTTTTTTAAAGAGATGTGCAATCATTGCGGTGATCATTGTGATGAAATCAAACAATCACGATGAGATGATTATTTAATCATTGTGACAGCCCTAATCCTGAATAAATATCCACCAATCAGAGAGGTACTGTAACTGTTATTATTGAAATAGAAAAGATGGTAACACTTTACAATAAGGTTCATTAGTTAAAATTAGTCAATGTATTAACTAACATGATCAAACCATGAGAAATACATTTGTTGCAGTACTTATTAATCTTTGTTAATGTTAGTTAATATAAATAAAGCAGTTCATTGTTTGTTCATGTTAGTTCACAGTGCATTTATTAAGGTAACAAGATTTTAATAAAGTATTTGTAATGGCTGAAATTAACCTGAACAAAGATTTATAAATTAATAAAAATGCAGTTCATTATTAATTAATGTTAACTAATGTAGTTAATTAATGTTAACTAATGAACCTTATTGTAAAGTGTTACCGAAAAGATTTATATATACATAATGTACCAACATTTTATATTGAAAAATTCATTTGCACTGCTAAACAAACTGAAGGACACGAGACTCCTTGAAGTTTTCATACAATTACAATCAATCTAACATTGGTTTGGTTCATGGCGTCAATTTTTTTTGGAGAAAAAAATAAGTGGATAAAGACGTGATCTGTTTTCAGATCGAAGATAATCTCTGTCCTTCTCTTTAGAAATCACTCTTTTAGGATTTTAAAATGCATTAACTGATCTGAGATCAGTAGTCAGTGCACAGCTGTCATGAAACTGGTGTATCCTGTTGCGAATACATTTGCGTTCAAATGAAAAATTGAAAGAGATGAAATATTCACTTTCTCTATCTCGCAGTGTTGGTGAAGAAAAGCTTGATATTATAATGTTACTTGAACATTTGACACTTTCAATATATTGAATGCGTTTTAATCGGTTTGCTGATAGATGCACCGTTCACATGGTCAGTTTCGTTATATGAAGATGCGTTCTGTACTGATTCAGCGGTAATGTGTAAATCTGATACTCCATCAAATGAACTCACACAGCAAAATCACCAGTGTTAAATGTACACTGCTGGTGTATAAATGGGTATCACTATGTCTGGTGGTACTCATATAAACACCAGCAGATTTTGTTGCACAGCGTGAATCAGCAGTGAGCGAATGAATCTCACCAAAGCGGTCAAAGACGAGTTTGTCATATACTTTATCATAAAATGAAAATACAAACATTTTATTTTCATGAAAAGGTCCCTTATTTTTTTCCTAGATGTAAAATAAGTCGTCGGTGTCCCCAGAGTGTGCATGTGAGGTTTTAGCTCAAAATACCCCATAGATAATTAAGTTTATTTCACAGCTCGTGGGAAAGCTTGATTCTGATTGGCCCGTCGTGACATTTGCAGGTTTGTTATGTACATCCCCAAATCAGAAAAGTTGGTACACTGTAGAAATTGTGAGTAACTTTTCCGTATTCCATCATCTAGCTTTCTGATTGGATATTGTCTCGTTTAACGTGATAATCTCAGGAGCGTGCGCGCCCCCCCACACATCAGGAGTTCTGATCGTAAATATTAAACATGTTTAATATACGATTCGTGATCAGGGCGGTTTGGATACTCTTAACCAGGGCTTTGAACCAGAATTTTTTCCCAATTGGTTCGTTCCGAACAGAAACAACCACTCAAAACTAATGGCACACGGTAACGGTGCAAATGTACATTTATCCCTTACATAGCCAAAATGGTTAAATTAGTTAAAATGAATGGGGAGAACTGCAGTTTTTGCATTTCTCCACACAGGTTTACTTCAGTGTCAACTTTATTAATAATGTCCCTGTAATGGTCTCTATGGGTGCAGCAAAGTGATAAACAGTAGCAAGATGAATTTTGTGACATAGACTTTACCATGTGTTGTATCTCAATTCACATCCAGAATAAAACATGTGGGCTTTATAATAACTGTTTTTGACTAATTTGATCTGTTTCACTTCTTATTTGTAGCATTATTTTAGTATTTACGGAAATGTTTAGCAGGAGATCATGAATTATGTGTCTAATGGACTTAAAGCTCAGGAAAGTCAGATCCCAGACAATTTACTGAAAATGACTTGAGCATTTTCCTACAGTTTATGTCTGTCTCACAGCTATTTTAGGCTTTGGTTTAGGATTCAGTAAATCTATGCTCTGACCTCACACTGTAATCAGATGAAACTCAGACAGGATGTTGATTCAGCAGATCTGAATGTCTGTCATTGACACCGTGACAGCTTTTCTAAAGCTAAAGATGCTGGTGGCAATTGTTGGACAGGTCGAGGCAAACGCTGGGAAAAATAATTACAGGTTCATTAACTTTGATGTTTATTTAAACAGTTTTTTACCTTAACTGGGTACAAAACGAGTTGAATTTTCAGACGCTTTCTTAAAGGAATAGTCTACCCTTTTGCCATATTAACTCTTTCACCGCCATTGACGAGATATCTCGTCAATTAAGAGAAAACGCTTCCCCCCCCAATGACGAGATTTTCTGTCTTTCCGCAATACCGCTATTATCCACCAGGTGGCGCAACTTTTTAAACCCGGAAGTATTGCCCTATGGCAAGCGGCTGCATGTCCGTGTCTGTTTTAAAGATCGCTCTGAATGGGATCTATATGAAAAGTCCGTCACAAAAATGGAATTATCTCTGCTTTTTGCTCAAAATGTAGTGTTTTTGCAGAAACCTACCCATATTCTAAAGCTGATTACAAAAGAACCACTGAAGGTAGGATGAAAGGTTTTTTTTTTTTTTTTGAAAGCAGAGGGTCTGTTCTTTCATTTGGTATATTGTATGTTTATATATTTAAAGAAGAACATTTTCTGGAACGCATTAAACTTTGGTGAAAATCATGAAAAACGCTTGCGCTGGCTGGCAACTTTTTTTAAACGCTGGCGGTGAAAGAGTTAAACTATGTTATTACCTCAACCTAGACGAATTAATACATACCTATCTTTTTTCAATGCGTGCACTGTACAGCGTGTTGTGAATGTGTTAGTATTTAGCCTAGCCCCATTCATTCCTATGGTTCCAAAAAAAGTTTTATTTTGTGGCACCATACTTATTGGTATAACTCCTCATGTAACAGTCTTTAAATAGGGAAAACATGGAAGTGTTTGGTGGCTTCCCTGTTTGGTACCATAGGAATGAATGGGTCTAGGCTAAATGCTAACACATTCACGACGTGCTGTACAGTGCATGCATTGAAAAAAGATAGATATGTATTAATTTGTCTAAATTGAGGTAATAACATAGTTTAATATGGTAAAAGGGTCGACTATTCCTTTAAACAAAACTCACAAACTCTGGAATCTTCCAAATATGACATTCCTAAAGTTGCAGACATTGGAAAATCCAGCCTTTAGTTCTTCCTCAGAAACTGTTAGTATAATGGTCTGGTGATTCTTAAACATAAGGTTCCCAGTTGACTGATCTGTGGCTGAAAAGGTCCTACTAACAAACAGCCAGCAAACGCCTCATTTAGAGATTTTGCCTGTCTTTTTCCAGATGATCAGGTACGGGGCATGAGGAGTTTTAGAGGGAGATGCTGAGTGAGGCAGAATGGCTGGAGGTTTTCTCCAGGGTCTCTGTGACTGACAGATACAGAAAGAGACTCTGATCATTAACACAGAGTTATTCCCTAAAGACTTTCTGTTTGTTTCATCAGCTGAACATTAAACTTAATGACTTCTTGTTTCAGGTGCAGAACCATATGCTCTCTTAAATAATACATTCAAAAACATTTTCTCATGTACCAGTCGTGGAAAGAAGCAACATATTTTTACTTTATAAGGGTATTTTAATAATATCATACTTTTTACTCATAATGTACAAGCATTTCTCATTACTTCAAACTAAAGAATTCGGTGCCCACCCCAAGACGCGACAACAGTGTCTGTGGCATGAACGAGCTGATTGGTTTTAGTGAACCTGTTGAATCCGTTTGAAATCATACTTAATGATTCAATAATCGTTCCTGTATAGCTCAGATGATAGAGCATTGTATTAGTAGGGCAAAGGTCATGGGTTCAAACAGGGAACACGTATACGAATAAACAAAATGTGTACCTTGTTATGCACTATAAGTCGCTTTGGATAAAAGCGTCTGCCAAATGCATACATAAATAAGTAAAAATAATAATAATGACAGTCGAATCAACACTGGAATTTACACAGTATACTCACAAGTGTTAACACTTGTATTTACACCAGTATTTATCCCATTGTTTTGACAGTATTTGCACTGGTATTTATTTACACTAGATTTACTTTATTGTTTACACAGTAATTATACTAGTGTTTACTCCGGTATGTACACCAGTATTTACACCAGTGTTTACCCCAGTATGTACACCAGTGTTTACTCCAGTAATGTACACCAGTGTTTATACACTGGTATTTATTTACACCAGATTTACTTTATTGTTTACACAGTAATTACACTAGTGTTTACTCAAGTATGTACACCAGTGTTTAGTGTTTACTCCATTGTTTACACAGGATTTACTCCAGGATTTACTTTGGTAATCACACCAATATTTACTTAATTGTTAACACAGCATTTACTCTATTGTTTACACAATGTTTACACTAGTATTTACAACAGTGTTTATTCACCATTTACACAGTATGTACATCAGTGTTTATACAACTATTTACAAAAGTATTTACCACAGTATTTACTCATGTAATTCTACACTACTTACACCAGATTTACTCTATTGTTTACACAGTATTTACTCCAGTAATTACACTAGTGTTTACTCCAGTACACCGATATTTACACCAGTGTTTACGTCATTGTTTACACGAGTATTTACACCAGTATTTATTTCATTGTTTTGACAGTATTTACACTGGTATTTATTAACACCAGATTTAATCTATTGTTTACACAGTAATTACACTAGTGTTTACTCCGGTATGTACATCAGTATTTACACCAGTGTTTACCCCAGTATGTACACCAGTGTTTACTCCAGTAATGTACACCAGTGTTTACTTCACAGTATTTACTTTTGTAATCACACCAGTATTTACTTAATTGTTAACACAGTATTTACTCCAGGATTTACACCAGTGTTTGCTCCAGTATGTTTACTGGTATTTACACCAGTATTTACTTCATTGTTAATGTTTTCACAACATTTATTCCATTGTTTACACAGTGCATACACTAGTATTTACTTCAACACTGAAGTGCACACAGTATGTGTTTCCAAGTACTTACTGTGGTATTTATTCCAGTATTTACTCCCGTATTTTTAATGGTATTTACCAGATTTACTGTATTGTACACAGTATTTACTCCAGTAATTACACCAGTGTTTATACCAGTATGTATACCAGTATTTTTTACACAGTATGCACTCCAGTGTTTTTATAGTATTTACTCCAGTACCGGCACTGATTTAACACCAATACTTACTCTATTCTTTACAGAGTATTTGCTTTAATATTGACTCCAGTATTTTGATCATCACAGGCACTGCATTTTCGTATGCTCTATTTTGTGCTGTTAAATCTCGACAGTATGTTGAGAAAGCTGCTTTGAATGTGTCGCCTTTCTGCAAACTGTGCATAAATGAAAGTAGTTACACTTTTCTGAACAGAACAGACTAACTACACCAAAGCAGTTCTTGGGCAGTAAATTGTAGAGAAATGCTTCTGTTTTTCTTTCACTGTGGTACTTGTGGTTTTTCTGACAGCTTGGTTTAAATGAATGTGTTGGGTATAAGAGACTTCTGTTTTTAAGATGATAGTTTATAAAATATTATTCAGTTACTGTTGCAGACATTAAATCGTGAACACAAACGTGTGTTCAGGGAGTTTGGATCATCACCTCGTATTCACTTTGAAGATTGTTTATAAGTGAAGCTGTGAACATCTGAGACATAATTTCTTTAATCTCACTTCTGTTTCCTCTCAGATCAACCCCGCAAATCTCTCTCTTATTTTTCCTTTTAAAATTTTCCATTTCAAAACATTATTTTGTTTATGTAACTTTCCTTGTACAGAGAGTTTGATGCTAAACATGCCATGTATTTTGTAGAATTAAAGCATGCTTAATTAGGAATTAGTTTGACTTTTTAGGGTGTGATGATGATGTTTTTTTTTCTGGTTTAGTTTTAACGACAAAATCTTAGTAAACCCACACACATGCACACATATATATCTCTGGCTGTTGTTTCGTTGTCTGATTGCGTCTCTGGTCTCACCTCACTTCTGCATTAAGTACTTGTGAGGTATTCTCAGAAGGAAAAGATGGTGTTAGACCTGTCTGTTTTTTTGTTTATTAACCAAAGATGTGTTTGTGGTATTTCTTTGTATCTTCAGTAATATATATGTTTGCATGCAAGTCAAAACCTCATGCGAGACGTCCCAATCGTCTTTAATAAAACCATGTATTTGCATCTGTATTTGTGTTGAGTAAACCAGCAGTAATCTTGAATTTGACCTCCAGTGCATTGCAAGGTATACATTTTATCATTTTGTGTGTTCCCTGGAGTTGAACCCACAATGTTTTGCAGTGCTAATGCAATGCTCAACCCCTGAGCTACAGGAACATTAGGTAGCTCGACTCAATATGAATATATATGCGTGATGTGAATTGATTCCTTGCTTGACTTAAATGAATCGGTTAGTTTTTATGATTTCAGTTATTATGCAAGAACTCTGAGTCAACAGATTTCCGTCTACCAGTTGTGGTGTGCAGTTCATTGACCCAGTTTATATGACCAATCACAGATCTTGCTTTTTACACAACATTTAAGGGCCATGTCCACACAAGCTACTGTAACTGAATTATGAATGAATCTTTTGAGTTTTGGGGCATTTTTTTGGCTTTATTTGACAGAGTAATGAACGGAGAAGACAGGAAGGTACAGGGTGTAGGGAGGGGAACAGGACGCTGATCTGGAACTTGAACTCGGGTCACCTGAAAGCACATCTGCGCTATGTGTTGGAAATGAGTTGGATCTTTTAGTGAATCAGTCGTAAAAGATTCATGTACTTTATGTTTTCAGATCATCTCACACTTTGTTTTAGAGGCATCTGGGTTACAATAATAAAAGCTTTAGTCAGTAAATGTGATGGAGCTGTTGAGAGCGAGACCACAATTAAACACACATTTAATGAGCTTCACAGAGGGAAAGAGCTTTACAGTACAAACACCACACAAACTCTTCAATGAAGAATGGATGAAAAGGAAATCTTAATTGCTGATGTAAATGCTTTCTCTTTCTTTCCTTTGTTCTCTCTTTCTTTCTCTTCCGTTCTTTCTTTCGTTTGTTCGTTCTTTCGTTTGTTCGTTCTTTCGTTTGTTCGTTCTTTCGTTTGTTCGTTCTTTCGTTTGTTCTTTCTTTCGTTTGTTCGTTCTTTCGTTTGTTCGTTCTTTCGTTTGTTCGTTCTTTCGTTTGTTCGTTCTTTCGTTTGTTCGTTCTTTCGTTTGTTCGTTCTTTCGTTCGTTCTTTCTTTCTTTTGTCCTTTCTTTTTTTATTGCTCTTTTTTGTTCTATTGTTATTTCTTTTTTCGTTCGTTCTTTCGTTCTTTTATTCTATCGTTTTTTCTTTCTTTTTTCTTTCTTTCTTTCTTTCTTTCTTTCTTTCTTTCTTTCTTTCTTTCTTTCTTTCTTTCTTTCTTTCTTTCTTTCTTTCTTTCTTTCTTTCTTTCTTTCTTTCTTTCTTGCTTGCTTTTTTTCTTTCTTTCTTTCATTCTTTCTTTCGTTTTATCATTCTTTCTTTCATTCGTTCTTTCTTTTGTTCTATTGTTCTTTCTTTCATTTTTTTCTTTTTTTCTTTGTTTTTTTCTTTCGTTCTTTCTTTTGATTTTTCGTTCTGTCTTTATTTTGTTCTTTCTTTTTTATCGTTCTTTCTTTTGTTCTATCGTTCTTTTGTTCGTTCACCTGTTCTTTTTCTCGTTCGTTCATTCATTCTTTTTTCTATCGTTCTTTCTTTTGTCTGTTCGTTCGTTCTTTCATTCTATCTATCTTTCTTTCGTTCTATCGTTGTTTTTTCGTTCTTACATTTACTTTCTTTCGTTCTTTAGTTCTTTTGTTCATTTTTCGTTCGTTCTTTCTTGCATTTTTTGTTCTTTCTTTAGTTTTATCGTTCGTTCTTTCGTTTTTTTTCTTTTTTTCTTTTGATTTTTCGTTCTTTCTTTCTTTTGTTTTTCTTTTTTTATCGTTCTTTCTTTTGTTCTATCGTTCTTTTGTCGTTCGTCTGTTCTTTTTCTCGTTCGTTCATTCATTCTTTTTTCTATCGTTCTTTCTTTTGTCTGTTCGTTCGTTTTTTCTTTTATTCTATCTATCTTTCTTTCGTTCAATCGTTGTTTTTTCGTTCTTACGTTTTCTTTCTTTCGTTCTTTAGTTCTTTTGTTTGTTTTTTCGTTCGTTTGTTCGTTCTTTCTTGAATTTTTTTGTTCTTTCTTTTGTTTTATCGTTCTTTCTTTTTTCTTTCATTCATCTGTTTTTTTCTAGTTCGTTCATTCATTCTTTTATTCATTCTTTTATTCTAAAGTTATTATTTTTTGGGCCATTTTTGCCTTTATTTGATAGAAAGTAATTTCAGAGATGACAGGAAAGTAAAGGGAGAAGAGAGTAATATGGGATTGGCAAAGGACCTCGAGCCGGGATTCGAACTCGGGTCGCCAGAAGTGCGAATGCCCCATGTGTCGGAGCACTGTCCACTACACCATCGACTCCGACATTCATTCTTTTATTCTATCATTCTTTCTTTCTTTTGTGCGTTCTTTCTTTTATTCTATCTATCTTTCTTTCGTTTGTTCGTTAGTTCGTTCTTTCGTTTTTTCTTTCTCTCTTTCCTTCTTTCCTTACTTTTTTTCTTCCTTACTACATCTTTCATATGTAGAACTTCCTTCCTTCCTTCCTTTCCTTCCTTCCTTCAAATGTAGATTTTCCTTCCTTTCTTTTGTTCTTTTTTGTTCTTTCTTTTTTGTTCTTTTGTTCTTTTTTAGTTCTTTCTTTAGTTCTTTTTTGTTCTTTCTATTTCTTTCTTTTGTTCTTTCTTTCTTTTGTTCATTTTTCGTTTTTCTTTTGTTTGTTTCTTTCTTTCTTTCTTTCTTTCTTTCGTTCTTTCTTTCATTCTGTCGTTCTTCTGTTCTTTCTTTCCTTTGTTCTTTCTTTCATTCCTTCGTTTTTTTTTCTTTCATTTGTTCTTTAGTTCTTACGTTTTTTCAATTGTTTTTTCGTTCGTTCTTTCATTCCTTCTTCCGTTCTTTCTTTTGTTCTTATTTGTGCTGATATCAAAGACGTTGAATGTGTGTGTTTTTTGGTTCGTCTTCCATTATGAATCAGTGTAAATGAGATTATGATAATTTACTGCACTGAGATACATTAGGCACCCCATGAGGTTTCAGTATAATCGAGAGGCTGTGGAGAGGAATGGATTACTGTCTGTTAGATGTGTGTCCTTTAACCTGAACCTGACCTCTGACATCAGGAGCAGATTTAATTTTTTGGAGACAGAAGGACGCCAATAGTAATGTAATTGCTAGTTTTAATTATTTGTAGGGTTCACTCCCCCAATCTCCTCGGGGAAACTACACTCCTGCTTTCATGTTCCAGCACTGATGCACTCTTTTATGGTGCGAGCGATCCTGTCTCCTGTGCAGGTGTTGATCAAAGGGGATGTCAATGAAAAGACCTGATTAAAGACAGAGTTTTAATAAAGAATTGTGTGATGTGTTTCATATGTAGATACTTTCACAGATTTTTTTGATTTTGCCAGTGCATTAGTTCATAAAAATAGCATGCGTTGAGGGTGTTTATTTGTATTGTTTATAGATGTGATTTGTGTGTCTGTAATGAAACCCATTTAAACATGTCCAGGTCATAAATCTGTGAAAAATTGTGATTTTTGCAATTTTTTATTTTAATACACAAAATGACTGTACTATAGTAATAATTATCTGATGATCACAATTAATGTAATGGGACCTGAAAAATGTTTGTGTTTTTTTTAAGAGCTGCCAGAGAACTGGACGGACACGCGGGAGACTCTGTTGGAGGGTATGGTCTTTCAGCTGAAGTATTTAGGCATGACGTTGGTACAGGAACCCAAAGGAGAAGAGCTGTCAGCTGCAGCTGTGAAGAGAATTGTTGCTACAGTAAGACAACACTATCATTTCTACTGTATGAGCTGCTGATGTCCGATTCATAAATGAATCTTTTTAGTTGGATCTTTTTAATGAATCATTGAGACTCATTAAAAAGATTCATTCACAAAACATCGGACTGAATCGACTCATTTACTGTGTTAACCTTAAACAAGGAATGTGCGTGCTTGTGTATGTGTGCTGCGTGTTGTGTATATAGTGCTTGTGAGTAGGGATCGACTGATATGGATTTTTTTTAGTGCCAATACCGATTTTTGTTTCATCAGCCTTAGCCGATGACCGATACAGGCTGCCGATATTTGGAGCCGATATTGCTTTTGCTCACTCAATTTACATCATAAAAATGACACGATGACACCAAAAGTCTCAATTTAAAAAAGTAATATTTATTGAACTTATAACTATATTTAAAAATAGTAAAAACAGGTGAGGGTGCTATGGAACCATGAACTGCACTCTCCACAATGACGAGGAACTATCAGCAAAGGATACTGATTTGTAGCACTTAAATAGAGATAGAGATGAGACATAAAACTCGCTTTGTGCAGCTATGATCAGCTGTTAGGCTGAGCTTTCGATGTTGTCATGGAAAGGTTGGTTGTTTTTAGTCACACGACCTGCAATCGGTTGCGGCTTCCAGCACTCTGTCTGTAAATAATGCCGGAAAAATTCGGCAAACACAGCAGCCACATATCGGCCGATGCCGATACGCATAAACCCTGCAAATATCGGAACGATATATCGGCCGGCCGATATATTGGTTTATCACTACTTGTGAGTATGTGCATATGTTGTGTATTGTTCTTGTGTATGTGATGTGTGTTTGTGTAGTGAGGGTGTGTGTTTGTGAGTTAGCACTGGTAGCAATTGTACAGTAGTTTTATTGAGATATTTTTAAACGTGTTTTTTTATTATTCGAACTGGGGAGAAATCAAAATGTACTGGGAAGTAAAAATTTTACTTTTTCTTTTCAGAGATTTTTTTCTATAGTCCGTTTCACATGGACATAATGATGATCTTGTCTGACTGCTTCATTTTACCATTCTCATTTTATTTCTTATATATCTTAGTAACTTTTCTTGTAAAAAAGCATCTAAACCAACACTAATGGATCAAAATTCAATCAGTTTCAGTCTGAAAGCAGCTTGTTGATGTCTCTCTCTCTCTCTCTCTCTCTCTCTCTCTCTCTCTCTCTCTCTTTCTCCCTCAGGCTAAAGCCGGTGGTAGAAAGCTTCAGAAGGTGACGCTGAATGTCTCACCTCGAGGAATTGTTCTGTATGACGGTGTATCAAATCGGTTGATAGAGAACATATCCATATACAGGTGAGTCACCTGCAGACACTTGTCATGTTTACCTGAACTATAATTTCAGTCAAACAGCCCTTGTAGCATTAAAAACTCAAAATATTTAAAGGATAATTCCGGTATTTAACACTTTGAGTCTCATTTCTGGTTTGTTTTGGATGAACTACAGTGATGGACACTGAAATTTTGACAATGGGTCGTGTCTTGACTTTTTGACTCGTTTAGAAGCGTCTCTTGACTGCTTCAGAATGGAAGTAAATGACCATGCACAAACATGTCATTAAAACAACACTTAACGTTCATTTTCAAAACTGTGCTACTCACCGAGTGGTTCGTGGTGTTCGTTGATGATTAAAAACAAATATATTGGCGCAATGTATGATTTCAATCCGTGTTATTTGCTATATTGGAACTATTTTTTCAGATACCTCACAACCGCGTATATACTTCCGCTCTATATTTGAGTCTGAAGCGTTAGCACACTCCCAACCACTTGATGGCGACAACCACTTTGCCATACAAGTACGCTCGGTGTCTAGCGTATAGACAGTCACAATCGAGCTCAACTTCAAACCTAAAGCTGGTCACTGAGCCATCAAATATGGAAAAAATATCTTCTGAGAGAAACCGAGCGAAAAAACTACAACCACATATAAACAGACTCTTTTCTGTTTCCCGGCGGCGGAGTGATATATCAGCGAGCAATGAGTCTTCCAAGAGAAGTCAATGGAATTTTACAAAATGCCAAATAAAACACGACAGAAACTGTATTTCGCTACACAACTTGTTTTTAATCATCAACGAACACCACAAACCACTCGGTGAGTAGCACAGTTTTGAAAATGAACGTTAAGTGTTGTTTTAATGACATGTTTGTGCATGGTCATTTACTTCCATTCTGAAGCAGTCAAGAGACGCTTCTAAACGAGTCAAAAACTCAAGACACGACCCATTGTCAAAATTTCAGTGTCCATCACTGTAGTTCATCCAAAACAAACCAGAAATGAGACTCAAAGTGTTAAATACCGGAATTATCCTTTAACGCAATAAATTAGGGCTCTCAAAATTAATGCGTTAAAAACTAATTTTATTGACGCATGATTAACGCAACACACAATTTCTGTATGACCCTTGGTCTAGCCCACAGCTGGATGAATTGAGACACAGCATATGACCTGTGCTGTCTAGATGAGTATAGATGAGTATAGACTAGATGAGTATATACTTTATACCCCGATATATATAGACATCTACACAAAATTACAGTTTTAAAAATATTTTTTTAGACAAGAATTCACGCAGGTATGACCTATAATCTATTATATCTTAAGTGAATGTTTGTTTAAAAAGTATCTGTTGTGTAACATTATATTAAACCCTTGCATTAGCCTACAGTATCTTAAAGCGGTCTGTCTCAATGTCAAAATTAAACAATAAAAGAAAAACATATATTGATATTGTTTTTGCTTTGCGTAAACAGGTGTAGTTCTGTCATGTTTTGTCAGATTCCAACAAATCATGCATGAGAATGTTAAAATTTAAATAAATAATACATTTTTGAAAATTTGCTCATCCCAACTCAATTTGCCAGCACAGGTCACAAATGATGCAGCAGCAAACAGAAATGGAAAAAGAACAAAGTCTTCTAAAGGGAAAATCATATATAAAACTATGGCTGATGGTTCTGTTGAAAATGTAAACAGGCTGTTGAAAACATACATTTGCATATAGCATATATATTTATATATGTCCAAATCCATGTTGATTAGAGCATTAAAGACTTGAAAAGTGTTAAATTTTAGGTACATTTAGAACGGATAAAAATGTGACATTAATTTGCGGTTAATCGCAAGTTAACTCATGAAATCATGCGATTAATCTAGATTCAATATTTTAATCCATTGACAGCCCTACAATAAATACAGTAGAAATGTAGGTTTAAAATGATGTATTTGCAGGTCAAGACAAGAAGTGATCATTAAACTAGTCTAATGACAGCGCTTCATATTCTTAATGGCTAAATAAAAGTCTGTTGAAGTAATTCCAAATCATTGAGTCTCTTATTACAGCAGTGCCTGCATTGATGAATGAATTGAACTAAGCTTCTTGAAAATTATTTAGCATTTAGAATTATTTTTTAAAAGGGTTATGAATCTTCATCCCTTTCTTGCACTTGAAAATAAAATAAAAGATGTGTTGCCGACCGAAATTCTGCCATCCATCATTTAGAGATGTGTGGTCGAGAGAGAGCGAGAGAGAGAGCGAGAGAGAGAGAGAGAGAGAGAGAGAGAGAGAGAGAGAGAGAGAGAGAGAGAGAGAGAGAGAGAGAGAGAGAGAGAGAGAGAGAGAGAGAGAGAGAGAGAGAGAGAGAGAGAGAGAGAGAGAGAGAGAGAGAGAGAGAGAGAGAGAGAGAGATGTTTATATCAGAAACCTCTATCGATCTGCTTTAATCTGTGTGAGTCTGACGGCAGACACACTGTGACCGTCACATGAGCCATGGCTGTCGTTTGTTAACACACACACACATTGTGCACCTGTAAGTGTTTCATGAATAAACATTCAGCCTGTCATTCACAGAGACTCCAGTGATGCATGTCGAACATCATTTCGGGGAATAAAGAAACATGTTTTGCATTTTTTGGATTTTGGGGAAGTGTGCTTAAACCCATTTTTTCTGGGCCTCTGATCCTGATCAGAGAGAAGTGCGTGTATGTGCATGCCTGTGTGTTTTTAGTATAACACGGGTCAGATGGCAGTCATCCATCATTTGTCCCGCCCTGCCCTGCTGCTGTGAGGCCGTCCCCTGACAGGCTGAGCCAGCTGTCACTCAAAGCCGAGGGGAGAAATCAACACAGGAATTCATGTGTTTGTTCCAATTTCTATCCATCAATGTGAAACCCATAGACTGTAAAAAAGATGGACGACACCCATTCGCTCTCTTCCATTGGTGAAAAGTGAAGCCGTCAGTGTCCCGATATGGCGCTGACATCTTGGATCTTTAGTCTGCGCAGTAGCGATTTCGGGACCAGTTCTGCGCAGGAAGTTTAGCCGCAAAATCATAGCACCGCCCTTGCTCTCGCAGAATGCGCATATCACAGCTGTCAATCATGACAGGACACCACCATTTTTATAGCATTAAATAACAAATTAAAATAAACTTTTTTAAGAAACAAACATACATCAGCGTGATAAAACTACATTAAATGACAGAAACTAGCTTCGGAAAAAAAGATAAGATGTGTAATTAAATTGTTTAGTTGTTCTCAAGTCCCTTTGAATAACATGGGGGAGGCGGGGTTCATGACCTAGGACCAGTCAAAAAGTTTTGGCTTTACTTTTCAGGGCTTGTTTTCACGCTTGGTGAAACCACAGATTATTCAGAAACATTTACGTTTATGCAGTTATAGCAGATTTAGTCTGGTGGTGCTGGGGAGGAGGTGGGCTCAGAAATAAGACAGTAGAGCGCTGCATTGAGATGAACCAGGAAAGAACAGAATTATATAGATTGTGTTGATACGCATGTCCATCATATTTCTGACCAACACATTTAGAGTTGTATTAGTAAATGTCCTTGCTTTTTCAAGCCTTATAATGGTGGATAACAAGGATCAGGGAACAACTTCTGACCTTAAACCCCAAAAAGTGCATCCATCCCTTACAGAAGTAATCCACACGTCTCCAAGGGGTTAATAAAGGTCTTCTGTGGGTAATCGAAATATTCATATTTCAAACTATAAAGAACATGTTATATTCATGCATAAGGTCTACGCCGTATGTTATCTGTAGCCTGAGCTAATTATTTCATTACCCGCCGAATATCTTAATTAACCCCTTGGAGTCGTGTGGATTACTTCTGTTAAGGATTAATGCACTTTTTTGGGGGTTTAAATTCAGAAGTTGTTCACTGATCCCTGTTTTCTCCAATTATACAGTCATTCCAGAAAAACGCAGAGGAATATTAAAAAATGCGAAGGAATATGCAGGATATTTATGCAATTTTATGCGATGAAATTGCGGGAACTTGCCAAAATTGCATGAACTTGTAAAAACTGTTTGCAGCTTTTGACTAATGTTCACATCACGTAATTACGTCATTTTCTAACATTCCCATGACAACAGGTAACATGGCTGTGAATTTGTGAAATAAATGCAACATTTTCCAACTTTCTGCTAAGAGGTATTTGACGACTTGCTACGAAAATGTGGGGATTATGAAATCATGCAAGCCTTTGGCTGATAATGCATTGAATCATGCAATCGCATAATCACGTTTTTCTGGAGGGAAAGCTTGGAAAAGCAATGACATTAGCTAAAATAATTTCTAATGTGTTTGTATGAAAGGTGATGGACTTGTGTATCTCGGATTGCTTTCTTGGGCTAATTTTGATATTTGGTTGGAGTATCGATTTAAGTCGAGTGTTTATTCTTTTGGTTTGTGTATCTGAAAACCAATGTGGTGTCTGTCTGTAGGATATCGTATTGTACAGCCGATAAGATGCATGATAAAGTGTTTGCCTACATCGCTCAGACTCAAGGCAGCGAGACGTTGGAGTGTCACGCATACCTTTGCGCTAAGAAGAAGGTGGTGAGTATTCTCAGTGTCTAGTAATGTGTGTGTATGGGCATAAATCAGTGTGTAGTGAGACACACCCTGTGTTTCCTTCCTTTTGTAACGGTATCTAATTTGTTGAGTCTACACTTCCTCTGAAAGATACTTAAACCGTACCTCTATGCCACACTAAAACTCCTTCTTCCCTCTTTATGTATTTCTCTCTCTATAAGGCTCAGGCCGTGACGTTAACAGTGGCACAGGCTTTCCGTGTGGCGTTTGAGTTTTGGCAGACTGCTAAAGAAGGTACGCTGAACTTGGCCATGTCGTCCTCTTTCCTGCACTCTTAAAATAAAAAATGCTACAAAAGGTTCCTTCACACAGCAATGCCACAGTAGGACCATTTTTGGTTCTCCAAAGAACTATTCAGTCACAATTTCTTACATGAATCGTTTCTTTCTTACCTTTCTATAATTTAAGGAAGCTTTTTCCAATACAAAGAATCTTTTGTGAAACAGAAAAGGGATGGTAAAGGTTTTTTATTGACGCATACAGCCAGAAATGGTTCTTCTATGGCATAGTTTAGGATCTTTTCTTCTTATGTCTCCTTTATGACTTTTTTCTAAAAGTTTTGATTGATGACTTGTGTGCCATTACTATCACCAAAATAGCAAAAAATAAATAATGACTTTTTAAACAAGTTTCCCGTACACTCCCCATCATTGGTTAAACAAACAGATAGTCCCGCCCTAAACTCACACATGACCTTTTGAATTATTTTAGGGGAAAAATACATATTGAATGACATCAAAAACATGGACATTATAATTGGCTTTATGCCCAGCTGCACTACCTCCTAAACTTCAGCCAGCTCCTTGTTTCCTGTCTGCCATTATTAGACAAACTGATTAATCCAGGTGAGTCTGATTATTGTTGTTGTTGTGGATTAATCAGTTTGTCCAATAATGGCAGACAGGAAACAAGGAGCTGGCTGAAGTCCAGGAAGTAGTGCAGCTTTGCATAAAGCCTATTAGGGATGTTCATTTAAGTAAATTTTCCCGACTGACAACCGCAGCTTGTTAACTAAACATTAACTGTTAACTGATAAGATTTTAAAGGAAAACACCACAGATTTTCAATATTTTAATTTGTTCTTACCTCAACTTAGACAAATTAATACATACCTCTCTTTGTTCAATGCGTGCACTTAATCTTTGTACAGCGCATCGTGAATGTGTTAGCATTTAGCCTAGCCCCATTTATTCCTTAGGATCCAAACGCTGAGGCCGAAGTACTACAAACTAAATGCTCTTCCGCCATACAATATAGTTCTCATTTTTTATCTGCTTAAAAAACACCACGGTTTATTTTGTGCCACCATACTTACTTTTAAATCTTTAAATAGGGAAAACATGGAGCGGCTTCTAAATTCATCCCTGTTTGGATCCTAAGGAATGAATGGGGCTAGGCTAAATGCTCATTCATTACGCGCTGTACAAAGATTAAGTGCACACATTGAAAAAATATGAAAAAAAGATTTTGGGTTGTTGTAGGGCTGCACGGTTATGAAGAAAATCATAATTGTTGAATATTCACCTTGATATTGTGATTGCGATTAATATTGCCGATTAATAGACTTTCTATTTGAAGTTTTGAAATGTTTTCTAACTTTATGTCCATCAGCTGCATGGTCAATTCTAAACATCTAAAACGAAATAATGTAATAATAATAATAAATATAGCTGCAAGCAGCAACACGGGGTCAAGCACCTTCGGCGCAATGCACACACAGCACAGCAAGCACACAAAGCACAGCAAGTTCACAATGCACAGCAAGCACACAAAGCACAGCAATTACACAAATCACAGCAGGCACACAAAGCACAGCAAGCTCACAAAGCACAGCAAGCACAAAAAGCACAGCAAGCACACAAAGCACAGCAAGCACACAAAGCACAGCAAGCTCACAATGCACAGCAAGCACACAAAGCACAGCAAGCTCACAATGCACAGCAAGCACACAAAGCACAGCAATTACACAAAGCACAGCAAGCTCACAAAGCACAGCAAGCACACAAAGCACAGCAAGCACGCAAAGCACAGCAAGCACACAAAGCACAGTAATCTCACAAAGCACAGCAAACTCACAAAGCACAGCAAGCACACAAAGCACAGCAAGCTCACAAAGCACAGCAAGCTCACAAAGCACAGCAAACTCACAAAGCGCAGCAAGCACACAAAGCACAGCAAGCTCACAAAGCACAGCAAGCTCACAAAGCACAGCAAACTCACAAAGCACAGCAAGCTCACAAAGCACAGCAAGCACACAAAGCACAGTAAGCACACAAAGCACAGCAAGCACACAAAGCATAGCAACAAAAAAAGCACTGCAAGCACACAAAGCACAGCAAGCACAGCAAGCTCACAAAGCACAGCAAGCTCACAAAGCACAACCAGCACACAAAGCACAGCAAACTCCCAAAGCACAGCAAGCACACAAAGCACACAAAGCACAGAAAGCACAGCAAGAACCACCACAATGCAGAGCAACAACATCAAACATGGAAAAATA
This sequence comes from Misgurnus mizolepis, assembly GCA_025389145.1. Classification (NCBI taxonomy): domain Eukaryota; kingdom Metazoa; phylum Chordata; class Actinopteri; order Cypriniformes; family Cobitidae; genus Misgurnus; species Misgurnus mizolepis. The sequence continues at coordinate 35,069,515 of JAIFKI010000017.1, forward strand.
GAACACATTTGAACTACAGACAGGTTGAGAAGAACTGATGAGGAAGAACAAAATACCTGACTCAGGTGGGATTCAAACCCAGGAACTCAGAATCTCAATACATATGATTAACTTGATGCGCCACTCAGATGACACAGCTCATGAAGCAGCAGAAAAGAGATTAGAAAGCTACAAGGATTAACATATGTCAAATTAGTTTATAAACCCTAGGTGGCGCTGTACTCTGACTTCTCAGGTACCTTCAGGATATCATGTCAAAGCTCCTTATCAATTTTTGCACAGATATGTCCAATAGTTCAAAAAATATAACAATTTATGTCAAATTTCAAAATGGCGGACAGGCGGTTCAGTCAAACCTGGCATAATTCACATCGACAGATGCGGCATGAGGTAAGCAATCCATAGACATCAAGATCATAATTTTCTGACAAACAGTTCAGAAGTTATGGGCAAAAATAGCCTATTTTATTATCTCATAACCCATAGGTGGCGCTGTCACCAAATTTGGCATGGACCCCAAGTTCATGGTCGACATGAAGTGTACCAAATTTCATTTCAATTGATCAAAGAATGACCGAGCTACAGCTTCAGAACCATTTTTGCGTCAACCTTGTTAAGTTTGCGCATTTATTACTTTTGAACAAAGATAAATATCAAAATTCTGTTCGGTCATTTCTATGCGGCTCACTCCAAAGATCATCTGTGCCAAATCTCATAAGAATTGAACCGCATTTGAAGGAGGAGTAGCGAAAAAACGAAATACTGTACATTTCAAAATGGCCGCTACTGTAATGGGTGGAGTCTTACTGTAAAGTATCAAATTCAATAAGTGGGATGAGAGCAATCACGTGTACTAAGTAGAATTTTCATAGATCAAATGGTTCACCAGTTATTACAGTTTGAACATTGAATTTTTGGACTACTGGTGGCGCTATAGAGTTACTGCTAAAGACCCCATTTTTGGTCACATGACTATTTATGACCACCTCTACAACTGTGCCAAATTTCATCATTTTCCTATGTACGGTTCATAGGGCTGCCATAGACTCCCATTGGGGAAGAATAATAATAATAAATATAGCTGCAAGCAGCGATTCGGGGCCAAGCACCTTTAGCGCAATGAGCACCCAAAGCACAGCAAGCAACATAGAAGGTATCAATCACCCAATGCTCACTGACCACCCAAGGTGCATCAAGATCACAAAGCGCAGCAAGTACCCAAAGCGTTGCAATGACAGAGCAGAACCACCGCAGTGCAGAGCAGCAACAGAAAACATGGCAAAAATAGAACATATGTGAACTACAGACAGGTCAAGAAGAATAGGTGGGAAAGAACAAAACTTTAATAGAAGAAATTAACACCTGCCTCAGGTGGGATTCGAACCCATGAACTCAGGATCTCTATGCATACGACTTAATGGATGCGCCACTCAGCAGACACAGCTCAAGGGGCAGCAGGAAAGAGATTACAGAAATGCAAGCATTGACATATGCCAATCACCAAAGATGTAGAAATGACACCGCAGAGCAGAAATCACAGAAATACAATGTATATGAGAATCAAAAAGCTCAAGTGAGATTGAAGACAAGAAGAACATTCCGTAGAGTAACGCTATAAAATGTAATATAAAGTAATTAACTATGACAAATAGACAACATCACAGGGACGATCAACTTTACAGAGGTTTTTCTCAAAAAATTCCTAGGTGCAAGAAAAATCTGTTCAGTCATTTCTGTGCGGATTGCTCCAAACATTATACGAGCAGAACCTGGCATAAAATAAACAAAATTTGTAAAAGGAGTAGCGAAAAAATCATTTACCATATGCCTTACAATAACACATGAACAGAATAATGGAAAATGACAAACGAGGTATCGTTGCAATCGGCATAAACCAGTGAATACAATTTCACAAAGAAAATTAATATCCGACAAAGTATTCAGAAGTTATGAGCAGTTCTATAAGAACTGTTATAGTTTATAACCCCTAGGTGGCGCTGTATTCTGACTTCCCAGATACAATCAGGACATCATGCCAAAGCTTACTACCGATTTTTGCGCCAATATATCCAATACTTCAAAAGTTATAACAATTTATGACAAATTTCAAAATGGCGGACAGGCGGTTCGGTCAAACCCGGCATAATACACATCGACAGATGCGGCATGAGGTAAGGAATCCGTAGACACCAAGATCATAATTTTCTGACAAACGATTCAGAAGTTATGCGCAAAAATAGCCTTTTTTACTATCTCATGACCCATAGGTGGCGCTGTCACCAAATTTGGCATGGACCCCCATTTCATGGTCGACATGAAGCGTACCAAATTTCATCTCGATTGATCAAAGAATGACCGAGATACAGCTTCAGAACCAATTTTGCGTCAATCTCGTTAAGTTCACGCATGAATTACTTTTAAATAAAGAAAAATATCAAAATTCTGTTCAGTCATTTCTATGCGGCTCACTCCAAAGATCACATGTGCCAAATCTCATAAGAATTGAACCAAATTTGAAGGAGGAGTAGCGAAAAAACGAAATACTGTACATTTCAAAATGGCCGCTACTGTAATGGGTGGAGTCTTACTGTAAAGTATCAAATTCAATAAGTGGGATGAGAGCAATCACGTGTACTAAGTAGAATTTTCATAGATCAAATGGTTCACCAATTATAACAGTTTGAACATTGAATTTTTGCACTGCTGGTGGCGCTATAGAGTTACTGCTAGAGACCCCATTTTTGGTCACATGACTTTTTAGGACCACCACTACAACTGTGCCAAATTTCATCACTCTACTACTTACGGTTCATAGGGCTGCCATAGACTCCCATTGGACAAGAGTAAGAATAATAATAATAATAATAATACTAACAATTGCAATAGGTGTCTCAGCACCTTCGGTGCTTGACCCCTAAATATAGCTGCAAGCAGCGATTCGGGGCCAAGCACCTTTAGCGCAATGAGCACCTAAAGCACAGCAAGCAACATAGAAGGTATCAATAACCCAATGCTGACTGACCACCCAAAGTGCATCAAGAACACAAAGCGCAGCAAGTACCCAAAGCGTTGCAATGACAGAGCAGAACCACCGCAGTGCAGAGCAGCAACAGAAAACTTGGCAAAAATAGAACATATGTGAACTACAGACAGGTCAAGAAGAATAGGTGGGAAAGAAGAAAACTTTAATAGAAGAAACTAACACCTGCCTCAGGCTGGATTCAAACCCATGAACTCAGGATCTCTATGCATACGACTTAGACAGATGTGCCACTCAGTAGACACAGCTCAATGAGCAGCAGAAAAGAGCTTACATGCCATACAAAGAATTCAGAAGTTATAAGCAGTTCTATAAGAACTGTTATAGTTTATAACCCCTAGGTGGCGCTATTCTCTGTTTTCCTCAGGACATCATGCCGAAGCTCCCTACCGATTTTTGCCCCGATATATCCGATACTTCAAAAGTTATAGCAAATTATCACAAATTTCAAAATGGCGGACAGGCGATTCGGTCAAAGCCGGCATAATACATATCGACAGATGCGGCATGAGCCAAGGAATCCGTAGACACCACGATCATAATTTTCTGACAAACGATTCAGTAGATATGGGCAAAAATAGCCTTTTTTCATATCTCATAACCCATAGGTGGCGCTGTCACCAAATTTGGCATGGACCCACAGTTCATGGTCGACATGAAGTGTACCAAATTTCATCTCGATTGATCAAAGAATGACCGAGCTACAGCTTCAGAACCATTTTTCCGTCAATCTCGTTAAGTTCACGCATTAATAACTTTTGAATGAAAAAAAATATCAAAATTCTGTTCAGTCATTTCTATGCGGCTGACTCCAAAGATCACCTGTGCCAAATCTCATAAGAGTTGAACCACATTTGAAGGAGGAGTAGCGAAAAAACGAAATACTGTACATTTCAAAATGGCCGCTACTGTAATGGGTGGAGTCTTAATGTAAAGTATCAAATTCAATAAGCGGGATGAGAGCAATCACATGCACTAAGTAGAATTTTCATAGATCTAATGGATCATGAGTTATAACCATTTGAATATTGAATTTTTGAGATAATGGTGGCGCTATAGAGTTACTGCTAGAGACCCCATTTTTGGCCACATGACTATTTATGACCACCACTACAACTATGCCAAATTTCATCATTTTCCTACATACGCTTCATAGGGCTGCCATAGACTCCCATTGGGGAAGAAGAAAAATTTACTAACAGAAACAATGACCAATATAGCTGCAAGCAGCAACACGGGGTCAAGCACCTTCGGCGCAATGCACACACAGCACAGCAAGCACACAAAGCACAGCAAGTTCACAATGCACAGCAAGCACACAAAGCACAGCAATTACACAAATCACAGCAGGCACACAAAGCACAGCAAGCTCACAAAGCACAGCAAGCACAAAAAGCACAGCAAGCACACAAAGCACAGCAAGCACACAAAGCACAGCAAGCTCACAATGCACAGCAAGCACACAAAGCACAGCAAGCTCACAATGCACAGCAAGCACACAAAGCACAGCAATTACACAAAGCACAGCAAGCTCACAAAGCACAGCAAGCACACAAAGCACAGCAAGCACGCAAAGCACAGCAAGCACACAAAGCACAGTAATCTCACAAAGCACAGCAAACTCACAAAGCACAGCAAGCACACAAAGCACAGCAAGCTCACAAAGCACAGCAAGCTCACAAAGCACAGCAAACTCACAAAGCGCAGCAAGCACACAAAGCACAGCAAGCTCACAAAGCACATCAAGCTCACAAAGCACAGCAAACTCACAAAGCACAGCAAGCTCACAAAGCACAGCAAGCACACAAAGCACAGTAAGCACACAAAGCACAGCAAGCACACAAAGCATAGCAACAAAAAAAGCACTGCAAGCACACAAAGCACAGCAAGCACAGCAAGCTCACAAAGCACAGCAAGCTCACAAAGCACAACCAGCACACAAAGCACAGCAAACTCCCAAAGCACAGCAAGCACACAAAGCACACAAAGCACAGAAAGCACAGCAAGAACCACCACAATGCAGAGCAACAACATCAAACATGGAAAAATAGAACACATTTGAACTACAGACAGGTTGAGAAGAACTGATGAGGAAGAACAAAATACCTGACTCAGGTGGGATTCAAACCCAGGAACTCAGAATCTCAATACATATGATTAACTTGATGCGCCACTCAGATGACACAGCTCATGAAGCAGCAGAAAAGAGATTAGAAAGCTACAAGGATTAACATATGTCAAATTAGTTTATAAACCCTAGGTGGCGCTGTACTCTGACTTCTCAGGTACCTTCAGGATATCATGTCAAAGCTCCTTATCAATTTTTGCACAGATATGTCCAATAGTTCAAAAAATATAACAATTTATGTCAAATTTCAAAATGGCGGACAGGCGGTTCAGTCAAACCTGGCATAATTCACATCGACAGATGCGGCATGAGGTAAGCAATCCATAGACATCAAGATCATAATTTTCTGACAAACAGTTCAGAAGTTATGGGCAAAAATAGCCTATTTTATTATCTCATAACCCATAGGTGGCGCTGTCACCAAATTTGGCATGGACCCCAAGTTCATGGTCGACATGAAGTGTACCAAATTTCATTTCAATTGATCAAAGAATGACCGAGCTACAGCTTCAGAACCATTTTTGCGTCAACCTTGTTAAGTTTGCGCATTTATTACTTTTGAACAAAGATAAATATCAAAATTCTGTTCGGTCATTTCTATGCGGCTCACTCCAAAGATCATCTGTGCCAAATCTCATAAGAATTGAACCGCATTTGAAGGAGGAGTAGCGAAAAAACGAAATACTGTACATTTCAAAATGGCTGCTACTGTAATGGGTGGAGTCTTACTGTAAAGTATCAAATTCAATAAGCGGGATGAGAGCAATCACGTGTACTAAGTAGAATTTTCATAGATCAAATGGTTCACCAGTTATTACAGTTTGAACATTGAATTTTTGGACTACTGGTGGCGCTATAGAGTTACTGCTAAAGACCCCATTTTTGGTCACATGACTATTTATGACCACCTCTACAACTGTGCCAAATTTCATCATTTTCCTATGTACGGTTCATAGGGCTGCCATAGACTCCCATTGGGGAAGAATAATAATAATAATAATAATAATACTAACAATTACAATAGGTGTCTCAGCACCTTCGGTGCTTGACCCCTAATAAATATAGCTGCAAGCAGCGATTCGGGGCCAAGCACCTTTAGCGCAATGAGCACCCAAAGCACAGCAAGCAACATAGAAGGTATCAATAACCCAATGCTCACTGACCACCCAAGGTGCATCAAGAACACAAAGCGCAGCAAGTACCCAAAGCGTTGCAATGACAGAGCAGAACCACCGCAGTGCAGAGCAGCAACAGAAAACATGGCAAAAATAGAACATATGTGAACTACAGACAGGTCAAGAAGAATAGGTGGGAAACAAAACTTTAATAGAAGAAACTAACACCTGACTCAAGCTGGATTCAAACCCATGAACTCAGGATCTCTATGCATACGACTTAGACAGATGTGCCACTCAGTAGACACAGCTCAAGGAGCAGCAGAAAAGAGCTTACATGCCAAACAAAGAATTCAGAAGTTATAAGCAGTTCTATAAGAACTGTTATAGTTTATAACCCCTAGGTGGCGCTATTCTCTGATTTCCTCAGGACATCATGCCGAAGCTCCCTACCGATTTTTGCCCCGATATATCCGATACTTCAAAAGTTATAGCAAATTATCACAAATTTCAAAATGGCGGACAGGCGATTCGGTCAAAGCCAGCATAATACATATCGACAGATGCGGCATGAGCCAAGGAATCCGTAGACACCACGATCATAATTTTCTGACAAACGATTCAGTAGATATGGGCAAAAATAGCCTTTTTTCATATCTCATGACCCATAGGTGGCGCTGTCACCAAATTTGGCATGGACCCCCAGTTCATGGTCGACATGAAGTGTACCAAATTTCATTTCGATTGATCAAAGAATGACCGAGATAGAGCTTCAGAACCAATTTTGCATCAATCTCATTAAGTTCACGCAATAATTACTTTTGAATAAAGATAAATATCAAAATTCTGTTCGGTCATTTCTATGCGGCTCACTCCAAATATTACCTGTGCCAAATTTCATAAGAATTGAACCAAATTTGAAGGAGGAGTAGCGAAAAAACGAAATACTGCACATTTCAAAATGGCCGCTACTGTAATGGGTGGAGTCCTACTGTAATGTATTAAAAACAATAAGCATGAGGAGAGCAATCACGTGTACTAAGTAGAATTTTTATAGAGCAAATGGATCACCAGTTATAACCATTTGAACATTGAATTTTTGCACTGCTGGTGGCGCTATAGAGTTACTGCTAGTGACCCCTTCTTTGGCCACATGACTATTTATGACCACCACTACAACTGTGCCAAATTTCATCATTTTCCTACATACGGTTCATAGGGCTGCCATAGACTCCCATTGGGGAAGAAGAAAAATTTACTAACAGAAACAATGACCAATATAGCTGCAAGCAGCAACACGGGGTCAAGCACCTTCGGCGCAATGCACACACAGCACAGCAAGCACACAAAGCACGGCAAGCTCACAAAGCAGAGCAATTACACAAATCACAGCAGGCACACAAAGCACAGCAAGCTCACAAAGCACAGCAAGCTCACAAAGCACAGCAAGCACACGAAGCACAGCAAGCACACAAAGCACAGCAAGCTCACAATGCACAGCAAGCACACAAGCACAGTAATTACACAAATCACAGCAGGCACACAAAGCACAGCAAGCTCACAAAGCACAGCAAGCACACAAAGCACAGCAAGCACACAAAGCACAGCAAGCCCACAAAGCACAGCAAGCTCACAAAGCACAGCAAGCACACAAAGCACAGCAAGCTCACAAAGCACAGCAAGCTCACAAAGCACATCAAGCACACAAAGCACAGCAAGCACACAAAGCACAGCAAGCAAACAAAGCATAGCAAGCTCACAAAGCACAGCAAGCACACAAAGCACATCAATTACACAAATCACAACAGGCATACAAAGCACAGCAAGCTCACAAAGCACATTAAGCACACAAAGCACAGCAGGCACACAAAGCACAGCAAGCACACAAAGCACAGCAATTACACAAATCACAGCAGGCACACAATGCACAGCAAGCTCACAAAGCACAGCAAGCACACAAAGCACAGCAAGCACACAAAGCACAGCAAGCTCACAATGCACACCAAGCACACAAAGCACAGCAATTACACAAATCACAGCAGGCACACAAAGCACAGTAAGCTCACAAAGCACAGCAAGCACACAAAGCACAGCAAGCTCACAAAGCACAGCAAGCACACAAAGCACAGCAAGCACACAAAGCACAGCAAGCACACAAAGCATAGCAAGCTCACAAAGCACAGCAAGCACACAAAGCACATTAATTACACAAATCACAGCAGGCACTCAAAGCACAGCAAGCTCACAAAGCACAGCAAGCACACAAAGCACAGCAAGCACACAAAGCACAGCAAGCACACAAAGCACAGCAAGTACACAAAGCATAGCAAGCTCACAAAGCACAGCAAGCACACAAAGCACAGCAAGCTCACAAAGCACAGCAAGCTCACAAAGCACAGCAAGCACACAAAGCACAGCAAGCTCACAAAGCACAGCAAGCACACAAAGCACAGTAAGCTCACAAAGCACAGCAAGCTCACAAAGCACAGCAAGCACACAAAGCACAGCAAGCACACAAAGCACAGCAAGCACCATAAATTGCATCAAAAACGCAAGGCTCAGGAATCATAGAGCAGAACCACCACAATGCAGAGCAACAACAGCAAACATGGAAAAATAGAACACATGTGAACTACAGACAGGTTTAGAAGAATTGATGAGGAAGAACAAAATACCCGACTCAGGTGGGATTCGAACCCAGGATCTCAGAATCTCAATGCATACGATTAACTAGGTGCGCCACTCAGTTGACACGGTTCATTGGGCAGCAGAAAGAGATAACAGTATAATATCAATAAGAATTGTAATAGTTTATAATCCCTAGGTGGCGCTGTACTCTGACTTCCCAGGTAACTTCAGGACATCATGTCAAAGCTCCTTACCAATTTTTGTGCAGATATGTCAAATAGTTCAAAAAATATAACAATTTATGTTAAATTTCAAAATGGCAGACAGGTGGTTCGGTCAAACCCGGCATAATACACATTGACAGATGCGGCATGAGGTAAGCAATCCATAGACATCAAGATCATAATTTTCTGACAAGCAGTTCAGAAGTTATGGGCAAAAATAGCCTATTTTATTATCTCATGACCCATAGGTGGCGCTGTCACCAAATTTGGCATGGACCCCAAGATCATGGTCCACATGAAGTGTACCAAATTTCATTTCAATTGATCAAAGAATGATTGAGCTACAGCTTCAGAACCATTTTTGCGTCAACCTCGTTAAGTTTGCGCATTTATTACTTTTGAACAAAGATAAATATCAAAATTCTGTTCGGTCATTTCTATGCGGCTCACTCCAAAGATCATCTGTGCCAAATTTCATAAGAATTGAACCACATTTGAAGGAGGAGTAGCGAAAAAACGAAATACTGTACATTTCAAAATGGCCGCTACTGTAATGGGTGGAGTCTTACTGTAAAGTATCAAATTCAATAAGCGGGATGAGAGCAATCACGTGTACTAAGCAGAATTTTCATAGATCAAATGGTTCACCAATTATAACAGTTTGAACATTGAATTTTTGGACTACTGGTGGCGCTATAGAGTTACTGCTAAAGACCCCATTTTTGGTCACATGACTATTTATGACCACCTCTACATCTGTGCCAAATTTCATCATTTTCCTGTGTACGGTTCATAGGGCTGCCATAGACTCCCATTGGGGAAAAATAATAATAATAATAATAAATATAGCTGCAAGCAGCAATTGCGGGGTCAAGCACCTTCAGCGCAATGAGCACCCAAAGCACAGCAAAAACCACACGACGCAGCAAATGCGCAAAGCGCAGAAAGCGCGCAATACAGAGCCCGAACCCGAAGCAAAGCAAATGCAGAGCAGAACCACTGCAGTGCGGAGCAACAACAGTAAAGATGGCAAAAATATAACACGTGTGGAAAACCAGACAGGTCGAGAAGAACGTGTTAAAGGGAACACAAAAGGAAATCTCAATAAGTGAAAGTAAGAGCTGGGATTCGAACCCATGACCTCAGGTTCCCAAAGCAACGCACTAACCGCATGCGCCACTGAGTAAACGATTAAACCACTGAGTTGGTGTGTCCAAGCTATAGAATAGAGATTTAGAGCTGTAAACATTGATATCCAGCAATTACCAAACGTGCAGAAATAACAACAGAGAGCACAAATAACTGAAATACAATGTATTGTATGAAAATCACAAAACTTAAGTGAGAAAAAAGTTAAGACAAAATATCACTGCACATGGGGTTTGAACCCATGACCTCAGAATCTCATGGCATGTGGTTAACCAGTTGCGCAACTCAGCTAACACAGCTCAAAGGGCAGCAAAAAACAGCTTAGGTGCTTCAAGGATTGACGTGTGCCAATCAACACAGATGCAGAACTGACAGTGCAGAGCAGAACTATCAGAAATACAATGTATATGGGAATCAAAAAGCTCAAATGAGATTGAAGACAAGAACATCATTCTGTATAGTAATGCTATACAATGTAATATACAGTCACATTAATTTACTATGACAAATAGACAACGTCACAGGCACGGTCAACTTTGGAGTGGTATTTCTAAGAAAGAGAACAGAATATCAAAAATCTGTTCGGTCATTTCTGTGCGGATTGCTCCAAACATTATACGAGCAGTACCTGGCATAAAATAAACAACATTTGTAAAAGGAGTAGCGAAAAAATAATCTACCATATGCTTTACAATAACACATGAACAGAATGTTGGAAAATGACAAACGAGGCATCGTTGCAATCGGCATAAACCAGTGAATACAATTTCACAAAGAAATTAATATCAGACAAAGTATTCAGAAGTTATAAGCAGTTCCATGATAACTGTTATAGTTTATAACCCCTAGGTGGCGCTGTACTCTGACTTCCCAGGTACCTTCAGGACATCATGTCGAAGCTCCTTACTAATTTTTGCGCGGATATGTCCAATAGTTCAAAAAATATAACAAATTATGTGAAATTTCAAAATGGCGGACAGGCGGTTCGGTCAAACCCGGCATAATACACATCGACAGATGCGGCATGAGGTAAGCAATCCATAGACATCAAGATCATAATTTTCTGACAAACAGTTCAGAAGTTATGGGCAAAAATAGCCTATTTTATTATCTCATGACCCATAGGTGGCGCTGTCACCAAATTTGGCATGGACCCCAAGTTCATGGTCCACATGAAGTGTACCAAATTTCATTTCAATTGATCAAAGAATGACTGAGCTACAGCTTCAGAACCATTTTTGCGTCAACCTCGTTAAGTTTGCGCATTTATTACTTTTGAACAAAGATAAATATCAAAATTCTGTTCAGTCATTTCTATGCGGCTTACTCCAAAGATCATCTGTGCCAAATCTCATAAGAATTGAACAACATTTGAAGGAGGAGTAGCGAAAAAATGGAATACTGTACATTTCAAAATGGCCGCTACTGTAATGGGTGGAGTTTTACTGTAAGGTATTAAAATCAACAAGCATGAGGAGAGCAATCACGTGTACTAAGTAGAATTTTCATAGATCAAGCGGATCAGAAGTTATAACCCTTTGAACATTGAATTTTTGAACTGCTGGTGGCGCTATAGAGTTAGTACTAGAGACCCCATTTTTGGTCACATGACTTTTTAAGACCACCACTACAACTGTGCCAAATTTCATCATTTTCCTATGTACGGTTCATAGGGCTGCCATAGACGCCTATGGCTAAGAAGAAGAAGAAGCAGAATAATAATAATAATAAATATAGCTGCAAGCAGCAATTGCGGGGTCAAGCACCTTCAGCGCAATGAGCACCCAAAGCACAGCAAAAACCACACGACGCAGCAAATGCGCAAAGCGCAGAAAGCGCGCAATACAGAGCCCGAACCCGAAGCAAAGCAAATGCAGAGCAGAACCACTGCAGTGCGGAGCAACAACAGTAAAGATGGCAAAAATATAACACGTGTGGAAAACCAGACAGGTCGAGAAGAACGTGTTAAAGGGAACACAAAAGGAAATCTCAATAAGTGAAAGTAAGAGCTGGGATTCGAACCCATGACCTCAGGTTCCCAAAGCAACGCACTAACCGCATGCGCCACTGAGTAAACGATTAAACCACTGAGTTGGTGTGTCCAAGCTATAGAATAGAGATTTAGAGCTGTAAACATTGATATCCAGCAATTACCAAACGTGCAGAAATAACAACAGAGAGCACAAATAACTGAAATACAATGTATTGTATGAAAATCACAAAACTTAAGTGAGAAAAAAGTTAAGACAAAATATCACTGCACATGGGGTTTGAACCCATGACCTCAGAATCTCATGGCATGTGGTTAACCAGATGCGCAACTCAGCTAACACAGCTCAAAGGGCAGCAAAAAACAGCTTAGGTGCTTCAAGGATTGACGTGTGCCAATCAACACAGATGCAGAACTGACAGTGCAGAGCAGAACTATCAGAAATACAATGTATATGGGAATCAAAAAGCTCAAATGAGATTGAAGACAAGAACATCATTCTGTATAGTAATGCTATACAATGTAATATACAGTCACATTAATTTACTATGACAAATAGACAACGTCACAGGCACGGTCAACTTTGGAGTGGTATTTCTAAGAAAGAGAACAGAATATCAAAAATCTGTTCGGTCATTTCTGTGCGGATTGCTCCAAACATTATACGAGCAGTACCTGGCATAAAATAAACAACATTTGTAAAAGGAGTAGCGAAAAAATAATCTACCATATGCTTTACAATAACACATGAACAGAATGTTGGAAAATGACAAACGAGGCATCGTTGCAATCGGCATAAACCAGTGAATACAATTTCACAAAGAAATTAATATCAGACAAAGTATTCAGAAGTTATAAGCAGTTCCATGAGAACTGTTATAGTTTATAACCCCTAGGTGGCGCTGTACTCTGACTTCCCAGGTACCTTCAGGACATCATGTCGAAGCTCCTTACTAATTTTTGCGCGGATATGTCCAATAGTTCAAAAAATATAACAAATTATGTGAAATTTCAAATCGGCGGACAGGCGGTTCGGTCAAACCCGGCATAATACACATCGACAGATGCGGCATGAGGTAAGCAATCCATAGACATCAAGATCATAATTTTCTGACAAACAGTTCAGAAGTTATGGGCAAAAATAGCCTATTTTATTATCTCATGACCCATAGGTGGCGCTGTCACCAAATTTGGCATGGACCCCAAGTTCATGGTCCACATGAAGTGTACCAAATTTCATTTCAATTGATCAAAGAATGACTGAGCTACAGCTTCAGAACCATTTTTGCGTCAACCTCGTTAAGTTTGCGCATTTATTACTTTTGAACAAAGATAAATATCAAAATTCTGTTCAGTCATTTCTATGCGGCTTACTCCAAAGATCATCTGTGCCAAATCTCATAAGAATTGAACAACATTTGAAGGAGGAGTAGCGAAAAAATGGAATACTGTACATTTCAAAATGGCCGCTACTGTAATGGGTGGAGTTTTACTGTAAGGTATTAAAATCAACAAGCATGAGGAGAGCAATCACGTGTACTAAGTAGAATTTTCATAGATCAAGCGGATCAGAAGTTATAACCCTTTGAACATTGAATTTTTGAACTGCTGGTGGCGCTATAGAGTTAGTACTAGAGACCCCATTTTTGGTCACATGACTTTTTAAGACCACCACTACAACTGTGCCAAATTTCATCATTTTCCTATGTACGGTTCATAGGGCTGCCATAGACGCCTATGGCTAAGAAGAAGAAGAAGAAGCAGAATAATAATAATAATAATACTAACAATTACAATAGGTGTCTCAGCACCTTCGGTGCTTGACCCCTAATAATAATAATACTAACAATTACAATAGGTGTCTCAGCACCTTCGGTGCTTGACCCCTAATAATAATAACAAATAATTATTGGAGATATGTTGTTAATAAAAAATCCAAAACGAATGGCTATCTCTGATTCACCACTGTATTTGGAGCCCAAACAAAATGCACAAAAAGTGAGCACAAATGGACAGCTTGGACAGCGATTATGTAATAGTTTCACCCATAATTGTAATCCTCATACGTTTTTTAATTAATTGTGTAGCCCTAGGCTGTTGAATATAATTGTTTTTATGATGCATTGAGATGCTAATTTGAGCAAATATTGCAAGACTTGCATCATAAAGCAATACGCACCTTATCAATGAAGCGCACACCGCTAGAGCAGAAGTTTAATGTGGGGCTTTGACAGCTAAATGACCGGATTGAAGCAAATCATTGACATAATAATCGTAATTGAATCTAATCATGAGATCAGTGACGATTCACACTCCTAATTATTGGATTTCCCAGCCATTTCTTGTTGTGATCAACTTGATGGTCTTTACTAAATTGCATTTTACAATTTTGCGTTGTTTCTAAACAGCTTTAACACAATATTATTGATAATCAGATGTATACTAGTCATACTACCTGTATGCAAACTATACTGCACATCTGCTGTATTGAAAGTGATGTTGTGTGTCTGATAGACTTGCTAAAGGCAGCTGATTTTGTACAGATCAGCAGAACTTAGGTCATTTTCTGCATGTTTGAACATGCGTCTATGTGTGTGCTTTGAGGCTTATAATGGTTTTTTTGACTGCTCAATGCAAAAACGGATCATGTAGCAGATATAAGACATTCTCTAAAGTCTCTCTTTCTTTCTTTCTCTCGCTCAGAGAAAGAGAAGCAGGTGAAGTGTGTATCAGATGAAGAGGCAGCGAGCAGCTCTCAGTCCGAGAGTTCAGCCAGTCTGGGCAGCATGAAAGGCGGTGAGCACAGACGCTCGATGTATTTTTGTCTTTCATCAATGTTTCAATAAAGCTCAACAGATATGAAAGCGCTTCATGGTAACACTTCAGTGAGAAACAAATAACTTTGATCTAATGGTATTTTTATTTGATTTGAAAAGGTGTGGCAGATCATAAATGTAATACTCCCGCCAAATATTAAATTTACCCCTTGATTTACTCACCCTCAAGCCATCTGAGATGCATATGTCAATCATCTTTCAGACGAACACATTTAAAATTATTTTAGTAAATGTCCTTGTTCTTCCTAGCTTTCTAATGGTAGAAAACGGGGATTAGGGAACAACTTTTGACTTTAAACCACAGACTTAGTAGGCCAATAGTAGGCGGTGCCTGCCATCGCCATCTTGGCTGCGCGTCAACGCGCATCGCTCGCAGATATCCGAAAATGAGTAAAGTGGCGGGACGTGGGTGAAGTTGAGGTGGCTGGTTGCTGAAACCACGCCCACCCAGCTCGACTCTAGTGACAGCAGGGGCTGTTCAACCGTCAGTCACGTGGCCACGCCCTTAATTATGCAAAAACTTAATAGAATTTAAACAGATGAGTTACAAAAAAATTCACCCCCCCACAGTGGTCATGAAGGGCAAAATTAACTATACAGACCAAAAACAAATTTTGTACAAGGCTGTTAACATATTTTTTAATCACTTCCGTATTGGCTTCATCAGAGAGATCGAAATGTTGCCCCTTGCTTTAAAGGGACACTGCACTTTATTTAAAAATATGCTAATTTTCCAGCTCCCCTAGAGTTAAACATTTGATTTTTACTGTTTTTGAATCCATTCAGCTGATCTCCGGGTCTGGCGCTACCACTTTTAGCATAGCTTAGCATAATCTATTGAATCTGATTAGACCATTAGCATCGCGCTAGAAAATAACAAAAGATTTTCAATATGTTTCCTATTTAAAACTTGACTCTTCTGTAGTTACATCGTGTATTAAGAATGACAAAAAAATTAAAAGTTGCGATTTTCTAGGCCAATATGGCTAGGAACTATACTCTCATTCTGGCGTAATAATCAAGGACTTTGCTGCCGTAACATGGCTGCAGGAGGCGCAATGATATTACACAGTGCCCGAAAATAGTCCCCTGCTATTGTAAGTTACTAAGAGGATATTTTCAGGCACTGCGTAATATATCTTCCTAGGAATTCGCAACTTTTAATTCTGTGGGTAATCAATGCGATTTTGTAAGAAAAATTTCTTATTTTAAACTTTATAAACTACAATAACTAGCTTCCGGTAACATCTGCATCTTGGACTCGATATACAAGAGTCACTGCGCTACGTACATATGGCAGTGAACGCCCACAACGCTAAACATCTTGCGCGTAATTACTGAAAGCTAGTTATTATAGTTTATAAACTTTGAAATATGGATATTTTTCTTACAAAATCGCATCTATCACCGGCAAAATACCTTAATTAACCCCTTGAACCCTTGTGGATTACTTTTGTGACGGATGAATGCAAGTCAAAAGTTGTTCCCTGATCCCTGTTTTCTACAATTATAATGCGTGAAAGAACAAGGAGATTAACGAAATTACTTTAAATGTGTTCGTCTGAAAGATGATGGACATATGTATCTCGGATAGCTTAAAGGTAAGTAAATCATAGGGTAATTTTGATATTTAGCTGAAATATACCTTTAAATAATGTTGCATAAAGGAATTGAAAAAAAAAAACGGACGGTGCTTCAGCCAAATATTTTCTGAGCTCTTCAAATATAAATCTAATTCAAGTACTATTAAAATACTTCATTTACTATCATTTGAAACCACAGTACCGCCATATTCACTTTTTGCATGAGGGTGCCAAGCGACCCTGACTGGTTTTTGAAATGCTTAGGTTGCCAGGTTACAGAATCTGATCTTGGAAAGAAGATTCATTGAATGAATGAAGTCTTATAGGCCAGTGTACTGTGTGTCATATGAGAAGGAAGTTTGTGTGTGCATGCATGCACGAATAAAGGGCTGTGTGTCAGTAAATGCCCATCAGATATCAGAATTAGATGTTAGGTAATAAATGTCATATAAATATATGTCAGGTACGCGTATACTCTCGGTGACTGATGTCCTCTTGTAAAAAATGACATAAGGGCAGAGATGGATTCGATTAGAGAATGAGTAGAAAGCACGCATGATGGTTTGGAGAGATTTGATGGTGTTTTTGTGTGACTCGGTGAGGCGTGTGATATTGAGAAGAAATGATTCACCCTGTGAGCGGCTGCGTGCACAGATATGTATGATGAATTTCGGTCTGGGGATATCAGAATAGATGGTAAGGTTGCTGTGACTTGATGGTTAAATATCAAGGCTCGGACATTAAAGGATTAGTCCATTTTCTTAAAAAAAATCCAGATAATTTACTCACTACCATGTCATCCAAAATGTTGATGTCTTTCTTTGTTCAGTCAAGAAGAAATTATGTTTTTTGAGGAAAACATTCCAGGATTTTTCTCATTTTAATGGACTTTAATGGACCCCAACACTTAATAGTTTTAATGCAGTTTAAAATTAGAGTTTCAAAGGACTCTAAACGATCCCAAACGAGGCATAAGGGTCTTATCTAGCGAAACGATTGTCATTTTTGACAAGAAAAATAAAAAATATGCACTTTTAAACCACAACTTCTCATCCATTTCCGGTCCTGTGATGCACCAGCGTGACCTCACATAATACATCATCACGTCAAGAGATGTCACGGATGATCGGTCCGACATTTTTGTATGTCAAATGATACTAATTAATGTCTTTGTGTCAGTTTATCGTTTAAAATGGTCTGCAAATGTGCGGTTCATATATGTAACACGTGACCTTTTGATGTCATTACGCAATTACGTGAGGTCACGCTGGCGCGTCACAGGACCGGAGATAGACGAGAAGTTGTGGTTTAAAAGTGCGTATTTTTTTTATTTTTCTTGTCAAAAATGATAATCGTTTCCCTAGATAAGACCCTTATGACTCGTTTGGGATCGTTTAGAGTCCTTTGAAACTGCAATTTTAAACTGCATTAAATCTGTTACGTGTTGGGGTCCATTGAAGTCCATTAAAATGAGAAAAATCCTGGAATGTTTTCCTCAAAAAACATAATTTCTTCTCGACTGAACAAAGAAAGACATCAACATTTTGAATGACATGGTGGTGAGTAAATTATCTGGATTTTTTTTTAAAGAAAATTGACTAATCCTTTAAAGGTTTTAGGTACAGAACCTGACAGTATCTTGTAAACTATTCTTTAGTTTTGAGATGAATGCTGGCCAGTGATTTGTGCCAACTCACATGATGAGTTGTTTATGTGCCTGCATGTTACAGCTTGTAACCAACTTCAACTCGACAGACATAATTTTTTCAAAGGTGTGGTAAGAAGTTCATTCCATTGTTTTATATAGCCGTACTTACTGTTTATCTGTGCAGGGTGAAATGTGGTGACATAGGCATCAAAATAAATCTGTATGTGTGTAAAGTGCAATTGGATTTATCTGTGTGTGTGTGTGTGTGTGTGTGTGTGTGTGTGTGTGTGTGTGTGTGTGTGTTTGTGTGTTTGTTTGTGTGTGTATGGTGTATAGACGTGGCCATTGGGAATCTCCTGGACCTTGAGGCTGGGGGAAAAAATCACTCAGGACAGAACCACATGCACCCTGCACAAAACCTTAGCACAGAAAACAACAACACTGTATGGGTAAGAACACACACACGCACGCACACACACACACACACACACACACACACACACACACACACACACACACACACACACACACACAATCACACAATCACAGTTTTGTTTAAACCTGACTTCTGTGCTGTGTCTTTACAGGAGCTGGATGATGGTTTAGATGAAGCTTTCTCCAGGTTAGTAAAATTATTTCTTAAATATTATGTTAAATATATTTTGTATTTATAATTTTTTATCAGACCGCTAAACCAAAATAAGCCTGCATAATGAACTTGACTGCACATTGAGCATACTAACAGTGTAGGGTGTAGTGCACAACTGTACGGGGAGCTGTACCACACTGATATTTGTGACAGGCACATTCAGCTCTGAGAATAAACTCTTTGAACTCTTGAAAGTCTTTGCTTGGTCTTATGTAACCCACACTATTTTTATGCTCTGCTCACAGTTCATGTGTTTTAAGAAAGACATATTGACAGAAAGCAATTCATCAAACTTCTGTCTCAAAAGATTTCAGCTGTTGACATTTGCTGACATTCAGATTTATTTGTGTCGTTTCAACTAAAATGCAATTCGACATTAAAGAAGATTGACAAGTTGACTTTTTTAGACAATTGAGACACATACCTATATTTGCGCTGTCACATAATACAGAAACATTGAGCCTCATTGTAATGCCGCATTACAAATTCACAAAAACAATGTGCTGCCCAAAACCTTAACAGATCAGAGTGAAATGATCAGGAGGATTGAAATAAATAAATTTCAGCCGCATGTTTATATTACTGGGATGCTTTAGGAGGATGTGCAGGGATTTAAAAAGTCAATAGCTATGCAGCATTTCTTCTGGTGTTTAAAATATTGATGTGAATCTTCTCCTTAGTGGGCTTTTTCGTAACTTTATTTCAGTGGATTAATTTAACCGGGAAGTTTTAAGTTTAAAAGCAGCAATATTTTATATATAATATACAGCAGTTTTCATATTACAGTGATCTAATAAATTACTGTCAAAAATTGCTTTAAAGGGATAGTTCGGCCAAAAATTATATTAAACCCATGATTTACTCACCCCCAAGCTGTCCGAGTTGCATATGTCCATCGTTTTTCTGACAAACACATTTTCGGATATTTTAGAAAATGTTTTAGCTCTTTCAGTTGATTAAATGTAATGTTACGGGGTCCACCCATAGTCCATGACCTTCAAGTCCAAAAAAGTGCATCCATCCTTCACGAATTAAATCCAAACGGCTCCAGGATGATAAACAAAGGTCTTCTGAGGGTAATCCGCGTGGTGTTGTTGTAGAAATATCCATATTTAAAACTTTATTAACGAAAATAACTACCTTCCGGTAGCGCCGCCATCTTAGACTCCTCTGTATTCAGGAGAGAGTATTAGCGTAGTGTACGCACTTTTCTTAGTGACGTATGATAAATTCGTAGGGTGGTGGCACAGAGCAGCAGCAGAGTTTCCTCCGTAGGCTGCGTAAGCTCTCATCCTGAATCCGGACGCGAATAAGATGGCGACGCTACTGGAAGGTATTTATTTACGCGTCTAGTTTGCCGCTTAAACATTTTGCGTTTACTTGCTTCATTCGCGTGTGAATCATCGAGACTAGAAAATTTGCGTTATGGGAGGGGCTTCTGCGACTTCGCTCACTTCCTGTAATCACATCACTACTAGAGCAAGCTCCTGATTCAATTTTTCAACTTGCGCGTTTGCTGCGGCAACGCTCAATTTGCACCATTCGCTCGAACTAGACACGTGAATAAGGCGTAAATGCGAGACCACCAGGCGCGCGTCAACGCGTCTTTACATTGACTTAACATTGAAATCACTCGTGTTTGACGCCTCTACCGCGGCTGATCTGAACGCAGCATTAGCAACTGATATAACTAATGAAAAGGTTTGTTTTAGCGCGCTCTACTGGCTCACAGCTGTAATGACCTTGTGGGCTGAATGGGGATACACATAAAAACCCAACTTGGATGGGAAATCCCCAAAGAGCGGATAGTAGCAGGTAGCAACTAGAGCAAGTTTGTAGGCAAGTTTCTGCCGATTTTGATAGCGAATTTGCTGCATCCATTATTGCAAATTATTACAGGTTTATAACAAAATGAGGGTAAGTAAATGATGACAGAAATGTTTGCGTAAACTATCCCTTTAATCTGAAAAGATTTCTCATGGCCAAGTCTTTTGATTAGAGATTTCTGCTATCTCTCACTTAATTATAACACACACACATCATACAGTTGTTCTACCTAATGCCGAGGTCATGTTTTAAGTTTAAAGTGTTAATTACATTTACGCTTTTATCCAAAGCGACTTACAAAGGCGAGGAAAAACAGCAAAGCAATTTGTCAAAGGAAAAGAATAACATGAGAAACTCCTGTCATTAGCATGCAATACCATGCAAAAAACATTCGCTTTTTAATTGCAATCCAAACCCGAGTTGTTTAATGATTTGTAATGATGGTCATCATTTATACAGACACACAGTAAGTCTAGTTCCTCTAGAGATTACCAGACACGAAATGATGGTGTTTACCAGTAGCGGATAGGTTTACTCAGTCTCCGCTCCGTGCTGATTATTTTCCTCCTGCAATAATTAAACACGCTGGCTTTTAATCAAACTCAGTACTTCATTAATCTCCATTCACAAGCCTGTAAGTGTGAGAAGAGACAGCAGACTTCTGGCAAGCGGCAGTATTTCTAATCAAGAGTGATTTGGGATTAAATTAATCTGTGTTTCTCTAAAGCCAAGGACTTTGATTGTAACTTGGAGTCTGGAGTTTGTGGTAATAACTTGTCTTGGGATAGTTCACCCAAAATTTAAAATTCTGTCATCATTTTCTCACTGCATGTTTTTGGCTGTCCCAGATGAAAGATTGCCATCTTGAAACAATCGTTGTGATTTCTATGATTGTGGCTCTTCATCAGTGGTCCTATGTTGTACAGTGAGAGAGGTTCAAAGACGGCCGTTTTCCCGGTCTTGCGTCCAAAGATAACCTACGATAGTTTTCTGACAGTGTCAAAAATTCAGCATGATTAACGCACAGTTTGTTTGCTGCTATGACCTGCGTACTGGTATTTGTTTACCACTAGCGCATGCTGGTGAGTGGTGACGTTGCACTAACGTGTGATGCAGCCGTCAAAGCCTCCGTGTCATCATGGTACAGACTACATGCTTGTCATACGAAACTTTAAACGATCGCACATTGTGATATGGTAATGATATTATATGAGTGCAAAAATCCTGCAGTGTATTGTGGGCTTAAAAGATGACACTTTAAAGTTTTTCACAGAAGTGTCTGGAGGTGAAAATATTAAATAAAATATTGTTATAGCAATTTACATTTATTGTAATAAAAAAAATGCAATAAAGTATATAATTTATACATAAAATTATCACAAAATCTGAGGTTTGTGTTACTGTGCGTTCACACCAGACGGTAGAGGCGACAAAAACGCGCTATTCGCACGTAGTTTGACACTTGAACATTTTGAGTTTACTCGCTTTATTTGTGTGTGAAAACCGTGTTTGAAATTGTAATCATTCCCGTGAAAATTTGCGTCATGGAGGGGCTTCTGCGACTTCGCTCACTTCCTGTAAACATGTCACTACTAAAGCAAGCTTTTGATTGGTTAACGCGGCCAATTTTCCAACAAAGTTTACATTTTTCGACTTTTTGAAAACGCTCGATTCGCGGATTTGCGTTTACCACGCTAAATGCCTCATTCGCGATGTGAGACCTCCAGACTCGCATAAACGCATCTTTACATTGATTTAACATTGAAGTCATTCACACCATAACGCTTTATTTGCATTTAATGTGAATGCAGCATTACACTTTTGGTTGTTTTACCAACAACGGCCACTAGGTGTCAGAGGTTTTCTGCATACTCTTGACACAAGTTAATAAATTACTGTCACTGCATTATTATTACTACTAAAATGTTTTGAAATATGAAAATACTTTTCCAAGGATGTAAACTGCAAAAAATTATTTTCAAGAAAAACATTTCTTAGTATTTTGTCTTGTTTTCATTAAAAATTATTTTTAAGATGCTTTTTCTTGATGAGCAAAACGACTAAGTCTAGTTTTTAGACCAAAAATATCAAATTTAAGTGATTTTGTGCATAAAACAAGCAAAAAAATCTGCCAATGGGGAAGCATATTTTTCTCAAAATTTTCTTGAATTTAGTGTTTAAGAAAAACTTTTTTGCTTACCCCATTGGCAGATTTTTTTGCTTGTTTTATGCACAAAATCACTTACATTTGATATTTTTGATCTAAAAAATAGACTAATTTTCTTGGGTCGTTTAAGCATCTTAATGTAAGAATTTTTAGATTTTTTTACTGAAAACAAGACAAAAATACATAGAAATTTTTTTCTTAAATGATTTTTTGCAGTGTATAGTTTGTCAGGATTGATTGCAAAATACTTAAATAAACTTACAGGACAGCGCAAGTTAAGGGGTTCATTTTGTTAAAAATTTGCTGTCTTTAGGTATCAAAATGTGCCATCATCACAGTGAAGAACCTTTTGAGCACCCTTATTTTAAAAAGGTGTAGCATTGTGATTCTTTAAAATATTATTTGGTTTATTTAACAAATGATTAGGTTTATTATAATTCATGTTTATTTATTTAGCAAAAAGTTATTAATGGATTGGCTTCTGGTTCCTGGAAGAGACTTTACAGGCTATTCTGTTTCAGTTCATAAGGTCAGATTCAATAGGGGTCTGGTCTCAGCATCAATTCTCACGGGTCCTGACTCGATAACTTTAACATTACATAGCATTAACCTTTGACTTTGTTGCTTGCTCGATGTTCTCCTTTAAGAATCTCAGAACACATGAGATAAATGTGGAAGTGCTAATGTGGTGCTTGCAGACTAAGCATGACTTGTGGTAATGCAAAACAATGAGCTCATAATCACCACAGTTCCCATGATGCCGTTCTTGTCAACTCCTGTTTGCTTCTTCAGTTTAAGAGCTGTTTTTTCATGTTTACCCTCCCTCAGCCGCAGTCTGGATAGTTTTGAGTCCAACACAGGTAAAGATGTCGCTCACCTGAGCTGTAGTGATGTCTGACTATCCTTTATAGTCTTCATCCGTCATAATCCACTATTTCAGATCATCCACATCAGAACATATAGTTGGGTTCTTCCATGTGTAGTGTGTTTGTCCTCACCGTGGCTCAGAACCCTGTCTTGAATCTTTTGGGGTAGAGCAGCAGTGATGTTCATGACAGGGTTGTTTGCCGTGGGAAACTTCTCATGGTTTTCATCTTCACATGTAGCCTATATTCATCTTATTTTTAGCTGCCAGTGTCACAAGATGTTTTATTATAGACTCTTAAAAGGGTAGATGCCATGAATGCAAATTGAAATAAATGCAAATGAAACTGATATCTGTTTATTTTGCATGAGTTCTCAGTTTTGATATATTGTAGTGTTGTGTAGCGGTCACATGACATACCTGTATATTGTTTGTAAGTATGTTTTTTATTTAGATTTTAAAATTATTAATTTACATTTTATGGTTAATTGTAATTATTGTTTTTTATCAAACCACAAACCACAACATGCAATTCCTTCCTAAACCACCAGGGGTTTGCAGACCCTAGTTTGGAAACCCTGCAATATGGCATTTACCCAGACTGAGGTCTCTGTATTTTGGTACACTCTACCCTACTGAAAAAAACAGCTAAAACCAGCCTAAGCTGTTTGGCTGGTTTTAGCTGGTCTCACAGTCTGGTTTTAGCTTATTTAGATTGTGTAGCAGGCTGGTTTTAGAAGGGCTTTGGACACTTTTTAGCCTGTCAGGCTGGGAGACCAGCTGTTAAGCTGGTGTGTCAGCTGGTCTTCCAGCCTAACCAGCTAAAAGTGTCTAAGGGCGCACTCACACTATCCAAACCAAACCGCGCTCGGGCGCGTTTGACCCCCAAAGCCTGGTTTGTTTGACTAGTGTGATCGCTCTGTTCCGCGCCCGAGCACGGATTGGTTATTCGCGCCGCGGCCGGGTTGAAGAGGTGGGCCGGAGCGCGGTTCACTTGGGCTCAGGCGCGGAAGGCTGTGGTGTGAGCGCATTCGCGCCTGAGCGCGATTCAAAAGGTGAAGACGTCAGTTGCGCGACCACTACCTTCATCTGCCTCCGTAAAAACCTTTTGATACGCGCCGCGGGGTTACGTGAATGTCCGAGCTGCGCACGTGACAGATGAACTAAGCAATATGATGACATGTGAGAGGGCTGCCTGTAATCGCGCACCAAACGACTCCGAAAAAAAAAAACACAGACTTATCAATATGGTGGGTTCCAGTGTTAAGAGAGTGCTTTACTTCCTGCTTTTTTCAAAACAATCGCATCTTAATGACGAAAGCGCGCCCGGACTCGGATCGATACAAGTACAGTGTGAGTGCGTGCATCTGGGGGAGTAGGGAGGGGTGACAATCGCGCTGGGGCATGGTTTGGTTTGGTTTGGATAATGTGAGTGCGCCCTAAACCCCTAAAACCAGCCTGCTACACCAGCTTAAGCTTTGCCAGGCTGGGAGGACCATCTTTAACCAGCTAAGACCAGCCAACCAGTTTCTAAACCCCTCTAAAACCAGCCTGCTACACCAGCTTAAGCTTGACCAGGCTGGAAGACCAGCTTTGCCAGGCTGGGAGGACCATCTTAAACCAGCTAAGACCAGCCAACTAGTTTAGCCAAGCTTCTGGTCTCCCAGTTTGGTTTTAGCTTGTTAAGCAGGCTGTTTTAGAAGGGTTTTGGTCACTTTCTAGCTTGTCAGATTGGATGACCATCTTAACCAGCTAAAAGTGTCCAAACCCCTCTAAAACCAGCCTGCTACACCATCTTAGGCTGGTTTTATCTGGTCTCTCAGTCTGGTTTTAGCTTATTTAGATTGTGTAGCAGGCTGGTTTTAGAAGGGTTTTGGACACTTTTTAGCCTGTCAGGCTGGGAGACCAGCTGTTAAGCTGGCGTGTCAGCTGGTCCTCCAGCCTAACCAGCTAAAAGTGTCTAAACCCCTTTAAAACCAGCCTGCTACACCAGCTTAAGCTTGACCAGTCTGAAAGACCAGCTTTGCAAGGCTGGGAGGACCGGCTTAAACCAGCTAATACCAGCCAAACAGGTTAGCCAAGCTTACAGCCTGGTTAAGCTGGTGTGTCAGCTGGTCCTTCAGCCTAACCAGCTAAATGTGTCCAAACCCCTGTAAAACCAGCCTGCTACACCAGCTTAGGCTGACTGGTCTCCCAGTCTAGTTTTAGTTTGTTAAGATGGTGTAACAGGCTGGTTTTAGAAGGGTTTTGGACACTTTTTAGCTGGTTAAGCTGATCTTAGCTGGTTAGGCTGGGAGACCAGCAGATCCATCAGCTTGCCCAGGCTGGAAGGACCATTTTAAACCAACCAAGACCAGCCAACCAGTTTAGCCAACTTAAGCTTAGAAGGGTTTTGGACACTTTTTGGCTGTTTAGGCTGAAGGACCAGCTGACACGCCAGCTTAACCAGGCTGGAAGCTTGGCTAACCTGTTTGGCTGGTCTTAGCTGGTTAAGCTGGTGTGTCAGCTGGTCTTCCAGCCTTACCAGCTAAATGTTTCCAAACCCCTCTAAAACCAGCCTGCTATACCATCTTAGGCTAGTTTTAGCTGGTCTCCCAGTCTGGTTTTAGTTGTTTAGGTGGTGTAACAGGCTGGTTTTAGAAGGGTTTTGGACACTTTTTAGCTGGTCAAGCTGATCTTAGCTGGTTAGGCTGGGAGACCAGCTGATCCGTCAGCTTGCCCAGGCTGGAAGGACCATTTTAAACCAACCAAGACCAGCTAACCAGTTTAGCCAACTTAAGCTTCCAGCCTGGTTAATCTGGTGTGTCAACTGGCCTTCCAGCCAAACCAGCTAAAAGTGTCCAAACCCCTCTAAAACCAGCCTGCAACACCATCTTAGGCTGGTTTTAGCTGGTCTCCCAGTCTGGTTTTATCTTGCTAAGCTGGTGTAGCAGGCTGGTTTTAGAAGGATTTGGACACTTTTAGCTGGTTAGGCTGATCTTAACTGGTTAGGCTGGGAGACCAGCTGACCCATCAGCTTGACCAGGCTGGAAGGACCAGCTTAAACCAGCCAAACAGGTTAGCCAAGCTTCCAGCCTGGTTAAGCTGGTGTGTCAGCTGGTCCTTCAGCCTAACCAGCTAAAAGTGTCCAAGCCCCTCTAAAACCAGCCTGCTACACCAGCTTAGGCTGACTGGTCTCCCAGTTTAGTTTTAGCTTGTTAAGATGGTGAAACAGGCTGGTATTAAAAGGGTTTTGGACACTTTTAGCTGGTAAGGCTGATCTTAGCTGGTTAGGCTGTGAGACCAGCTGATCCATCAGCTTGACCAGACTGGAAGACCAGCTTTGCCAGGCATGGAGGACCATCTTAAACCAGCTAAGACCAGCCAACTAGTTTAGCCAAGCTTCTGGTCTCCTAGTCTGGTTTTAGCTTATTAAGCTGGTGTAGCAGGCTGTTTTAGAAGGGTTTTGGACACTTTTTAGCTTGTCAGGTTGGATGACCATCTTAACCAGCTAAAATTGTCCAAACCCCTCTAAAACCAGCCTGCTACACCAGCTAAGGCTGGTTTTAGCTGGTCTCTCAGTCTGGTTTTAGCTTGTTAAGATGGTGAAGCAGGCTGGTTTTAGAAAGGTTTGGACACTTTTTGACTGGTCAGGCTGATCTTAGCTGGTTAGACTGGGAGACCATCTGACCCATCAGCTTGACCAAGCTGGAAGACCAGCTTTGCCAGGCTGGGAGGACCAGCTTAAACCAGCTAAGACCAGCCAACCAGTTTAGCCAAGATTCCAGCCTGGTTACGCTGGTGTGTCAGCTGGTCTTCCAGCCTAACCAGCTAAAAGTGTCCAAACCCCTCTAAAACCAGCCTGCTAGGCTAGTTTTAGCTGGTCTCCCAGTCTGGTTTTAGCTTGTTAAGATTGTGTAGCAGGCTGGTTTTGGAAGGGTTTTTGTCACTTTTGGCTGGTCAGGCTGATCTTAGCTGGTTATGCTGGGAGACCAGCTGACCCATCAGTTTGACCAGGCTGGAAGACCAGCTATGCCAGGCTGGGAGGACCATTTTAAACCAACTAAGACCAGCCAACCAGTTTAGCAAAACTTCCAGCCTAACCAGCAAAAAGTGTCCAAACCCCTCTAAAACCAGTCTGCTACACTAGCTTAGGCTGGTTTTAGCTGGTCTTTTTGGTAGAGAAATTAATTGACCAATGTCTGTATCCTCATTTCACATGAAGCATTTCAACACAACGATCATATGTATAAATGATTTAAAGGAATAATTCACATCTTATTTTATTAAACTTCAGTTAAGCATGTGTTTTTCAAGATCAGTCTTTTCTAGTCCTAATATCAAGACAAGACTACAAGCAATATTATAGTATCATGTTTTGAGTAAAGTATGTAATATGTTGTTTCTGGTGTTTTGTAAATGCATCCCCATCTCTTTAGCTCATAACATAATTTGAACTACAACCAAGCTTGTTTGGAGAATTTGTGTAGAATTTTTGTTTTGACATGTCTCTTATATTTCTGTATGTGTGTGTGTGTTTTTCCCAAGACTCGCTCAGTCTCGCACTAACCCCCAGATGCTGGACATTGGGGTAAACCCTCAAGACTATAACACAGAGGAGTGCTTGTCGCCTAGCAACTGGGACAAAGCTGATGTCGAGGCTGCCGACGGCGAGGATGCGTTCGGATTCGGAGAGACAATTTGAGGGTGAGGGGCGAAGGGGAACGAGTTGATGAATTTACACAAAGGGAATCAACCTCGCCGGTCATCTCAGTAGCGCCATCCAGTGGCTAAAGCTGCATCCAGCTTGTTAAGATGAGGTTTAGTAAACCCAATGTGACTTTAACAAGAGCACAGACCAAAGCAATACAGTATAAACACATTGTATTTTTCAATTACGTTTGTGTTGACATTTACGTTTTATATTACTTCCGTTGCTATGAATTACTTATATTTTAGTTTTTTAATGTTTTTGAATACAACGCGTGTGTGTGTGTGTGTGTGTGTGTGTGTGTGTGTGTGTATGTATGTACAGTATATGAAAATAACTGTATTATATAAAATCATTTATTATTATTATTATTATTTTTAATGGATTTAAGCGCTAGCTTTGCGATTCTATGCAGTGGAATGTCAGATACAATTTGTAAAGTTTATTTAGATCAGCGCTGTCTGATCTTTAGTCGAGACTGTGGTTTTAGGTTTGTGTGGTCGCTTAAAGAGCTGAATTGGTGAGGATTTTTTATGCTGCAGTTGCCTGCTCTTGAACATATGACAGAATTATAAAAATAAATTTTTAATGAGTTCATAAAAAATAGTTACATGAACATGATGGCATAACACGATAGACAAAAGCAGGGTATTTATATGAGAAAACCTTATTTTTTGCTATTAAACTGTATTTTTGCACTGTTTGTCTTTTTACAGCTTATGATGTCTTTTGAGGTCATCAAGATGATTACAGTTTTCTGCTTGTTTGCTTATTGTTAATGTTTCAGTGTGTCATTTGTACTTCCAGAACAAAAATACCGTGGTAATACCATGGTTCAGTAATGGAATCGGATTGTAATACGGTACTTTTATATATACACAGTGGTAATGTTTAATTGCCATTTACTATGAGGTATTTCAAAAACGATGCACTGTAAAAATAATGCAGCATGAAGTTAAAACAACATCAATTTTACTTACTATTTTAAGTTTTGACTTGTGATGACTTTAAATTGTTTGAAAACTTTTTTTTTTTTTAAGATAAAGTAATATAAAATATATGTTGATTTGACAAAAATGCTGATTTTTTTCACAGTGTGGTGTTTACCATTATGGCACTGTCCAAAAATATTTATTTTGTTGTCACTTTACATTATCATATAGCCAAATCATACCTGGAATACTTAATGAAAACAGTATATATTATTCTCAGCTGAAAAATACTCATGTCAAAACAAAAATAATAATGAGTGAACTGACTGATAGAGGATGTAACACTGTGGTTTTGCTTTTTAATGTGATTAAATTATAGGCCAAAGTAATGCAGTAATGTCAGTTTTTTTCTGGTTTAAAGCTTGTTCGCTCTCAGTAATTATTTAGTTTGTCTTAGGGTCTTTATTGGACTTTGGGATATATTTTTCAACATATCACCGTTTGCATTTGTCATTTCATGTTCATGGGTCTATTAAAAGTATAAAACATGTGATTTGTGTTTATTCTTATGAATGACGTCATTGCGCCATCTAGTGGTGAAATGAATGCAGTGCAGTTATGATTTAAACGCGTTTGCAATTTCCACACGGTGGAATTTCATTTTTTTGATTGAATCAAACATATTCAACACTTTTTTACATTAGCCAGGGGATGAAAGAGAAAAATAATTACATAAAAACATGGAAATGCTGACATACATTAATACATTTAGCAGCTTTCTTGTTTATCAGATTATAAATAGATTTTAGGTATTGCTTTACTTCTAAAAATATGGAATAATGGTATTTAATTACCATATTTACATTCATGTATACTAAACTTTGCCAACAAAAGTAACATTAATCAAATAATATCCCTTATGTAATGAGATATTATAAGAGAAAAAAAAAACAAATAAAATATTTTCAAAACAAAGTTTAAAGCTGGGCAAAATGAACTCTAACAATTTTTAATATCAATTGTGTAATTATTCAAGACGAAATACCTGTTAATAGTAGATAAGCCATTTAAAAAACAATAGGAATATAACAACCACTTACCAATAATTTCTTGATTTTTCTAGTTATTAATTGGGACAGTTAATAAATACTACACTTTTAGACTGACGACTAAAAGATTTAAATTATCCAATAATTTTAAAGTTTCATATGTATTTCATCATCAATGTCTACCGTTCAGCCAATCAGGTAAGAGTACTGGCCGACGTTCGCTTTACTTTTACCCAATCAATAGTAAGATTTATAATTTAAAATCAAGGTAAGCAATACTTGTATTTAAAGTTTATGTTATAAGATTTATTGTCTTCGCTTTTTTTTAAGCTACTATTAATTTAAACAAGAAAAAAATAATTATTTTTATAAATTGCATGTTTTGGTTTCCAGCCAATCAGAGAGCGAGGTGTGGCAGAGAGGTTATAAATAAGAGGTGTAACCCGCGGGCGCGCGTTAAATGCATCGATAATGGAGATTGGATGAGTTCAACTTTAATTACTTTAATACCCCTGCACCATTTTAGCACAGAAGATATCACAGTTTTTACAAGGTAATCGTGCAACACTGCAATCCACACTTAAATGTTCATCTCCACACGATTTGGTGATCCTAATTGACAGGTTAGGTCAGGTTTTAAGTCACGCACATCGCACATTACCTCAGAATTCACATTTATTATGTTTAAAAACTCGATTAATTGTCTACAATAACTTTTTACTCAAGCATCCATTTTAATTAACCAAATAATTGCACACTAAGTTTGTGTTTCAGTTACGTCGTAATGCATTTCTGGGTAACGTCAATTTTAGTTGCTGTAAGTTACCCCATACACTCCATTTTGTACTTTGGGAAGATATTTGCATGTACAATTGTTGATCAATAATGTTGATAACTTCCGAAGTTCACTTGTTTGTCAATTTTAAACGATTACTAGCAATAGCAAGTATCAAAGCAGGTACTGTAATAATCTAAATGGAGTAATAGCCACGTGATAAGTAATTTAATGTGGTATTTTAATGTAGTGACAAACATGACACTGTTCTCCATTTAATGCACCTTGACCAAGACAACAATCTTTGTTTCTTTTCCAGGAAACGTCCAGGAAAGACGCTCCTTCCTTCTCTCCTATTCCTGTTTTACATTTAAACTAGAATCATGTCAGACAGGGGTGACTGTATCAATGCATCACTTCACCATACCGATAATAACATACCAAAACAGGCCGATAGATCCAATTTAAAGCACTTAAAACCTCTATCTAAATATGCACGAATGGTCTGTCAACAGTATAATTCAAACAAACCCCTGTGCGATATTCAAGTACAGATTGCGAATAAAACAATTGCCGGACAAAAGCGAAAACGAGATGATTCGGGTCTGGATGAGACGTGCGAGACCCCTCTAAAAAGTCCTTGCTTGTATAGATCATGCTCCACAGATGAGGGCTGTGTTGTAGATTCTTTGGACCCCTTAAGTGAAGTTCAGAGATCCACACCAATACAGAAACTAATAATATCGAAGGATGTGACCCCACCACGGTCAAAGATAATTCATTCTTCATCCACCCCCATCAAGTCCACAACTTTGCCCCAATGCATGGGTCAAAGCCCAGATAGCCTTCCATCCCCTATACCAGTACTGAACTGGGACAGAGATGGACCATCAAACTTAACTGTTTCATTGACTGGCTGTGCTGGAAGTGGCCAGCGCAAGGTGAGGAAGGTCTCGCACGTTCACAATCCAGCACACGAATCGAAACCCCAAAGCGCGACCCCAGAGACGGGGACTAAGGAGACAAATGAGACCGCTGTCGGCACGTCGAAAGAGGAAGGAGTGTCGGTGTGTCAGCCGGCAGAAGTAACGTTGGAGGTGACCACGGAGAACGAAGAGAGCTTTGAAACCTCATTGCCTCTCCAGGTTCAGGTTTGAAGTTTAATTTGTTTTATGGCATTGAAATAAAGCTGTGTAAATGATTGTTTTCCTTTCATGTTGCACATAAGACGATACTCTTTATGAATGTGTTACTGTCAACAACTGAGCAGGTGAAATCTAAAGTGGTGATTCCAGAGGGCACAAAGACTGTCTGTCAAACAACAGATACTCAGTCAGTGACCAAACCACAATCTCAGACCAACAGAGAGACACACAAGCCGGAGCAAAGGTAAATATCTGTATGGATGTAAATTTAAAAACAAATGTCATAGTTTTAATCAAATCTTTTCACTCGAAGGGCCGCCCGCCATTTTGTTCACATCGCAATACATGAAGTCAAAAGGTTGCAATCGAAACCTATTCTGTTAACGCTACGGTGAGGTAAACAAACTTTAATATGTAGATTGTAAAATTATGTCAAACAGAAGATGAGCGGTATAAATGCACACTGACAGTAGGTGGCGCTATGTGGTCTTGGCGCCTGCATGTCATTAAAAATACAAAGTTGATCAATAAGCTTGGTCATCTGCATTTTCTGGATCAGATTCGGCTCGTATAGATAAGGCATCTTTCAAACATGGTAAGGTATTCAGGCCAGTCACACCGGACTGGTTAGCTGGCCAATCGGAGGACACTGCGCCTTTCAGAACGATGAGCTTTGTAGCAAATCAATGCATTTCAGGGAGACAGGGCATAGAGGAGCCACAATAATGTACGGTATGTGAAAAATGTTTTTTTTGAACCATTTACCACGCAAACACATTGTATTACACAAAATAACGTTGAATTTAATAGGTGCTCTTTAATGCAGGGGTGTCAAACAGACGGCCCACAAAGGTGTCCAATCCGGCCCGCGTGATGACTTGTACGGTTTATTCAAGGAAAACGACACCGTTTTTCAATATTTTACTATGTTCTTACCTAAACTTTGACAAATTAATACATACCTATATTTTTTCAATGCGTGCACTTCATCTTTGGACAGCACGTCGTAATGTGTTAGCATTAAGCCTAGCCCCATTTTTTCCTTAGCATCCAAACAGTAATGAATTTCCATGTTTTCCCAATTTAAAGACTGTTATATGAATAGTTACATGAGTAAGTATGGTGGCACAAAATAAAACGTGGAGATTTTTTAAGCGAATAAAAATGAGAACTATATTGTATGGCGGAAGAGCACTTAGTTTGCACCTTCGACCTCGGGTGCAGTAATATTGACGGAAGTTTGGGTGAGAGAGGGAGGAGTCAGGATTGATGATGTTACTGCGCATCGAAGTCGGAGTCTTGCTAACTGTAGTTACTTGTGTAACTACTCACGTAAGAGTCTTTAAAAAAGGAAAACATGGAAGTGTTTGGTGGCTTCAAAATTCATCCCTGTTTGGATCCTAAGGAATGAATGGGGCTACGCTAAATGCTAACACATTCACAACGCGCCGTGCAAAGATGAAGTGCACACATTGAAAAAAGATAGTTATGTATTAATTTGTCTAAGTTGAGGTAAGAACATAGTAAATTCTGAAAAACTAAATATTACATTCATGTTTTAAAATCCCTTTCAGACGGGATGCGGCAGTCATGAATATCTAGTTCATTTTCAATAGGAGAGCGGCAAAACATGGATGGCTTCACTGGCGGATTGCTTGTGCATCCAAAAATCCTGCTGTTTCTGTGGACATGGCTCTTTATGGCAGGTGCCATTAAAAGCGTCAGGCGCACGATGATTCTGCCGCTCGTCGCGTTTACGTGTATGAAACGCCCATAAATCAGTCTGCCTTAACAAGCCGCAATGGTGACACGCGACCAACAGCAGTGGGTTCTAGTTTAAAACAAAGGGTTTCTATTAAATGTCGTAGCTGGTCTTGACTCACACACAGTGGTCTAGAAATGAGAGTAGCACCTACCCCAAAACAGGTGATGTTGATCCAGTGGTCCAAGGAAGCATACATTTGTGTATATTTTTTTATTTTACAGTACGAGTATGTTAATGTTTTATAAAATGTAGTGTTCGCAGCCGTGTTTTTCTAGTTTTCTTGCTATATAATTTGTAGGTTGTTTAGTTAATATTAGCACATTATCAGCACATTAAGGGGGGGTCGCAAATATTTTTTTTTAAACCTAAAGGGGGTCGCGCACCGGACGTGCCGCTCTCAAAAAATAGAACACATTTTTTTATGAGTATAAGCACACCGGCGCCGACAGGTGGTGCCTGTCTGTGGCGCCAAGCTATGACTCAGGAAGTTGCTCAAATCCCTGTCGCGCAACAGAGCACCACTCACATAGTTTAACATTTAAATAATATCATATTTGTCCCAAATCATTAACGATTAACATTGGCTGCTAACGTATATTTTGCATTTTGAAGTAGATGCTATCTTACTAAGCTCACGCTTTTTAATGTGCACTTCCGGTGTACGATACCTCAGAGTTGTCCTAGACGCAACGCGGCACTGAGCTGCGTGTCTGGTGTGCGACCCCCTTTAGGTTTTAAAAAAAAATTGGCCCTCACATGGTGACATTATTTACCATCTGACCCTTAACCTAAAATGAGTTTGACACCTCTGATTTAATGCGTTTTTTCTATCAATGGATTTTAGTAGTAGAAGGCAAATATAAAATATTGAAGCAAATATAAAATATTGCAGCATAGTTGAGGTACCCATTAAAAATGCATAGGTCAACTGTCAGATACATAAACGTGTTTGTTGGTCTAGGCCTGTTGCGTTTCGTGCTGAAGAAGACTGGCAGCGAGGGAAGAAAACTTATGTGGAGTCTGTGAAGAGACACATGGAGACAAATGGAGCAGGAAAAGGTACGTGACTACACCGAATACTGTTTGATCTTTGAGCATTTATAACTTTTTCATATACAGTACACCAAAGCAACATTTGTGTGTGATTAACAAGATCATAACTAGGAGGGTGATTCTCACGAAACCATTGAAACACCACGGCACTAATGATTTTAGCTATAAAATGTGTAATATAGTAATATTAAAAAGCATCAGAATTAACACAATACTGTGTTCTACCTTGCACAATGTGTGATTTCAACATAAGAATTTATAACTTGTCAATTTTATCTCATTTTCTGCTGAAATTCTCATTACCGCAATGCGTCCGGCTGTGTTTGAACATGCGTTATGCTGTAATTTAAACATATTAAAACAAAAATACTTAGAAAAAAAATAAATGGATGTTTTGCTAGACTACTTAAGATGACAGAAAAATAATTTACTGAATATTCATGTATAATAATAATGAAGAAAAATTAGGAAATTGATGTGTCCATGCCTGATGTTCTCATCCTCCGCAACACTTTTTGAGAACAGTTTAAGCACACATACAGAATTTTAATACAGTTTGATTTTGAGTGACCAAGCAGATGGACCAGTTACTTCAAGATGGCTACCAGGTAAGATCATCTCTTTATATCTTTCCAGTTAAATTTGAAATATTCTCTTGTCAGAATGCTTACACGACATTTTGATTATCATTACCGAAACAGGTAGTTTTCTACATTGCGAAAATTTTTTGATTTACAATTTTTTATGAAAATGTTCTTTATTAAAGTCTAATTATATGCACTGAATAAAAAATGAGCAAAGCCTACATGGCTTCTCTATTTTTAGCAAAACATACTGGGGTACCTCATCCTCCGCAACACCATTCTCATATACCGCAACCATTTAATAGCAGTTGCGGTAAAGAGAACTTCTGTTTCGGAAATGAGAATTTAAGCATATTGTTTATTACATTTAAATATCTCTTATGAATTTAATATAAATTTAAAATGTAATAACTGTTGATATTTTGCTTTATGATGCTTCATTGTAGACAGTCAGCAAGTGAGAAAAAAGCTTTAGCAAAGGCCAGGTTGACAAAGTTCAGGGAGAAACTTAACAGCAACCCAGAATGGCTAGAGGAGTACAGAAGGAAGGAGAGAGAGAGGTTAGGTTTGGAGATGTTACTAGCAGGTGTAATTAGCAAAAAACACACTACAGTGTTAGGAAATGTACATGACAAACACACAACACAACGCAACAAGTCTATACTATATGATGATGTGTACATTAATTTTTTTTCTCCCATGTTGTGAGACATGCTAATTTAATGTTATGCTTTCTTTCCACTTTCAGGTATCAAAAACAACCTAGCGATGGCACGCCACGCATCTAGGCGCTGCAACATCAGTTGGATCACAAGATCCACAAAGTTGGATCCCATGCGTGCCAGCATCTCAGCTACCTGCGACCACACAACGCGCGCTGTCTGCAGCGTCAGATTGCTGCCTGGGGGCGAGGGACAAAGGGAGACTAAAGGCGGCACCTCCTTTCTGCGCAATTCATTAGGACTGTGCGTTAACCCTTTCCACCTCTGCTGTCTTCGCAGCATGTGGGTCGTGTTTGAGAGTGGGGGGGCGTGTTGTAGACGCTTATGTGAGGACGGGCCCTGGGGCGAGCAACACAAAACCAACTGAGGAGAAAAATGCTCTGTTTTTGAGCGGCTTCGTTCCGGACGGCAGTCCCCCAGGACCCAGTTTCTTGCATCATATACTGGAGGATTTGTGCCAGGGAGTCTTGTGATGCACCACCGGTTCTGGTCCATGAGACACAGGGTGGTGAGGTAGGAAGTGGCTCATAGCGCTCTTCACCGCTTCCGAGAAATGCTCCGTGATTGTGCCCACCGTGTCACCAAACAGGCCGGATGGAGAAACAGACGTGACTGTGCATGGCCACCATGAGTGGTCTTCGTGGCCCTTGGCGTGAAATCCGTAACCATTCTCAGATCCCTGAAGGTATTTAGATCCGTGCTGCCCTCATCCAAAGCCTTAAGCACCTGCGCCTAAAAGATCTATAGGACCGCCATAGTGTGCAATGCAGACAGAGCCTCTCTCAGCGCGGGTATGCTTTTTCGGACAGGTGTGCTGTCATGAGGCTTCACTACCCTCAAAGCTGCGCCACACCATCCAAGGAAGTGGACAAGGGGCAGAGGTGAGCAGCCACAGCGTCCTTGATGGGGGGAATACAAAGGTAGCCTACCTAAGAAAAAAAATGGGGGGAGGGGTAGCCCACGCTTTGGTGACTTTCCTCCGAGCATCAGCGGGGCGGCCTGAGTGAAGAAAACAAAAGTCAAGCTTGCTTCTCTGGGGTTCTTGTGGGGTGCTCCACTCAATCTCAAGTCCTGCACGGCTTTGAAGAGAATGCGCACCAGTTCCTTGTAGAAGGATGGCTGTGTGTCTGATGCACCACGTGGAGCCTGGTCCCAGTCTCCATCCAACGCTGTCAGACATCTCATCTTCCTCCACCGGAAACCCAAAGGAAACAGACCTGGCGGCTCCCGGTTCAGGACACAGGCTCTCGGTGACAAACTGAACCGGTTGAGCAAGGGGAGGACGACCACCAGAGGCTCTTTGCCGGCAGTGGGACACTGCAGTAAGAAACCTCCAAGGGCGATGTTGAGCCGGGTCCTGAGCACCTTCATCGGGAGATCCTCACAATAAGGGACACCCTGAGCCAACAATTGCCGCCTTTGGGTGGAGAAGCCCCAAGCAGAGCACACAGAGCTCGTGTGAATTGGGTGGGTCGATCAGACCTCCGCACCACAAGCAGATTTGCGACATCCCGGAACACAGAGAGGGCTGCTTATATTTCGACCTGAATTCAATTTTGCTGCCTATGAAGTCTGTCCTAAAGCATTTCTCGGAGCTGCCATTATGCAGCCAAAGTCATTGTCTCATAAGGCAGCGAGGGAACAAGTCAGCTGTCTAAACTTTCGGATACAGCCTCTCTCTCTCCCTCTCTCTCTCTCTCTCTCTCTCTCTCTCTCTATCCCTCTCTCTCTCCCTCTCTCTCTCTCTCTCTCTCTCTCTCTCTCTCTCTCTAATCGAAACAGATACAGAATGGTAAAAGGTCAGAAGACCAAATCATATCCAGCAAGGAAATATTTTTCATCTTATTTACACAAATGTTTTGTGATATCCAGCTGACATTAGCTGGCCATTTCTCAATCCGATGGCTGCAGCCTTCAGAGCTCGCATTTGTAGGCAGCATATGTCATCAAGACCATCTTATTTCAGTATGTTAAATGCATAAATGGGGACTTAAATATGACACAAAGGAATATTAATATAATTAATATTTTTTTCAAAGACTACACAATAAAACAGTTTTGA
Organism: Misgurnus mizolepis; assembly: GCA_025389145.1. Taxonomy (NCBI): domain Eukaryota; kingdom Metazoa; phylum Chordata; class Actinopteri; order Cypriniformes; family Cobitidae; genus Misgurnus; species Misgurnus mizolepis. The sequence continues at coordinate 35,108,142 of JAIFKI010000017.1, forward strand.
ACTTGAACGCATGATGCTGTAAATATTATCAGACTTTCTACTTTAAAATTTGTTTTTAACAAAATCTCAGGCTAGTATACGTATTCTCATTACCGAAATAATTAACCTCATTTCCGAAACCTATGTATCATTACCGCAACAGATGCTTATTAAATGTTAATTTCATTAATAGAAGCATAATACTTTGATTTTAAATGCATGTGCAGAATCTCCAAATTATGTTCTTTCAGGTTTGTCATGTCATTTTGAAAATGTGTCAGGTTTCTTCGCAATATATAAAAAAAATAGTTGTCAATTGTGGAAGGTGTTGCGGTATATGAGCTAAATAAAACAAAATAAAAAAAACGTTAAATTTAAAATAAATATTATTTCAGAATTTCAATTTACTGTGCATGACTATTAATAATCAATTTTTAAAAATGTGAAAATATATTAGCTTTTCTAACAGTGTTGATGTTTTCTGACTGTTGCGGTAATGAGATTTTTTAGGACTTATTTTTGAAATTATGTTACAAAAAGTGTTAAATGATAAGTAAAAGTTTTTAAATTAATGTTCCCATATACTTCAGACTTTGTTTCTAATGTCTGGTGAAAAAAAAGTAAATTTAAGCAATTTTTACATTTTCATGCTTGACATTTTTACAACCAAGTTTTCGTGAGAATCACCCAGGAATTGTGGGTCTTAATTTATTGTTTTGCGGTAACAACATGGGTTTGCGTCTCTAGCACCTAAAATCAATCACAATTACACAAACATCAGTCAGAGCCCTGTAGGGATGCTCGGATCAGGATTTTTGCAGCCGATACCGATTGCCGATTTGATGTCTTTGTGATCGGCCGATACTGATTTTTAAAGCTGATATGTGCGATCTTTGATGACTGTATCTGTTAACATTTTTTCTAACAAATTAATACCACTGTTGCCTTTGTTATATTACTTGCAGTAATTGGGTATATTATTGTTTTAATAGAGAATCAAATAAATTAGCACAACAAATATTTCTTATGCAGAGAGAAATTTATTATGCATTTAAAAAGGTGATGAAAATTAAACACTTCACAGTCTTTACTGTATGAATTAAATATACACGCATTCGTATGAACTATAACAGTTCCTTAGTCAAGAGCAGAGAGTGATTTTATTAAGAGATTAATTATGATACTGTAGCTTTAAGACGTGAGAGAGATCGCTCTGTTCACGTGCACTGATACCAGGCTGCTGTGTGCGCGTGCGTCAGGTGTACGCAGACAAGAGCAGCTGAGAGTAACATGAACTGTTTAAACTGTCAAAACTTTAAAACCCATGCAATAATAAACCTTCGGCATGAGGATGCACTTGTCCAAGATAGATATGTGTTGTAAATGCTGTTTGGAGGGGGATGTGAAAACGCGTCGCGGCGTGCTGTTAGGACCGGAGCACGTCCTCATAGAAAATACACATATCTCTTTAAAGGCAAAGAGAAATCCAAATCTGCACGTCGCACATGAGCAATGTGTTGTAAAAATGCTCGCACTGCGTAAAAATGGTCTCTAACCAGGAGCCTTATGATGACAAAAGTAAACAGAAACATTGGTTCATGAGATCGGCAAATTTAGCAAGTACCGATCGATTAATGCCGTTATTGGCTGATACCCATCTGTGGCCGATCGATCGGAGCATCCCTAGAGCCCTGGATGTGCAGGACGTTGAATCGTTGTCTTGTTTGATCTGCAGATGTGATGACAGAACTTCATCATCTAATGAACATCGTGGCCGGTCAGCATCCCGGTCAGCAGCAGATGGGAAGTAACAAAGGTTGTTGGCAGCATCCTTCAGATCTCAGCAAGAGGTAAAATTCCCACAATTCTCACTACAGTCTTGCATGTAATTACACAGATGCATGTAAATTGTGCCTTAAATATGTTTCCTGGATGATTTTCACCTCTGTGTCTCAAATGGTTATCTGAAAACTGATCGTAGTATCAATAACAATATCAATAGGATGACAGTTCTTCCACACCAGCATTAAGCACTTTAAAGGGGAAATATCATGAAAATTTGACTTTTGCCATGTTAAGGTGCTATAATTGGGTCCTCAGTGCTTTTATCAACCAAGAAAATGTATAAAGATCAACACAGTTACTTAGTTTTGGTAAATAATTCTCTGCAAGCATGTGAAAAAATAGGTCATTATAATTTGGCTCCTCTTGTGATGTCAGAAGGGGATAATACCACCTCTTTATCTGCACTATCCAACCACAGCATTGTTATTTAGTGCAGATATCAGCTCATTTGCATTTCAAAGGAGGCACCCAAAAAGCAGCACATTTTTGCTCACACCTACAAAAAGTGGCAATTTAAACATGTTATAATAAATTATCTATGTGGTATTTTGAGCTAAAACTTCACATACGTACTCTGGGGACACCAAAGATTTATTTGACATCTTAAAAAAGTCCCCTTTAAAGTGGCCAACCTTTATCTAGTTTAACAAACTTTCTTCATTCCATCTATTGTTTTGTTCTTTTCCTCTCATGTTTGTAGAAACCATCGATCACGTGTCAGAGGTCCGTTGCTCTCTCTCAGTGAATGGCAGAAAAGAAACCAACTCACCTTCCGACGCTTCGCCGCAGTGCCTGATGTTTTCGTTAGAAGTCCGATGCACTGATTTTTTATTGTCACAGTTGTATTATTTTACATCTGTTTATATATGTTTGGAAGTCTTACCTAAAATATTTCAGCTCTTTATTTTGTAGATAAAAATATATGTCTATTTTACATTTATACTGCTGGTTAGTGTTGTGCACTGAAAAGCGTGCAGTGTTTTTGTGTGTTTGTTTGTTTGTGAGTTCACTTTGTGTGGTGTATCGGTGGTTGTAGAATTTAAAAGATTTGTTTGTTTTTTAACGGTTTGTACTTTTGTTAACTAACCCCACAGCCAACCAGCATTGAATCCACCACCCTTTATCTTTGTAGCTACGCGACATGTTTAGTTTTAGTAGCTAGCCAAATGTTTCAGATTATCTTCTTGAGAAGACGATTTGATGTGTTTAATTTAATGCTCTCATTTCTTAGTAGTTACTTGTTTTTATAACCTTGCAATTTGCATGCTAAATTAAACAATCTGCTACATTTATCTGTTTTTGACCCTGTTTGTTTTGCATTTATCAAAAACTAATAATTATTGAGGTAAATTTTGTCCTAAAAGATTTTGATTTTGTGTTTATAGTTTTATAAAATATAACTTTGCAATGGACCATTACATACGCATAATATTATATAGACATTTACATTATATAAATGGCTTTTATTACTCTTGGTCTCAGATAAGACACACCCGTTAAGTCCCAAGAGAATGAAATCACCTAACTTTTGTGTTGTAGAAAAAGTAATCAGAATAAATTTAACACGTGTAAGCTTTCTTGGTGAACACAGAGAAACAGAATATCTTAAATCAGTGGTTCTCAAACTTTTTCAGCGTGAGGCCCCCATTGAATACGGTGCATCCTTTCGTGGCCCCCCCAAAGAAAATATATGGCATAAAACATTGTAAAACTGTTAATTGAACCGTTAATAACAGTTTAATTGAACAAAACATATTAAGTTATTCAATTTAGTGCTGTTGGTTACTAGCAGTATGTTTAAGTACACAGAATTTATGATAATTTATTTTTTTAAATCCAGTTTGAGAACCATTAATTATCTTAAATGATGGACACATTTATTCTGGTTGCTCCTATTCTTATGAAAAGGAATCATGGCATATGAGACAAAACCAGAGTATCACAAAATGAACCCTTATCTTACCACAATAACTGTAAATTAATATTTTTGTAATACTAAAAAAGCAATACAAATGGTATTCAGTCCACAAAAAAGCAAGCTACTTTGTATAGTCTGGTTTATTTATTCCAAAAAGTAAGTTTTTTATGCAGTTACATGGTTTGGCCACACGAGAGCTCTGTTGTTTAGTTAAGCCTAACTAAGGGCAAAAAATTAAACCTCACTGAGGGCCATGGGCTGAAAGTAAATGTTGCTGTTTTATATAAAAATTACAGTTGCCCTGATTAATTTATCATTTTTAATATTTGAAAAAATAATAATCAAACATTACTTTGTTTATGCATAACCAATAAATCAATTTGCTAAGTGTTTTTAAACAGAGCCAGTTGGGTTGTTTTAGTGTTGGGTAGTTTTTGTGAAACCCAACTCGTTGGGTTAAATTTTGGGTAATTTTGAAGCAGAGCCAACTTAATAAATACATATAGCCGTTTCTCAATATTACTTTCTCTGGTTCACAATTTTATTTATTTTTTAAGATAAGTTCAGGCGATAATATATATGTATAATGTTCAAATTTGCAGTCAATTTGTAAAGATAGCGCCATTTGATTTTAATAAAGTCGCAAAAGTTCCAGGCGCAAGTTCAACCACCGGATGTCAGTGTTGTTTTTCCCCAGAGAGAACTCCTCCCCTCCCCCACACAGACGCGTCAGCTGAACTCCTGCTGCTACCTGACGCGGGAATTTACTATCACCTCAGGATTCATGAACGGTTTTACATCGTCTTATCTTTGATTTATTTGAAGGAACAAGGTTTATATCATTGTTTGTAATCTATTAAACTATTTCTGAATGCAAAAATATGCAAAATGATGACATAACTGTTATTAAACTAGTTTTATTATCTTCCGTTGGCTAGTCTGCAATGCTCAGAAAATCTAAACAATGTTTATGCTTGATTTTAAATGATTTACATATTTCGTTTGATCAAACGTTTTAGATATGTTTAAAACATTGCTTGTTTTAATCATTTTAGAAACGTCATTTAGATAACGTAAGAAGGTAACGTATTAGAAATCCAGTTTAAAACAGATAAGTTAATATGAGGAGGAAACGTTTTCGTTTTAAATAAATAATCGTTTGTTGTAAAAGTTGAAATCAAACTGATATTTTTAATCTCATGCTTAGTTTATGAAACTTTAGCCTTGAGTTCACAGACAGGGTCACATATTGTGAACTCTTATTTGGTCTGTCTAAGTTACAGACATTTTTGTCTTTTTTTAAATGTTTTTATTTCTGAGGCTCTTTTTCCACAGACCCTGTAGAGACGGATAAAAGATGGATAATTTTGTCCTGGAGAAGCTAAAACAACAGAACTTGGAGGTTCTGATAACAGCTTTTACCAAGTTCTTTACAGGTGACATGAAAATGCACTTCTTTGTCTTTTATTATTCAAAGTTATATGTTGGCATATCAAAGCATTTCTTTTTTAAGAATCCCTGCTTATTTTGCTGTGGGTATTTCATTTTCAAAAGTGGTATGTAAGGTTGCATGATTAAAGGAATAGTTCGGCCACAAATTATATTAAACCTATGATTTACTCACCCCCAAGCTGTCCGAGATGCATATGTCCATCATTTTTCAGACGAACACATTTTCAATTTTTTTTTGAAAATGTTATAAATCTGTCAGTTAATCAAATATAAAGTTACAGGGTCCACTCCTTCACGTCCAAAAACGTGCATCCATCCTTCACAAAAAAAGTTAAATGGCCCTGCAATGATCAACAAAGACCTTCTGGGAGTAATCCGTCCCGTTTTGTTGTAGAAATCCATATTACAAATGTTATAAACTAAAATAACTAGCTTCCGTTAACGGTGCCATCTTAGACTCCTCTGTATTCAGGGCAGCTTTCATATACAATGCGGACACGACCAAGATGGCGGTGTTACCATAATCTAGTTATTTTAGTTTATGAAGTTTTAAATATGGATATTTCTACAACAACAACAACGCGTTGATCAGACTTTTAGATTTTTTATTTTTTACCCAAACATTCGATGAGAAAAAAATTCTGTCCAGTGCGGCGCTCTCGAGGTGGATTGTTGAGGGATTGATGGTGGCGCTGAGGAAGCATGTACACATCATGCGGTACTACGCCTATGTGCACCCACGTAGAGGCATGTTTTCCTTGAAAAACTGTGCGCTGATAGTAGCGCATTTCTTTGTTTTATATCCCTACAGTCCATATTAAAATCTCTATTTCTTTGGGGTTGTTTCCCGTACGGCTTATCCTAGGTCCAGACTTAAATGCATGTTTGAGCTGCTTTAATTAAAACCTTGTCCTGTTTACATATCGGTGACATTGTTTTGTCTTAAGATGCACACTTAGTGTTTATTGTAAGGTATGTTTGTAAAAACTTCTTAAATGACCTAATATAAATAAGATCTAGTCCTGGATGAATCTAAACCCGGTCTGGGAAACCACCTCTTTATGTCATATACTTTTAATCCATGCAGTGTAATGTACAAGTCGCATTGCTGAAGGTACATCTCAGTTTAAACAGTTTCTATAAGAGTCCTTTTTAAGAAAACAAGATTTCTTGTCAGAACTTCAGTAGCCTATTAGAAAATGAGGTGTTTTGATGTTTGCCCAGGTATCTTTCCTTAAGAAATTTCCCAAGAGGTTATTCATTTGACATGATGGGTCAAAAACAGGTCCTTACCTAACTAAAGGAACTATCTACAGTAGGGATTATTTACGAGTTTTCTTATGAACCCAGAGCGGTACAAATCCCACAAATAAAAATTTCAATGAAGCAACCTGAATCAGTTTTTAGAAAGGTAAATAATATTGAGAATAGCTATATTTTAGATTCTGTTGTCTTGTAATATGCTGTTTTGGGGTTTATGCTTAATCCTTTGTTTTACGATGCCGATTGTTTTTTTTTATAGACATGCTGTGCAGGAATGTGACTATATTGCATTTCTCTGTGTATACAAACCTCATTGGACATGATGTTTTGTTTGGAAGAACAGTGGAGATGGGAAGCCAGAACGCTGCTGTCTTGAGATCTTGCTGATTGAACACAGGCTGAGGAAAAATCCACTACATGGGAACTTTTCTCAGACAATGACCAGGCAAAGATTTTATGAATTAATAATAACTTAGAGGTGTGTTTCACTCGTTTACTCAAATGAAAAATTCTGTCATGTACCCAATCTTGTGTCTTTACTGATATTTATTCAATGGAACACAAATAGAGATATATGAATGTAAATGCTCATTTGTAGTTTAACAGTTGTATTAAGTTGCATATATTTTGGCCCCATCTGCTAAACTGATCCTACAACAGTTCCTGCCCCAAACACCCACCAGTGGTTCATCTAATGTTATTATGTTAGGCTACCCAAACTTCAAATAATATTTTAATTTCGCCCACGAACACAAAGTATTTGTAGTTTTGGGAAACCAACCAATGCCATTTTTTTATGTCATAATGCTCTTCATGAAGTATTTTACAGATAAATAACAGTTCACAAGTTCAAAATAACACATGGTTATTTTAATTTCACTGTGAACAGTTCTGTAACATTGTTTTAAAAGGACTACTACATAAATCATAAAAACAAATCATGCGATTATTAGAGATAAAAAACAGATGTGATCATTTTGCAATAATCCAGAAAAGTGCTGTACTGAAACTTTTCAATGGTGAAGATAAACAAGTACTAAATCTTATCACGTGTGTGTCTGTATATGCATGTCTCAGGAGTCATCTTCTCCTAAAATGGAAATGAAAATGATCTTCTTGAGGATGATGGCGTTGAGGAGTGGCTTGATAAGATTCATTAGATTTGAGGTTTTTCCCTCAGGTTGATTCATCCTTTGTCTTTGGTGTCGGTGTGGGTAAGTTCACTTTCTTATTATGCTCATTGTGAATATTCGATCTTAAAGATATAAGTGTGATTAATGCCAAAGTATGAAATTCAAAAGTCATAGAAATGCCTGGCAGATTTCAATTCATGTACGTTTTATGGTTTAGTGTCAAATGCATTTTACATTCCCATATTAAACAGGCAAAAAAATAAAAAAATATTTTACTAATTTAGTTCTTTGTGGCCTTTGTGTTTGAAAGTTAACTTCATACCATGTATTTAATTACTATGATATAGTAACAGTTATTATATTACATAGTAAATGATGTAACGCTGTAAACACACATTTTTATGTTACTTCAACTAAAGTTATGTCAACTTTTTTGAATTCTTTTTAAAATGCAAAACCAAGTAATTTTAACTTCGTGCTGCATGATTTTTTTTACAGTGAAGTATTGCACCAATATTACAGTTTTGTGTACTTTTAGATGTAAATGCAGTAAATTATGCACATTGAATAGCATTTAAACATCACTTTATGGGTTCAATTTATTAGGCTTCTGACATCATTAAAATATTGAGGTATTTGCTAAACTTTTAATCTACTATTTAATCTGTTAATTGACTTTTTCTCATTAACTTATAGCATTAGCAACACTTTTATTTTTACTGTATGAGCTTTTGGTTTGACATTTCGACACAATATAACATTAAGATTTTCTTTATATACATAGCCTACTGATGTTGCTAAAACTGAATAATAATCTTATGATGTTTTTTATATTTAATAATAAATTAGCGTTTGTGTTTCTCAAATTAAATTTTTTTGAGTGTAATCATTTTTAAAAATTAATTTTTAATTTTTTAACTTACTATTATTTATATTGACAAGAGATGAGTTGCTACAACTTATGAAATGAAGTTGACTTTTATATAGTTATTTTATATATAACAACTCATCTCTTGATGATAAATAATAGTAAGTTGAAATGACTTGTAAATATGAGTTGATTCAACAAAAAAGGTTTTTTTTTACCGCGTAAGCTATACATTTTTGTTAGTATGTGTTCCCTGGATTGAATCCATGACCTTTGTTAATGCAATGCTCTACCAAGTGAGCTACAGGAACACCATCCAGGCTGCAATGGCCCCACCATAAGCATTAAAGTAAAACAGGCCTGATTATTGTTTTTATTGTTTGTGACTCATGTAAACTTAATAAATAAAGTTATGGCACCTTTTAAGTAACTTTAGTAAACAGTCACTAATAAAATAAAAACAAATAATAAAATTATCAGCAATAGCATAACTACATACAAATAAAAAAGTTAATCATCAATAACAGAGTCTGTTGTTGTTTGATTAATTTACACTAGTTTAAAGGGACACTCCACCTTTTTTAAAAAAAAAATATGCTCATTTCCAGCTCCCCTAAAGTTAAACATTTGGTTTTTTACCATTTTGGAATCCATTCAGTCGATCTCAGGGTCTGGCAGTACCACTTTTAGCATAGCTTAGCACAATCCATTGAATCTGATTAGACCATTGGCATCGTGCTCAAAAATAACCAAAGAGTTTTTATATTTTTCCTGTTTAAAACTTGACTCTTATGTAGTTCCATCGTGTACTAAGACTGACGTAAAATTAAAAGTTGTGATTTTCTTGGCCGATATGGCTAGAAACTATACTCTCAAACTGGCGTAATAATCAAGGACTTTGCTGCTGTAACATGGTTGTAGCAGGTGCAATGATATTACGCAGTGCCCGAAAGTAGTCCCCTTGGTAACTTTCAATGGCAGGGGCTATTTTCTGGCAGTGCATAATATTATTGTGCCTGCTGCAGCCATGTTACAGCAGCAAAGTCCTTGATTATTATGCCAGAATGAGAGTATAGTTTCTAGCCATATCTGCCTAGAAAATCGCACCTCTTAATTTTCAGTCGGTCTTACACTCTTAGAAAGGATGTGTTAAAACATTAGTGTTGACAACACACTAAATGTTAAAAGTTAAATTACTTTTAACAAACTTGTGTTTTATTTTGATACAAAATCAACACAAAATGGCACATGATGTGTTAAAATTACACATAATGTGTTAAAAGCATAACACAAAAAGATGTGTAAAAAATTAACACCTCCTTTCTTAGTGTGTAGTACATGTTGTTACTACAGAAGAGTCATGTTTTTAATGTGAAAAATATCAAAACTATTTTGAAGTAACCCGGAGATCAGCTGAATGGATTCCAAAACTTTAAAAATCAAATGTTTAACTCTAGGGGAACTGGAAAATTAGCATATTTTCAAAAAAGTGAAGTGTCCCTGTAAGGTTTATATGGTCTGCTGTCGCTGCATGGATCCAATACATTGTTACACATGCAATTTATTTTTAAACCCTTCACATTTACATTTACAGACATAACTGCCTGTGTTTACAAGGATGATAGTGGCCCTTATAAATTTGTGTATATGTTTCTTGAAGTTTATTCAAAAATGTAAACTCAGTATTTGCATGCCGTCTAAAACCTTGACATGCTGTTTTCCAAAATAAGTTTCCCATTTCCCCTGTTTGGATAACGTATACACTAACCCCACTCCTAACCAGTGTTGAGTGCGATGTTTGTGGTATAAGAGAAATAATTGACTATGCTCCTTTAAATTATAAGAAAAAAATGCACAACTGCGCTGTTCAATGGCCTGTCATCAATTATTTACATACATATTAATGTAGAATTACACACACTATGCGTTGCGGCTGAGCAGGAACAGTTTAAGTCAGAAACGGAGATGGAAGGGCAGAACTTAACATTTTTCCGCTGGAAATATGCAGTGCCTGAATGCAGAACTTCTCAGTCATAAAAAACACCTACAAAACCTGAAAGAGCTCAAAAACCTCAGCCAAGTAAGAAAAAGTAATGAAAAAGTAACTTAAAAGTAACGTAAGCATTACTTTCCATGAGAAGTATCTAAGTAATGCAATTAGTTACTTTTTTGGGGGAATAACTTAATATTGTAATGCATTACTTTTAAAAGTAACTTTCCCCAACACTGCCACTACCATAACCTAACACAGGGGTCAAACTCAAGGCCCGCGGGCCAAATGCGGCCCGCCCCCTCATTTTATCTGGCCCCTGAGAGCTTACAAATTATGTTAATTATGTGGCCCGCGAGAGCTTACAAATTCTTTTGTTATTATAAGTTTTATTGCTTGCAAGTTATTTCCTACATTGATTTTTTAGCAGCCACCAAAAAGATTTCTGGGAGCTGGGATTAGTTTACAACCCGTCCATTCCCGCTAAATACGCCAACTAATGACTCATCTGAACCAATTACTTTTAATAAACGATTGAAGCTATTGATCTGTAGCCTACAACATTGTACTTATGAGACGTCAGTCAATCAGACACTCAAAGCCAGGTAAAATAATCACAGCTTTTTTGCAGACTGCAAGAAATGACAATCGAGAGTATATGTGTCTTATAAATGCATGTGGTGGAGATTGTAAAACTCTTTATTAGTATCTGAAAATGCCTCTCATTTTTTTTTACCTGTAGAATGAAGGATAACAGAACATTTTGAGTGTACTCGCATACAACATGTGTTTTTGTTACCACAATATATTTTTTAATAATCTGTAAAATGGTTGTACAACCCCAAATCAGAAAAGTTGGGACACTGTAGAAATTTTGAGTAAAAAAGGAATGGAATAATTTACTAATCTCATAAACTTCTATTTAATTTACAATAAAATATAGATAACATATCAAATGAAGAAAGTGAGACATTTTGAAATGTCATGCCAAATATTGGCTCATTTTAGATTTCATGAGCGCTACACATTCCAAAAAAAGTTGGGACAGGTAGCAATAAGAGGCCAGAAAATGTAAATGTACATATAAGGAACAGCTTAAGGACTAATTTGCAACTTATTAGGTCAATTGGCAACATGATTGGGTATAAAAAAGTATGTCAGAGTGGCAGTGTCTCAAGATGGGCAGAGAATCACCAATTCCCCAATGCTGTGGCGAAAAATAGTTTTCTGAGTTTCTCAGAGAAGAATTGCAAAGAGTTTGAAGTTATCATCATCTACAGTGCATAATATCCTCCAAAGATTTAGAGAATTTGGAACAATCTCTGTGCGTAAGGGTCAAGGCTTGAAAACCATATTTTATGCATGTGATCTTCGGGCCCTTAGACGGCACTGCATCACATACAGCAGGGGTGTCAAACTCAAGGCCCGCGGGCCAAATCTGGCCCACCCCCTCATTTTATCTGGCCCCTGAGAGCTTACAAATTATGTTAATTATGTGGGCCGCGAGAGCTTACAAATTCTTTTGTTATTATAAGTTTTACTGCTTGCAAGTTATTTCCTACATTGATATTTTTAGCAGCCACCAAAAAGATTTCTGGAAGCTGGGATTAGTTTACAACGCATCTATTCCCGCTAAATATGAGAACTAATGACTCATCTGAACCGATTACTTTTAATAAACGATTGAAGCTATTGATCTGTAGCCTACCCTACAACACTTAACTTATGAGACGTCAGTCAATCAGACTTAAAGCCAGGTAAAATAATCACCGCTTTTTTGCAAAGACTGCAAGAAATGACAAGCGAGAATAAATGTGTCTTATAAATGCATGTGGTGGAGATTGTAAAACTCTTTATTAGTATCTGAAAATGCCTCTCATTTTTTTTACCTGCACAATGAAGGATAACAGAACATTTTGAGTGTACTCACATACAACATGTGTTTTTGTTACCACAATATTTTTATAATCTATTTTAATATATTTTAATAATCTGTAAAATGGTTGTACAACCCCAAATCAGAAAAGTTGGGACACTGTAGAAATTGTGAGTAAAAAAAGGAATGGAATAATTTACTAATCTCATAAACTTATATTTTATTTACAATAGCATATAACATATCAAATTTAGAAAGTGAGACATTTTGAAATGTCATGCCAAATATTGGCTCATTTTGGATTTCATGAGAGCTACACATTCCAAAATAAGTTGGGACAGGTAGCAATAAGAGGCCAGAAAATGTAAATGTACATATAAGGAACAGTTTAAAGGAATAGTCTACTCATTTTCAATATTAAAATATGTTATTACCTTAACTAAGAAGAGTTGATACATCCCTCTATCATCTTAGTGCGGGCACGTAAGCGCTGGGGCGCGCTGCGACACTTTGTTAGCATTTAGCTTAGCCCCATTCATTCAATGGTACCACTCAGAGATAAAGTTAGAAGTGACCAAACACATCAACGTTTTTCCTATTTAAGACGAGTAGTTATACGAGCAAATATGGTGGTACAAAATAAAACGTAGCGCTTTTCTAAGCGGATTTAAAAGAGGAACTATATTGTATGGCGGAACAGCACTTTTGGGAGTACTTCAACTCGCCTGAAAAATCCGCTCCCCTTCTCCCTCTCATAATGGGAGAGGGAGGGTGTTACTGCGCCAAGTTGAAGTACTCCCAAAAGTGCTGTTCGAAGTGTCGCAGCGCGCCCCACCGCTTACGTGCACGCACTAAGATGAAGAGGGATGTATCAACTCTTCTTAGTTAAGGTAATAACATATTTTAATATTGAAAATGAGTAGACTATTCCTTTAAGTACTAATTTGCAACTTATTAGGTCAATTGGCAACATGACTGGGTATAAAAAGCCTGTCAGAGTGGCAGTGTCTCAAGATGGGCAGAGAATCACCAATTCCCCAATGCTGCGGCGAAAAATAGTTTTCTGAGTTTCTCAGAGAAGAATTGCAAAGAGTTTGAAGTTATCATTATCTACAGTGCATAATATCCTCCAAAGATTTAGAGAATTTGGAACAATCTCTGTGCGTAAGGGTCAAGGCTTGAAAACCATACTGGATGCCCGTGATCTTCGGGCCCTTAGACGGCACTGCATCACATACAGGAATGCTACTGTAATGGAAATCACAACATGGACTCAGGAATACTTCCAGAAAACATTGTCTGTGAACACAATCCACCGTGTCATTCGCCGTTGCTGGCTAAAACTCTATAGGTCAAACAAGAAGCCATATCTAAAGTGCAGGCATTTTCTCTGGGCCAAGGCTCATTTAAAATGGACTTTGGCAAAGTGGAAAACTGTTCTGTGGTCAGACAAATCAAAATTTGAAGTTCTTTTTGGAAAACTGGGGCGCCATTTCATCCGGACTAAAGAGGACAATGACATCCCAAGTTGTTATTAGCGCTCATTTCAGAAACCTGCATCTCTGATGGTTTAGGGTTGCATGAGTGCGTGTGGCATGGGCAGCTTACACATCTGGAAAGGCACCATCAATGCTGAAAGGTTTATCCAAGTTTTAGAGCAAAATATGCTCCCATTCAGACGTCGTCTCTATCAGGGAAGACCTTGCATTTTCCAACATGATAATGCCAGACCTCATACTACATCGATTACAATGTCATGGCTGCATAGAAGAAGGATCTGAGTACAGAAATGGCCAGCCTGCAGTCCAGATCTGTCACCCACAGAAAACATTTGGTGCATCATAAAGAGGAAGATGCGACAAAGAAGACCTAAGACAGTTGAGCAACTAGAAGCCTGTTTTAGACAAGAATGTGACAACATTCCTATTCCTAAACATTGGTCCTCCTCCAGCTGTTCCTTATATGTACATTTAACTTTTCCGGCCTCTTATTGCTACCTGTTCCAACTTTTTTTGGAATGTTAGCTCTCATGAAATCCAAAATGAGCCAATATTTGGCATGACATTTCAAAATGTCTCACTTTCTACATTTGATATGTTATCTATATTCTATTGTGAATAAAATATAAGTTTATGAGATTAGTAAAGTGTCCCAACTTTTTCTGATTTGGGGTTGTACACTATACACTTTGCTTTGTCATTATTTGCCTGGGCTTCTACTTTCAAAACTAGGTATTAATTAAGTTATTAACAAAACCAATAGTAATCAAATGCATTGAAAATTATGCAATGTACAGTTTTAAAAGAGTTGATACATTCACACACATTCAAATACAACTGGCCCTTTGAGAGCAATCGTGATGCTGATGTGGCAAGGGATGCAATTGAGTTTGACACCCCTGCCCTAACTCCACCCTTAAGCATAGGCACTAAACAAGGGAAACAGGGGAACAGAATTCTAAGAAACAGCGGCCATACGTCCACGCACTTCGCACAAACCAATCTTTTCAAACAGCGTGTGTGTTTTTTTTAATATTTAATTTGGCAAGGCTTCAAAACTTGTGCAAAATGACAAACTTTCATGTGTGTGTCGCAATGGCCCAGTTTGGCAAGTGACGGTTCTGTCAACTGACTCAAGCATTGTTCTCGCTGGCCTAGGGCCATTGGGCTATCCTTACTGTTGATCCCTGAGTTAAAGATTCATCTCAAGTAAATATTTTGACCGCACAGATGTTTTTAGGGTGTAACTGTAATTTCTAAGGAAGTTGAGAAACATTAGCCCTTTGGAGGAGAACATCTGCAAACACTTACTGAATACAGTAACACTTTACCTTTGGATAATCAATCAGACTAAAATGAAGGAGTTTTAGTTAGTTAGCTTAACTGGTAGTGCACAGAGCTACTTTAGCAAGCACCATGGTGCACAACTGTCATGGTGCACAGACGCTGAAAAAAATGTATACATTTATTGATCTTTGAGCTCATTTGATTCGTCTGTAATGTAATTTTCTGTAAAAGTATGCAAAATATGTATCTGTGTAAATAATACACACATGAGATCTTGAGCTTCTGGGCTTTCTCACCCATAACATACTGTGTGCGTGCAGAGTTTATGTTTATAATTGTTTGTGCGCTTAAGTACACGAGAACAAGTGGTTGATATCTCAGTAACATACACAAAGTGATGGATCTCAGATTTTCACCTGACAGTGCCATTAAACATTCTTGCTTAACTCCATTTTTTTAGGGCACAAGATACTGTAAGGATGAAGAAAGATTGGGAATTATTGGGATTGCTTCTCCTAACATTATGTTTTTATGTCAGCAATGGCCAAAGAGTTGGTAGGGGCCAAATCTTTTGACACACATTTGACACATGGGAATATTCATTACATTAAATTTGTCTGATTGTTGATGAAAAAGAGAATTGTTTTCTTATCTCTCTCAGTTTGTAGACAGGAGGGTGTGGCAGACATCGTGTTTCTGGTGGATGGCTCTGGCAGCATTGGGCTGGAAAACTTCCAGCAAATCCGTGATTTCCTCTCCTCTCTAGTAAACCACTTTGAAGTTTCCGCTGACAAAGTTCAGATCGGTCTGGTTCAGTACAGTGACGAGCCACAAACTGAGTTTTTCCTCAACACTTATCGAAACAAAGAGGACATTCTCAACTATATTACAAAACTGCATTATAAAAAGGGCAACACATATACTGGCCAGGGTCTGGAGTTCCTGCTAAGTAAACATTTCATTCAGGAGGCCGGAAGTCGCATTCAGCACGAAGTTCCTCAGATTGCCATCGTCATCACGGATGGAGAGTCTCAGGATGAGGTGGAATCCCACGCTCAGAAGCTCAGAGAAAGCGGGATTGAATTGTTTGCCATAGGGATCAAAGATACAAATGAGACTATGCTAAAACAGATCGCGAGCAAGCCACACAGTGAACACGTCTACAGCGTCTCAGACTTTGCGGCTCTGAAGGGAATCTTTCAGAGTGTAATCCATCAGCTGTGTACTACAGTAGAGGTAGCACACAGTGAGGTTGTCATGACGATGAGAGGTAAAATGCTGTCTAAAATCACCTCCTATCCCCTATATAGTGCACTATATTTTGGGGCAGTTTCCCGGACAGGGATTAGACTAGTCCTAGACTTAAATGAATGCAACTTGTACTTACATATCTTAAAATACATCAGTGCCCTTTGTTTTGTATCAAATTGCACGCAAGTAATGTTTTTAGTAAGGCATGTTTGTTAAAACTAGTTATATTTCCTAATTTAACTAAGGCCTAGTCTTGGCTTAAGCTAATCCATGTCTGCGAAACCACCCTATTGTGTTTTTTCCGTTTTTTAATGTTAAGTGAACAACTCATTCCCTACATTCATTCTCTATTTAATACCCACAATGCACTCTGATTTCAAGTATCCTATGCAATCAAAATTTTTCAGATTATCATGAACATGAAGTTGACAAATTAATTGACCGATTTGTTTGGTATGTCCAATTTGTTATGGGGCGTACACACCAAACGCAAATTCGACGATTTGCGTGATTCGTTTACATACAAAGTCAATGCAAAGACGTGAATACACGCAAATTGCCACTAAAACACATGCTGTTCACATCAAATGCTTCACAAAGGTTGAAAATATTCAACGCAAGCAAAAAATTTGCATGACACAAAATTAAATCCTGCAAGTTAAATTGAGACTAGGAATACAGCATTCGGAAAGTCTGTACCACGTTTGATGGACCTTAATGGGGCATACACACCTAACACGAATTCAACTATTTGCGCAAGTATATTATATACAAAGTCAATGTAAACACGTTATTAGATGCAAACTCGCATGGGTGATGCAAATGACACGAATCGGGCAACGCTATTCACCTCAAATGCGTC
Source organism: Misgurnus mizolepis (assembly GCA_025389145.1). Taxonomy (NCBI): domain Eukaryota; kingdom Metazoa; phylum Chordata; class Actinopteri; order Cypriniformes; family Cobitidae; genus Misgurnus; species Misgurnus mizolepis. Next base: position 35,125,365 of record JAIFKI010000017.1, read on the forward strand.
TTTGTGCAAATATTAACCTCAAGCTAAAATTTTGCATGACAACGTTAAATCTTGCAAGTAATGCTGCGTACACACCAAACGTGAACTATTGCGTTTCTCGCTCTAGATTACTCGCGTGATTTAACTTTGTGTCATGTGAATTTTTGCGCTTGAGTTTTATATTTTTAACTTGCGTGAAGACACGTTTGAGGTGAATTGTGCATGCGTCATTCGCATTGCATCATTCGCATCATCTCGTACGAGTTTGCGTCAATTCACGTCCTTGCATTGACTTTGTATGTAATCTACAAATAGTTTAATTCGCGTTTGGTGTGAACGCCGCATAATCTAGTGGGAGCAACGAAATGATTTGCATTTGATGTGTACGCAGCATAAAACCTCTTGTAGGAATTACACTTAGTAATTCTTGTCTGGCGATATGAATTTTGAAAACCCCAAATCCACATAACCCTAAATTCTACCTAAAAAGAAACTAACTAAAACTAAACTAAAATTAATTTGTTTAAACACAGCAATGAATATCATGCTATGAGCAAAACTTAACTTAACTGTTTTAACTTAATCTTTTCATATGCCTCAGAATGCAATGAGACCGCTCAGGCAGATGTCGTGCTTGTCGTGGACTCATCTGGCAGCATTGGGGAAAAAGACTTTGCAGAAGTGAAGACGTTCCTTCATACTGTAGTGGACAAATTCAACCTTCGAAATGACAGAGTGAGACTGGGTCTCATCCAGTACAGTCACCAACCACACCCAGAGTTTCTGCTTGGTGACTACTTGGATAAGAGCGACCTGCACCAAAAAGTGAATAATCTTATCTACCATAAAGGAGGAACCAACACAGGTCAGGCTCTGACTTTCATCCGTGAGAACTATTTCAACCTGGCCAGGAAAAACGTCGCTCGGATTGCCATACTCATCACTGATGGTGAATCCCAAGATCCTGTAGAGGAACCAGCCCAGAAGCTACGGAGCCAGGGAATTGCCGTCTTTGTGATCAAGGTGGGAAAGGCCAACATGCCAAAACTGCATACCATTGCCAACATCCCGCATGAGGAGTTTGTGTTTAGTATTGACAGTTATCAAGAACTGAAAGGTCTACAAGAAAGCCTGCGCAAAAGAGTCTGCCTTACTGCCAGTGACCAAGGTAAATGATTTTACATGGTACATAATATTGTACTTATTTGTGTAAATTCTGAACTAGGTTATAATTAGGGCTGCATGATAAATTGCATGCGATAAGAAGGCGCATCTCGTCGGTAATGGACGATTCCTTGATTAGTAGTAAATTGCCATCATCTGCTTTCAGGTGGAGCAGTATTTACTACACGAAGCTGTAGTTCCCTGACAAACTGGGCCATATTGCATACATATTGCAGGTGATAAGTCTGAGATAATTTATGTGAAATTGCCCCGATTGTCAGTGAACAATGGCTAAAATTGACGCTTTTACGCCTGCGGCTGGCGTATGTTTTTAATTGTTTCCAGTGGAAGCTCTGCATTTTTCAAAAAAGCCAGCAGCTAGCGTTTTTTTTTGTGCTGAAAGCAGGCGTGCCATCGTTTTTCCCATGCTGAGCGCAGAGAGTTAAAAATAATAAACTTTGGGTGAAAAGCTTAGCTCGTTAATGTCAGTTCTCACACAGCAATCCAATCCCACTGGAAAGCTAGCAATTTTGGAACCCTATAAAAGAACAGGAGGTCAGGCCCCCTGTTCTAGCCGAAGTATTTATTTGTGGTTTACTGTTTTCTACATAAAATCATAAAATAATCCTACTTAATGCAGTGTTTCCCACAGGATTTTGATAGACTTGTGGTGGTGATGATCATATAATTAGCATATACTTTATGTACATGTTTATATTTGCATATACGTACGTGTTTGCATTTGATAAAGTGTTGGCACCTGAAATATGTTTCACTTTTACTCTTTGATCCGTCACATTATATTGCATTTTAACACAACTGAATGCAATTTTTACATATTATCAGTTCTGTTGTCAGACATAAAATGAGTATACTATAAAGTAGTGACTAAAGACGACCCAGTAACACCTCGTGTTTAATCCAACTGCTGCTAAAATCCTGATTTATAAACGCAAATCACCATACTGTTGCTCCTCTCATCAATGCCTTGTTATGAGCCATTTTTTAGTTTAAATCTGAGTTTTATTGTCACGTACAGTGCAGAAAATTTGGTGCAAATTCAGACGTATGAGAGAATACACAGTACTGTTACACAAAGTTACTACAAAACACGTGCACAGGCATACCGCATCATAGAGAGGGAGAGAATGAGTGTGTGTGCGTGTGTGGGAAACACTAATGCTAACCTTTCGTCAAGTCACGATGAACTCGATCAGCCGTCTTCTCTGTCAGTAAAATCTGTGACTGTTGACGTTTACGCGAAAAAGAAAGTATACGGAGGAACGGACATTGGAAACACCGCCACCTTTTCACTGTTATGTGAGAGAGAGGCCGCGCACTGCACACAACATTAGAGAAAGGGAGGGGGTGCGCTGGGCGCTTGCAACAATTAAGACGTTTTTAAACAGTAAAATATAAATGTAAATGGGAATCATGAAAAATCTATTCATGGCGGCCAGTGTTGATTCCGTGGCGGTGCGCCACGAGTAAATCAATGTATGGGAAACACTGTTCATGTAAATAACATTTTGTGAAAATATAAACTTGATATCTTTTATAGGCTATTGACTGAGTAATGTCATGTCAGCGATTGAAATCATAGCGAAATGAATGCTTGAAATAGAACTGTGATGCTTTTTATCTCACAATAAGATTTGAGACTTTAGTCTGATTTTTCTCTAGACTAACTTTTTGCACTGGTTGCACTGGTGCGCCTAACATTTTTTCTTAGGTGCACCAGCACAAAAGTTAGGTGCACCCTAATTTTTGACCGCATCGGATTTATAGTTCACCCAAAAATGACAATTCTGTCATAATTTACTCACTCTCATGTTGTTACAAACCTGTATAAATGTCTTTGTTCTGGTGAACATAAATGAAAATATTTTGAGGAATGTTTGTAACCAAACCATTCATGAGCCCCATTCACTTCCATAGTATTATTTTTTCCTACTATAGAAGTCAATGGGGCTCATGCTAGGTTTGGTTATTAACATTCCTCAAAATATCTTGCTTCGTGTTTATCAGAACAAAGAAATTTATACAGGTTTGTAACAAAATGAGGGAGAGTTAAAGATGACAGAATTTTCATTTTTGGGTGAACTGTCCCTTTAACACCGCAAGTTTAGCGCCCATGGTGGTTTAATACAGAATAAACATGTAGGCTATTTTATAATTTTCATGTTGTAATTCCATTTTCCTTATTTGAGTCATGCACACAGGCCTGTTTGATAACCCGCATCCGCGCGATTAAAATAACACTTGACCCGTTATCTGACAACACCATCAATTTATTTCATGCCCGCCCGTTTTACACAAAGACTGCGACCGGCCGCGCTGCAAATCGTGAAGTAAGTACAAACCTTTAAAGATCTTCATGCAGAACATTGACAGAAATAAACACAGGACCATGACTGGACAAATATATTAACATTTAATGTGAAACTTTGTGAGGGTCGGCAGCTGAGCGGTCAGCAGTGTTTGAACACTCATAAGCGCTGCGCTTATATTTATACCTTATAAATTGATGATATGATTGCAGTGATTCCAAAAAAAACTCAAGTAGAATGTAGGGATGTTAACCGATGACCGTTTGACCGATGGTTGACCGTATCAACGTTAACCGGTCAAAGTTGTCGGTTGTCGGTTAAAAAAAGGGATCTGTAAATTAGGCTATTATAGACAGTGGACTAAACCCTACTACAGTTAGTCATCTCTTTCTTTCCAAGATCTTTTTGTGTGAAGTGAACAAATCCCTCACACTCAGTTTTTCATAACTGGTCTGTTTGTACTTTATAAAGCAATAAAAAAACATTTGGCGTGAGGTCACTGCTTTTGGTTTCGCATGTTCACAAGGTTTGCGAAAAGTAAATGCTACAGGCTATTTTTTGATAAATTCCTTTATTCGAATAGTAAATAAAATACAGTAATACAATAATTAAAATTAAAGTCTCTCCTGGTTGTGTTCCAAATTATTAACATTTATGTCTTTTAGGCTAACAGTAAAGTGCAGAGTAAGTTTCGTTTCTGTAAATCCTCAGCCATGATTTTTACCACTTTATTAAGTTTTGCTTTGTAGAAAGCATTTCTTTGAAGTGAATTTCGTTTTGTATAAATTGTATCTTAATTTTAATAAATGTTTAATCAACCAAATGCATGTATTTATTAAATAAAAAGCAAATATAGCAGAGTATATAATTACCGGTCCGTGCATGAAGGCGCCGGCACTGCGCGTTCACTTGCATTGCATTGTTAATTAGAACGCACCTCATCATAAATAAATAAAACTCAGCGTAGGCCTATATGCCTCATACAAGCATTAAATATCTTTGCTGCATTTGTTCTAGAACAAAAACAGTGCGAGACCTGCTTTGGCCGGTGCTTTTACACATTCTGAAGGTGCCCGTTTAATCCATTGGTTTTATCGTGTTGCAGTCTATTAGGCAACATTCCGCATAAGATGGGTTTAGATTTGGAAATACATTACATCTATATTTCAGTGGTAACAGAAAAGGTGATGATGATCATCCTGTCTTTAATATTACTACCCCAAACTAAAGCGCAGTCTCTTGCTGAGCTGTCATTTTATTAAATGAGCCTTGGCAATTTTCAAATGAGCTTCACAAACGCCTTTATTTTCAAGTTCAACGCGATCACCTAGTACCTAAACTATTTCGAAACTAAGCACGACGCCGTTTGCGGGACTCATGTTTCGCGCTGTAGGGGATTTAAAAAGTATTGTGAGGTCTGTGTGTGTGTGTGTGAGCCGGAGGCAGAGCGCAGAGAGATGCGAGTTGCGAAATTGCAGGCGCGGCTCGAAATGGCTGTTTATTTTAAATAGCATAGCATATTTTAAACTAATAGGCCTATCAGTTAACCGGTTTCAACCGGTCAATGAGGCTCGGTGGCCGGTCAAGAAAATTTTTCGTTTTCGCCATCCCTAGTAGAATGTTAAATGTTTAAAGTTTAATGTCTCTTTCTCGCTGACCCGCGCCGGTGATGGCATAATACGCGTGATACCTTAAATTACTTTAACTTATGGTCATACAAATAAAAGTAAAACAACATTCAAAACTGTAATGGTGTACATTTATTTATGTAAAGTTACACTCACAATAATAACAAAACATTGTGCTTTTTTAAATAGGTAAAAAAAACTTTTTTTGTGCTGCATCGGATTTGGTGCGCGTCACACAATAAATAAACTCATATAGGCTATAGGCTACTTTTGAATTCGTTTTGTTAATTTGCTAATTATTTAAGTGAAACACATTTCATGTAGGCTTATTTTATTATTTTTTCACCAAAGAAAGACGTAATCATCATGTTCTATTCATTTAATGCTATTTGCGCATAAACTAAAGTCTTGGGGGAATTATTTATAAATGAATCAACAACGTAAATCAAGGAATTAACTTATTTCTCTATTTAAGACAGTCTGGCAGGGCGGTAATAGCGATACAGCAAACACCGAAAATTTTATATTATTAGATTTGGAAGTAAGATTATGAAGAAAACAGCGGTCCTGACTCCTGGCTTTTTTCCATAAATTGGTCGCACGCACAACACGCGACATTGCTGTTCGGGGTTACGTTCAAATAATTTTCTTCAAAAGAATTATGCTCTGGCTCTGACTCGATTGTAAGAGGCTCATTACCTAAGAATTATTCCGTCTTCGGGTTCGGACCAGGGCTGATGTGACGGGAGGTTGATGTCAGAGCATTGGTTATGATCTTCAGACGGATCAGGCAACTTAACATTCTTAACGAAAAAGTTATCAATCGTTCTTTTCCTCTTCTCTTGTCATCCGCGGCTACATCCACTCTGTTGACACGCATTTTTAAACGTACACACACACGTAGATCTGGACAGTGGCTTTTTCCCTCGAACTCCTGGTCGCATTAGTGCGACCTGATATTTTTTTAAGTCGCACCATTGAGAAATTAGGTCGCATGTGCGACCAAATTGGTCGCACTCTCAAGCCCTGAGTCTTAGTGACATACTGTATACTTCAGCTGTTACACACACCAATATAAAAATGTTAACACATTGTAACATTTAAAAATGGCAAACAACAACAACATCTTTTCTAGAAATTAACCTTCTGCCTTAAATAAAACTGGGTCAAAAATGCTTGACCAAAGCTTGTATTATAAGGACAGGTTTCACACAACAGCAGCTTCAGTAAAGCAAAAATAATGACTGACCATTGAAACTGCGAACTTGAGAAAACGGCTATACTCGTAAATGATTCTTTTTAATCAAGGAGATTCTAAAATGAAATGAAAAGGACAACTATAGCAGATTACCACATAGATTTCCACTGATTTCTTAAAGCTGTTGCAAGGTGAGAAGCTTTAATATACATTACTGGACTAGTTTAGCATTTGTTGCATTTCTGTTTTATCATAATCAAATGTATTAACTAACATTGGCGCTTTTACGCCTGCGGCTGGCGTATGTTTTTAATTGTTTCCAGTGGAAGCTCTGCGTTTTTCAAAAAAGTGAAACTTTGGGTAAAAAGCTCAGCTCGTTAATGTCAGTTCTCACACACCAATCCAATCCCAGTGAAAACGGGGTGGGACAAACAGGGGTGCCGCTAGCAATTTTGGACCCTATAAAAGAACAGGAGGTCAGGCCCCCTACCATACCCATTTCGCACCAAACATACTACTCAAAATCTTTGTCTGCAGTTTAATAATACAGACATATTTATTTTGCTATTGTTTTTGACCACAACTATCAGTATTTATAGAGACCTATGTCTGCAAAAGATAATTTACTGTGCAAATGTAAGTTTAATTGTTTACTCACTACTTTATAGTCTATTCTTTTTATGTCTGACAACAGAACAGATAATATGAAAAAAAACATTATTCTCTAATAATGCATAATGCTCAACAAATGCATAATTTAAAATTTGTTTATCATGTAAATGTATTAACTAACATTAATGCTTTTACACCAGCGGCTGGCGTATGTTTTTAATTGTTTCCAGTGAAAGCTTTGCGTTTTTCAAAAAAGCCAGCAGCTAGCCTGCCATAGTTTTCAATGCTCAGCACTGAGCGCAGAGAGTTAAAAATATTAAACTTTGGGTGAAATGCTTAGCTCGTTAATGTCAGTTCTTACACATCAATCCAATCCCAGTGGAAAGCTAGCAATTTTGGAACCCTATAAAAGAACAGGAGGTCAGGCCCCCTGTTCGAGCTGAAGTATTTATTTGTGGTTTACTGTTTTCTACATAAAATCATAAAATAACATTTTGTGAAAATATAAACTTTATATCTTTAATAGGCTATTGACTGAGTAATGTCATGTCAGCGATTGAAATCATAGCGAAATGAATGCTTGAAATAGAACTGCGATGCTTTTTATCTCACAATAAGATTTGAGACTTTAGTCTGATTTTCACAGACAGTCTTAGTGACATACTGTATACTTCAGCTGTTACACACACCAAAAAATTTTAACATTTAAAAATGGCAAACAACAACAACATTTTGTCTAGAAATTGACCTTCTGCCTTAAATAAGACTGAGTCAAAAATGCTTGACCAAAGCTTTTTATTAATGTGTTTTAGTAGTAGAAGGCAAATATAAAGTTTTAAAACATACAAGTCTTTATAGTCTAGGTTAAGCATCTTTACATATAAGAGTGTACCCTGTTGAGTATAATAAGCTACTGTATGTCACTTAGTGTTGTAAACTCACCACACATGCTATGCTCCATTGTTGTCTGTACCCTAGTTGTCAATTAGTTGAATTGATTTTGCTTAAATATAAATCACTTTATCCATTTCTTTCTGTTTCTTTTTTGCAGCTTTTCCGAAGTTTGCTGATCTCTTCATACTGGTTGATAGTTCGGCATCTAGACAAGAAATAAATTTGATAAAAGGGTTTTTACAAAGATTGATCAACCAGCTCAACGTGGGGAAGAATAAAATTCGCATCGGCCTGGCTCAGTTCAGCGAGAACGTCAAAGAGGAATTCCTGTTCAATACCGAGATCACCAAGCCCGAAATGGTGACTCGTGTCCGCACCCTCCAGTTGAGGCATTCAGGGCAACGCAGAATTGGTAATGCGATTGAATATGCTCACAAAAATTATTTCAACACTGCGGCAGGGAGCCGCGCGTCCGAAGGCTTTAAGCAGTTCCTGTTAGTCATTTCAGCGGGTGAATCTGCTGATGGTGTCGTCCAAGCAGCCCGCTCGATTAAAAAAGATGCAGTGACCGTTTTTGCAGTTGGATTGCCCAAAGCTGAAAAGTATGAGTTGAAGGATATCTCTACTGGAATTCATAACTACCAGATAGTTAGTACTATTATGGGAAATCAAGTGCAACAAAAGATTAAGACTGTCATCGACACACTGGATGAGGGTGCTGTCACAGAGGGTAAGTGACAAATATTTGGGGATTGTTGTGGCATGAAGATACAGTACTGTGCAAAGTCTAAGGCCAAATGTCATGTATTTTCTGGTTGTAATCTAATAAAGAGACTAAAGAGAAATAATTATATATTGTCACTATTGCATGATGGTGGCTTATGATTTTCCACTGTACTGTACATATCTGCCTCATTTTTTACTATGGGGAAGGAAGACATTTTTTTCAATTGTGTTTGTTGGTAAATGTCTTGGGGATAAAACGTAATGCACTGTTCTATGTAAATAAATGTATTTAAAAGCAATTTATTTCATTTGTGTTACGTGCATAAAAAACATGCCTATGTCTTTTTGACAGAATGCAGGATGGACGTTGTGGCAGATATTGCATTTATTGTCGACCAGTCCAGCAATGTCAGATTCGGACATTTCCGTCATGTGCGCAACTTTCTTAAGGAAACCATCAGAGCTCTCGAAATAGAGAATATCAAAACAAATAAAATAAATATAAAGGTGGCGGTGATCCTCTACAGCAACACCCCTCAGTGTGATGTTTACTTCAACACTTTCGATAAGAAGGATGATATCCTCCGCTACATTAACAGCATTTCTTATGGCCGTGGAAAAACGAATACAGGAGATGCTCTTAAGTTTGCTGAAGAGAGGGTTTTCACCAAAGCAAGAGGCAGCAGAAGACACGAGCACGTTCAGCAGGTGGCTGTTGTCATCACCGATGGAAAGTCGTCAGATAATGCATCCAGCGCTGCGGCGTCGTTGCGTCGTTCTGGCGTCACCGTGTTTGCAGTTGGTATACAAGAACCGTCGGAGTTAGATTTGAGACAAATCGCATCGTACCCACACAGCAAGTTTGTGTTCAACCTGGAAAACTTCAATGAACTGAATTCACTTGCCCAGATTTTACCCAGAACGCTTTGCAATGATATCACAGACACCACCATACCTTCGACAAAATTTAGTGCAATACAAGAAGGTTTGTGGGATGTTTTCACTATGGTTGTAAATGCTTTACAGTTACAGAGGCAAATTTGATCCAGTTGCAAGGCATAGTCCAGTTCTTCTGAATGTAACGTTGTTTTTCTTTCCATTGCAGGATGCAGGCAAACAGAAGAAGCCGACATCTACTTTCTGCTGGATGAATCGGGAAGTATATCCTACAGTGACTTTGAAGAAATGAAAAGCTTCATTATGGAATTTCTGGAAGTGTTCCAGATCGCACAGGATAAGGTCCGCGTTGGCGTGGTGAAGTTTGCTTCCCAAGCAACGGTAATTTTCCAATTAGACACTTACAGCACGAAAGTCGATATCCAGGAGAAAGTGAAAAGCCTTATTATGTATGGAGGCGGCACCAGGACCGATTTGGGGTTGCTCGAAATGATACCGTTGTTCAAAGATGCTGCACGCACCCGTGGGAAGAAGGTTCGCGAACTTCTCATCGTGATCACAGACGGAAAGTCGGAAGACAGAGGGACTCCGGTGCACGTCCCTGCTGAGGAGCTGAGGAAGATGAATGTCGACATTTACGCTATTGGTGTGAAAGACGCCTTTTTGCCCGAGCTGGAGCTAATATCCGGCAGCAAAGAAAGAACATATTATGGGAACAACTATGATTCCCTCAAAAACATCAAGAAAGAAATCCTTAAAGATATATGTTCGTTTGAAGGTAAGAAAATTTTGCTGATTTAAAGTCAGTCTGCTTTTTAACACGGCTGGAGCTGTTGAATGGGTGATTAAATTTTTTTTTAAAAAGTGGTGCTCACCTTATGTATAAATTCACCACTTGGGAATGACAATAGACATGGCCGCCATATTGCCTCTCTATCACCACCTCTGTTCAAAACATAAATTGCAAGTTACTTGCAAGGTTCATTAGACTTAACTTTAAAATATAATAGTTTTCATTATTATACAGCTTAACCAATGTGAATCGAGCTAGGAAACAGTTTGTATTTTTTGTTTTACTTTTAAATAAAAATGTTACGGATTGCAGCTTTATCAAAAGCTTTTGTGTATTGCACACGTTTGTATTATTGTTTGTGTACATTTTCTTTTGACATAATGCTTACTATATCCTCTCAAAGAAGGAATGCTTCTTACTGTCTGAATACATCGGGTTTGTTTTTCAGCTTGTGAAGGTCTTCTGGCCGACATTGTCTTCCTTATTGACGGCTCAGAAAGAGTTGACCCTGAGGACTTTGACAAGACAAAGGCATTGCTAGAGTTTATGGTCAATAAATTAGCAATCGGTCCAAACAAGAATCAAGTTGCTGTTGTTCAGTACAGCACAAACACACTAGAGCATTTTTCCTTTGATAAAGTTTATGATAAAGATAAAATAATACAGGAAATAAGAGCTATCGAGCAGATGATGGGAAAAACGCACACCGGAAATGCCCTTGCAGAGGTATTGCAGACCTTTGAAGGCGGACGGTCCGGCGCTTTAAAGTTCCTTATAGTTCTTACGAACGGAGAGAGTAATGATGAAGTGGCAACACCTGCTAAAGACCTGAGAGAGAATTCCATTGACATCTTTACCATTGGTGTGGGAAATTCAAACAGGTCTCAATTGTTGGCTATCGCTGGATCGTATGAAAAATTGTTTTTCAAAGAAAACTTTGGATCTCTGAATGATTTAAGCAGTGATATCGTTCTTAAGATCTGTAACACAGGTATGTAAACCAAAACTCCTTTCTTACTTACTTATTCATTTAGCTGACGCTTTTATCCAAAGCGGATAAAATATTTTTAAAACTGACATTATACCAGTACCAGTACTTCTATATTTCATTTGTTGTTTATTTCCTTTTTTTTGAAAATAAGCGGCTTTAAGCAGGAGTTAATCTTCCCCTTTTAAAGGGATAGTTCTACCAAAAATGAAAATTACCCTATATTTACTCACCCTCAAGCCATCCTCTATGTATATTATGATCTTTTTATATTTTGCAAATAAAAATAATAATAATATGACCTACAAAAGGCATTGGACAATGGAATGAGTCCTAACTAAGATTATTTCACATGGCACAAATTATTAAAGGGCACCTATTGTCCGATTCACGTTTTTAAATTTTTTCCTTTGCTTTATAAGTGTTAACTTTATGCAAAAGCTACTGTACATACTCCAAAGTAAACCCCAAAGTCTCCAATGCAAATCTCTTCTCTAAAACTACAATAAACACATGGAACAGTTTACTTCCTGGGATTGCTGAAATGGACAAGAACGACATTATCATAATTTCTCCCGCTTCAGACTTACAGCCTATAAGTTAACTTCTGTTAGCAACCGAATCTTTCAAACAAAGTAAGGAGCGTCACATTTCTGGCTGACGTCAGAGGTATTCAGGCCAATCACAACGTACATGTTAGCTGGCCAATCAGGGACACAGGGCTTATAAAAATTCGTGGGTTTCAGGAAGAGAGTAAAATCTGGAGCTACAATAATGTACGGTAAAATAATGTGTTTTTTAACCATATACTACGCAAACACATTAAATTATACCAAATACACAAAATAACGTTGTTACTTGCTTCATTCGCGCGTGAAATTCTAGTCATTCGAAACATTCACATGGAAATTTGCGTCATAGGAGGGGCTTCTGCGACTCCGCTGGCTTCCTGTAATCACATCATTATGTCAAGCTCCTGATTGGTTAATGCGGCGCAATTTTCCGCCAAAGTTCAGATTTTCAACTTGTGCGTTTCAAGACGGAACGCGCCATTCAAGACGCAGGAAGCCTATTTGCGTCTTTGCGTTGACTTAACATGTAAATCATTCACGCTTGCCGCCTCAACCATGTCTGGTGTGAATGCACAGTTCGAGTTTTTAGAGTATATTCTTTTTAAAAAAAAAGATTGGGCTCATTTTCATTTTTGGGTGAACTATCCCTTTAAAATTTACTGTATCCCTATTCTCACATTACGATTGTATGTCTTTTCAGAATGCAAAAGACCTGAATTGATGGACGTCATTTTTCTTGTGGATGCCGCTGGTAGCCCCAATAAAAATGGTTTCCAGGAAATGAAAAGTTTTATGTCGAATGTGGTAAGCAAGTCTGAAGTCGGAAAAAAACGGGTACGTTTTGGGACGATCGTATACTCCAACCTCCCTCATTCTGAGTTCACGTTAAAGCAGTATGACAGGCAGGATGAGGTTCAAGGTGCCATCTTGAATCTTATTGCCTCTGGGGGAAGCAGAAACACAGCCAAGGCCCTGAAGTATTCGCTCACCTACTTTAACGATGCTCATGGGGGAAGGCGAGCGAAGAATGTCCCGCAGGTGCTCTTTCTGATTACAGACGGGCAGGTTAAAGATCCTTACAATCTGGCAAACTGGAGTCAAAGTCTGCCAGAATCGGAGGTCAACGTTATTGCTATTGGTACGGCAGGAGCTCAGGAGGCGGAGCTGAAGATGATAGCAGGAGACAGAGGACAAGTTCACTATGTGAATGATTATCAGGCACTGAATGGACTGCAAGCACAAATCAAAAATGAGCTTTGCAACCTTACCAAACCAGGTGAATATCATTTCTCATCTACTTCAATCACTACTGGGTAGAAACTAAATAAAAGTAATAATGTCACTGATTTATCCTGTGAAAAATGCTGGTGTTGTTAACTTGTTATTATTTACTTAAGGATTTAAATAATTATGAATTTAGTTTAGATATGTCTGGGTAACTTTACTGTTAAGTTTTTTGCCCTAAAAACAGTTAAGTAGATCGTTAAGTAGTTATTTTGAAGTATGATCAAATATTATAACCATGGCTGTAAATGTGGGGAACGTGGGGGTACGGAATCTAGGGATTGAATTTTGGAAATTGAAAAATGGGTAAGAATTTTTTAAATGCTGAATAATATAAAAACTTAACAGCATTTTAAAAGAGACTCCCTATTATGAGTTTTTTATTGCTGTTATTTTATAATGCATCATTAAGCTTGTCACATGACACTTCACAGAGGCACTGTATGACAGATTTAATTTTTATATATATATATTTTTTTCAAATCTAGGAACTAAATATAAAAATTTCCAGACTCTACAAATTTGTTCTTTACCCTGATGACTAATTTGCTGTATTGTTAAAAGTTTGAAAGTTTTTGTGACTTAAATACTCAAGAAAACATACTTAGGAGGAAATATAAATATTGTCATATTGTCAAGTAGCTTCACCACACTGCATACTATTAAATGTTTTATTAATCTCCTAATGTTTGCTTGTTCCCTTTACAGTTTGCGAGAAAGAGCAGGCTGACCTTGTATTTCTAATTGATGGGTCAGAAAGCATCAAGCCACCAAGCTGGGAGATTGTCAAAGAAGTTATGCTTGGCATCGTGAATGAGTTAAATATAGCTTCAGACAAATGGCGAGTGGGTGTCGCACAATTCAGTGATATATTCTTGGATCACTTTTACTTGAACACGTACAATACCTCAACAGATGTAAATAGAAACATAAAAAATATTATTCAAAGGCGACAAGGTACATCAACTTGGAGTGCCCTGAGACTTGTTAATGGATATTTTACCACAAAGAATGGATCCAGAATAGCAGAGGGAGTCCCTCAGAATCTGTTGCTGATCACTGATGGAGAAGCTACAGATCCTAAAGACTTGAATGCCCTGGCTAATCTCAGAGCCAAGAAGATAGACATAACTGTTATTGGGGTTGGAAATGATATTGCAAAAACTGAGCTGATTGAAATAGCTGGAAGTTCTGATAAAGTTTTCATCGAGACCTTCGAAAGCCTTGTACTGAAGAAAACCATAAAAAGAGTGTTAAATGAACTGTGCACCGGTCCACAAGATCTAGAGTCAAGTTGTAAGTCATTTGTTTTCAAAACATTATGATAGGTATGCACAATGCCAAATATATGGTCAACAGTAATAAATTGCGTATTGCATAATTCTGGCTTTTAAAAATAAGAATAAAAAAATCTGGTTTCTTAGTTTATTATGAAAAAGAGACTTTCATACATTTTTAAGTGTGACATAAATGACCAAATACGTTTGTAGACCAATTTACATTGTATAAAAAATATATTAATGTTTAAATTTTGTTTGCATAGCTTGTGATACCGACATTGGTATCGGGTTTGACGTGTTGGGACCTCAGAATGAGAAGCTGGTCAGAGCAGCTATTCAAAGTATCTCTGTGTCGCGGGATCTTTGCTGCATCAAGAAGGAAAAAATCGAAACCAAAATTGGCTACAGGCTGGTTTCTGGTCTGGATGGCAAGGTTCTGAAGGATGAAAAATTTGAGGCGTACAATGAGGAGTTGCTCAAGAAGTTGTTGTTACAGCCACCCGCCGAACCTCTGGCCTTCAACACGTTCCTCTTAGATTCCTTTGAAGAAAAGTTTCGCTCCTCAAATGCTAAACTAAAGGTAGGACTGCTCTTTCTCCACAATGGTCAAAAATATAACATTAAAGGGGGCGTATAATGAAAATTTGACTTTTTCCATGTTTAAGTGCTATATTGGGTCTCCAGTACTTGTATCAACCTAGAAAATGTGAACAAAAGATCAACCCAGTAACCATTCTCTGCAAGCATGTGAAAAAATAGCTCATGGAAATTTGGGCTCCCCTTGTGATGACAGAAGGGGATAATAACGCCCCTAAATCTGCACTATCCAATCACGGCACTGAACTACTTTAGTTCAGAGATCAGCTCATTTGCATTTTAAAGGGCACACCCAAAAAACAGCACAATAAATTATTGTGTTGGTATTGGTATTTTAAGCTAAAACTTTACATACGTACTCTGGGGACACCAAAGATTTATTTGACATCTTTAAAAAGTCGTGTGAAATGTCCTCTTTAAAATATGACCACCATATTAATCATGCTCCTGTATTGCATTCGCAGTTCAAAAGCTCTTGGTTTTTAAACCTACACTCTCAGAAAATAGGTACAAGAAGGTACAAAAAGTAAACTTTTGTACCTAAAATGTGCATTGGTACCTCATACAAATTGGTACCAAAATGGTACATATTAGGACCTTTTTAAAAGTACCATCCCAGTTACGTTTGTACCTTTTTCTGAGCGTGTAGGGAACACACAATGATAAAAAATACATTTTGTAAGTCGCTTTGAGTAAAAGCGTAGCTGTTGTAACTTTTTGTTTTTAGAGAAGTACAGTAGTGACCAAAAGTGATGTCTGGGATGAAGGCAAATTTGTATAATATTTGATTTAATTCCTATCTCAGGTTAGATAAAATGATCAAAAAATGAGTTGTGTGGTACAAAAAAGTCAAAACACTAAACTTATTTTGTAAACACGCAATCATACTATGGACTGTGGGTTTGTTTGAAGGTCATTGGGACATTTTCAGTTTATTTGGAAACAAACCCTATTCAAAAACTTAACTTGTATAAACAGAGCTGCTCATGTGGATCATGTTACCATATAACTTTATGTCCGAAAAGTGTGAATAGGTTTTTCCACTTCATAGTGTTGTATTGATGAGAGGGATGCAGACCTGTAAGTTGGAAGAGTTATGAACAGCTGTTAGCATAAATTATCTACAGAAATACCCTCACGTAACATAACTGATGGGTAAATATCACTGATAGCACTACATTCAGATAAACTATCATGTACATAAACTAAATCTCAGATAAACATGTGCAGTGAGTGATTAGTTTTATTAAAAGCTGTTTCAGATGCCCATCGCCTGATTGTCTAGTTTCTGTTTTTAACGCGTTTCTGTAAGCGCGTATGAACTTTAAAAACACAGCGCATATGGTGTCCATGTGCGCCAGCTCGCGTTTCCGCATGAACAACGCGATGCTCATAAAAAAAGATGCCGCGTGTAAAGCGCATTGTATGGAATTGCGTTGCATGTAAACAATTTATGGAATCATATTACAGCACATACAGCAAATATAAATTAGGATAAATGACTTAGTTACTTCAGGAATATATCCTCCTCCATTGCGTCTTCCAGTGTTCTTCTTATGTAACGTTAAAGATAAACGCTTCTCTTCCTCAATGTCCAGACATAAATTAAGATATTCCTCACAATGTGTGTATAAAGCTTATCATCCAAACATGCGGTAAAGTCTTTAAATCTGATAAAACTTTACGCTTTGTTTTTCATTGTTTGAACTGTTCGTCTGTTCATTACCATGTGAACAGCGGTACCGCCTCTGGGCGTGACCGCATTAGAGATAATGAGCTCAGCCAGGAAAAACAGTACTCTCTTTACTTCAATACAGATTATATAAACAGGCAATATTTGTTTTCGCTTTTTTAAAAGTAGACATTTCAGGCTTTCTTTGGATATGTGTATCATGTTTGTGTCACGAGTATTCGCAGAGTTTCAATAGATTTTTGTAATGTGTTTTGAGAGACAGCTGGTGGAGACAGAAATGTCTGGATGCGCACCCTGTTTATTTTCTTTATTTGACAAAAACACAAAGATCTGTTGTTATTGTGAATGTACACAAATTAAAGAAGACCCTTCACATTTTTAAATTATGTCAAACACGTAAGTGTATGATTATTAATGATGGAGTATTTTAAGTTGATTCTGCCATGATAAGGAGAAAACACTGCGCCGTGTTTTTTGCACCCCAGGGGGTAAATATTTGTTGATCTTCTCTTGCCGTGATATTTTTTAGACATTGTCTTAGGCCTTGACTCTCAGTAATCTTTGTACATGTGTTTTGTGTAATTTCTTGATGAACCTCTTTAAATGCTTTCCAATGCTGAAGTTAGTTTACACCATGAAACATTAAAGGGACACTCCACTTTTTTAAAAATATGCTCATTTTCCAGCTCCCCTAGAGTTAAACATTTGATTTTTACCTTTTTGGAATCCATTCAGCCGATCTCCGGGTCTGGCGCTACCACTTTTAGCATAGCTTAGCATAATCCATTGAATCTGATTAGACAATTAGCATCACGATAAAAATAACCAAAGAGTTTGAATTTTTTTCCTTGGAGATCAGCTGAATGGTTTCCAAAACGGTAAAAATCAAATGTGGGACCTGGAAAATTAGTATATTATCAAAAAAAGTGGAGTGTCCCTTTAAAGGCACATTTTACAGTAATAATATATAAGTAAAAAAAGCAAAGAAATTGTTTGTTTTTGTCTACTGTAGGTGATGATACTCTTTACTGATGGAATGGATGACAGCATTGAAAGTTTGAAGAACAGTTCAAAAAGACTTAGAGAAAGTGGTATGTGCTTTCTTTAAAGGATTACTCCACTTAAATAAAAAAGAAATCATGATCATTTACTCACCCCCATGTCATCCAAAATGTTGATGTTTTCTTTGTTCAGTCTAGAAGAAATTATTATTATTATTATTTTGTTGTTGTTGAGGGAAACAATCCAGGATTGGACCTCAACAGTTTATATTTTCAATGCATTTTAAAACTGCTCCACCCACTTTTGGCTACAAAACGCTCTTCGAAAACCTATAGTTGACGTCACAGACACTACGTCCATTTTTTATACAGTCTATTAACAAGACCTGTCGATTCTGTGCATGTGCAAAGTCCATTTGCTATTCTTTATCAATTGACGATTGTCTCTTTTTACAGGGAGTATAAGAGCGGCCATATTGACTGTTGCAGACTCCCCTATTCATATCAATATCAGTGATGCACCTTGCAAATATAAGGACCTTTATTTAATCTGTTTAGCTACAGTAACTTATCATTTAAAAAAAATTCAGATAATCAATATGTCTCTCCAGACTGAAAACTAAAGTGCCGCAAGTCTAAGCAGCGTGTGGCTCAGTTCATCTGTAATACTACTTTACAGTAATTTGTTAACATTAGTTTATTATAATTAGTAAATAGGGCTGGGCAAAAATATAGATTTTTTTATTAATCGTTTTTTTTAAAACGTGGTCGTTTCAAAATCAATTCTCAAAGAGCATAAAAATCGATTTCTTGTCATATTTATTTCCACAAACATTGAACGTAAGATTAACGTTAATCTAATTTCTAGTCGTCTTTACTTGATGTCCTGTAGCTCATTGGTTAACCATAGTGCTAGTGCCAACGTCACACATTAATAAAATGTACCCGGATTGCACTGTGAGTCACTTTGGATAAAAGCGTCTCTCAAAATCATACATATTAATGCAAAAAAATGCAACGCAAGGTTCCCAGGATGAGAGTAAACTCCTGTTTTGTGACATAGCTGCAGGTTGTTTGTGACTAAAGAAATTTAGTGTAACAATCTTACCAAGTCTTAGTAAAGTGAAGAATAAGTTTAACTAAGTTTAAGTGAGTTGTTGAATCAACATTATACGTGTGCTCTGTTCCTGTTGTTTAATCCAGGGGTCAGTGCACTGTTGATTGTCTCTTTGGGGGTATTTGAGGATTTTCACATGCTGGAGTTTGGCAGAGGGTACAAATACATGGAGCCACTGTCCATCAACATGATGAATGTAGGCAACCATCTTCAACGACAGATTGTAAGTATCAAAAAGCGCTTCTAGAAGCTGTCAAAATCATTAAAGATTTGAACACAAAATCAACAAACAGTGACATACTATGTTAAAATAGCACATAATGTGTTAAATTGAAACAAAACAATGTGTAAAATTTTAACATTCTTTCTTAGAGTGTACAGATAGTTTCCACACATTGGATTTTTACATGGGCGTCTGAATCAATCAAATCCATTCCCTAAAATATGTGTTCTTTGCGTCATGTGAACTTATGTGCATCATGCGTCATTTCAAAATAAGAGTCAAAAGGGTTTATGATAAAAGAGACGCTCACATTCACAAAAAACTTGCAAGACACTAACTTAACACTAAACTCTGATTACACATGAGATTATGCGAGTATCTGGCAAACGTGAGTGCCTCTTTATCATAAACCCCTTCGAAGCATCTGCAGCAGACACTTATTTTGACATGACGTCTGTTGCACGTAATTTTACATGACGCACCTGAAACATATTTTGGCATGACTAGCCACACACATAAATATGCTGGCTAAATACACACGCCCTCGAAAAAGAAGTCACCGGCCGTCACTGAATCTGAGGATCAGTGTTGCCAGATTGGAAATGTCCAAGTATCGTACCAGAACCTCAAAATTATGTTATTTGGAAGCAAATTATCGTACCCAAGTCAAATGCGCAGAAAACAGCTATTGTATCTAGACCAGGGGTCTTCAACCCTGTTTCTGGTGAGCTACCGTCCTGCAGATTTTAGCTCCAACCCCAATCAAACACAGGTGAAGCAACTAATCAAGGTGTTCATGGTTGCTTGCTAATTACTAAATTAAGTAATTTTTTACATAAAAACAATCTTACCACATTCAGTTTAAGACCTATGAATGGATACAGTATTAATATACATAAAACGTATATATGGTATTTTATTTAGAAATTAATAAATCGAATGTTTATCTTGTATGGACTTTGAACTTGTTTTAACGCGCCTTTGCTTACAGCCATTAGGAAACAGGTTTCCCTCATAGATGGTTTACTTTTTGCTAATAAAAAATATCAAATAAATGTGTGTTTTTATATTTGCTCATATAGGAATAGCTGTGTAATAAGTGGGATAATGTACAAATAAATCACTTCAGTGATATCACAGTCGGGAACGTGTCCCTTACACCTGTGATGCTTTCTAAATTAAGAATCTTTCTTGACTATTTTATTAATCAAACATAGACTTAACGTCAACAGACGTAGGATCAACAGATAGATCAATAAGTACAGAACCCCTATGATTGCAACGACCATTTGAAGTGTCACAAAATGTGGAAATTATCATACATTGAGATTTTCAATATTGATCGTACAAAGGTCAAAATGATGGTACAAATACGATAATTACTACACAGTCTCACGGAGGTTCGTGATATAGTCATGTAAAATTTGAATAACGAATTTATGTTTTCGTGTGATTACCGCGCATTTGGTTACTCAAGTGCTTTTTCCTATTTTAAAACCATTGTCGCTTTGGTTTAGGGTTAGATTTGATGTTTGGATTATAATGTCACTTTTTCAGATAAATTTTGAAAAATTAATAAAATAGCTGCTGGGCAAAATATGCGTTGTTTGCGGAAAACTGAAGTCTGAAGTTAATAAGTTTTTCTTAAATGTCTATGGCGTCCGCAAGTGGCGAGCTTCGTCATAGCATCATTAGAAAATTGCGTTGTATAATGATGAGTCCAAAAGATGGATTACATTTTCCCAAGAGATCCACCGGAATAGCCTCCGTACACGAACAGGGCTTCTTTTAACTTAGAAAAAACTTTTTTAGTACAATATCAGGGCTTGACATTAACACCCGCCAAATGCGGGTAGATTTCGGCTGTGGCAGGTAAGACAGCCAATCCCACTAGCCACTTTGGCAGGTTGAATATAATTTTTTTTTTTTGCAGTTTTCTTAAAAGTTATGTGAAATTATAAACAATGCACAATTCGACACGATACTTAAATGTTGTCCAAATGAAGTCCTTAATAACACATATTACTAATGATGGATACATTTTTTATATATTAACAGTAGGAAATTTACAAAAAATCTTTATGTAACATGATCTTTACTTAATATTCTAATGATTTATAGCATAAGAGAATCAATAATTTTGAGCCATACAATGTATTTGTGACTATTGCTTCAAATTTACCTGTGCAACTTGTGACTGGTTTTGTGGTCCATGGTTACATTTGTTTGTACGGTTGGTCTCTGTTCATTACATGGATGTTTTAGTTTCTAACATTGCTGTTCCTTTTTCTGCAAAAGATCTGACAATTGTAGTTGTGATTTACAAACTTTGTTTTTCTCCTGCTTTAGGATTCCATTGGTTTGGGAGTGTGCTGTAATGTACCATGTCCATGCATTGGTGAACCAGGACCAATAGGTGTTCCTGGTCCTCTGGGTCCAAAGGTAATTATACATTATTAATTGAAATTACACAGACACCTTTAAAGTTTGATTCAGAATCTGGTGAGCTTTCTTGATGTCGTCTTGAAGTCAAGTGATCAATTTGAAACACAAATATAGTTGTAAGCAATGCATTATGGGCTTGCGTTCTCCCCACAGAGGATACAATGCAAAAAATCTGCTTTGTTTTTATTATATAGGGTTTTCCGGGAGAGAGGGGTCACCCTGGATTTCCTGGAGATGAGGGTCATATGGTAAGTCAAACTCACTGATCATTTTGAATAATTATGATTATGATTTCACCTAATGTTGACAGATATCGACTGGTGTTGGTTATTATTCAGGGCTGATGTTTAGCCGATATCACTTCTGTTTTATGTCACAAACTGTATACAATCCTGACCTATGACCCCATCCATAGCTGTGTCACTGATGATATAGAGTATGTTTAAGAGCAGGTTTACAGTATACGCTATAGATAAACAGTCTTTTATTTCCATCTTGCTTTCGGCAGGGTGAAAGAGGACCTCCGGGGATAAACGGGACTAAGGGAGATAAGGGTTGCCGTGGAATCAGAGGTATCAAGGTAAGAAAAGTGTGATTTATTATCAATGATCATCAAAACTTTACTGGATTTATCTTAGTTTGCGAGATAAAATGTCTACAATTAATTATAGTAAAGATAAATATTCAAGTAAATAATGTGTACATGTGTATCCTGTTGATTCAACATACATGATACTTCGCAAAGTATGATTCAATATTTGGGAGCAGTTAAGCCACATGAGGTTGTTTTGTAAAGTTTTGTAATTACTTCTCATTTTATCTTTTCAACAGGGTGATCGAAGCCACTCTGGACCTAAAGTGAGTAATAGATTATAATCAGGCTTAATTTTGCTATAGTATATAACGCTGTAAATAATAATATATGTCATTTAATATACAAAATATAATTCTGTGCTCTTGACATGACATTATTTGTTGGTGGTTTAGTTTAATTCAGAGGTCTGAATTTGTTGAATTCCCATTTAGTTGGGGTCTTCAGAGACTTGTTTTGTAAACCAAAAGTACTTTTTTTTTTATTTAACATTAAATTATCCACGTTTTGCCCTGTTTAGTAAATCTGGAATTTCAAGCAATCAAAAAATTTAGCCAAAAAATGTTCACAAAAAAGTGCATATTTTGTCTGTCCCTGGTTATAATTCAATGTATTAGTGGTGTAAACTGGAACTGTTAATTGTAAACCAGGTAATGGCACAAAAATCTCTAAAAATATTTCTGTATAACACGTGTAGCTATTTCAATGTTGGTTAACCAAGACCCGAGCTTTGGTTTTGCTTGCATTTTAGAAATCTAACAGCTATGTGGGATTAGGAAGAACCAATAAATATTACAATCAAATATTTCTTTGAACATAAATCAGTGTCCATTATGGTGCAAACAACAAAAAATGTGATGTCCACGTATGTGGACACACCAGGTCATGGGTGGATAAAATGTATTGCAAGTTACTGATTAAGATGATAAAATACAGCATGCTAAAGTTGTTTTTCATTCGATTTTGATTTGTTGGAAAATATTTATTGTAAAAAAGATATTTTTTATCAAGATAATACTCTGTTAAATCGTTAATGTATCTACATTTTTTGTGTTAAAGTTGTTTTGATGCTTTCACTTGGGGGTGTGCCGGTTTCAAAATTGGTGATGACGGTTATGATGCGAGTCAAATGGGACAGTTCGTAACATAACAGTCCGGGGGGGGAGCTTTTGCGCGTAGCGACGTTTTGCGCGTTGCGACGTTTTGGCGCGTTGCGATGTTTTGCACGTTGCAACGTGTTGCGCGTTGCAACGTGTTGCGCGTTGCATTATTTTTCTCAAAAACATTCATGTTTATTTTATACTATAAATTAACTAGAAGAAAAAGATAATTTGAAAGGGGAGACTTTGTTCAATATGTTTAATATCAAAAGTAACCTGGTTCTATCCGTCAGCGCGTTGTCAGTGTTCTCTCTGCTCTGCGATGTATTTTTCACTGCATGAGAGCGGCGTATCTTGTCTGACATAGCGACTGTAACTAAGGGGGTCGGTTTTTATATCTTCTCCATGTTCATGAGTCATCTGCACAGCTCACTTATGCTGTTTTCCAAAGAATCAAATACAGTTGGAAATGACGTAGACCATTAATAACACAGACTGTTAACAGTTGTTTTTAATCAGTATTTAAACATTCTGAATATATATGATAAAAATGTTTTTTTTTTAATTTTAGTAACACGGTTTTAGCGGTTATAGAGTTCTAATGACAGTGATCAAATATAACCATCGGTCTCACGGTTATATATATATCACCGTCACACCCCTACTTTTTCCTGTACTTTTACAGTTTTAAAGTATTTCATGTAGTATTTTCGACACATGTTGTGTTTTGTTATTTTAGGCTCATAAACAAGTGTAAACATGAGTTTTTTTTATTTATGGATTGTTGATTACTTTTCCAAACATGTCTAAAAAGTGCGTTGACCCTTTGGCCTCTGTTTGACAGGGAGATGCTGGGGAGGACGGCCTCAATGGAGTTGATGGAGAACAGGTCACATCTTTAATTTACTCCCCTTTTCTCTTTAAATTTCTCTTTGAATTTTTGGTGTTTCTGAAGTACATGGACCTCTGCATGTTGCTTTAAAAGCACCATAAAAAATCGAGTCATAGTGCTTTTCACAATTTTGCATTGTTGCAAAGCCGGTTATGATATCGTTGTTTACTGTATATTTTTGCTTTGTTCAGGGTGACACTGGTCCGAATGGGATTTCAGGACCTAAAGGAGATCAAGGCAATGCTGTAATTATAGCCATCACACACACCTACTGTTTTCTTTTAATAGCTTTAACTTAATATGATCAGTAAGAAACTGTGGCAATATGTCAGACTTGATTCAGCTTGTGTTTTTTGCAGGGTATGAAAGGTTTGAAGGGGCCACCTGGACCCAAGGGCCACAATGGTTTGAGAGGAGATCCTGTAAGTCTTTCCTGTGTGTTTAAAGCAGACTCTCTGATATCTAAACAATCTGACTTGACTTCATATTATGAATCTGTGTTTACATGACAGGGCTCAGCAGGAACAGACAACAGAATTCGAGGTCCGAAGGGCGAGAGAGGAGATGCGGGACCCCCGGTGAGAGGCCTTTCCTTATTATTTCTGGAGAATGTTAACATGATTTGTGTTTACATTGGAATGTCAGAATATTTTTTGCCTCAGACACATCCTTCTGTAGTGACTGTGTGAACGGATTACTGAAAAATTGCAAACTTTGCTTAATTATAAATAAAAATGGAGAGGTTCAGGATTCGTTTTGTGGGATCAGCGAAACTAGGATTTATAGCATATTTGTTTCTTGCAATTCAGTTTATACTTCAAGGTCAAATACACAAATATTTACAGTTGTTTACTTGTATCTGTGTTTACTTTAACAGCTCTTTAACAGATGCACTAAGCTAACAGCAGCACTACTTAACATTCTCAATATATTTGCATGCAAATACAAAATAATCATTTTAATTTTAAAGTCAAGTCACATTTCTTTGTGTAGTGATTTTTGTGTTCCTGTAGCTCAGTGGTAGTGTATTAGCAAAGCAAAAGGTGGTGGCCCACACGGCAAAAAAAAAAAATTATATATATTTTCAAATATAATTTTAAATATATTTCAAAATATACAACACATAAATATATACCAAACATAAAAGAAAAACATTGTATGTTACAAACCTGTAAGCATAACAGGTTTTAAAAGGTTAAAATTTAATACATTTTCAACTGCAAATATCCTTATTTCATATTTTATACATGCGTATGCGTATACATTTTATACTTTATACATTTTATACAAAGTTATATATTTTGGCCAGGAAATGTTTTTTTTGCTGTATGGTGGGTTAGATTGCAGGGAACACACATAATGATAAAATACCGTGTTAGGTTGCTTTGGATAAATGGATAAATGTAAATGTTTTTATTAATGTCGGAGCCATTCTGTGTTTTGTCATGGGTTGGCGCTGTTACCTGACACAAGTCTTCTTAAGATGGGGGCTAATTATTGCAGGTGTGGCGCACGGCGAGGTGCATGGTTTTTGACTGTGAGACACGGCATGCAGTAGGCAATTCATGGAGACTTTAAGTTGATTTATGTTAAGAGTTAAGTTGATTTAAGAAGTGTTTTATTTTTCTTTATGTTAATTAATGGATAGGCATATCCGAAGTTTTATTTTTGAACTATTTTTGAACTTTATTTTTGAATTTTGAGACTTTTGAAAGTTTATAAATTATTTTAAGCCAAAAGGAAACCGTACGTCGCAATACACGCGTGCAAAACGACTTAAATGTGCGCCAACAATTAATGTAAAATGATTCAAAGCATCTTTACTAGAAAACTATAAAAATATATAGTAATATAATTTAGTATTAATGCAAATTGTATTGTTATTATAATTACAATCTAATGACAAGGTATAGACTTTTTCTCGACTATTGAACTTTTAGTCAATAATATTATAAAAAACATATTAAACAATACATCCATCTTTCATAGAAATGGCCCTTAAAATGAGAATAAATTATATAAGAGCCTAGCGTTTGACTTTACATAATGTACATCATTTGCAATAATACCATGAAGAGCAGTGTAAAAACAGGATAAACAGCTAGTAGATGTAAAGCATACATTTTAGAGATGCATCGATACCAATTATTTGGACTAATAACCACCAAACTATTGGCATATATGTAAGGGATAATCCACGGCTAGCCATGCATTAAAGGGTTTTAATGCACGACGTAGAGGCGAAGAACCACCCGACGCGTAGCGGAGGGTGGTTGTCTCTGCGAAGTGCATTAAAACCCTTTAATGCATTGCTAGCCGTGGATTATCCCGCTTATACCTTGGTTATTTGCCAAGTTAAAGCTGTAATTAATGTTAACAGTGTGATTTTTTTTATCAGACGGGTAAAAATTCCAGTCATTTTCTTTAGTTAAGGCTCGCACTCCATCCGCTTTAAATAAAGTAGTGCTGAAATAAAACCTGCACACTTTAAAGAGAGACGCACTTATGTCTCTCTCTCTCTCTCTCTCTCTCTCTGCAAGTGTAACTGTTACTATGGTTACCAATGTTTATAGTAGCAGATTAATTTCTAACTGTAATCAAACTGACTGGAACTACCTGTGCATTAAATGGTTTTAATGCACACCTTCCAGCCAATCAGAATCGAGTATTTAAACAGACCATGGTATAAATTAACTTGCATTAACTAAATACTGCATTGCAAAAAATCTTAGTATTTACTTAGTATTTTTGTCTTGTTTTCTAATATAAATATCTGAAAATTGAAAAAAGATACATTTACTTTGTAAGCAAGTGGCTTAAGATATTAAGTCTTGTTTAATTAAATAAATGATTAAAATCAAGAGATTTTTACTTAAAATAAGTCAAAATATCTGTCAGTGCAGTAAGAAAATTCTACTTAAATTAAGTTGACTAAATTAAGTTTATTTTTCTTACTGCACTGACGGATATTTTGATTTGTTTTAAGTAAAAACCCTCTTGATTTTCATCATTTATTTCAATAAACAAGATTTAAAATCTTAAGCCACTTGCTTTCCAAGTAAATGTTTCTCAATTTGAGAATTTTCAGATATTTATACCAGAAAGCAAGAAAAAAAAATACTAAAAAAAGTAAGACGTTCATTTTTTGCAGTGTGAAGATTACATGTTCTAAATTTTATTAATTCACTTAATGCACTGCAAAAAATGATTTTCAAGAACAAATTCTTAGTATTTTTGTCTTGTTTTCAATAAAAATATTTAAAAATACTTAAATTAAGATGCTTTTTTTGATGAGCAAAACGCCCCAAGAAAATAAGTCTAGTTTTTAGACCAAAAATATCAAATTTAAGTGATTTTGTGCATAAAACAAGCAAACAAATCTGCCAATGGGGTAAGCAATTTTTTCTTGAATTTTTCTTGAATTTAGTGTTAAAGAAAAATGTTCAAGATTTTTTTGCTTACCCCATTGGCAGATTTAAACTATTTTTTTGTTTAAAACGGATAGGAGGAATTAGACTTGTAATTGTATTCGCTTTGTTATTGTGTTTGTATTCTGTGTTCAGGGTGCCGCGGGGGTGGATGGAACCCCAGGTGGTAATGGAGATATTGGTGGCAAAGTAAGTGATGCTGTTGTCCTTCAGTAGTTTCTTCATGCTCATTACTGGCAAATTTGTTTGATTATCATAGAAAATAACACGAAATACAACATCACACTAAATGTTTTGTTCAATTTTTCTGACTTTCTGTGTGAAATGTTTCATGTCTGTAGCATTTATTTAGAAAGACAATTAATTCAAGAAAGTGTGGATGTTTCAACCTTCAAATAACTTCTCTTAACCTTTCAAATATTTTTTAGGGCGCTCCTGGAAGAAGAGGCCCACCAGGACTTCCAGTATGTAGCACATTTTTTACGTTGTTTTATATTCTGCCTTTGGTAAAGTGTTGTAAACTTTGTTTGTGCGTGTGTGTGTTTAGGGTGCCACTTCAGATGAAAAAGGTGATCCAGGGCAGCGAGGACCTCAAGGTTACCCTGGACAAAGGGTGAGGACTTCTGGACCTATTAAAAAACACACAACATATTTAATCTCACATAGTAATAAATTATTTTTATTTTTTTTTGCTTATTCAGGGAACAGGTGGTGTTACTGGGCCAAAAGGAATAAAAGGCGAACCAGGCGTACCTGGAGTTCAGGTGGGTGACTATAGCTCTGCTTTGATATCTGTAACAATCAATGTAATCATGTAAGGGTGAAATAAGAATAATCGTACAGATATCAGACAGATACAGATATAGTTTCATTTTTATGCATCACCCATAAGGTAAGGCACTAATATCGAATGCAGAAAGACCCCACAGTATATCATTGTTAATGTCATTGTGATGCTTTCTTATAGGGTCCGTTCGGCCCGCCTGGGGTTGATGGGTCAAAAGGAAGGCCGGGAAGCAGAGGACCGATGGTTCGTAAGACTCATGCATTCATGCTTTGTCCATAAGGATTTCAAACTGAAGTAAATAAATTAGATTTGATCAGATTTATCTATAAAAAGATTATCTGATGTTAGTTTTGACAATGCTTTGCAAAAGGTAAAGGCTTGCTAGAAGTCTAAAGGTTAAAGCTTGGCTTTGTGGTTGCTTAATTGCTAGGTAGTGGGTAGGATGTGGTTGGTACGGTAGTTGCTAGGCAGTTTCCCAAACAGGGTTTAGATTAATCCAGAACTAAGCCTTAGTTATATTAGGGCATCAATCATGTCCTCATGCTTCACATGTGTCTTTAACATGTTTAGGGTTTACCAGGTGACAGAGGGATCAAAGGAGACTATGGACCAGTAGGACTCCAGGGACATCCGGTTAGTCAGTCTTTTCTTCTGGTTCTGATAAGTTTTAATTCGAGTAAACATTCTTCTGAATCTGTGAGAAACACTTCATCATCACTTCATGTGTTCGTGTTAACAGGGTCAGGAAGGAGCAATTGGATTTGGACCTGTAGGACCTAAAGGAAACAAGGTACTTGAAATTCACTTAGCAAAACATCTGTTTTCATGTTCTGCAGATGCTGGAAATATTTGAATCATTTTGTATTTGATTACTTTGTAAGGTTATTAATTAACACACAAATAAAAATTGTTTGTAGGGAACCCCTGGATACATGGGCTACCCTGGTTTGGAGGTTTGTTCAAGCCAAATGTTTTTCATAGCTGATCTATCACTTACAATATTATGTATATATATTTGTGACCCATACATGTGAAATCCAGGCTAAAGTCTTCACAGTTTGATTTAATTATGGAAGACAATTTTATGTAAACAGTAAATCACAATAAAAATGACTTAAGCTGTTTTTACAGCATGGGTCACACACACAGATACAGTATTAATCTATAAAGAAATAATAATCAATGTTTTAATAATAATAGGGTGAGGATGGTCCCAAAGGATCCATTGGAACTAAAGGACACAAAGGCTATCCAGGAACACCAGTACACTTGATTTTTACTCATTTTATTTTCCTTTTTAAGTTTACATTTAACAAAACATTTATGTTATGTGTATTATAAATGATATGAATACACTGTCATCTATACATGAATAGTTTGTATGTGCGTGTATTGATGTGATGTAAATCTGTTAATGTCATCAGGGGAATGCTGGTCCTCCAGGTTATCCAGGTCCTATTGGGGAAACAGGCATAGATGGACACACAGTCAGTCTTTCTATTTGATATTTTATATATTAGTTGAATTTTCATATACACATGTCCTTTGAATATTTGATTAACCTGTGATCTATTTACCACACAATTTATATCATTATTTAAACCTAAAGGATGTTGAAATACAATGACTTAAAGTGGGATTCACTTTAATGATAAATGATGTTTATCATTAATTTTGACCACATATACCTATTTATTACCTAGTGAAATTATTTTCTCTTAGTATAATTGCTTGAGTATTAATAATTTATGCATATTTATATATTTTTAGGGCAAGAAAGGACCCCCCGGAATCAGTCCAATGCCTGTAGGTTCACGTTACTATAATATCGTTTTGATCCCGTGTCATGTTACTCTAGGCTGTAAGCGTTTTATTTGTTTATTTTCTGCTTCTCATTGTATAGGAATGTGAACTGGTTGAGTACATTCGAGACAACTGTGGTAAGTTAAGATCCATAAAATTCAAGTTATTAAAATCTTGACTCTAGCAGTTTCTGTAGCTGTTTTTAATGTTTTATTTTTGTCTTTATTGTCAACAGCTTGCTGTGAAGGTATGCAACTACATTCCTCATTCGCCAGTATTGAACTAGAATGACAATTATGTGATTTTATGTCTTCTAAAACTTCTGTGATGAATAGACTGATATGTATGTCATTGTAAACAAAAAATATAGGCAGACGGACAGACAGACAATGGATGTATAGATGGATAAATGAACGGACTGAGAGAAAAATAGACAGATAGATGATGGATGGATGGATAGACAGACAATGGATGAATGGGTAGATAGATAGACAAAAAGACAGACAATGGATGGCAGACAGACACAAAGACAGACGATGAATGAATAATAGATAGATAAGACAGTCAGACAGATGATTGATGGATGGGTTGATAGATAGACAATAGATGGATAGACATACAGACAGACAGGCAG
Organism: Misgurnus mizolepis; assembly: GCA_025389145.1. NCBI lineage: Eukaryota > Metazoa > Chordata > Actinopteri > Cypriniformes > Cobitidae > Misgurnus > Misgurnus mizolepis. The sequence continues at coordinate 35,156,022 of JAIFKI010000017.1, forward strand.
ACAATGAATGGATGGGTAGATAGATAGACAGACACACAGATAATGGATTGATGGATAGGTTGATAGAAAGACAGACAATAGAGAGATAGATAGACATACAGACAGACAATGGATAGAAGATAGATGATGGATGGATGGATAGATGGACGGACTGACAGACAGACAGACTATGGGTTGACGGACGGATGGATGGGTTAATAGATAGACAATAAAGATAAACAGGCAGGGAGACAGACAGACAATGGATGGATGGGTAGATAGATAGATGGATAGACAGACAGACAATGGATGGCGGACAGACATACAGTGGATGTATAGGTGGATGAATGAACGGACTGAGAGAAAAATAGACCGATAGAAGATGGATGGATAGATGGACGGACTGACAGACAGACAGACTATGGGTTGACGGACGGACGGATGGATGGATGGGTAAATAGATAGACAATAAAGATAGACAGACAGACAGAAAGACAGACAATGGATGGATGGGTAGATAGATAGATGGATAGACAGACAGACAATGGATGGCGGACAGACATACAGTGGATGTATAGGTGGATGAATGAATGGACTGAGAGAAAAATAGACTCCGTTGGAATGATGGATGAATGATGGATGGATGGATGGACAGACTAACAGACAGATATTGATGAATGGGTTGATAGATAGATAGACAGACAATAGACAGATAGACATACAGATAGACAGAGAATGGATGGCAGACAGACAGACAGACAGATGATGGATGGGTAGATAGATAGATAGATAGACAGGCAGACAGACAATGGATGGATGGTAGATAGATAGACAGACAGATGATTGATTGATGGGTAGATAGATAGACAAACAGATGAAGGATTGATGGATGGGTTGATAGATAGATAGACAGACAATAGACAGATAGACATACAGATAGATAGACAATGGATGGCAGACAGACAGACAGATGATGGATGGGTAGATAGATAGATAGATAGATAGATAGATAGACAGACAGACAGACAGACAGACAATGGATGGATGGTAGATAGACAGACAGACAGACAGACAGACAGACAGACAGACAGATGATGAATTGATGGGTAGATAGACAGACAGATGATGGATTGATGGATGAGTTGATAGATAGACAGACAACACAGAGATAGATAGACATACAGATAGACAGACAATGGATGGAAGACAGACATCCAGGCGGACAATGGATGGATGGGTAGATAGATAGACACACAGACACACAGATGATGGGTGGGTTGATCGATAGAAGAACAGTAGACAGATAGACATACAGATGGATAGACAGACAGACAATGGATGGACAGACTAAATCGATAGATGGACGGGTAGATAGATAGACAGACAGACAGACAGGTGGTGGATGGATTGATGGATGGGTTGATAGACAGACAGGCAGACGATGGATGGATGGATGGATGGATGGATGGATGGATGGATGGATGGATGGATGGATGGATGGATAGATAGATAGATAGATAGATAGATAGATAGATAGATAGATAGATAGATAGATAGATAGATAGATAGATAGATAGATAGATAGATAGATAGATAGATAGACGGACAGACAGATGATGGATTAATGGATGGATAGGTTGATAGATAGACAGACAATGGATTTAAGACAGACAGACAGGCAGACAATGGATGGGTGGGTAGATAGATAGACAGACAGATGATGGGTTGATGGATGGATGGACGGGTGGGTTGAATGATAGACAAAAAGACGATAGATAGACAGACAATGGATGGCATACAGACAGACAGACAGACAGACAATGGATGGCATACAGACAGACAGACAGACAGACAGACAGATAGACAGACAATAGATAGATAGACACAAAAATAGACAGACAGTGGATAGCACACACACAGACAGACAGAAAATAGATGGATAGAGACAGATAGACAGACAGACGATGACTGGATGGATGGGTATATGGATAGACAGACAGACAGACGATGGATAGAAGGATGGGTAGACAGACAGACAGACAGACATGTAAGCTCTAGTTGAAATTTGACATTGTAGTAAAAATGATCTCTTTTGTTGATAAAAATAAGATAATACATGTTTAGAGCAGCACAGGAAGTTTTTAATTTCTGTATAAACTCTTCATTTAATCTTTAGTCTTGTCCTTTACTGTTTTTTTTAAACATTGCTTTTAGCCCACAGAAGCCAGTGTCCAGTTCACCCCACAGAGCTGGTGTTGGCTCTGGACATGTCCTCGGGTGTGAACAATCAAACCTTTCAACAAATGCTAACCGCTGCCATCTCCTTGCTGAAGGACATTAACATAGCCCAGAAATCTTGTCCGTGGGGAGCTCGGGTGTCTGTGATCTCATACAGCAGTGAGACCAAGTCCCTCATCCGCTTCACAGACCACCAAAAGCAGAAGACCCTGGAGGAGGCTATTAAGAATATTCCTCTGGAGAGAACTACAAAAGTCAGAGACATCGGTCAAGCCATGCGCTACATGGCACGAAACATCTTTAAACGCGTTCGTGATGGCCAACTGATGAGAAAGGTGGCCGTGTTCTTCACAAACGGGCCATCGAGAGATGCGTTAAGCACTGCGACGGCAATGCTGGAGCTTCGGGCTGCGGACATCAGCCTCGGCGTGATCGCTTTACGTCCTGCGAATGACGTGAACCAGGCGGTTCAGGTAGTTAAATTTAAACACATGTGTGATTGGTACTCATATAGTCATTAACTCTCTCATATTTGTCTCAGGTTGATGACACAGGAAGCTACATCGTTGTTGATGGAAAGGGAGTCGATCGCATTAAACAGTGCATCATTTGTTTTGGTAAGATTCGCAAATATGATGCTATTCACGCCTGAATAAGCACATTTAATAGTGACGTGATGTCGAAAGCAACATTGTTTATTTCCTCTCACCAGATCGATGTAAACCAGACCCAGTGTGTGGTATTAATCTGCAGCCGGAAGCCCTGCAGATGGATTTGGACCTGTCTGTGCTAATGGATGGCTCAGATGACCTAAACGCTCAACAGTATCTTGGGGTGAAGGAGCTCACGCTTTCTCTATTGGACCAGATTGAGATGAGCAGCGACCCGCGCACTGCTGACGGGAAGACCAGGTTGGCTTTCTACCAGCAGAGCTCCATTTACGGCTCCTCTTATATCCACGAGGAGTTCAGTTTCACTCAATTTAGGGATCGTAGCTTGATGAAAAGACATATCACCAATTCAGTGAACCAAGTTGGTGGGACGTCCCATCCTGAGTTCGCTTTAGAATCGATGATTACTAACGTCCTCCTTAATGCCGAGGAACAGCGAAAGAAGCGAATGGTCATAGCCGTTTTTGGAGAAGACTCTGAGCATCTGAATAAAGATCAGCTAGATTATGTGTCAAAACTGTGTAGATGTCGAAATGTTGTTATGTTTATCGTCATGACGGGACAGAAATTTGACTGGACACAGATGGAGAAGCTCACCAACTCTCCTCTCGAGAGTCGGCTGGTATTCATGGGATCTCCCATACAGAGAGATCGGGAGTACGCCAGACGCTTCATCTACGCTTTCCTACACCTGCTCAACAGTAAGGAATATTCATGTGTTGGGTCTAGGGTTGCAAAATTCGGGGAATTTTTAAGGCTGGAAACTTTCCGTGGAAATTAACGGGAATATATGGGAATAAATATATGGGTCTTGGATTTCATTAAAAAAATCTGAATTTATTTTTTAAAAGATGAACAAAAGTATTTCAGGTTTGGAATGACTTGATAGGGAGTAATTAATGCCAAAATTTATATTTTTGTGTGAATAATGTGTGAATATTATGCTATTGAGTTGTGTATTTCTTTTTAAACCTCAGATGTTGGTCACACATCTGTATTTATTTAAGCCATGATCTTACATCGTGTTCATAAGTGCGTGTTGTTTTTCAGGAGAACTTATTCCTCAAGTTGTGTCACAGCCTCGTGAGTGTGATGGTTTTAAACCCAGGCCTGTCGAGTTCAAACAATCTCCTGATAGGTTTGTCATTTATCTGAATTCTAGCTTTTGTGATTACAAAAACAAACTAACACCATTAGTTTTCTTGTTTTGCACTTCATCTTGAATAATCTATGGAGTACATTCGTTGGCCATCTTCACCGAAGCCTCAAGCAATTTTGAGTTTAAAAGACGTCTAATAGCTGTTCAAACAACGCCCAGGCGTCTAGGCTAAACGAGGCAAAATTTGGTCTGTCAGTGAAAATTGAGTAGATGTTTAACAATAGCCCAAAAATAAATGAAATGAATAAATGAAACCAAACACCTTGTAATTACTGTTGACTTTGCTAACATAATTAGTTATTTTGACAAAAACATAATGTAACCAAATTCAGGATTATTTTTGCTAGCGGTGCATGGGTTACTCATAGCCAGTGGCGGCTCGTGACTGCCCATCCGAGGTGTGATAATTCAAAATAAGTGTTCGGAGTGTCGTGTGTGTCTTGAGTTTTTCAAAATATGTGTTTGTTGCGTCATGTGAACCATGTGCATCATGTGTTTTGTCAAAATAGGTGCCTGCTGCTGCGTCAAAATGAATATGCAGAGTGTTAAAGTTTTTAAAGCATATTTTCCATAGACAACACATTCTGTGCTTTTTAATGTTATAAATCCTCTGTGTTTCAGAGACATCCCTGTCGGCGGCCCCCGATTAGGAAAAGCTCCTGAGGAATCTGAAGATGTTTATAATCAGGGTGAAACACAACCATTCACAAACTCATATCCAGATGACGTCACTGAGCCGTTTACAGATCAATACGAATATGACCAGGCTGATGCCCCCAAGATCAATACTGGTGAATCCACATTCAAGATCTCTCGCAAAACCGCTCTGCTTTCTGTGTTGTTACTGCTCACATTAAAAACTGGACTATACAGTGTTGTTTCTTTTCCGCAGCTCGATGTTTTCTTGAGAAAGATTCAGGCACCGCATGTGAGTCGTATGAGCTCAGATGGCACTACAACCAGAAAGCAAAGAAATGCCAGCATTTCTGGTATGGAGGTTGTGGAGGAAACGAAAACCGGTTTTTGACAGAGGCGGAGTGTTTCAGCGAATGTGGCTCGACAGGTACGTTGATTCGGGGCCAGAGGTGTTATTACTTAGATAAATTAGGATTCAAATTTGTGATGCGTTTTGGAAAAAAAACATCAGATGTCGCGCTATAACATTTGAAGAAAAATAAAAAATTAGTTGAATGTAAAATATTGTTTTTATCAAAGGGGACATTTCACAATAATTTTTTAAGATGTGAAATAAATATTTGGTGTCCCCAGAATACTCATGTGAAGTTTAAGTTCAAAATACAATATAGATAATTTATTTTTAAAATGCAAATGAGCTGATGAAATGCAAACACTGATCACAACGACGGTGGTTTGATGCAAACTCAATTGTGCTGTGAATTATGTTTTCTATCTCTCTTTCTCTCTACACTAAATGGCAGTGCTGTGGTTGGATAGTGCAGATTAAGGGGTGGTATTATCCCCTTCTGACATCACAAGGGGAGACAAATTTCAATGAGCTATTTTTTCACATGCTTGCAAAGAATGGTTTACCAAAACTAAGTTACTGGGTTGATCTTTATCACATTTTCTGGGTTGATAGAAGCACTGAGGACCCAATCATAGCACTTAAACATGGAAAAAGTCACATTTTTATGCCATGGCCCCTTTAAATTATTATTTTATAACATTTAAAAAAATTTATAACGTTAATTATCTAGGCAAAATTCTCTGTAAATATCTAGGCAAAATTCACTACAAAATAGCGATTTATGTTATTGAAAAGCTGAAAAGACAGCGTCTTAAAGAGGATGTATCATGAAATCTGACCTTTTCTATGTTTAAGTGCTATAATTGGGTCCCCAGTGCTTCTATCAACCTAAAAAATGTGGAAAAGATCAACCCAGTAACTTAGTTTTGGTAAACCATTCTCTGCAAGCATGTGAAAAATAGGTCATTAAATTCTGGCTCCCCCTGTGATGTCAGAAGGGGATAATAGTGCCCATTAATCTGCACTATCCAGTCACGGCACTGCCATTTAGTGCAGAGATCTATATGATATTTTGAACTAAAACTTCACATATATACTCTGTGAACACCAAAGATTTATTTGACAGATTAAAAAAGTCTTGTGACATGTCCTCCTTAATGTTTAAGAACACACCCGGACCGGTGGATGTGCAACACAGTCGACCGTCACACTACAAAGACAGCTTACCTATCAAAATAAACCAGATAACATGTAGATTGAAGGTGTATAAATGCACACCTTGAATGAAGCATTAATATATTTTGACTTAATCCCTCCCTTATTCTCACAGTTTTGGAAACTCTATCAAAGGATGATTCCAGCATAAGCGAAGGTATGTAAGCATGTCACTAGTAATCTACACAATATAAATCTGTGCCATAGCTGTGCTGGTTGAACCATATTAACATAATATTTTTTATTTGTTTATAGATTTTTGCCACCTGAAGTATGATGAAGGAACATGCTCAGCCTATTCAGTGAAATGGTACTTCAACATCAACAGTGGGAAATGTCTCCAGTTCTGGTACAGCGGATGCAAAGGGAACGGCAACAGGTTTAATACTCAAAATGACTGTGAGAGTCGCTGTCTAAAGGACAGAAAAGCATCTCCTGGCACCTCCTAATTGTGATATTCAATGAAGCGAATGCATTAAAGGGGCAATAAGTAGGATTTTAAGTGTTTTATTAATCAAAATCAATTTCTTTATTCATAAATATGTCCTCGTTGGTGTCAAAATGACCTCTGCCAGTGATCTGACTTTTGTTTGTAAGCTTAGAATTTCTTCTCTTAACTTACATTGAACGGATAAGTCCAAGGAGGCATCCATATCGTTACGCCGTATTGATAAACTATAATAACAGAGAGGGACAAAAAGCACTAGCCTACCAACGCGTTACCACAACGCGTTTTCATTCAGAACACGTGAACCAGCTGCAACGGACAAGGAGATCAGCGATTACATTGCAACACGCATTTGGAAAGGGGAGGAGCTAGTAAGCACTGTTCGTTTGAATGCAAAATACAATTCCACCACTAGATGGGGGTAGATCCTACTGATTGCCCCTTTAAACATATGGCTGGGTCCTGACAGATGTTGTCAAATGGCAGACCTGCAGGGGAATAACCAGATATTCAGGTTTTAGCTTCATGAATTTCTTTAGGTGAGTTAATACAAACCAAGATTTGATGATGTTTTAAAAAAAAGATGCACAATTTGTTAAATTTGAAGTGTGTAATTAAATGAACTCACAATTTTGAAACTTTTGTCAAACACTTTAATCCTCATTTATTGTTTGGCCAAGCGGGTTATATTGTGGTAAACTCTTGACTAGGTAGCTAAAGTCCTGGAGTTTTTGAACATTTAGCAGACACTTTTATCTGGAGCAGCTTGTAAGAAAGGTGAGAAAGACAATAGAGCGATTCTTCTTAAGGAGGCAATAAGTGCTATGCAAAGTTACTTTCAGTACAAAAGTTTATTTCTGACTACTGTAACTGGCCATATATTTGCATGCAGTTTACATCAGAGAGTCAAACAAAAAGAAATTCTTACAATGCAACTTTAATGTTGGCTCATTTTATTACATTAAAAAACTTGAACTCCCTTGAGTTTTCTTGTCTTTTGTTTGTTTCTTTAGAAGAATAAACGCTATGGTAAATATCTGTCAGTATCCTCCTGTAAAGTCAATTAAATAAGTTATCAAAATCTTGGAAAATGAAGCAGGATTCTCTGCTCTCAAACATAGGGGGTGTGTCCTCTGTCAGTGCTGAAACCACGCCCACTCGTGGAAAATCTAAGTTTTAGGTGTGTTCGACTTCATGGTGTGCTGTGCAGACCGATCAGCGGCTAGCTTAAAGCCGTGCATGCCAGTTATAATTTTTGTCCGACTTGAGTTGGCACTGATGGCATGTGACTGTGATGTATGGCATTAAAGTATCGCAAGAGCAATTCGAGAACAGCCGGCGCATCTTCTCCCAAGTGGTTGCACAGAGTTCTGATGATGACACAGCTCTTTGTGATAGGTAAAACTCCTTAAAGGGACACTCCACTTTTTTAAAAAAATATGCTCATTTTCCAGCTCCCCTAGAATTAAACATTTGATTTTTACCGTTTTGGAATCCATTCAGCCGATCTCTGGGTCTGGCACTAACACTATTAGCATAGCTTAGCATAATCCATTGAATCTGATTAGTCGTGATTTTTAGGCGTGATGCTAATGGTCTAATCAGATTCATGCTAAGCTATGCTAAAAGTGTTAGCGCCAGACCCGGAGATCGGCTGAATGGATTCCTAAACGGTAAAAATCAAATGTTTAACTCTAGGGGAGCTGGAAAATTAACATATTTTCAAAAAAAGTCCCTTTAATATGATATGATTTATTGTTCCATGTAATAAAAATTAAAAGAAGCAAAAGACGGTATGTTAATAATCTTGACTTATGTTTCCTGTTATTTATTTCATACAGTATAAACAGCAACTAAAATTTTTAATATAAAGTGTGCAACATTTAATAAAATATTAGTTTTTTTACAAATTCATCATCTTATTTACACTGTAAAAAAATCCGTAGAAATTACAATGTTATTGCAGCTGGGTTGCCGGTAATTTACCGTAGATTTAAATTTATGTTATTTACTGGCAAGAGTTTGTTCAAAGTTAAATAAATTTTAAATATTCACATGTCTTTATCTTTACAGAATAAAACTATACAATAACAGCCTCATGCAAAGCATTCTGGGAACCAGAAATCATCATCAACCTTTTTCTGTTTTTTGCTTCAGATTTTGTTTCCCAGAATGTTTTGCTTGATGCTGTTTTTTTAGTTTTACTCTGTAAAGACAAAGACTTGTAAATGTTTAATGTTCATTTAACTTTGAACAAAATGTTGCCAGTAAAAAACGTAAACTTAAATCTACAGTAAATTACCGGCAACCCAGCTGCAATTTCTACGGAATTTTTTTACAGTGTACTTCATTCGCGATTAAAAAAAGGAAACACGGCACACGTCACTACGGCAAGCAGCAGGTGTCCAAATTGACGGCTCCAACTCCTCCCTCGACTGTAAGCGGCAAATCTTGATGATCATGTGTTGCTTCGCAGACCGAACTCGAGCACACCTATGACTTTACACAGACTTAAAGCTTTGATGACCTGGATCACCATTTCATGATCCTGGATAGGTGTATGATAAAATCCACTGTACATCATTTAGGTTTACTTGTCCAACAAACAATAACATAAAGACATTATAATTCCATGAAATTTAATGACATTAAATCCAAGTGAATGTGGAAAAGCTCACTGTAAAACTGATAACATAGCATGGTAACATGGCAGTATCATGATTCATAGTAATGGACCTCGACTGACGGTCCTGTCGGGTGAAGTGCAGGACATAAAGGGCCGGTCAGAATCCCCTATGATGTTATTGCTGATGTAAACATGTTCAGCCCTTGTTAAGAGAGAAGATTATGTTTCTCTCAGAGACAATACAAACATCTAAAAGAAAACACGGATATATCATCTTGATATTAAACAGAAGTTATAATTCAAATCATCTAAACAATATGGTAGGTTATGCAGTCGTCTTGTCAGTAAATATTTTATGACCCTGCGACCTCTGAGAGCTCTTTCTCTGATCCATTCATTTGGCTTAAAAGTATCGAAAGCTTTCACCAGAGACACTGACAATAAAATGTAGAGCTGACACACGCTGTTAAAATGCTTCAATTAAACAGATTTAATTGAAGAGTAAACACTATAACTCAACGGTTTTCATGATTTTTAGCAAAAAACTTTGTTTATTTTAGCTCTGATAATTTCCACTAAATAGTCCAGAAAAAAAACAGATATTCTCTCTATGAATGCAGCCAATCTGAGGTAAACTTTTCTCACTTTAGTGTTATATACCATCTTTCAAATGTATGGAAACGACTGAACAACAACAGTTGTTGTTTTTTACTTTGAATGATTTAGCCTTCATCACATTGAGCAGAGGAACGTAGATCACACTTTTGTGTATAAGAGACGCTGCAAGAATTTTAACTAGAGTTGATAAAGAGTTCAGATAGAAATTCGAGCTCTTCGTCCACATCTGTAATAATGCTGACAGCAGTTTGTTTAGCGATGGAGAAGCGATCTTTCTGTCCTGGTTTTCTCTCCTGCACAGACACAGATTTGGTCTCATCTCCAGGCTGCTGGAGTCATAGCTGGGCAAGAAGATCACTTTCTTGGCATCTTTCAGATGTGCTTACAGTGCCCAGTCCTGCAGAATCATGGCAACAGCTTCATTTTTTTGTGATGTGGACTAGTGTCACACTTTGATAATGTTCACAGATAGCATCCTCTTGTTTTTCTTTGTGAGCTGTGAGTAGATGGCATATAGGAGAGATAAATATGCAGGTGTTTATTTTTAGAAAGGTCATGCAGTCAATTTGACACTTTTATATGATAAAGAATTGACCTCATAAAACACAAAAAAAATGCTTAATTTCACCATTGGTTACAGCAAATTTTATTAAAGTGGATTTTTACAAGATGTAATATTCTAGGCACAGCTGACACTTGTGTGTCTTTAGCTGGGTTTCCATCGAAATGTGAAGCGAATCTTTTTAAAATGGGCAAAGAATAGAAAAACAAACAAATGCGAATTAGGTGCGTTTCCATCAAGATGTTCAAACGAATGACGGTGGTATTAGTAACCTAGTGAATAAACGGTAAATAAAAATAGGCATGCATAGTAAACTGCATTTCGTTACGATTTGGTAAGTTATAAATGTACTAGAAGTGCAGCTTGTCAAACTGAATGCTGTGCACAAAAAAATAAATGCATAATTTTTTTTATGCATACTGTAAAACCTAACAGTTAACTTAACTCAAACCATTTAAGTAAACTGGTTGCATTACACTGTAAAACCTAAAAGTTAACTCAACTCAACCATTTAAGTAAACCAGTTGCATTAGTTTTAAAACACATACATTGGAGTACTGTGAACTTAAACAAATTGAGTCATATGCAGTTATGCACTTATATTTAAGTTCAAACTACTTAAATATAAGTGCATAATTGCACATGACTCAAGTTCACAGTACTTAAATTTATGTGTTTTAAAACTTAAATGACCTAATGCAACCGGTTTACTTAAATGGTTTGAGTTAAGTTAACTGTTAGGTTTTACAGTGAAGTTTTAAAACACATAAATTTAAGTACTGTGAACTTGAGTCATGTGCAATTATGCACTTATATTTAAGTAGTGTGAACTTAAATATAAGTGCATAACTGCATATGACTCAATTTGTTTAAGTTCACAGTACTCAAATGTATGTGTTTTAAAACTAATGCAACCGGTTTACTTAAATGGTTTGAGTTGAGTTTACTTTTAGGTTTTATAGCAGCAAGGGCATTGCGACGACATATATGGTAAAGACAACATCAGCTGATGGTCACGTGGGTGTAATGTTCATTATTTCAGAATTTATTCAGCAAATGCATTCCATCCATCTCCCATTATTCCCATTTACTCTTTATCTCATAAGTCAAAACCCACTCAAGCGAGCGTAAAAACTTTTATGCGAATTAAGGGGTTTTTATCAGAAATTTGGCGTTTCCAAAACTCATTCCCTGCCAGACAGTTTTTAATAAGTTGCCCGCCAGCATTTTAAGTGCTTTTCACAAAATGCCTTCCAGTAAAATTTTCTTCTAAAAATATATAAAAATACAAATATATCAAATAAAAGAACAGACCCTCGGCTTTCAAACAAATAAGCAACACGGGGAGAGAATACTCCCTTGCAATTAAACTTGAATACATTTACTCATTTAAACGCATATTGTATAGATGCAAAAAGTGAAAACAAATCATTTTAGCATGAGCCATAAGAGAATAAAAGCTTTTTAATGAAAAGAGTGAGATCATAAAGTCATTTAAATGTATAGTAACACATATTAAATTTAAGTCAGTGTATGAACTTAATCAGGTTAAAACCTAAATGTTATATGATCCTGTACACTTGCCTGGTGTTTATACCTTGCTCCGCAGCAGTCCTCCTCCCGATGTATGCTCAGGTGTACTGCACTCCGATGACGTCTTGGCTTTATCTTTATTATTGTTCGGCTCATTGTCTTTGATGATGTCATACTGACGGCAGAAGAGAGCAATCACACCTGAATCAAGATAGATGAATATTTATTACCGAATAACATCTTCTATGTTACATCTGGATCTTATTCATAGTGAATCCTGTGATTATATCACACAGCAGGAGGGAAATGATTATCCAGTTCTCACCGGCCCACATGACCAGAACCACCACGATAATGATGAGCTCTACTGCTCGGAGCGGACTGTTCTGTTCCACTTCTTCCATGGTGACTTCATCTGTAAAGATATTTTCAACATTTACTGTGTTATTGCCCTTACAAAGACCAGACTTGAATCCAGCTGAACAGATGTGGAATGAATTGAAATTTGAGATTATATAATAAACATTCATATTAATGCCAACAAACATATTTTAGGACCATAAGGATTTATTTTGGACCGTGATTTTTCTCTCAACACTGATAATAATAAAGAAGAAAATTCACTAATTTGCTTTATGCAAAATATCATTTATTTGCTCGATTTAAATGTGCAGTGTGTAGAATATAGCGGCATCTAGCAGTGAGATTGTGAACTGCAACCAACTGCTCAGTCCACCGTTCACTGAAATGCATAGAGAAGCTACAGTGGCTGCCACGGGACAAACATGTTGTCGTCTAAGACAAAATACCATAGTGACAAAACCGCTCTGTAGAGCAGTTTGTCCATTTAGGGCTACTGTAGAATCATGGCGGCACAAAATGGTGACTTCCATGTAAGGGCACCCGCTTTGTATGTAGATAAAAACGCCTCATTCTAAGGTAATAAACACATAACAGTTTATTATGCAAGGTCTTTATACGCCACTGATAATGTAGTTATGTAGATTATATTGCTTTTCTGTCATTAGATACTTCTAAAAGTTACACGCTGCACTTTTAAGGATCAAATTTGATTTATTTTTGAACCCGAAAAAATTGAAAATAACACAGTATTGGTTCAAAACAAGACATACCAAGCAGTTGGGTTAAATGAACCCAGAAAATACCCAGACCCAATAACCCAGTTGAATTATAACCCAATAAATTGAGTTCCTCCCTTTTTGACACAATGCTGGATTGAAAATAACCCAATTGGCCCTATTTTAACGATCTGAAATGCAAGTGCGAAGCGCAAAGCGCAAGTGACTTTGTGGGCGGATCTTGGGCGCTGTTGCTATTTTCCTGGCGGGAGAGTTATTAATAACTCTTGCGCCAGGCGCAAATCAATAAGGGGTTGGTCTGAAGTAGGTTCATTATTCATAGGTGTGGTTTGGGCGTAACGTCAAATAAACCAATCAGAACGTCATCCAACATTCCCTTTAAACGCAAGTGCACAAGTTCCATGGCGGGTTGCTATTATTATGACGGATTTACCAGGCGCACGCCAGGAGCGGTTCACAGCCGAGGAGACCGACGTTCTTGTAAGAGCAGTCAAAGACAGAGAAGTTGTTTTGTATGGGGATGGGAGAAACCCGCCCAAATCAGCGTCGGTTAAACAGGCGTGGGAGGAAATAGCCACAATTGTCTCATCAGCTGGCATCCCCAGGACGTTGCGCCGCAAGCGCTACAATGATGTCAGGAGATGGGGGAATCCCAAGCTTGCCAACATAAATTGGGCACGTCGTGTAACGGGAGGTGGATCTGCCTCCACACAAGACCTGACACCAGCAGAGGACATCGCTGCGTCCACCCTCACCGCTGAAAGCCAAGAAACGCAAGCAGTCCAAACCCAAAGTACACTTACAACTCAAGTTCACATACATTAAGGTTTCTTATGAAAACATTTTAATTATTATTTACATAAAATAAACGCAATACAGCCACACAACAAACTTATGAAAATATTTGAATCGTTATTTGCATGATAATTTTTTAACGCAGCCACACAATAAATAAAAACTATCACCACAATGCTCACCACTATGATTTCCCTTATCTCATGTGCTAATATTTTTACTGTAACAATTTATGATTTGCAAAAATAACTGTTGCATCTGTGTAGATAAGATAAGCAAAGTGTGTGCGCATTGTGCACACTATACATTATGGTCAATCATGCGCCCTTAAAATAGCATAATGAACCACGCGCAACACGCCACTGACTTTAGACTAGTTTTTTTTTGGTCAGTGGCGCAAATGTTTTTTGAAACTGGAAAATAGCATCAGGGATGGTTTGTGCCGGAACGCCCATGGAGCGCAAGTTCATTCCCTAGTTCATTCCCGACGTGCGTCTGTGGAGGGAAAAACCCGCTGTGCGAATACGAATGATACATGCGTCACTGACAAAGTCAATTGCGCTGGGTGCAAGATAGGGCCCAATATGTTTTAGCGTGTGCCGTACCTTTGTTTTTGGAGGCTTGTGTTTTTAAAGTCCTGAAAAGCAGCGGTTCACTGAGAGGACTCGGTCCATTTACACTGATGGATTGAACGTGCACAATGTAATCTGTGTCCGCCTCCAAATCCCACAATGCACAGCTCCTCGTGGTGGTGTTGACTTCCTGGATAAAGCGCAGCATGCGAACGTCTTTTTTCTGTTATACATAAATAAAAAATAATAAAGCGTTTACTATTTAACCATGCAAATGAGCACAGCAACTAGACTAGAAATGGATTCAATGTATAAGGAAATTTCCGTGGTTGCATTTTAGACAAACACTGTTGCCCTACATTATTTCCTAAGCTCATAAATTTGGTGAATAACTTTGTCGTGAAGTTTGTGAATAATGTCTGTCCCAGTTCTGTATGGGCTTTCTGTGGAGCTCTGCAAGCAACAGAATCCCTGTGGGCCTGATGAAAATTAATGGAGATGAAAGGCCAAAAAAAAACATCAGGTGTCACCATACATTTTCCCTTTTACTAAGTCTATTTTTAAAATATTTATTCTCTTTATGCTTCCTCTCTGTATCTTTATCCCTCTCTCATCTATCTCTGTCTCTCTTTCCGAGTACCTGCTGTGTGATGGCAAATCCGATGACTGTCTCTCCGTCTGGTGTGTCCCATGTCAGCACAGCAGAGCTGGACTTCAGATCTTTGATAGACACGTTCACTGGTGCAACCAAGCTGTCTGAAAGATGAAGAAAGAAAGCATTCAATTAACCTCTTACTTTTTTTGACTAGGTAACTTGAAGGGAATACATTTTTACAGACCGAGTCACAAACATTTCAGTATAGCACGCACAACCATTGATTAGAATATATTAACTGGGCTGGTATGTTCATAGATAAAAGTCACACACCACTGAATGTTGGGTCTGTTCACTCGTGTGAAACCATGAAGAACAAATCTGCTACTGTGTGCACTTGTACACGCGCTTAAAGAAATGCCACATGAATTTTACATGTACAGAAACACGTGATCTCATGAAAAACCACCATGGGTTTGGTTTTTATATGGGAATTTCAGTACATGAGCTTCACATAAAAATGTTACACTTACATCTTTCATAATGTAATGATGTGTTTTTGCATGTGAAACTCATGTGGACAGAGCCAGCATCATAAAAAATATATGATCTAGTTTGAAGAATTGTAACATTTTTTGAGGAGATACATTTTATTGTGATCACTTTTAATTGGATTTTATTGTTTTCAGATTGTTTGATGGATTTCATCTCTTCCTCGCTCTTGCTCTCATCCAGTTCCTGTGCTACCATGTGAAAGTAATGTGTGATGAATTAATGAATGTGTTATCTTCAGGTGCTAATGAAGGAACTGTGGGAACGATTATATTGATAAGAAGAACCACATGAACGGAATATTAATGTCATTGTTACCTATGGGAATCTGTTAAAGGGAACATATAATGAAAATCTTACTTTTTTGTTTAAGTGCTAAAATTGGATCCCAAGTGCTTCTATCAACCTAAAAAATGTGAAAAAGATCAACCCAGTAACTTAGTTTTGGTAAACCATTCTTTGCCTAATAAGTCATTGACATGTGGCTCCCCTAGTGATGTCAAAAGGAAATCTTATTATAATAATACCGCCCCTTAATCTGCACGATCCAACCATGGCACTGCCATTTAGTGCAAAGCGAGCGAGAATATAATTTACAGCACAATTGAGTTTAAATTTCAACAAACCACCATCAATGCGGTGTTTGCATTTCATCAGCTCATTTGCATTTAAAAGGACACACCCAAAAACGGCACACTTTGGTCCTTATGGGAATTTCATGTTATTGATAAGATTTTCCGCTGTTTTTCGTGCCTCTGGAGCATGAATGTCTTTTTTGTGCCACCAAGCACTAATTTCTATAAATGTTTTTTTTTCTGTTTGTACCACAACTTTCTTTATCGTGTCATTTTATTTTTTGTTTTCTCATAATTTTTCCTATTTTTTTTTTTTTTACCATTGTCACTAGGGGTTTTGGTTAGAATCACTTTCTGTGACTTTCTAACCCAAACCCCAACTCTAACCCCATCCAGGCGAGAATAGTATTAAAAGCGGATGAAATACATGTAGAAACCAATGCATAAAATTACATCCTAACGCAAACCCCGAATCTAACCATAACCCAAAGCGATAATGATTTAAAAATAGGAAAAAACTATGAGAAAATATATAAAATGACACGAAAACCATTTATAGAAATTAACAAAACAGCGGAAAATCGTGTCAATAACATGAAAACATTAATCAAATTTTTTGTGACAATAAACACAAATTGCCGTGAGGTAGGGTAGTTTTGGTCACACCTACAAAGTGGCAAATTTAACATGTTATAATAAATTATCTATATGGTATTTTGAGCTAAAACTTCACCTATGTAATCTCGAGACACCAAAGATTTACAGTATTTGACATCTTTAACTAAATTTGTTATTTAAATAGTCCGGTTCTCTGAATTTACCAAATCCAGTAAAAAGCCACATTTGCGCACGTATTAAAGTTTTTCAACAGCTATAAACACAGATCATCCAATCAGAGTTTAGAACTACAGTATAATTATCTTTTGTAATTAACTATTTGTTAGTAAATTCAACTCTAGTCATCAGTGCAATGTACTTGTAATGTATTTGTTAGCATATTTTAGTGGGACAAAGTGTAAGACAGTAATCTCCCAGTTCAGATCAAAGCATCGTTTTCTGTTTGTTTGTTTGTTACAGAGACATTAAGGAATGATCAAAAAATATGTTTTTGTACAAGTAACAGTCCATCAGGAAGTGATTAGTTTGTAAATAATGAGCATTACATTACAGAATGAGTACACTGTAAAACCTAACAGTTAACTTAACTCAAACCATTTAAGTAAACCGGTTGCATTAGACCATTTAAGTTTTAAAACGCATACATTTAAGTACTGTGAACTTGAGTCATGTGCAATTATGCACTTATATTTAAGTAGTGTGAACTTAAATATAAGTGCATAACTGCATATGACTCAACTTGTTTAAGTTCACAGTACTCAAATGTATGCATCTTAAAACTAATGCAACCGGTTTACTTAAATGGTTTGAGTTGAGTTAACTTTTAGGTTTTATAGTGTATTTGACAAACACATAATAATGATTTGTGCACAATATTAAATCTGAATTTCATGTTGACCTCCGAATCATTATACATTATGTTTATGCATTATGCAAAAACACTTTTACCCAAAGCGACTTACAGCGCATACAAGATATACATTTTATCACTATGTTTCCTGGGATTGAACTCACAACTTTTGTGCTGCTAACACATTTCTCTACCACAGAGCTATAGGAACACTACAGCTGATCCAACACTAACTTTAAAAAACATTAACAACATTGCTTTGTTTGTGTGATTCAGAAATGAGAGAGAGAGAGAGAGAGAGAGAGAGAGAGAGAGAGAGAGAGAGAGAGAGAGAGAGAGAGAGATTATAAGAGTAAGGAGTTATTTATTACACAGTACTGTATGTGTATCTGTGTGTTAGGTTTATTTGTAAACAATGACATAAATTTCAGTCTGCAAGTACTGTGTGGTTCACGTGAGATTAAACATTTATGTAGGACACTGCTGCTCTGTTTCTCTCACCATCTATCTCTTTTTTTCTTCCTCTCATATGCCACTGTTTCATACCAGCATTTATGTCCAGTGTTTTTCTTTGAAAGTGGAACCTCTAAAATAAGCTGAGAGCCAACAGCAGCTCCTGCCAGAACTCATTTACACCTTGATTCATGGATTTTCTCTCTTTGCTAGAGGTTGAATATAGCGACAATGTACAATTTATAGCCACTTCATTTGGTGTGTTGGCTGTAGTAGGGATTTATTTGTTGACTTTGTCGCCATTAGAGGAAAATGCTTTATGGTTCAACACAAATGTCTGGTTTAATTAAGATGTCAAGTCTTTCGCACAATTACTGTGCCCTTCATATTTTTATGCTAATTGCACGAATGAATTTACAAAGAAAAAGCCAGGGAAATTCAATTACGTTCCCCAATAATAAAGGTGCAACAAAAGGTTATTTATAGCAATGCCATAGAAGAACCATGAAGTCATGGGTTATTTAAATAACCATTTGTTTCTTATATTTTTGTCACTACAATGAACCTTTTGAGCAACATATAGGATGTTAAAGGTTAAAACCATACAGCCACCAGCATCAGATTTTTTAAAAAGCCATTGAAGCCAATTTTTTTGCACATATAAGATTAAGGTCTGAACTTACTATAACCATTATTTTTAGAGAATTTAAAAAATCTTTCCTATAGAATTATTTACATTTTTAAGATTATCATTATAAAAAATTATCATTACCGCAACATGATATTACATGAAATATATGCATTTACAAACTCATGTTTCGGTAATGAGAACTAAAAAGTTGTCTAGGTACTACGGCAAACAAAATTTAAACTTTTATCTGGAGAGAACAAATAAGAACTGCTTACCTGGTAGCCATCTTGAGTGTCACAGTCAATTATGTCCCTTCCAACAATATTTTTTTGAAAATTTTAGTTCCTTGAGGGCTTAAACAATGATTGAAAATTGTTGCGGAGGATGAGAAAATTGATCTTGTACACATTTATGTTCCTTATTATTGTCTCTACATTTACCATTGTAAATGTTTATAATATAACATGCACTGAAGCTTTTTATTTTTTATGTTTTTTAATTATAAATATTTCCATGTCAAAGAACCCAATTCCAGTCATGCACACGTTGCGGTAATGAAAATTTTCCCCAAATGTGGAAAAAACAACAAAATTGGTTTGTATGATGTCATTTGAAATCATGTGCAAAATAATACATGAAGATATGTGTGTAACTGTATGTTTCTTATTTTGATACTCTTACTTTGCATTTACTTATAAAAATGTTTCATGACACCTCATAAGTATAATTTCGCGAAAATCACCCAAAAATGGTTCTATGGCACCGTGAAGCACCTTCATTTTTAAGTATGTAGCACCAAAAATATACAATACAGTAATATACAATTTGTACAGTATAAAAGTCATTACGTCTATAGAAAGTCCCCACAGTGTATGAAAACGTGTGTGTGTGTGTGTGTCGCAACAGGTGTGTATTACAGGTATAATATTTCGGTTTCATTTGGCTTTAGCATAGCCTATCTTACGTTTATTTATCGTTTGTGAGGATTGTGTATGCATGCTTTGACAGGGTCTCCTCACATGTACAGACATGTCTCATTCTGCATTTCAGTGAAACACACCTATGTGATGCTAAATGTGCCCACGTAAGTATTTTGTAATCCCCGACTGGATGCCGAAATCAAGCGACATTTCACATAAGCAGCAGTGAATTATGAATGACTTACCAGCCAAGACCCACGACGCCCCAAAACAGCTTAAAATGAGCAGCGGTGTGGGCATGAAAAACCCTCTCATTCTTTCCACGGAGGCTGGATGTGAAATCTCATCTGGTCGCGGAGGGATTTCAGCACCGCGGACAGCGCTCGACATCAGCGGCCCGTCACGAGGCGCTTCACATCCTGATGATGATTGATAATGCGGAGATTTTCACACGACGCCGATTGATTTTGTCTGTGAGGTTTTCATACGACTGCCATCACTGAGGCTTCAAACTATCTGTAGGTAAGTGTGTGCGTGTAGAGCCCGGAGTCTCTCTCTCTCTCTCTCTCTCTCTCTCTCTCTCTCTCTCTCTCTCTCTCTCTCTCTCTCTCTCTTTCTCTCTCTCTCTCTCTCTCTCTCTCTCTCTCTCTCTCTCTCTCTCTCTCTCTCTCTCTCTCTCTCTCTCTCTCTCTCTGTAATGTACTCTTCTCTCTATCCCTATATTTAGAATACCACATGAATACTGTAGCCTACTATTGTTTTTTTTACTATAGTAAATTGGAAATCATTTGGATTTACCTCACTGCTTTTTTGACTTTGAATTTCAATGGCAAACCGCACAGTTTCTTCGTCAGAAGTTGTTAATGCAAATAAGCTACTATCATTTATCTTGATGAGTTGCTACAACTTATATAATGAACTGTATTTTATAAGTTATAACAACTTATTTCTAGTCAAATAATAGTAAGAAATTACTTGTAAATTCAAATTGATTAAATAAAACAAATTAAGGCAACAAATTTTTTTTTACAGTAGACGGTTTCAGTAACAACACAAACAAACGGCTTTCGTGCAACAAACGTAACTTCCGGTAAACCTTTTTCGCAAAGAATAAATAACAACAGTCCTTTTAGAGTTAATTTCTGATAACAAGCAAAATAAACAGGTAGATTACCTTAATTCAGATAATATAAAGAGTATCAAAAGCTCAGGCCAGTCACACGAAATTACATACCTATAGTCACATTTTTTTTTTAATTCTTTTTCGTGATACAGTCACGAATTTCCGCATTTTTTTTTTTTTGTGATCCTATCACGATTTTCTGTTTATGTGTCATTGTCACATATTGGTTACTCAACTGTTTTGTAAAAGTAGAGGTACCAATACGTGACAATGACACATAAACAGAAATTCGTGATACCATCACGAAAAAGCGCGGAAATTCGTGACAGTATCACGAAAAAGAATCAAAAAATTATGTGACTATATAGGTATGTAATTTCGTGAGACTGGGTTTTTTACTGTGTAAAATGTGTATTATACTGTATAATGTATAAAGTATAAAATATAAACTTCAAATCGGCTACCAAACCTCTCTTCACACAGCCTCGTCTTTATGAAACCAAAACATTTGTTTTTTTCGACGAGGTATTTGTTACAGAGTCAGTTTAGCAACTAGTCAGCCATTAAAACAAACAGAGACCGGAACTTAAGTTCCATCCAGATGCGTAAATGCCACAATGCGCGTGCGTCAGATGAAATTGTTTCATCACACTGTAAAACCTTAAAGTTAACTCAAATCAAACCATTTAAGTAAACCAGTTGCATTAGTTTTAAAACACATACATTTGAGTACTGTGAACTTAAACAAATTGAATTACATGCAGTTATGCACTTATATTTAAGTTCGCACTACTTAAATGTATGTGTTTTAAAACTTAAATGGTCAAATGCAACCAGTTTACTTAAATGGTTTGAGTTAAGTTAACTGTTAGGTTTTACAGTGTACAAATTATATTTTGTCAGACGTGTGATTGGGATAAAAATCGTAAATCACGGAGTTAATCACGTGAGATATTACTCATTAACGTAAGCCATGCGGTCAGAGTAAGAGTAGCCTATTTCAGGTAAATGTCTGCCGTCTGGCCTTTTTAAAATCTCGGAAAAAGGCCAAAAATCCCCAAAATGTTAACTTACTTTGTGCCTCTCTTATTATGTTGGTCAGTTGAATGTTAAAGGTCCTATCTATGTTCAGTACAAATAATTTGATGCAGAAATAAACTAGACCAACTGTATAGTATTGTATAAGTGTTTAATAACAAGTGTTCGGTTTTGACCAATAGTTGTCTGTTTAAATTGGTATCAGTACCCCCCCCCCCCCCAAAAAAAAAAAAATAATATCGGTGCATCCCTAACTTACATATCTGACTGCATTCAGGGCAGTTTGCAGAATATATATGTGTGTGTGCTGTGTCTAATAATTATGTTTAAATAAAACCACATGCATGTATATATTTAAGAAATATTTGCATGTGTATATACATGTTTAAATGTATATATAATTTATTTATATATATGATTTTTTTTTAAACATTATACATGCATGTGTGTGTATTTGTATGTACATAATTATTAGACACAGTACACCCACATATATTATGAAAACAAAACCTTTTATTCTTCAAATTTTGAACTCTGGTGGTTAAAATCATAGATCCTTTCCCTTATAACCAGGTTTCCCTTTTGAAGCTTTTACATAAAATAAAGCTCTCAGGATGTTTCAGGATGTTAAAACTAACATTTTGTGTACCATTTGTTTGAAATAAACAAAGGGTGAGTAAATGACAGAATTGCATGAACTATTCATTTTCCATTACGATGGAATAGGAAAAATGTCTGAATGTCCCTAATGGTGTAAAATTAGTTTGCGTTCAAATACAGCTATGTTTTGCCATCATCTTAATGCACTCTGTCTGTTGTCCATTGCTTTTCCATTTACACTGCAGGGCTTCTCTGTAAATATGGTTATGATTGATGTAGTCAATGTAGAAGAAGAATTGATTTTAATGAATTAATTCATTCAGATGATTCAGATAAACGAATCAGGCATTTTACATACTTTTTGTAGTGATATAATATTCATGCTGTTTTCAAACTAAACTAATACTAACAGATACATTCAACTCATCACATATATTATCATCTATATACTGTATATAAATTGAGGCTGTTGAATAAATCTTTAATGTTTATTCTGGATGAGCAGAGACAGGTGTCGGTATGAACCTGCAGGTATGAATCTCTTCTTCATCGACTCATTTTATTGCAAACATCCCACACTGCAAGTTCCCAGTTGGTGTTATTGAATAAAGATGAAAGACATATCAAATTTTTGTGAAGCTCAGTAGGAAAGCCGGTTTATCCCACAGGCCTCCTGTTCTGTGCTTTCCATCCTCACAGACGTTACATAAGCAGTTGCCGAACTTTTCCTTTAAAAGTGTCATCATGCAAAAAAGTGTCAGAGTCCTGAAACCACATCAGCTTTCCAACTACCCGTATTTATAATTTAAGGTATTAATCATTGAATACCACTCAGGTAGTGTAGTTACAATCTCTGCCTCTATATTTGGTTCATGACGTGAATAACACTTTACTGCACTCTGACTTACTTTCTTTTCCTCCCTCTGTATTGGTTTTGTGGATCTTTGTTGGTTATTTTTAAAATTCCTATCTTAAAAATCCTACATTCCAGCTATAGTTACCTGCAAAGTAAAGAGTATTCATCTTTGGATAGATTTAAGAAGATGCTAAAGATCATCGGAGATGTGCAAATCGGAGTTAGTTTTTATGAGTTTCATAGTACAGAACAAATTTAGCCTAATCTCATGGGAATTTATATGTAAAGGTGGCTAATTTGTGCAAGGTGCAAAAAACGTGCATGCAAAAATGTACAATTATAAAAAATCATTAATGAATAATGATACATTCATGGGCAAAAATAGATTGCACAAATGCATACAAATTTGCCATCTCATAAAATACACACAAACTGCAATGTACATTATATCATTAATTTATGTGCTGTCCATGAAGCAAAATATGCAGCATGACATATTCTATTACAAAGAGGTACATCACGCACCAAAGATACACAAAAATCGAACCGTTTGTTGGTGTAAGTCTCTCACTTTCTGTTTCTTTCTGCAGAGACACATGGTTACGGGGTTAAGATGGTGCATGGAGATCTGGCATACTTCAAAAAGAGCAACAACCAGAGTAAGTTATTTATATAAAACATGCACTTTCATTGTTGAAAAGTGGGATTGGTTGAGCTGCAGTCAAAGCCATTGCTGTAAATGCACACTTGCCATTGCAAATTAATTCATCCTACGGTATGTTGCCTAGCAACAGTGAATTTTTAGAAAAGATTTAGAAAACTGAACTTTGTTGCTTGGTAGAATAATTGCATATTGAACATTTTTGTTGAAGTTTATATTTTTATTCATAATTGAAGTCTTGGAAGTCCAACCAAACAATATAAATGATGGTCATTAATTTTTGCTGCAGGCTTCTACATGCACAGCAAAAACCTTTCTGCAGAAAATCTGTTCAAAAAAGGCAAAAAAAAAAAAAAAAACTCAGGTAGGTTCTCTATTTGTGGTAATTTTTTATTGTAGTAAGTGAGCTGTGTACACCGGAGAATAAGAGCATTTTTCCATCATTACCCCTTTTATGTTCTTGCTTAACTGAAACACATATATTATGGAGGACCACAAGAGTCATGCAAAATGTAATAAATAACTTCAATACTTAATAACTACCTGGGCAATAAAAAATAGCAATTAATAGATTTGTTTAAAAAGTTATTAATTAATCTATAAATAAATAGACAAAGTTACCCAAAGAGTCACGGAAAAGCTAAATAGAGAAGCTAAAACGAAAAGCAAATCGAATAGCGAAAAGAATAAGGAGAACCATCGGGAAATGAAAACAGAAAAGTTAAACAAAACCTGTATTTGTAGTTCAATTTATAAATCCAGTTATTTATTTCTCTTTTTAAATCGCTTTTTGAAATACATTTTGAAATTCCATTATATAATTAAGAATTTATAAATGCAATTTAAAATGATGAACTTATTAAGTGTTTTATGTTGTTTTTGTAAATTGTTATATTACTTTGAACTATTTATTAATTGGTTAATATTTCATTTCTACGTTATTTTCATAATCTCACTTTTTATTGCCTAATAAAATGTTACATAATGATTTTTTTTGTAACTTTGTCTATTTATTTATAGATTAATTCATGAATTTTTAAACAAATGTATTAATTGCTATTTTTATTGTCCAGGTAGTTATTAAATATTGAAGTTCTTTATTACATTTTGTGGTCCTCCATAATTTATAGGTGCAACAGATATGAAAATAAAAGGATACATGACAGTGAAATAAATTATTGAAGAAACAAAAGTTTTTGGAAAGCAACTCAGCAACTAATTTTGCTTTTAAAAGACGTTTAATAGCCGTCCAAAAACACAGTCCAGACGTCTAAGCAAAATTTGGGCTGTCAGTAATATTTTTATAGATGTCTAACCCAAAACCCCCAAAAGAAATTAAATAAAATAAATAAATATAATGAAACCAAACACCTTTTAATCACTTTGCATACATTTTTGACTATCATATATCTCGCAAGTTATTTTTGCAAAAACGGCATATAACCAAATTCAAGTTTGTTTTGGCAGAGGGTTACTTATAGCCAGACTATATGAATCTACATTGAAATTCATTACGCTCTGTGTGCAACCTTTTTATGTTTTTCAATATGAGTTATAATATGATGAACTATACTGTACTTTAACAGTATTGTAACGTTCATATTACTTTTATAATTATTTCTCAATCAAATAATATAATTTATTGAACCTAAGCTTTTTTAAATGGTTGGCATCAGACAAAATAATTTATTAGCAAATAACAGTCTACACAGTATCTGTATGATGCCTACTGGGTGATCTTTGTGACCAATCACAGTTTAGAGAAAAGTGGATGAACTGTACAGTATTATTCTTGGGCACCATCCATGCGAATGATAAATTATGGTAAATAATACTTTTCAGGAAATTGTGTTGTCAAAATAAATTGAGGTTAAACTGAAATTGAACATTTTCAAACTTTAAGTACAGTAGAAAAATACTATTTGTAACCCAGACGGTGCCCAGCTAGTCATTTTTTGTTTTCTACATAAAATCATCCTAATATGTAATAAAATAAATATAACCTTAATATCTTTAATATTGACTGAGTAAGATCATGTCAAAGATTAAACATCATAATGAAACTAATGATTAAAATCAAACTTTGCTCTTAATATCCTCAAGATTGAGACTTGAGACTCTCTTTACCTGACTTTATTTTGTATTAAAAGCGGTTTTGGGTCTGTAGCAGGGGTATTCAAATCTTACCCCGGAGGGCCGAGCGCTACAGAGTTAAGCTCCAACCCTTATCAAACTTACCCACCTGTGATTGTCTAGTGATCATAAAGACCTTGATTAACTTGCTCAGGTGTGTTTGATCAAGGTTGGAGCTAAACTCTGTAGTGCTCCGGACCTCCAGGGTAAGATTTGCATAGGCCTGGTCTGTAGTTTCAGATCTGTGTACACTCTGTTCCCGCAGCTTTTGATACTTAATGTGAGATGTGAAAGGCCGGTGATTGTGTGATTATAGAGGCTTTCAGCAGAACAACACGACTCAATGAACAATGCAAATATGCAGATCAAAGCTGAAAGAACAGGGGCCATTGGAGGACAATATTTCTTTGTTTATTGTTTACTTATTTGCATTTTCGTGTCCTGGGAGGAACAGATAGAAAGAGTTATAAAATAAAAACAGACACATAAAATTAAAAAACAATGTGTACAGAAAGAAAAGCTTTGTTACTTGTACATATTAGAAGGATCTTGTAAAAGTATACCGTGCAACTTTTGTACCTTTATTTCTGACAGTGTATTTTCATGATTTTTTTGGGCTAAATTTTACCAGCGGCTGGGTTCGTTCCATTTTGATTCAAAGTTAACCCAGATTGAAAGTAAGCAAGCAAAGACTGTTTGTACAGTATGTGGGATGCTTTTATTAGAATACCAAATGATTAAAATAACCACAATCTTAGCAGTTTGTATATTTATCCCCAAGAAAAATAAAGCAGCTTCACAACGTAGGTTTCACAAATATTAAAGTGACACTCCAAAATATGCTCATTTTCCAGCTTCCCTAGAGTTAAACATTTGATTTTTATCGTTTTGGAATCCATTCAGCTGATCTCCGGGTCTGGCGCTAGCACTTTTAGCATAGCTTAGGATAATCCATGTAATCTAATTAGACCATTAGCATTGCGCTAAAGTTTTAACCAAAGAGTTTTGATATTTTTCCTATTTAAAACTTGACTCTTCTGTAGTTACATCGTGTACTAAGACCGACGGAAAATTAAAAGTTGTGATTTTCTAGGCAGATATGGCTAGGACCTATACTCTCATTCTGGCGTAATGATCAAGGACTTTGCTGCCGTAACATGGCTGCAGCAGGTGTAGTGATATTAAGCACTACCCGAAAATAGTCCCCTGCTATGAAAGTCATAGATATGTATAATAAAGGCTAGATGGTGGAGTCTCTAACGTCATCAACCGGTGGCCATCTCACCATAGGGCGCTCGCTCACTCGTAGCATTGTGTTTTAATGGTGCATGTACTTTTAAATGACCATAACTTGCATAATTTTCTACCAATTTTCGAACGGTTTGGTTTGTTATAAACGTCAAAGAGGACACTATGACACTTTATATTTTTACTAAAAAAATGAAACGTGTTAAAGCATCCAGAATTATAGCCACATAAATGACTTTTGTAAGAAAATTTTTAAATGTATTGTCTCCAGGTGTGATATTCTGTTGTGTGCTTCTGTTAGTAGGTGAATAGTAATGAGTTATTTTGTTGTTCTTCATCGTTTTGTTCATCCCCAGAAAAGCCAGACCACCGGAGACCCTGCACGCCATTTGCACTAACTATTATAAATCATACAGCACTTCAGTACAAACCATACTGTTTGATTTGTAAAATACCGGTAATACTTTTTATATTCAGGAAATTGTATAACGCTTATTGCTTAATCCTAACCATTCTCCAGATCTTTGAAATAGAGTTGTGGCAGACAAAGCTAAATTCAATATCAAACACTTCACTGTAGCAATTAAAAAATAATTACAACTTAAGGGCTATGAAAGTCTTTTTTTTAAATGAGTAGTCTAGAATTAAATTAAATAAAATTTCAATATTATCATAATTTCATTTATTAACACCTGTTGCAAGTAAACACAATAAAACCACATTGATGTCCATTGCCGCACAGGTCAGATATACATATAGTAAAGATTTTAAGCAAATGATTAAATGTACTGTTTAGATTACTGTTTAAATTATTGTTTAGAAATTTGTCTTATTTCTGGGTTATAATGGCGACAATCTTTTTTTAGTCAGGACTTTAAGGTGTGCATGCATAGAAAATAACTTTACAGAAAAATAAATCATGACAACTTGCCCCAATCTTCACTTTTTGTCTTTTCGTGAAGCCTCTTTGATGGCAATCTCACTTTCATCTGGTGTGTGATCAAGTTTTATTAGATATATATTCATGAAAGCAACTGTGAAATAATGAACTTCATCTGTAAGCAAACACAGATTTCAGCCGTCTCTCTCTTTCTCTGTTACCCTGACAGAAGTATTTGTTGAGTTTACTTCCTTAAACAAGGCCAGACATTTGTTATAAAGACAGGTTTCATGTTTTAGACTCATCGCCCTTCAGGAAGATAAAAACAGAAGTTCTGAAGGTTTGGATGTCAGGTGTTTCTGGGACAACAAGTAGAGCTTTGAAGATTATTCTATACATTGCTATTTCTTTTACTTCCTTTTTTATTTTCTGCACTGTTTATATGGATATGAATGATCATGCAGTAGGACAAGCCCCCGTCATATCCCTCACCTTGATCTTGACAGCGAAAAGCTCTTTGTGTCTCTTTTTCTCCGTAGGGTCTAAAAAAATTCATGCACATAAATAAGTGAAGACTTAAGCATTGATAGAATTTAAACGGTAATCAATGATATCCAATTATGTTAGTAATGCATTAAAATAAAATATAGCCCAATAATATACACTGTAAAAAAAAATCCGTAGAAATTACAGTGTTATTGCAGCTGGGTTGCCGGTAATTTATCGTAGATTTAAATTTATGTTATTTACTGGCAAGAGTTTGTTCAAAGTTAAATACATTTTAAATATTAACAAGTCTTTATCTTTACAGAATAAAACTATACAATAACAGCCTCATGCAAAGCATTCTGGGAACCAGAAATCATCATCAACCTTTTTCTGTTTTTTGCTTCAGATTTTGTTTCCCAGAATGTTTTGATTGATGCTGTTTTTTTAGTTTTACTCTGTAAAGATAAAGACTTGTAAATGTTCAATGTTCATTTAACTTTGAACAAAATATTGCCAGTAAAAAAAATAAATTTAAATCTACGGTAAATTACCGGCAACCCAGCTGCAATTTCAACGGAATTTTTTTACAGTGTAATACAATATCAGTGGCGACTCATGACTGCTCTTCCAAGGGGCGCCAATTCAAAATATGTGTTCGGAGTGTCATGTGTGTTTTGGTCGTGTTTTCAAAATATGTGTTTGTTGCGTCTTATGAACCATGTGCATCGCATGTTTTGTCAAAATAAGTGCCTGCTGTACACGCGTCAAAACCGTTTCTGATGAAAGAGACGCTCATGTTCCCAAAATACACGCATGACACTCCCTTAACAGTAAACTCTGGTTACGCATGAGATTATGCGAATATCTGGCAAACACGAGGGTCTCTTTTATAAAACCCTTTAGACGTGATGGGTTCACTCGACACGCAGAACACATATTTTGAAGTTACTAACCACACACATGACGCCTATTTGAAGAAAACAGGGGCGTCAGTTTGTGTTGAAAAGTGGTGGGGACAAAAGATAAGATAAACATATGTGACCCTAGACCACAAAAACCATTCGTACAGTGCAAAAAATGATTTTCAAGAAAAAAAATCTTAGTATTTTTTTTTGTTTTTAGTAAAAATATATCTACAAATTCTTAAATTAAGATGCTTTTTCTTGATGAGCAAAATGACCTAAGAAAATAAGTCTAGTTTTTAGACCAAAAATATCAAATGTAAATGATTTTGTGCATAAAACTAGCAAAAAAAATCTGCCAATGGGGTAAGCAAAAAATCTTGAAAATTTTTCTTAAACAATAAATTCAAGAAAAATTCAAGAAAAAATTACTTACCCCATTGGCAGATTTTCTTGCTTGTTTTATGCACAAAATCACTTAAATTTGATATTTTTGGTCTAAAAACTAGATTTTTGCTAATCGAAAAAAGCATCTTAATTTAAGAATTTTTAGATATTTTTACTGAAAACAAGACAAAAATACTAAGAATTTTTTCTTGAAAATCTGACTTTCTTACTTAGTATTTTTGTCTTGTTTTCAGTAGAAATATCAAAATCAAGATACTTTTTCTTGATGAGCAAAATGACGTAAGAAAATTAAACTAGTTTTTAGATAAAAAATATACAATTTAAGTGAATTTGTGCTTAAAACAAGCAAAAATATCTGCCAGAGACAATTTTGCTGTAATTAAGTGTTTAAGAAAAAAGAAATCTTATTTTTAGATTTTTTTTCTCACCCCATTGGCAGATATTTTTGCTTGTTTTAATCACAAATTCACTTAAATTGTATATTTTTTGTCTAAAAACTAGACTTATTTTCTTACGTCATTTTGCTCATCAAGAAAATACATCTTGATTTAAGAATTTTTTGATATTTCTACTGAAAACAAGACAAAACTACCAAGTTAGAAAGTAATTTTTGCAGTTTAAGTCGCACATGTATTACTTGATTTTTCAGAACATTTTAACCAAATGCTTTTTAAAAAGTGGTGGGGACAAAATCAGCCATTTCAAAAAGTGGTGGGGACGTGTCCCCAGCGTCCCCAGTGTAAATGACACCTATGGAAGAAAAACAGGATATGCTATAACTAAATGTGATATACAAAATGCAATGCAATAATGCTGTAAAATTAATTTAAATGGTTTTAAAAAAACGAAAATGATACAATCAACATGCATCAGTCTTTCTGCTATCTGCATCAACCTAAAATTTTGACTATGCATAACTTTTTGAAGTATTGAAGTCATTCAGTTATTGCAAAGCATTGCCATATGCAAACATTTGCAATTATTTCTGTATATTATACTGCCCTAGTTCTGGGATTTTAGGTGCTTGTTTTATTGTCTAAATATCACAAATGATATTTGCTTTAGCAAACACTACAAGTTTAACAAAATAATTAGATTATGTTACATTGTCACATTAATTATTCATGTGTCAAATTTGGGTAAGAAATAGCAATGTAATAATGTAATCTTTTCCTCTTTAACACAAAGCTTAGGCATAGAGAAAAGATATGTTACTCGCACATGAAGAAAAAAAATATTAATAACGTACCAACAGAACAAATTTGTAGTTTATTTATAATTTACATAATGACCACACATACACACATCAAGCAAGATCAATCAATACGGTTTACTAACCATCTTCAATCAAATAATAAGTGATGGAAACCAGTGTCGCTCTTCCCACTTCATTATTTCTTTACCATCTGCTAGAAAAAATATGTTGCACCTTTAAAAGATGCCATAGAAAGTGTGTTCGGCACATTTGTGAGTAAGTGAGTGTTCAGGTTATGTAATGTTTCTGAGTGATGAAGATGCTTTAATAATAAATGCAGACCTCGGCACTGCAGCTCTGTGGGATTTTGAGAATTCGCTTCATCTTCTTTCCCTTCTTCTTGAGTTTTCCAGTTTGTTTAATACTTTATCTTATTTGTAATGCTCATTTTGTTTGTGCCTCACTTGTGTTTGTTTGAATTGAAGCAGTGGTAACAAATAATTCATGTACAGTATGTCAGTCTGGCTCATCAAAGTATCAGACAAAATGTGAAATGTCAGAATTGGCTCCTTGAAATTCATGTACTTTTATTATTCTGTGGCATTATACTGTTGTGGATATAAGAGGCAGTACACAAGACTACCACTAGAGGGCAGAACGAAACACTCCTCAATATCAATAAACAGACCACATTGTGTGTCATTGCATATACTGTAGCACTTTCCTTTCCTCTTTGGCAAACTCTTTACTTTTGGAATCAGTTTTTAAAGAAAAACACAAAATTGGTACTCATAAAATATTTTACAAAATTGCAGGTATATAAAAGTAGCCTACCCCAGCAGGCAATAGCCATCATTTTACCGTTTAGGTTAACTATAGACTCGATATAGTCCAGCTATGAGTAACACACTTTTATAGCCAAAATCGTTTTTTTCCAAAATAACTTGTGAGATGTATGATATTCCAGACTGATCTCACGGAAAGTCGTCTTATAGTCACACAAAATTTGATTAATTTATTCATGTCCATGTCCGAAATTCAGCTTTGTTTCGTGCCTTCACTGAAAAAAAATGATTCATTCAATTTGCTCAATTTTTAAGGTAAGATGTTGCGATCAATTTATTTAAGCTACTTTAAAAAAAATTTGAAAAACAAAACAAAACAAAAAAACGTTTGTTTAAATGTAGCTTAAATAAATTGATTGCAAAAATAGAAAAAAAAAAAAAGAAGAAATAGAGTAAATTGAATAAATCATGTTTTTCAGTGTTGAGCACGAATGCGAGTCACTTGTACCAATTTTTATAAATAGTTTTTCATGTCTGTTGCATGACTTTCTTTTTCGTTCAATTTTATGTATTGTTTTCTCATTGTTTTTTCCTATTTTCTTACCAAACTAAAAAAAAATTATTCATTCAATTTACTAAATTTTTTAAAGTAAGTGGTTGCAATCAATTTAGTTAAGCTACAATTAAACAAAAACATTTCTAAATAAAATAAAATAAAAAAAACTATTGTTTAAATGTAGCTTAAATAAATTTATTGCAACCACTAAAAAAATTGAGTAAATTGAAAGAATATTTTTTTCAGTGCAATGTCGCTTGGGGTTAGGGTTTAAATCACTTTCTGTTAGATTTTTAGACATCCGAACCCCAACTCTAGGCGAGAATAGTTTTAAAAGCGGAAGAAAAACATGTAGAAACCAATACATAAAAGTACATCCTAACCCAAACCCTAAATCTAACCCCAACTCCAAGCAACAATGATTTAAAAATAGGGGAAAAAAATAAAAACAATACATTAAATGACAAAAAAAGAAAAAAAGCTGAATTTTGTGCCATGGACACAAATAAATGAATCAAATTTATATATTTATAACCCAACTTTCCGTGAGATCATGTTAGATATTAAGTCATGTAACAATGTCAACAGTGATTACAAGGTGTTTGGTTTAATTTTTTACATTTATTTTGGGCATGGACATTATAACCATTATACATGGGTGGGGCATGTGGGTGGGTTAGTTTGTGGGTAGGATTAGGACAAAAAAGCGGTTCTGGCTAGATATGATACAGCTGTGGCCTAAATCTCGTGAAGTGCTGGTGAAATGGGGTTCGTTTTAGAAAAAAACATCGCTCATCTGGCGAGATTTCATGAGATTTTGGCCGTAGCTGTTTCCCTTCTAGCCACAACCAATCCAATCTCCTTGGCTCATTTAGTCAATTTAATTTAAACTCCATTTCGTGTTTTTACTACTTTCGCCTGCTGCACGACCCCAACACAACAGAAAAAAAATAAACTTTTAGGCTATTAAAGCAATTGTTTAATTGAAAGGCAACAGAATACAAGAACATGGCAGTTATTGTTTTGCCCCCACCCACAGTATTTCTTTGCATCCGGGGCGATGATTATCTGTTAAATTTCACTGACAGCCCAAATTTTGCCTTGTTTAAGCTTAGACGTCTGGACTGTGTTTGGACATCTGTTTTCAAGAACTTATGAATATGAAAATTAAATACATGAAGAAATGATTGATATACATGTAAGTGGATGAGTTGTTTACAGTAGGTACTAGATATTACAACTGTATATGCAAATGAAAAATTGTAAATATAAATTGACATTTATTATGCATGAACCTTATTGAATATTTCACTATAAAATAATATTTAAATATTTCTCTGTAGTAAACAGGTGCATAAATAATTTTCTGCTGCAAGAAAAGCAAACCAATTGTTTACCAAAGTCTTTCTGCATACGTTTCCCAACACTTTATTGATTCACTTTAGTGTCACACATTAATCTTATGCTTTACAGTTGTTCAAATGAACACCCTAAATTATGCAATGTGTATTTTCCCATCTCATTAGCACACTTAGCATACACAACCCCCTTTTCCTGTTCTATTTGTTTAAATTTTGCCAAGACCTTCCCTGTTCTCGTCTCAACAGCGTGTTTATTTTCTTTAGGGACAAAAGTTTGACCCCAACCCTGCCGAGCACTTTTTGGGGTTCACAGCGCAGGTGACCTCTGGGGTGATACAGTGACATCCTCAACTCTTTATCATCAAAGAGATCTGCAGGGGGGCGGAGCTGAGACACGACGCATCACAATGAAGATCCACCTACATTCTTCCAGTCCTGCTCCTCACTTTCCTCAAGTATGCGAATATGAATGACCTCTCACCTCTCTCTGTGACCTCTTCATCACTTTACCCTGCTACAGTCATCTTGTCACCTGAAAATTATTGGTTTACTCAGTTGACATTATCTCATTTTTCCTCTCTCATAAGATTATTTTTTTAAGATTTAAATAGTGTTATTAGGATTTGCATGGTAAAAAGAATCTTTACACTGCCAAAGCATTGAAATATAAACTGTACATATTTACAAACAAATACATGTAAAAATTAAACGGGATAATCTATAAAACGTATAAAAAGATTATTAATAAGAAACTCAATGAAATACAGTTTTAGTCGTGGTTTTGTCATTCTTTTGTCACGACAGGACTTGATGTACCTCACAGTCAGAATTGAGCCTAATGGGTTTTTTTTTCAGTATTCCCCACCGCTGCCCTAAACTTACAATTTTGAGACTGGTGACCAGTGGCAGCCTGCAACTTCTTTTTCAAAGGGTGCACGCTGTAAAGCTCATTAAAACATGTATTTAGCCCATGATGTGTGTGGTTTGTCATGTCGCATATGTGTTCGGC
The DNA here is from genome assembly GCA_025389145.1 of Misgurnus mizolepis. NCBI lineage: Eukaryota > Metazoa > Chordata > Actinopteri > Cypriniformes > Cobitidae > Misgurnus > Misgurnus mizolepis. Next base: position 35,190,964 of record JAIFKI010000017.1, read on the forward strand.
GGGTCATGTGAACCTATGTGGGTAATTCTCACGAAATCCAGACTTAAAAGGTGTCCAGCATCAGATTTTTTTAAAAGCCATTGAAGTCAATTTTTTTGCACATATAAGATTAAGGTCTGAACTTACTATAACCATTATTTTAAAAATATTTCCTATAGAATTATAAATTTTTTAGATTATCATTATAAAAAATCATTATCCGCAACATGATATTACATTAAATATATGCATTTACAAACTCATGTTTCGGTAATGAGAACTAAAAGGTTGTCTAGGTACTATGACAAACAAAATTTCAACTTTTATCTGGAGAAAAAAAAATAAGAACTGCTTACCTGGTAGCCATCTTGAGTGTCACAGTCAATTATGTCCCTTACAACAATTTTTTTTTAAATGTTAGTTCTTTGAGGGCTTACACAATGATTGAAAATTGTTGCGGAGGATGAGAATTTTCTTCTTGGACACATTTATATTCCTTATTATTGTCTCTACATTTACCAATGATCACCAAATACCACATGTTTCTTTACTGTAAATGTTTATAGTATAACATGCCTACACATCCTCATGCCCATGGCGTCAATATTTGACGCACTTGACCATGCGTCAATATGTGACGCGGAGGGTATACCTTTCGCGTCATTTTTTGACGAACTGGGGACTTCAATACTATTACGTCCGTTGCATTCTCTTTCCTATTTTCTTACCATTTTCGCGTCGGTTTAGGGTTAGATTACGCATATTAAACAGTGTACGCGAAATTAAACAGTTTAAACAGTTGTCACCTGGCGTTGGGGTTAGACACAGTTGTCACCTGGCGTTGGGGTTAGAGTTAGGTTTGGGTAGGGATGTCATTATGTAAATCTAACCCTAAACCGACGCGAAAATGGTAAGAAAATAGGAAAGAGAATGCAACGGACGTAATAGTATTGAAGTCCCCAGTTCGTCAAAAAATGACGCGAAAGGTATACCCTCCCCGTAACATATTGACGCATGGTCAAGTGCGTCAAATATTGACGCCACGGGCATGAGGATATTTCCATGTCAAAGAACCCAAATCCAGTGATGGACACGTTGCGGTAATGAAATTTTTCCCTTAAAGGTGCAGTGAGTAATTTTTAGAAGGATCTCTTGACAGAAATGCAAAATAATATACAAAACTAGATAGTAAAGTTTGAAGACAAACTTTATGTTGGCTTGAGAAAGCGTAGCCTACACGTTTAAAACGGTTTGACATAAGTTTAGTTTAGTAGGCTATCTGGCTGTTAGTATGTTTAAGTATGAAGGTAGCATGATTTACCATGAAGCTAGCATGATGCTAGCATGATTAGCATGAAGCTAGCATGATGCTAGCATGATTAGCATGAAGCTAGCTTGATGCTAGCATGATTAGCATGAAGCTAGCATGATTAGCATGAAGCTAGCATGATGCTAGCATGATTAGCATGATGTTAGCATGATTAGCATGATGCTAGCATGATTAGCATGAAGCTAGCATGATGCTAGCATGATTAGCATGAAGCTAGCATGATGCTAGCATGATTAGCATGAAGCTAGCATGATGCTAGCATGATTAGCATGAAGCTAACATGATTAGCATGAAGCTAGCATGATGCTAGCATGATTAGCATGAAGCTAGCATGATGCTAGCATGATTAGCATGAAGCTACCATGATGTTAGCATGATTAGCATGATGCTAGCATGATTAGCATGAAGCTAGCATGAAGCTAGCATGATTAACATGAAGCTAGCATGATGCTAGCATGATTAGCATGAAGCTAGCATGATGCTAGCATGATTAGCATGAAGCTAGCATGATGCTAGCATGATTAGCATGAAGCTAGCATGATGCTAGCATGATTAGCATGAAGCTAGCATGAAGCTAGCATGATTAGCATGAAGCTAGCATGAAGCTAGCATGATTAGCATGAAGTTAGCATGAAGCTAGCATGATGCTAGTATGATTAGCATGATGCTAGCATGATGCTAGCATGATTAGCATGAAGCTAGCATGATGTTAGCATGATTAGCATGAAGCTAGCATGAAGTTAGCATGAAGCTAGCATGAAGTTAGCATGAAGCTAGCATGATGTTAGCATGATTAGCATGAAGCTAGCATGAAGGTAGCATGATTAGCAGGAAGCTAGCATGAAGCTAACATTTATTGCGTTGCTAGGGTACTAAGTTTGGTTGCTAGGGAGAAAATTGGCATCCCATAATGATCACACTTCAAGCCACAAGTAAAACGGTCCAACCCCCGTGTCTCTATGATGTTCTGAAGCGGAGATATAAGGCTTTGTTTATTCCGTTGCTAGGGTACTAAGTTTGGTTGCTAGGGAGAAAATTGGCATCCCATAATGATTACACTTCAAGCCACAAGTAAAACGGTCCAACCCCTGTGTCTCTATGATGTTCAGATCCAGAGATATAAGGCTTTGTTTATTATGTTGCTAGGGTCTTCATATTCTGTTGCTAGGGGCGTGGCTTAATACCTCAATAAGAATCCTAAGAGACTGATTGGATGCCTGAGTAAAATGAGCCCACCCCTATGTCTCTATGACACTCTGGTGCAAAGATATCCATCTGGGCTTTTTATAATGGTAGTCTATGGGAGATGTTGCTAGGGTACCCAAAATTGTTGCTAGGGGCGTGGCTTAATAGCTCTGGGGTGATCCTAAGAGACTGATTGGATGCTTGAGTAAAATGAGCCCACCCCCATGTCTCTAAGACACTCTAAAGTGAAGATATTCCATCTGGGACGCTTTTATTCCCTTTTATGGGCATGTTTCCTGCCCCATTATAAGTCAATGGGAAATTTTGGGGGCCTCTTACACCCCAGGGGTACAGCTTACACCCCATTGTGAGGTATGTTCTTACACAGCCTGTCAGCCTCCTTAAATGTGGTAAGCCACAAGTTTCTACAAGTTTCTCACTCGCAGCTATGACCCGTCAAAGTTTGTCTCAATGTTAAGTCAATGGAAATTTTGGGGTGTTTCAGCGCCCCGTTTAGGAATTCGGAAGGTCCCATCAGTTAGAAAAGATATAGCAACTCGAGTCAGATCAGACCGAAAGTCTGTCCAAAGTTTGATGGCTGTAGCTTGAAAGCTCTAGGACGAGTTAGAGTTAGAAATTTTAGTCTCAGAAGAAAAAGAATAATAATAATAATAATAATAAGTTTAAGTGCAACAACAGTATGTTGGCTTTCTCAAGCCAACATAACTATATTATCAGGGGTGTTTTTCTACAGAAGACCATAACGGACACATTTTTTTACTAAGTTGTCTCCGACGATGACATTATTGTCCGGTGGCGGCTACCGTAGCTTCTTTACATGTTTCAAAAGCTGGGGGTGAGCATGGACTAACCCGTTGGTTGCAATTCGCAACCTCACCACTAGATGCTGCTAAAATTTACACACTGCACCTTTAAATGTGAAAAAAAAATGGTTTGTATGATGTCGTTTGAAATTATGTGCAAAATAGCACTTCTTATGATAGCATTTACTTTTTTTTATCAAAATGTTTCATGACATCTCATAAGTCTTATTTTGCGAGAATCATCCATGTGCATCACGCGTAATGTCAAAATATGTGCCTGCAGCATCTGCGTCGAAAGGGTTTGTGATAAAAGTGATGCTCACGTTTGCCAGATCTCAATCAGTTTAGCGTTAAGTTAGTGTCTTGCGATATTTTGTAAACGTGAGGGTCTCTTTTATCATAAACCCCTTTGACACGGATGCTGCAGGCACGTATTTTGTCATTATGCATGATGCACATAGGTTCACATGACACACCAAACACATATTTTGACATGACGAGCCACACATTTTACATTTGTGCCTCTCGGAGTCGCAAGAGAAGCTGCCGCCCGCCACTGATGATGACCAAAATAATTTGTATATGTTTCTGTAATGGTTAATCCAGCAGTATATGTGAGCTCTTTATTACTTATGTTAAAATAATTATCTATAAATTTTCAAATTTACGGTTTTACAAAAAAAGTCAGAAATAGGAAAGCACTTTATTATTTTTTTATTCAGATGTCAAATTTAATTAGCCTTCCTTAAAGGATTAGTCAATTTTCTTTCTAAAAAATCCTGATAATTTACTCACCACCATCTCATCCAAAATATGATGTATTTCTTTGTTCAGTCGAGAAGAAATTATGTTTTCTGAAGATGATTTTTCTCATTTTAATGGACTTTAATGGACCCCAACACTTAACACTTAACTCAACACTTAACAGTTTTTTTCAACTGGGTTTCAAAGGACTCTAAACGATCCCAAACAAGGCATAAGGGTCTTATCTAACGAAACGGTTGTCCTTTTTGGCAAGAAAAATTTAAAATTTGCAATTTTAAACCACAACTTCTCGTCTATCTCCGGTCCTGTGATGTGCCAGCGCGATCTCACGTAATTGCGCAGTGACGTAGAAAGGTCACGTGTTCACATATTTGAAACATACATTTGCGGACCATTTTAAACAATAAACTGACACAAAGACATTAATTAGTATCATTCGACATGCAACAACATTGGAACGGTCCTCTTTCTCCACTTGTAAACACTGTGACCTCTGTCATCTGTGACCTCTTGATGTGATGACGTATTACGTAAGGTTGCGCTGGCGCATCCGACAACTGGAGGAAGACGAGAAGTTGTGGTTAAAAATTGCATATTTGTTATTTTTCTTGCCAAAAAGGACAATCGTTTCACCAGATGAGACCCTTATGCCTCGTTTGAGATCGTTTAGAGTCCTTTGAAACTGCAATTTTAAACTGCATTAAAACTGTTAAGTGTTGGGGTCCATTAAAGTCCATTAAAATGAGAAAAATCCTGGAATTTTTTCCTCAGAAAACATAATTTCTTCTCAACTGAACAAAGAACGACATCAACATTTTGGATGACATGGTGGTGAGTAAATTATCAGGAAGAAATTTGACTAATCCTTTAAAAGTCAAATAAGTTTTAAAGATTGAATGTTACATTTGATTCATTTCTGACTTTTGAGAGAAATTGATTGTGCCATCTCAAATTTAAGTATAAAACATGAATTCAATTTGACATTCGACCCTCTTGTTCAAAATGATGAAACATTGAGAACTCACTAAAGCGAAAGAGTTTACTTTAAAACACTTCATGATGCTGAATAATCTTGAGACAAATAAATAGGTGCTCTAATAAATTTCTTAAAGGGATAGTTCACCAAAAAATGAAAATTCTGTCATCATTTACTCACCCTTATGTTGTTTCAAATCTGTATACATTTCTTTGTTTTGTTGAACACAGAGATATTTGTAATCAAGCAAGAAACAAAAGCAACACTGACTTCCATATAGGAAAAATACTACTATGTAAGTCAATGGTGCTCAAAAATGCTTTGGTTACAAACATTGCTCAAAATGTCTTCCTTTGTGTTCAGCAGAACATAAAAAATTAATACAGGTTTGTAACAACATGAGGGTGAGTAAATGATGACAAAATTTTAAATTGTGGGTATATATTTCTATATGTAATGATTTCTTTTTGTTCTCTCTGTGATTCATTATCCGCATTATAAAGTTTGTTAACAGCTCATTGCATGACCTCATGCTTTTATGGTGCGAAACTTATGACACCTAACAGGGTAAAGAAGAAAGTCTCAAACAAAACCTGCTGTTGCTGCTTAAAGTGCTAATGATGTGTTCATGAATGTCTGTGTGAGTCTCAGTACAGCGGTCAGATCCAGTCAAAGACACCAGAATCACCCGTGACTAATGTCACAGCCAAGCGAAAGCAAAGAGATGTTTCTGGAATACCAGTTTCCTCTCCGTTTCGGTCTGTTTCTCAATAAAGCCAAAGAAATAACAGAATAGGAACAGTTGTGAATAAGGTCAACAGCCCAGACAAAGACAGAGGAAATCTAATGCTTTTGGAGATGCTAATTTTATGGGGCACCAATTAAGGAGCGTTGGTTTATGGCACTTTTTCAAGACAACAAAACCTGCGTCCCCTCCTCAGCCCCCTCGGCGGACCGCGTGGTGTCCAGATTCTAATTGGATGACTCCTCCTGTGTCTTCACACACACACACACACACACACACACACACACACACACACACACACACACACACACACACACACACTGTGGAAATGAGCTGCTGTCTGTTTGTTGTCCCTTTCACATGCACGACACGTTCATCACTGTCACAGGCTCATTGGGTGTGTGTGGGTCTACACAGTTTCGGTCCAATCTGTTGTGTTTTATTTTTTTCCTCACATTGTGCTTTTCTGAGTGTTGTCATGGCGTGTGCTGCAGTCATACATCTCAACTTTCTCAAAGTACCTGACAGCTGTGAGTGTGTATGTGGGCTGAGGTTAAGTGTCTGTCTCCACAGTGATGCTGGAATGAGGTGTTAACTAGACAATGATGTGTAGTTTGCAGGGCTTTTAATGTTTAACAAACTTAGGTGGGTGTGTTAAACTGTGTGTGGCGCATGTCTAAAAAAATATTTTGTTAAGTGGTGGCATTTAAGTGGAATGTTTTTGTTGAATGTTCTTGTGTTTAATTTATACTACAGTATTAATATTTATTATCTCAATTTATTTACTTGGTTAATAAGGTTGTATTTGTTAACATTAGTGTTATGTTTAGTTTACTTTATTTATTTATTTTTAAAGCATACAAATTACAGCACAACGCTTCTTTGTACAAAGAATGACTAAATAGCAATTAGTACATTAGTAAATTTCACATGCATTTATAAAAAATATACAAATAAATAAAAGAAATAAAATTATACACTGTTTAGATGGACATTGCAATACAGAGTTATCGGCGGCAATTTTCAAATAGAAGAAAAACCTTTATATAGCAGTGAATGCATTGGTTAACATAAACTAACAATGGGCAATATAGTTTTTGTAGCAATATAGCATTGTAGCATTATATCTTTGTTAGGGTTTGTAACACTGAAAAAATGATTCATTCAATTTACTCAATTTTTTTAAGGTAAGTGGTTGCAATCAATTTATTTAAGCTACATTTAAACAAAAGTTTTTTGCTTTGTTTTGCCTTTCTAATTTTTTTGTTTAAATGTAGCTTAAATAAATTGATTGCAACCACTTACCTTAAAAAATTGAGCAAATTGAATGAATCCTTTTTTTTTCAGTGATGCAAAAAACAAAAACAAACAAACAAACAAAAAAATGGTCAAGTTAGTTCATTGTGCATTAACTAATGTTAACAGATACAACTTTTGATAAAAAAATGTATAAGTAAATGCTAAAATTACTATGAAACAAGATTTAAAAATGCTGTATTAACTCATTCCCTGCCATCCATTTTTTTTAAAGTTGCCAGCCAGCATTTTCACAAAAGTTTCACAAAATGCCATCCAGGAAAGTTGTCTTCTAAAAATATATAAACATACAAATATATCAAATGCAAGAACAGACCCTCTGCTTTAAATCAAACAATAAACAAACAAACAAACAAAAAAACAGGAAAAAAACGTATATCCTATGTATATTTTTTCTCTGCTTATAAACTCTTATGGGTATTTTTCTTAAAAAATATTTTATTTAGCAAAAAGCTGAAATAATTGCATTTTTGTGAAGGAATTTTGTTAGAGATCAGATTCAGAACGATTATTAAAACATACACAGAGTTTAAAATTAGTAAACAACGTTTTGGCTTCAGTTTATTCATAAAATGGGCAAGTGCACCATCTATTCGCGGTATTGCATGCTAAAAAATCATCAGGAACACATTTTTTATGTAAATGTTTTCTGTTAATTGACGCGATAACTCGTCAATGGCAGGGAAAGAGTAAATCATAGTTAGTTCATGTTTGCTAATACATGTTAACAAATATAACCCTTATTGTAAAGTATTAACTCTTATTTTTAGGAATATTTATGTGAACATTAGGCTGCATTCATATTTTTTGTATCTCAATGTAAAATTGTAATTTTTTTTCAAAAGGTTTACAAATGTAAAAAACCTTGAACCTTAAAAACTATCAAATATTTTCTAAATCAAAAAAATGTATACCCTCAATGAGGGGTATAACAAAGCAACAAGGACATTGTGGGCTTCGTCTGAAAATACAAAGAAAAAAAATGCAACACAAAGTTAAAATAACTTGTCAATTCAACCTACTATTTTAAGTTTTGGCCTAAAATAGTTGACATAACTTATAAATTCAAATTTACCGAGCCCCTAAGGTGAAATAAAGTATGGTGGAGTAAAAAAATCTTAAGTTTAGTTTCACGTTCTCACGCGAAGCCTTCATATGCAGAATTTTTCTTTAAAGTTTAGTTTCGTGTGCGCACGTGAAACTATCGTGTGTGTGCACGTGAAACTATCCTGTGCGCATGTGAAACTACATGCGCACATGAAACTTTTGCATGCGCGCATTAAACTTTCGTTAGTTTCACGTGCATGCGCATTAGTTTCACGAGCGCACACAATAGTTTTACGTGCGCACACTAAACTAAACTTTAATTTTTTCTCCATGTCCCCTTAGGGCCTCCGTACAAATTGAAATAGTTTAACTTCATTTTTTAAGTTACAGTAATAATTAAATATGTGTTTATTTGACAAAAATGCTGTGAATTTCTGTAAAAAACATGCAGCATGAAGTTAAAACAATTTGGTTTTGTCAATTCAACCCTAACAAAGTTGACATAACTTATAAAATCAAGCTGAATTTTTTTTAAGTAACATTAGAATATATGTTGATCTGACAAAAATTATGCATATTTTTTTCTTAGTTCATATTTTTTCAGCCACAACTCTTTCTAAAGCCCTAGAATGAAAAAAAAGATTGTCTTGACTATATAGCTTAAGATATTTATTTTATAAGAAAACATTTCCTTGAAATTTCAACAATATGCAAATCAATGCTTTCAATTTTCTTTAATGTAAAGATCCACCATCAAGAAAACATGAATTTTTTTGTGTGTTTGTCATGAAAGATATATACAATCATAATGGTTGTACAAATAAATCAATTATATGTTTTTATTTTTTTTATTGTTTAAGATTTTGGTACAAAATGAAATATGACTCAGACGTACACTTGACAGGTTTCATCAGTGTTTTTTCACACTATTTATGTGCATCTGTGGATGTGTCAGTTGCCTTTTAGTGAGTTACCTTTGCTTGTGCTCTTTCACCATGACAACCCCCATCCCATCCACAGACACACGCACACAGACTCAATCCAGGTCCCATCTGTGATGGGTCTTGTGCCATGTGTCCATTCTGTGGTTGCCGAGGGCTACAGCAGCCCATGTGTGCGGACCGCTTGCTTTGTCTGTGGACAGTGACAGACCTGCTTTCAGTCATTCGTCATTGACCCGGAGGTCACCGCGCACAATGAGGCCTGAGTTGGTGGCCACTGTACTGAGTCTCATTTGAGGATGATGAATGATGAGCAGAAGTGTGTGCGTGTGTGTGAGGATCAGATTAGTTAGTGACACTTAATCGAGCGTATTGGCACAGATGACTTTAATGAAGTGAATGAATACATGTAACACTGTCATCTCAGATCCCAATTTTAAGTTATATTTTTAAGAGAAATATCTGAGGAAAAGTTTGTCAGGAATTTTCTTTAGGATAAAATTTTTAGATAAAAGTATTTATTTCAGAAATGCACCCCAGTCTAGTCATGATAAGGTACAGAGGTAGGATTGATCATATTACAGTTCAGAAACACTCTGCAAGTGGATAAAGTTTATTTTTAACCAAATTATTTAACATTTCAGTCTGCGCATGAAAGTGCAGATTGATTTTTTTGTAATCAGTTTAGTCAAAGATGCTCAGAAGTGAAAACTATAACATGATATTTTTTATTCAGTCTTGTAGTATGTGCTCTCTCTCTCTCTCTCTCTCTCTCTCTCTCTCTCTCTCTCTCTCTCTCTCTCTCTCTCTCTCTCTTTCTTTCTCTCTCTCTCTCTCTCTCTCTCTCTCTCTCTCTCTCTCTCTCTCTCTTCTGTTAAGTAGGTCTACGTTTTTGTATGGGAGGTTAACAAAGTCTGCCCTTATTGTGACACATGACCATCTGTGTGCTGTGCCCATATCCTCTCTTTCTCTCTCTCTTTCTCTTTCTCTCGCTCTCTCTCTGTGTGTGTAGAGCTGATCTCTTCATTTGGATTCAAAGCCACTTCATGATGTTTAAACACAACGAGTGTTAAAAAGGAGAGATTGTTACAGATGTTTCGCTAAGCCGACACTGACTCTGTGTGTGTGTGTGTGTGTGTGTGTGTGTGTGTGTGTGTGTTTATGAACGTTACGTGGATTTTTGTACATTTAATCACACCAAAACGGAAACAAATTATATATATATATATATATATTTTTTTTTTAACATATTTTAATTTGGAGCAATCTGTGACAAAATATAGACATTGAAAGACGTGTATATCTACCTAATCTCACAAGGTTTCGTGACATAGTAAGATATTATCACGAATTTCTGCATTTTTACGTGATTGTATAACGAATTTCTGTTTTCGTGTGATTATCACGTATTAGTTACTCAACTGCTTTTTCCTATTTTCAAACCATTGTCGCTTCGGTTTAGGGTTAGATTTGGTGCTTGCAGTAGAATGTCACTTTATATATTGGTTTATACTATTTTTTCTGATTTATTTTTTTATATGTCACCTGGCGTTAGGGTTAGAGTTGGGTTTTTGGTAGGGATGTCATTTTATGTAAATCTAACCCTAAACCGATGCGACAATGGTATCACTGTAAAAAATACTTTGCTGCCTTAAATTTTTTGTTGAATCAACTCAGATTTACAAGTCATTTCAACTTACTATTATTTATCTTGACTAGAGATGAGTTGTTATAACGACAAGTGAGTTATTATAACTTATAAAATTAAGTTGACTTTTCTCAACTATATTTTATAAGTTGTGACAACTCATCTCTGTTGACATGACTTGTAAATCTAAGTTGATTTAACAAAAAATTTAAGGCAGCAAAGTAGTTTTTACAGTGTAAGAAAACAGTTGAGAAACCAATACGTGATAATCACACGAAAACAGGAATTTGTTATACGCGGAAATTCATGATAATATTTATGATAAAGTTATTTTTGGAGTTCAACAGCATCCGTCCTCATTCTCTCTAATGAGTATATTTACCACTCCAAACACTTTTTCACGCTCCAGGGGTCTCATTTATAAAACTGTGAGTAGGAGTCTACTTACGCACAAAAGCCAAAAATCGCATACACCAAAAAATATTAAAACTAATAAAAACAAAGCAATGTTTTCTTTATAAATCAAAGATCACCTGCAAGTGTGCGTAAATGATTCATTCTCAAATCCCACCCTTCAAGCACATTCTCCCATTAAGTTGGCGCTTTTCCATTGCATAGTACCCCGCGGTTTAGTTTAGTTTGTCGGGTCAGCTCACCTCACTTTGGCGTGGTTAGCTTTTCCATCGAGTTTAGTAACACTTCGTAGTGGGAGGGATTAAAGGAGTGTCGTTTTATTTGCGCTGCCTACTGCTGTGACATCATACACGTGAGAGCGTCGTTGTACATTCCCATACATTTATTTATTTCTCAGTCCGCCACAAAATTAAAATTGATTGCACATCTTGTTTATCACTACCTCTGACTCACATGACAGTTTCTGTTCAAACACACGTGGCGTCAGTCGACGGCGCTCCTTTGAGCATCACTGAAGTTGCATTTAAGCATACATAATGCTGACATGCTCGTCGCGAATGTTTCCGCCACAAACTGCAAGTCTGGAAAAAACTGTTGGTGGTGTCACTGATTCTCAACCTGTGGATGTTTTTCATCACTAAATGGGTGTTTGGGCACTTATAGCAGAACACAGATGACAACAGGTTTGATCGAGATAGCGCAAGCTAGCACTGAGGTAACGCTAATCTTTAACATTATAGCGATGACGCTGGCAGTGACGATTTCTTTCAGACCAATCAGTGACCTACAGTGTTTTCACGTCATGTTTGGTATCAGCTCGGATCGCTTGGAACCCCAACCGAGGTAGTACTAAAAAAAAGTATCGGGTCCTACACACTGCACCCAGTGGAAAAGCTCCCAAAAGTAAGCTGACCCGACCCAAACTAAACCAAACCGTGGGGTACTATGCAATGGAAAAGCACCATTTGTTTTTTATAGATCGCAACCTTTGAGTGGGAACTGGCGCACGCACTTTTCCACCCCCATTTTGTGTATACACACGCTTTATAAATGAGACCCCGATGTTTTCAGAAATTTTAAAGGATTTATAGTAACCTGTTTGTTTCTGTAGGAGAAATAAAAATAGACACTGATCAGTTGAAAGAACAGATTTATTTAAAAATACAATCAAATAATTTGGTCATGGATAAATATCACAGTTCACATTGAGATTTTTGATTAGTTGACTGGTTAAAGTTGGAGCAATTTGAGACCTTTCAGAAACTGGGAACAGAGACTAATGTGAAGTTAAATTAAAATTAAAATGTTTTTGAGACAAAAAGATAATTTGTTTACTCTTTATTTCACACATCATTGCTTTTCAAAATGGAGACGTAAAACTGAGCCCATTTGTGATTTCTCTTTCCTGCGCATTTTCATGGTCTAAGTAGAGTAAGTGATTTCTTTGCATTTTTTAAAGATACAGGCACACAATATCATCCTATGATCAAAGAGCCCCCCAGCTATTTCTCGGCCTCTGGCAAATCATTCTCGCTTTTCTCTTCTTTTCTCTCTTCTAGTTGGGCTGTAATTTATGATGTTGCAGCAGCACGAATGAAGCTTTTATAACAGACGCCTGCTGGCACACTTTACTCCGAACCCCCCCAACCCCTCTCTCTGTTAGGGAAAGTTATTGGGCTTGTTAGTAACGGTCATAAAAAGCTTGGGGCAGTTCACACTGTGCTTGTCATGATGTAGTTTAGTTAATGTCATTGTTTCAAGTGGGTAAAGTTAATAAATCACTAACTCCACATAGGAGCTACACACACACCCACACACACGCGCGCGCTTTGCTTACATATCTATTAGGTTTATTGTTTTTTTTCTGTCGCACTTTACAGACATTATTAACAAACATTTTTGCATAGTTTTGTTTACCTTTAATTCCCAGTTTGTTCCTCTTCATATATCTCCTGCTTTGCAACAGTGCACATTGTGAAAGCAGTGTAGATATAAAAACAACAAGCTTTGTTTTTACTTTTTTTTCTTTTGCACACTGTAGTACGGTTTTAAACCACTTTCACATTGCATTTTGTAGGTTTTATTTGTAATATATGTACAAATATGCCGCTAAATGGCACCTCTATAAAATGAGATAATGATATTGACCAAAAGCTAAAAGGCTTTAGGCCATTCAGAAATACCAGTTTGTTGGCAGAATCCATTAAACGCCACGTCGATTTTCAGCAAAGTCCTCTAAATGCATGGACAATGAATCACACAATGGCGCCTGTAAGTCAAGGTGCAAGTGTTTTTTACCCGGTGGAGGTATACCGAATATACAGTATTAGGATATTGACAGATTTTTTTGAGCCTTTTACCTTTATTCACAAAGGACCGTGAAGATCAATGGAGACTTTCTAGAAGTGGAGATTTTTGCAGCTGTCAAATTTGTTCAATCCTAATGACTTAAGTGACATTTATGAAAATGACTGAAACTTAACCTAAGATAAACATCTGATAAACAACAACAAAAAAAAAAAAAAAAACAGATGCACTGAGCTCTTCATATACTGTACTAACTCATTTTTTATTTATATTTTTATATTTTTGACAAAATAACAGTAAACTCTTCAAAACTATAGCAAAGATGTTGAGACCAAAAGCATTCATAATAAATTAAAACTATATTGTATTATATCATCTTTAGATGCTTTTTAAGCAGTGTTGAATACATTTCCATCTATCCTTGACTCTGGCTGCTTTCTCTTCATTATTCAGCCCAAGTTTCATTTCAAAAATATATATATTTTTAAATAAAATGTAAGTTTTCTAATGAAAGAACTTAATATTTTGCCCCAATATATTTTTTGGTATAAAAAAGCAATATCAAACATTTAACCATACACTTTAGGATTTAAAGTTTTTAACGATCAAATATAGACGGTTTCAGCAGTAACAACAAAAACAAGTGTCTTTCGTGGTCTTCACGTAACTTCCGGTAAACTCCGCTAAGAATAAATAACAACATAGTACTTTAAACGTAGTTTATTTATATAACATGCAAAATAAACAACATGTAGATTACCTAGGAAACCAAAACATTTGTTATTTCCGACAAGGTATTTGTTCAAAAGTTCAGTTTAACAGCTAGTCAGATCATTAAAAAACTGAAACCAGAAGTTCGGACCAGACGCGTATCGCGTCACCACACACGCGTCCGATGAAACAGTCTATACTTATTTAAGAAAAAATATGTTTACCAGATTTACAATTCACTTGTACTGTAAAAAATGTTTAGCATAAAGTTAAAATAACTTGGTTTTGCAAGTCAATTCAACCTGCTATTTTAAGTTTTGGCTTATGAAAAGCTGACATAACTTATAAAATTGAAAGTAACATAAAAACATATGTTGATCTGACCAAAAATTCTAGGATACTTATATAACTCTTTATGAAAAATTAAGAAGCATACAGTATGAATAATATGAAGCCTAATACGCTGTAAAAAGTGAAAAGTTGTTTCAACTTAAAAGTTACTTCAGTTGGTAACACCTAAAAAAATTAGTTTATTCAAATTTTTTCACCTAAAGTGAAACTAAAGTGAATTTTTAAGTTGAAAAAACCAACAATTGAAGTCAACATTTTTGGTTGATCCAACTTTTCAGTTTTGAAAGTGTATGTGAAATTTATTTTAATAAAAGTTATTTTATATTTGAGCATTAACATGCATATACTTTTTATTGAAAATAATATTAGATATTTCCCAAAATATGTATCTTTTTTTAAAAAAAGGTGTATTTTTGCTTATAATGTTTTTAGTTTGTCTGACACTATTCATAAAACATTAATGATTTCTTAACTTCTGACATCATAAAAGGTTTCATTATAATCATCTGAATAAGCATTGAACTGTAAAATGTATGTGGTAAAACCGTGTCAAATGCAGCATTATTAAATTGGACTCTGTTGTAACAGTATCTTTCCAGAATTGTATAGTTTATTATAACTGTTGCTTTAAGTGTTAAGCTTAATGCTCTATGAATGCCCATCAGCTCCATTGAGAGGATTTCTCAGTTTCAAAAGCGTAAGATCTCTGAATGTGTGTGTGTGTTTGAGCTCAGCTTTAATCCTTACTGATCTGATGAGACTACACACACATGACTGTGATAATACTGTCATTTTCTGCTTACCTGAACACTTACAATACACACAAACTCACATACACAGGTCCTTAACAACAGCTTAGGAAAGTCAAACACTTTAAATCCAAGTTAAAGACACACAGATTAAAGATAAAAGAGGTAGAGAAGTGAAGAGATGCTCTTTCATCTATTCATGTGGATTCATTCAGATTCTCTCCTCTTGGGTTTTCTTACTGTGTGGCCTGTGGAGAAAGTAAACACATGAATTTGAATGAATCTCTTAAACACTCTCATGTATTCATAAGCACACACGCACACAGATGGACGCTTTACCACACTGCACTCTCTAGCATATGGCAATCTGTCACATATATATATATATATATTTTACATTTATATATTGTACATTCTTTTCATAATTGGCAACATCAATTTTAAAGCAGAGTTTTGTTTTAGAAATGAAAATACACTCACAAAAATGTTGGGTTTTGTCAACTTGTGGTTGGGTAAAGTTTGATCGAATCCAACAGATGGTTTTAAATTAACGTTATTTGACTCAAAACATCCCAGGATAGGTTCATTTTAACCCAACGGTTGGGTTTGTCCATATTTAACAATAACCCAACCATGCATCAAAATGGTGATTTTTACACCCATGTTCCAAAAATTGTCAAAAGAAGAACCATCAGCATCTATAGCAAATGATGTTGAGACACACCAAACCTTAAAGGATTAGTCAATTTTCTTAAAAAAAATCCAGATAATTTACTTACCACCATGTCATCCAAAATGTTAATGTCTTTCTTTGTTCAGTCGAGAAGAAATTATGTTTTTTGAGAAAAACATTCCAGGATTTTTCTCATTTTAATGGACCCCAACACTTAACAGTTTTAATGCAGTTTAAAATTGCAGTTTCAAAGGACTCTAAACGATCCCTAACGAGGCATAAAGGTCTTATATAGCAAAACAATTGTCATTTTTGGCAAGAAAAAATATGCACTTTTAAACCACAACTTCTCGTCTTCCTCCGGTCCTGTGACGCGCCAGCGCAACCTCACGCAATACGTCATCACGTCAAGAGGTCATGGAGGACATATCGAAACTACGCCCCAGTGTTTACAAGTGTGGAGAAAGAGGACCGTTCCGACGTTGTTGTATGTGGAATGATACTAATTAATGTCTTTGTGTCAGTTTATTGTTTAAAATGGTCTGCAATGTGCGTTTCATAACGTGACCTTTTGACGTCATTATGCAATTACGTGAGGTCGCGCTGGTGCCTCACATGACCGGAGATAGACGAGAAGTTGTGGTTTAAAAGTGCATATTTTTTATTTTTTTTTGCTAAAAATGACAATCGTTTCGCTAAGACCCTTATGCCTCTATTGGGATCTGTTAAGTGAAACTGTTAAATGTTGGGGTCCATTAAAGTCCATTTAAATGAGAAAAATCCTGGAATGTTTTCCTCAAAAAACATAATTTCTTCTCGATCGAACAAAGAAAGACATCAACATTTTGGATGACATGGTGGTGAGTAAATGATCTGGATTTTTTTTTTTAAGAAAATTGACTAATCCTTTAACATGCTCCTCACTGAGCACATTAATCTTATTTGCTATTAGTATATTTACTCTGTTGTTTTATGTTGTATACACTGTAATAACTTGAATAAACACCTTGAAGATTTAAGTTTATTCAACTTAAAATTTCATTTTAGTTTCACTTCAGTTTAACTTAATTTTTTTAGGTGTTACCAATTGAACTAACTTTTAGTTGAACCAACTTTTCACTTTTTACAGTACATAAGACAAGACAAATGAGAAGTTTTTAGTCTTTGTTATACAACCAAACATTTATTCATGACCATCTATAGCATATCTTCTCTAGATATTTCCCCTTTGTATTGTGTTTTACTTTCAGTGTTTGGCTTAACATGTGACATGATCCTCAGATACCTGTCTTGGCTGTATCCTTCATCTATACATATATAGATAGATGCGTCATTAGCAGCTATTTCTGTGGGCCATTATATGCAAGTTGTCTGCTATATTGGAAGGCGGTACGTGGTGCGTGAACACTCGAGAGCAAGCTAAACCATAGTAATACGCATGCATAATAATTATCAAATGTTACATGCTGTCGTGTAGACCCTAAAATTATACCACAACCCCAAGCAACAATGATTTAAAATAGGAAAAAAATGAGAAAACAATACAAAAAATGACACGAAAATGAAATTTGTTCGAGTGACACAAAAGACATTCGTGCTCAAGGCACAAAAAAACTGAATTTCGTGCCATGGACACGAATAAATTAATTTTTCGTGACTATAACAGGATTTTCCATGAGATCATGTTGTACCTTATACAACTATAAAAAGTTACCGTATTTTAAAGAAATGTAATACTGAGTTAATACATATACAAAACAACAAATTCTTAACTGTGAAAATATATCCCATTTTTTTTCAGGAATATAAATCTCTGCAGGATTTACAACCAAACAACTGTGAGTGACGTCAGCATCAGGACCATTCCGATGTTTTTCATGTCCCCGAGCATGACATTCTTTTCATGTCATTTCATGTAATAGTTTTTTTTTTTCTTCTTCTCAATTATTAACCTATTGTCGCTTGGGGTTGGGGCTAGAGTTGGGGTTTTGGTTAGGATGTCTAAAATGTAAAGGAAAGTCGTTTTAACCCCAAGCGACAATGGTAGAAAATTAAGAAACCAATACATAAAATGACATGAAAAAGAAAGTTGTGCTCGGGGACACAAAAAGCAGTATACAGAAATTTGTGCTGAGTGACATGAAAAAGACATTCATGCTCAATGACACGAAAAAAGAGTAAAATAATGATAAATAAATATATTTAGTGACTACACCACGAAATGCCTTGAGATTGGGTTTGAAAGTGACATCACACTGTGAACTTGTCCAAGCTGCACATCATTTCTTGTGTAACTCAATCTTTTACTGTAAACCTGAAATATTATCCTACTTTATTTTCAAATTAAACAGAGGCGGACACTACTTGAGTATTTTAAGTACATTTTCCAAGCATCTGTGCTTTATCAGAGTGTTTGTCTTGGAAAAAATACTTTCCTTTACTAAAAATGTTCACTATATTCTAAAGCATAAACATACTGTGTATTTCTTTTATATTGCATATTTAAATTGATTTAATACCTAATTACATAAAAATTGTGGACTTTTACTTTTCTTGAGTAAAAGTTCAAAAGTACTTTTTACTTAAGTAAAAATAAAAAAAACAGATGTGTAATGCACTTAAATATTAAATATAAACCAAAAACTTGAAATTATGAAATGTAGAGGAGTAAAAATTATGATAATATGCTTTGGAATATATGTTTTCCAAAGTAAAACACTGATAAAATACAAATTCTTAAAAATGTACTTTTATGTAGAAAGTAAAAATACTTAAGTAGTGTCCGCCTTCTCAAATTAAATAAATACACTTGTAAAAAAATGTAATTATTTATCCTTTACACAGCATCAGGCACTTTCAATGTAGACAGGCCTGTTTATAATAATGTGTCTTAAAGTGATGTGGTTTTGTGTTGACACGGTTTGTATAAGTGTTAAAGTGTGCAATAGAGATGTTAATGACTCCACTAAAATCAGTGCAGTTCTGCTGGATAATAACTCTCAAACTGCCCCTCCCCTGCCCTCCACAGGGGCATTTCACAGGCTCTTCAAACCCTATAGTGTCTTATGGAATTTAGACTGCCAGTGCCAAGTTAAAGTGTCCCTAAACTGTCTTTAATTCAAGTTTAATTCAGGTTTACACAACTCAATGAGAGAGAGAGAGAGAGAGAGAGAGAGAGAGAGAGAGAGAGAGAGAGAGAGAGAGAGAGAGAGAGAGAGAGAGAGAGAGAGAGAGAGAGAGAGAGAGATAATAATTCTGATTTTATAAATGAAGACTAGAAATTAAGACTAAATATGTATGATAATCACATTTTGCATGATTTTTTTTTTCATTTAATCATGCTTTTGCACGTATGTTTGAATGCGTTTGGAGTTTTGTATGTCTGTGTGCACATGTGTGTGTATGTGGAGGTGGGGTGTATACAATGCTTTTGGGGCAGATGAGGGGTGTGTGGGGGTGAAAGTGTGTCCCCTCTGTCATTGGCTCAGCGCCTAATGTCACATTATGCGTCTCATTGTGTCTTTGTGGTGTTGTGGGGTATAAATACAGCCCCCTTGATGTTCACAGACACACACACTCGTACTGCAGACCTTCAAGCTGAACTGTCAGATCAACGCGGATAAAAGAAACACTGCATTTAAACTTTCTGAAAACAGATTTTTTGACAAGATGGAGTCGGACACAGCTTCCACATGCAGCCGATCTTCTTCGCCTGACCTGGCCGTGGACTCCGCTGTGGGCTCCTTCTTCTCCAACAAGATGTTCCAGGCGTACTGTGGAGACAGAGAATCAGCGCAGATCAGGGCCGAAAAGGGTCTCGAACGGCCGCAGGATTTGAAGAACCGGGCACGAACAGAGCTCCCCAAAGACGACGGGCAGGATTTGCGTTTGAAAGTCAACAGCCGTGAGCGCAAGCGAATGCACGACTTAAATCAGGCCATGGACGGGCTCAGAGAGGTGATGCCCTACGCACAGGGTCCATCCGTACGCAAACTTTCCAAAATCTCCACCCTCCTACTCGCCCGAAACTACATCCTCATGCTGTCCAGCTCTTTGGATGAGATGAAGAAGCTCGTTGGTGATGTGTACGGAGCGAACGCCCAGAGACACGCAGCCAGACGAGTTTTACCCCCAGCCTCGAGTGCACCTGTCCCCCAGATGCCTCTACTGTCCCTGCACTCTCTGACCTCGGCCGCTTCTCTCCAGCACACCTCCACATCGACCGTGGCTCAAGCCCCACACTCTCCACCCACTGCTGGTTATTTGGGGTTCCCTGCTCCTCCTCTCCCTACACTGCTGAAGGACCCTCTTCACCTCTCCAGCGGCTACAGGCATTTCCCTGGCATGCCGTGCCCGTGTTCTCTCTGCCAGCCTCTTCCCGCTTCCACGGCCAGTCTTCACAGCCTCTGCATGGGGAAATGATTCAGGCTGGAGTCGGCCAAAGTTGAATTATGAACTTGGGATGAATGCAAAAACATCTGGGGGGGTCAAATATGTATACATGTAAATGTCCTGTACAGATTTTTTTTAACAAGTTGCTGCTATTTTTGTAATGAAGTATGTTTTGTAACGCTATAGCTGCCTAAAAGTGGTTTTGAATAGTCATTGAACATACTCTAGACGCTTGTATTTTCTTTGTTGCCAAATGAGAACTGAAAATGTATAGTTTTGTTACAGCTCACGGTTTCTTAAATTAAAATCTATTATTATAATGAAAAAAATCTCTGCTCATTTTTGTACTTTTATATTTGAACAATCAATTTATCATTACATTTCTTACTTGATTTAAAGCTGCAACCCGTAACATTTGCATTGAAACATAAAATTGCAGGTTACTTTTTTACATTTGTTAAAAAACAAAATGCACACCGATAGCTTAAAGGGACAGTTCACTTTAAAATGAAAATTCTGTCATCATTTACTCATCCTCATGTTGTTATAAACCTGTATGAATTTATTTTTTCAGATGAACACACTGTAAAAAAAACTTTGCTGCCTTAAAATTTTTTGTTGAATCAACTCAGATATACAAGTCATTAGACATCAGAAATTAGTTGTCACAACTTATAAAATATAGTTGAGAAAAGTCAACTTAAATTTATAAGTTATAACAACTCACCTGTAGTTATAACAACTCATCTCTAGTCAAGATAAATAATAGTAAGTTGAAATGACTTGTAAATCCGAGTTGATTCAACAAAAAAAGTTAAGGCAGCAAAGTATTTTTTACAGTGCACAAAATAAGATATTTTAAGAAATTATGGTAAACACACAGCATATAGTGTCCTTTGACTTCCATAGTAGGAAAAATATTTAAGAAAATATTTTGATAAATGATGGAAAGCACACAGTTGATGGTACACATTAAATTCCATCATATTTTTTTATTCCTACTATGGAAGTCAATGGACATTATATGCTGTGTGTTTACCATAATTTCTCAAAATATCTTTTTTTGTGTTTATCAGAAAAAAGAAATTTATACAGGTTTATAACAACATGAGGACGAGTTAATGATCACAGAATTTTCATTTTTGGGTGAACTATCCCTTTAAATTATAAATAATTTTTATTAACTTACCATCTTGAATCGTAGTATTGTACGAAGAGAGTTTGAACATTGATTATTCATGTAAAAACTGGGGGGGGGGGTACCCTTTAAAAAGGTCCTAATATGTACCATTAGGAACAAATATGTATACATTTGGTACCAATATGTACCTTTGAGGTACTAATATGAACTCTTTATTTTAACCCAAAAGTTACAGATTATGTTACATGAACATAATATAAATATGCATGAACAAATATACATACAATAATTAAAAATGAAATAATGGGGAACTAAAAATAGTCGAGATGACATCTGCTCACACACTTATTCTAAGATCATTATAATACATATGAATATAAAACAAGTCCATATGTGTTCATCCTGACCGACACCATTATAACAATATTGCTCGCAACCTGTTTATGCTTTTAGCATATGCTAACAAACACGTGCATCATCTCAGCCCGCTATAAAATGCTGCTTCGGCCTAAACCATCTGTACTGGGACTGGTTAATGTATGAGACGAGGGACAGCCAGACCGCTCGGAGCCCGAGGCCTACGCTCACCCATCAATCAGAGAGAGGGAGACGCAAGCTGTCGCCAGGTTGGCGCGTCAGCATTGTGCAGAGCACGCAGGGGACAGGCAGCGACTCTTTTCATGTTAGCACAGGAAGATTTGTCACTGTCCAATAAAGCTGCGATCATATTCAGTCCGGGCACACCGGGAGTCACTTTCACCAGGGCCCCTGACAG
The DNA here is from genome assembly GCA_025389145.1 of Misgurnus mizolepis. Classification (NCBI taxonomy): domain Eukaryota; kingdom Metazoa; phylum Chordata; class Actinopteri; order Cypriniformes; family Cobitidae; genus Misgurnus; species Misgurnus mizolepis. The sequence goes on from JAIFKI010000017.1 coordinate 35,213,234, forward strand.
CTGTGCTCACCATCATTTTTTAGCTGGAGAGATCGGCGAGGAATCTTTCACTCTTTGGTCTTTTGATATCGCCAGTGGTTGGAGATAAAGGTGTTGAGACAGATTTACAAATTTAAAGAATAGGAGCATCAGAAATTAACCAGGGCTTGAGGCAAAACTACCACCAGAAGTAAAAAAATCACCCCTGATGTTTGAAACTTCAAGGGATTTGAAACGTCAACATATGTGATACATCTGTATCCCATACTATTAATTGTATTTGCTGGGCTGTAAAATAGTTGTTTTTTATGAAACCCTTTCTTTTGCCTTGTACTGTAATTTTTTTGTTTTTGTTTTGCTGCTTTAAAGGCGAGGTGCATGATTTTTGAATAACACTTTGGAAAAGGGAGTTGGGCCGAGAACCAAAACACACTGTCTACTAACCAATATCGTTGCCTGGGTTGCGTATATGTGGCACGGGTCTATGAAATGAAGGTCCAGATTCTAGGGGCGTGTTTGTTTAGGTGATTTCAAATATCAACATTGGCTTTCAGAGATCATGCACCCCGCCTTTAAGTCAGCCTGATCTCACAAGAATTCGTACATATTTTACGAGTTGGCAAATTTGTATGAATTAGTATGACGTCAACCATGCAAAAACGTACAATTATCATAATAAACAATTACGAAACCCCACCCCTAACCCCAACGTCACAGGGTACAAAAATGTACAAATATGGTGGTGGTACAAATGAGTACAAATTACGCACATCGTACAAATTGCCATGAGAAAACGTTGGTATAATCTGTGTTTTTACACATACGCAAGCATACGCGCATTAGTAAATTTGACTTATACACATGCGCTAATGTCCGATGCATCTGCATTGCGACAAATTGCAATACCTCTCATGGCATGAACAGTCCTATACGTGCATGCGCGACCAGTTTCAAAAATCGTACAGTATGCGTGCCCTCTTCTGATGACGAAAATTGGGTCATGCGCACTATGCGCTGACCCTTGCGTACGCACAAAAAATGGACCATACTTTGACCTTTTAATGTTTAAGTGTAATCAGTTTTGCTTCGAAAGTCATTTCAACTTAATATTTAAAATTTTGGCCATTGGCAAGTTGCTGCAACTTAAAAAAAGTTTAAATTGTTTTGATGAACTTAAATAATGTTAATACTAATGTAAAAAAAAAAAGGTAAAATAGTAAGTTGAAATTACTTGAAAGACTATTTGATAGTACTTAAAAATTTGTTATTGTATTTGAGCTCACCAAAAAATAGACAATCACTTTCCAAATAAATAGACAGACAGACAGGAAATAGATTTTAGACATTTTGCACTCACATGGTCAGTAAACAAGACTAGTCTCATGTTTTTTTTTTTGTATTTTCAAATTGCAGGATGTGTTGGAAATATTTTTTATGGTAATTTATTGAATATGCTAACCCCAGAATATACTTTTATAGTCTAAAATCCTTTGGAAATCCATATTTTATTTATTTTTTATTCTCATTATTTTATTTTATTATTTAACTGGCTGAAGAATTTATCATAATATTATTACATATAATTATTTACTGAACATTAATTTATTTTAACATATACAGTATCTGTTGCTTTTAATGACAAACACTGACAATGCTCCCCAGAGGAAGTACCTTTAAAAAAACAAAAAAATGTACAATTTAGGTACTAATGAACTCTTTGGTACCAATATTTCCACTAATGTGAACTCTTTACATGCAAACGTGTACTTTTTGAAAGGGTATGGTCCCAGTGTTCCTGGTTGGGTCCAATCTCAACATGTTTAAAATGTTGTCCACATTTGACCTAACCAGGGTTGTTTTACAGTGATTCTACTACAGTGAATGTGGTATTAGCACTTCCCATGGTAAAGTTATTTGCCTCAAGTGCTTAAATCCACCGTAGCTTTCAGCGGTTAATTTACCAACACTGCTGCATAATTGAGAAACAAACATATCAGGAAACATTGACAGAGTGCCAGTGGACAGCGTGCAAGATTTGGAAATCCAATATTTGTTTAAACTTGAAATCTTCATTTGCTCGAACTCGGTTTTACACAAACAGCGCACAGTTTGAGACCGTCAAGCGTGAAAAATACACATTTCTCTTCACAGGAATCCCGGCCCGACGAGTGAAAGATCAGAGGAGAGATGAAGAGATGTTCTCCTCTACTCCTCTCTTCTCCTCCCTCTTTCTCTCACCCTGAATGGAAGAAAACAATAGCACTCGCTCCGAGCACAAAGAGAGGGTGCAGGGGGCAGCCCGTAACACAGCCCACTCTTTATGCCCTTTTCTCTAGCTCCGTTTCGGTGCGGTTAGCGGCCCGGTCGGCCTACAGAGGGCCCTGACACCCCAACGGCAACACAAAGACGCTTAGCTCCTTATTTATGGGCCCATTGACAGCGCTAAAGAGCTCCTGTCAGGGGCCTGCTCACAGTCAGCTGGTGAACGTCCCAGCGGGGGAAGGCAGCTGCCATCCTGCCCAGAGAAGAAGTGCCCTCAGCGGGTCCCCGCGGCCCCCCTGTGTAAGGGCCCCCCTCCAGGTCCCAGGCACAGGTGGGTATGGGAAGCTGAACACATTGTGGGGATTACTGGGATCTGTGGCTCAGCCTGCTGCACGGGGATAATTAGACACATTGACTCGTGCAAAAGCTGGTGTTTCCTGATTGGGGCCAGATGGTGACGGTCCATAGAGATATAACAGCATAGTGTGAATCTGTATGTGTATGAGGATACATAATAAATATAAACATGTATATTAATATATAAAACTTATTACAATTACGTTTTTATGGCATATAGATCGATAGATTTATTAATTAAGTATAAGGGGAATAACCTAAATCCGACGTGTCTGGATCACAGCATAATTGTGACATAGCAGGATCATCTAATCAATAAATAAAAACGCCTTCTGTGGCCCCCCAGATTTAGACTGACAGAGTTAATTAGGAAACCAAAGGTCCCAATTAATGGGATTGGGGAACGTTCAGGGGACATATTGTGAAACATATTGTTCAGGGTCTGGATAGAGGGAGGCTTCAATTAAGAGAAAGCCGGAGATGGTAGGCTGACCTGATGACATCCCGTTAAACTTCACTTCCTGACGCTTACTGACAAGCAAAATACAGCTGGGATGAGGGTCTGGGACACGGTTCTGGGGTCTCAGGTGTGTGGTTAAGCACTCTCATTAGGACTCAACCCATATGGCCTGATCTGAATTCTAATGAGGTGATAAACTCATCGTGTCAATTCTATTATGAGCAAATTCATTTCTTGATTATGTGTTACAGAATGATGAGACAAACTCTCTCCCCTGAGACTTTACAGCACTTAGGATTTTCTGTCTTATAAACAAACAAACTAATATGCTAATTTTGACTGACAATTGGACGAAATATAGCTATACATTTACATAAAAAACAGTGTTAGATATTAATTGTCACAGCTTGTACAGGGTGAAACGAAACAAAGTATCTTAAAAGTTTATTCTTTTTATCATTTTGTTGATAAAAGATAGAGCATGTGACACAACAATTTTTTTTTTATTGAAGAACAGTACTGAGGACAAAAGGCAAGGTCACAGTAAAATCATTGTATACATTACATAAATAAAATTAACATGTACATACAAAAAACATGTAAAAAATTTTGTTAATAGCTTAAAGAAAGAAACAGGGAAAATTAAAAAGAGAAAATAATAAGAAAAAATTAAGACATCAAGTTATGTATCAGTTAAAGTGTACAAATTGAAGTCTTTACAAATAAAAGTAGTTTTTCTTGCTTTTTTGTTCCATGAGGATTCAATAGTATTAAGATACATGTTCAATTATTTTAGGAATATTTTAAAAAGTGGTTAAGTGTTGGTGAACTTACATTTGTGCACATGAAATTTGCACAGAAAGTAGATTAAGTTTACAATAAAGCAGTTTTATTTGTAGAATCAGATTCATATCCATAATTATGTTTTTAAAAGTTATTGATATACCTTCTTGAATATTGTATTGTATTAATGAAATAATCATTTTTCCCAGAACTGTTTTGTATAACAACAATTCCAAAATAATGAAATTCAGTTTCAGTTCGAACTTGGCGAAATTAACATCTTATATCAATATCAGCTTTATATTTCTTCATGAAATGTTTGGCAAGGTAAAATGTATATATTAATTTAATATATTATAATTTATAATTTATTTAAAACTTTATTATTAAGAAAATATTTTTGTTGAAGGGCCAAATTTTGTTCCAATTCAAATAATGAAATAATCCACTCCAGAAAGAAATTATTGGTGGTACATAGATACTATTTTGAAGAAAAATTGTAATTGTAATTTTTTTAATTTTTGTTCCTTTAATCAGAGAAACAGATTTTAAGAGCTTCTTTTGGTTCAGGAGTGGAAGCATTAATAAATGCTGTATAATTATTATTTGTAAATAACATCTTAATTCCAGATGGTATTGCTTCCATTACAATAGCAAATTGCTTAGGGGTGACAGGTTTATTATATTATGTGTAAGTCAGTAGTAAAACTCTCTTTTTAAATAGCTGCTTTTCTAAAAACAAACCATTGTTGAACCATTGGTCAAAAAATCGAGTTCTGTTTTAATGTAAGATATTTCCAAATTAAACACTTATGGGGGGGGTACATTTGCTTATATTTAAAGCCCATGCCAACAATACCTGTTAATAAAAATAATAACCATGCTAAGTCAATACACGAATGACATTTCAATGAGGTCAGACCGGGTGTGTAAGATCACAATTTTTAAATAATTTTAATTTTAATCTGTGTCAGTATTTTGCTAGTCCATGTTTGTGATGTGGGGTAGACGGCGCCGCCTGCTGGCATCCGTGTGTGTTTTCGCGTTTCATTAAAAGTTTGATCTATTTTGCTTGCCGTACACGTCCGGACGATTGATAAAATATTGTAAAAGTCCATTTGACGAAAAATAAAAATGTACGGTATTCGTAAGCGTTATATAAATTTTTAAATCACGAATAAATAATTCTAACACTGTTTAATGAGAGTTTTATGAATGTTATTTTGACGCGCTTTTGAGGTCAGAGGTCAAACCACACGGATGACGTCATGCGCTAAAGATGGCAGACGGGTGAGTTTACAGCACACAAACATTCTCTTTTTCGAGTGCGTTTATTACATAAATCAACTGTCCGCGTTTATGTAATAACAATAACGCATTTAACGGCTTAAATTTGCATTATAGATGTGTTTTGTGGTGTTTAATATGATGTGGTTTATTGACGGATTTGAAGTAGGAAGTCGTACGGGGTTGTTTACAAAAATCTCCCAGTCATGAACAAACATGCACGACATTAGCAATGCTATTAGGATAACATTCATATAAACCCAGAACAGATATGACTGCAGTGTATTGCAGTAAAATATATTAAAAAAAGGGTACAAGGTTTAGTCCAAAGCTTTATGCCATAGATTGTTCCAGAATGTCTGCGTTTAAATTACATAATTTAGATTGTGATCTTGGTATTTTTACATGTGTAATATTAAAACTGGCAATTGCTTTTTAAAGAAATTGTGCTCATTTATTTGTTTATTTATTTGATTAATTAGTAATTCATTTATTTATACCAGCAACCTGTTATTTTTTTGTAATATTCCTGTGACTAAAATAAACTAGCTGCCATCTGCACAAACATAATTTATGACGATCCATAGTCGTTCTTAAAATGACAACAAAGGGTTTTCTTTATTATTCTTATTCTAATGAAATCATCCTTCAGGAAATTGAAAATACAACCCATTTTAGGTTTAATATCTGAAGTTACTACATAACAAGAATGTCTCCTATGTAATGCTTGGTGATTATTAATGACATGAATCATATGTACTGATCTCAGAGAAGGAGGATGGTGGGGAGGCTGGCTAACACAGAGCTTCCAGGCCGTCAAAGATAAGGTGAGACCATGCAGATATCACATACCTTGATGAAGGCTATTTGCCGAAACGTTGGTTATAATAAAATTATTTTGCAAGTGAGTGTGCAGTCAATATTTTGTGCTATATATTGAGACCATGCAGATTGCCATGAAAGTTTGTGCTAAACCTGATGATCTATGCTATCTTAGCATTAGTTATGTTGTCTTAGACTTTTGGACTCAACTTAGATCAAATCCATTTAGGTGATAAATGCATGCATTGATCAATATTGTTGTTTGTGATTTGCCATAGGCCTACTTCTGTCTATCTAAAACAAACTTTTCTTATTTGGGGCCCGATTCAGAAATAAATAAGTGCTGGCTGTCATAAAATAAATTATTCTATGTCGTTCACTTTTCCTAGCTACAACCACTTGTTCTACTTGTAAACACGGTGTCGTATGCTTGTGGTTTAATTTGTAAGGCGCTTTAAATTAAAGCGTGTGCTAAAAATATAATTGTAAGGTGTTGTGGACAGCATGGCAGTTTTGAATTGAATCAAGGTGTTTGCTAGACTGTCATTATGACATTGTTTTAATATTCCGACTAATATGTACCTTGCAACTCCATTTGTTTTTCCTTAGTGTGACGTATTTATGCAAACATTTTATAGCAAAATGATCTGTTGTCTTTAACAGTCAGCTGAAGCATATGAATTCATCAAACGGGACCTGACCGAATTCAGCAACGTGGTCCAACATGACACAGCATGCTCCATTGTTGCGACGGCAACTGTGGTTAAGAACAAATTGGCAGTAAGCGGATAGTTTTTCTTGATTCCATATTATGAGAGAGAATCCACAAGAAAATGAACTTATTGTGCTTTTTTACAAATGTAGTATTTTTGTGATAAATATAGAGTTGACTTTTTTATTTTAGGTTGAAGGTTCATCGGAGGCCACGGAAAAAGTAAAGAAAGGTATTTCTAATATTCTGGGCGTGATCACAGACACTTTGGCCCCTCCCCCAGACAAGACCATTGACTGTGATGTCATCACGCTGGTAGCCACACCCACAGGCACAACAGAGGTGTATGACAGCAACAAGGTCAGGCCTAGTCATCTGTACTAGTCATCTCCTTACTACTTCTAAGATATTCCTATGTCACTCACTGGGTTCAGTGTTGTGTTTGGCATGAGTCTTGATTGTAGTGTCGAATATGAATAAGTGTGTGTGTCACACACGGCATGTGAAATTTGACCCGCACTTTTACCGCTTATGTAAACTTTATGTAGTCGTATATGCATAGCATTTGTCATATCACCAAGAGTCAAGCTTTAATACGTTTTTGTGAACTGCAGTAGTATGTACAGTTTGATAGGGTATCAATATCAATATTTTTCGATGTGCTCTCAGGCTCGACTCTACAGTCTTCAGGCAGATCCTGCTACATACTGCAATGAACCTGATGGTATGTGAATGCTGTTTGTTTTCCCTCTAAAAATGGCATCAGTTGTGGGCTGTGTCTTAAATATCTGAAGTGTGTTTTTGGAATTTAAGGTGTAATTGAAATTTCTGTTTCCAGGCCCTCCACAACAGTTTGATGCCTGGCTATCCAGTTTCAGTTTGGAAGAGAGAAAAACAGAAATTTCTGAATTGCTGGTCAATAGCCCTGCCATTAGAGCACTCTACACTAAAATGGTACAAAACTTTTGTCATTCATAATTTACTCTTTTACTTTGTATTGCTATGTTTTTCTTTCTTAGAAAAGTATTCTCGTTCTGATAGTTGTGTTAATTTTGTTAATCTCAGGTACCTGTAGCAGTTTCCCACTCAGAGTTCTGGCAGCGATACTTCTATAAAGTTTTCCAGTTGGAGCAGGTACAGCAGATGTGCTTAATATTGACTTAAAAGGCTTATCTGAACACGTTTAACCCTTCAAACACAAGAAACATAATGACATCAATATGACTGTCATGTGGCACAGCTATATATGCGTTTCCATTGCAGTTTTTTCTTTTATGTCGACAAAAAACTATTCGAAATGGCCGTGTTTCCATTAACCTCTCGCATGCTGATGTTTGTAGGTTTACTAATATCACATCCACCTAATAGCACGTTATTTTTAGGCTTTATTTTTAACCGTAGAAGACATAAGAGATTTATCCAAACATTAATGCCAAAAAGCTATACTTAGGAGCGGCAAGTATGAGGTGTTTCTTGGAGGTAATAGTACATTATTTAAAATCAAAATAGATATAGGAGTGTTATCCAAACATTATTGGCAAGAAAAGCTCTTATACTTGAGAGCAGACACGTATTGAGGTGTTTCTGAGAGGTTTTAGTACATACCGCATCTTCAAATAATAATTATGTGGCTTATTTGCATCAGGGGACTTGAAAATGCAAATTAACTGTTTCCATTACAGTTTTTCCTGAAAAACCACCTTATGCGAGCGTAAAACCTTTTTTCAATTTGCGCAATTTACAGGGTAATTGATACACAGCTAATGTCTTTGTTGAGTTTACAAATTTGCTTTTGGTGTGTTGTTTGTAGGTGTGACATCAGACAGATGTAAAGTAGCATGACTGTGCCATCTGCTGGTCCAGATGTGTATCTACAGTTGATTTAGTTGTAACGGTGTAAACTAGGGTTTCGGTTACACTGCAAGTAATATAACTAAAATGAGCTCTTAGTGTTTTTCAGTCTTTTAATGATGTTACATTTAAAATTGTTATATTTGTGGTGTTTACACCCCTAACTATTTGGCAGGACTTATACATTTAATTAGTTGACTAGTGGTGGATTTAAAAATAAAGCCAGGAGTATAGTCTGTTTTTACGTGTATGTGAACGTACGCGCGTGGTCGAACACACAGCCTTGCAAAGTATAGTTTATTTGCCTTGTACTGTACACAGACGTTGGACGCATGCGCATTGCGACAAAATGCAATGCATCCACTGGGCTACATACTACATTTTACTGTAGGTGCATGCACGATTAAAAAAATAATAGACGTAAAAAAAGACTATAATTTGTCATTAAGATGTTTGATTTAGTAAAGTGTGGGTGTGTGTTTTTGTAGGAGGAGGCCAGGAGAGTGGCATTAAAGCAGAGGGCAGAACAGACGGCTCACTCTGAGAGTCTGGGATGGGAGGAAGAGGATGAAGAAGGTGTGTACAAAATATGGAATATACAGCCGCGGAAAAAATTAAGAGACCACTCCAGTTTTGACTTTAATGATCATTTCTACATGTATTACGACCATTTCTGTTGAACAGCAATATAAAAGATGTGATTAAAAATCAGGGTTATTTCATCAAATTTATATTTCTGAAATTTTCCGAAAATACATGTAAAAAAATTAGCATTTTGTTATTGAGAAATGAATTTGAACTTGTTTTCTCTGCAGTATTCAAGATTTTTAAATGCAAATAAAAGTATTTTTATTAGGAACTTAGTAGTTGGCAGAAATCATAATTTTACTTGAACGCATACCGTATTTTCCGGTCTATAAGTCGCTTTGGAGTATAAGTCGCATCAGTCAAAATGCTTTTTGAAGAGGAAAAACTCATATAAGTCGCACTGGACTATACGTCGCGTTAATTTAGAAAATGATTTCACAAAATCCAAGCCGAAGAACGGACATTTAATCTGGAAAGGCAAGTCATTCAACTAAACAATAGCACAGAACAGCAGGCTGAATGGGTGTCCGTACATGTTAACTAGGGGTGCAACGGATCACAAAACTCACGGTTCGGATCACATTACGGATTTTGAGGCACGGATCGGATCATTTTTCGGATCAGCAAAAAAAAAGTATTGGAAAATTCTAATAACAAATCAAGAAATTACAAACATTTATAAAAAGAACAAGGTTGCACATTAAGTAAGGTCTAAAATCATTAGTTACAGAAATCAAATGAATAATAACACTGCATTTATTGTATTAATTAAATGTAATTATTATTTTTTTAAAGCTTCAGAAGTGATTTTCTCTTTGTCTTGGGTTCTTTGATTAACATTAATGACACAGACTTAAGTAGGTCAATTGAGCTTACTGTCTCTTTAAGACCAAATATGCACAGACTGCATCTATCTGTTTGTGCACTACCGAGTCCCCTTAAACGAGCGCACAGACACAGACAGAGGGCGAATTACAGACGGCGCAGCATTACAGTCGTCCCACATAAAAACGTTACGTTGTTTTTCATTGCTCTATTAGCCAAATGTATTTTAATACACTACAGTATGAGAGAGAGTAGCGCAACTCTCTGAAATTTAAACATCAAGAGTTCTGATCTTTGAAGGATTATGTCTGACTCGAGCTGGACCGGACGCATTCAACCGCACGCGTGCGTTTGTGCGTAAAGTAAACTGATCACTTTAGCGCCGTTTTGCAGTTAAACTGTTTAAAATCACTTGAATGTTAACATTTGCAAACCTTTATAACACTTACAAATGATAAACTTTCCCTATTTAAATTTGCGTATTAATTCGCGAATCACATGCGAGCCGAACCGTGGGTCGTGATCCGTACGGATCACGGATCAACTGCGATCCGTTGCACCACTAATGTTAACGTAACATTAACGTTTATTTACACGATAAACAATAGCATACAGAACATACCTGGGAGGCTGAATAGTCTAAAGTAACACGACAAGCCAAATCATGTTCAAAAAGGTCCCGAAGTCATTCCGCGTCACTCAATTTATTGAATTACATAAATAAAGGAGCAGCATAGAGCGGACTCTCGCGGTTATAGACGGTAATGGTTTCTCTTGGTTTATATGAAATACTTTTGACGTATAAGTTGCACCTGACTTTTAAGTTCCAGGACCCGCTAAACTATGAAAAAAGTGCGACTTATAGTCCGGAAAATATGGTACCTATAAAAGTACATTTAGAAAAACTAAAGTCGTCTCTTAATTTCCGCGTTTGTATATCAAAATGAAATATATCAACCAAATGTATCAGCTTTCTCTTTTCTTTCAGGTGAGTTTCTCGGGGCAACATCTCCATCTCGCTTAGACTTCACCCCACCTGTTGAGGAGGCACGCGTCCCTGCGGTATCGATAGAATCCACCCCTGAAAGCTCCTCCCCCTCTCAGGTGGTGGTCTCCCCAAGCATCGTAACATCGGACGTGACTCCCTCCGTGAGCAGCGAGAGCATCAGTTTCCCTACCCAGATTGAGAACCAACTAGATCCCGTCACCATCAGAGTGACCCAAACGGCAGCTGCTGAGGAGCAGGTGTCTCTTAAACTCTTAGAGGCCAGTCTGCAGGACACGGTCCCGGAGGAGGGACCCACACAGCGTGAAGAGACCACCAAAGAGGACGCACCTCAAGACCTTCTAGTGTTTGAGCTCAATTCGGACAGCGGCAAATCCACACCCTCCAATAATGGCAAAAAAGGTGAGAGGGAAGAGTGAGAAATGTTACAAATTTGATTCCTTAAAGGCAGTATGGAATCGAAATGACATGTTTTTGGTCTCATTGTTCTGAATGTTAAAGGGACACTCAACTTTTTTTGAAAATATGCACATTTTACAGCTTCCATAGAGTTAAATATTTGATTTTTATTGTTTTGGAATCCATTCAGCTGATCTCCGGGTCTGCTGGTACCGTTTTTAGCATAGCTTAGCATAATCCATTGAATCTGATTAGACCATTAGCATTGCGCTAAAAAATAACCAAAGAGTTTGCTGCCTTAACATGGCGCAATTGATATTATGCAGTGCCTGAAATAGTCCCCTGCAATTGAAATTAGCCAAGTGGACTATATTCGGGCAGTGCGTAACATCACTACGCCTGCTGTAGCCATTTTAGAGCATCAAAGTCCTTGATTATTATGCCAGAATGAGAGTATAGTTCCTAGCCATATCTGCCTAAAAAATCACAACTTTTTTTAAAAATTTGTCGGTCTTAGTACACGATGTAACCACAGAAGAGTCAAGTTTTAAATTATGAAAAATATCAAAACTCTTTGCTTATTTTTTTACGTGATGCTAATGGTCTAACCAGATTCAATGGATTATGCTAAGCTATGCTAAAAATGGTACCGCCAGACCCGAAGATCAGTTGAATGGATTCCAAAACGGTAAATACTTACGTTGATATATAATATCGAGTCTTGCAAAAGTCTCCTTTTCCTTATTGAATATATTGTTTCACTCAGATGTACATTTAACTGCGTAAGTAAAATAAAGTGTTACCATCTAGTTAGAGTCTGAATGCTGATGTTTGCACTGTGTGCAGGTTCGAGTACAGATGTGAGTGAAGACTGGGAGAAGGATTTCGATCTGGATATGACCGAAGAGGAAGTTCAGCTGGCTTTATCTAAAGTAGACGTAACAGAAGAGGTTTGTTGTTTACAGAATGGTAACATTTAACTAGAAAGACTATTTAGGTATAATAGTAACCTTTATTATGTTATCTTTTAACCAGATGGAGGAAGAGGACTGGGAGAACTGGGAATGAGAATCTGCTGATGGGAATTTCAGGCCGCAAGACCTTGCTGTTCACCAGCGGAACCATGCTTATCTATTTAACTATAAGTGTACGGCCAGACCTGCTCATTCAGCAAGCGGGTCAAAACCTGCAAATGACATTCACATTCAAACTAAACACATGTCTACCGAGGTGATCTGTTCTGGCTAGGTAAAACACTAAGACTGATCAGAGAAAGCAAGTATTGGTAAATGAGGAGAGGTCATTTTTATCTGCCGTATCTAACGTTATTCTTGGGAGAAATGGAAACTATCGACCAGGGTTCCTGATTAGCTGTATTATATTAAGTTGGTCATCATTCTTATAGAATTAGAAAATCCTTCACATGATAATATATGTAAGTTATGTTTTGTTTTTGGCTTCTTTTTCAGATCTTGGTCCTCCTTACGTACTAACACAATCATATGCAAATTATTCTAGCATTGAAAATGGAGTTACGCCTCTCATTTATCATTTAGCTGGTCATTAAGTGTTGTGTGAAAAAACAGGTATGCGAAAGAAAAAAAGAAAGATTATTTCACGAAACACAACCTGTCGCTTCTCGTGATGTGCACTTTATTTTCTTTGTCCTTGTCATCTTGTCTTCTCTCTGTATGCCTGTCATGTTCTGCTCAAATGCTGAAATCATACAGAAATATATTCATTCTCAGAATTTCACATAGATGGTCATGGGTTCAAATAGCATGACAGTACTTTATTTAAGGTATTTCTATTTATAATGTTTTTTTTTTGAGTTTAACTAGCTATCCTTTATGTTTAAATTGTTTACCAATCTGTCATAAAAGAGGGTTTGATTAATTTTTTTTTTTAATTGAACAACTACTCTGCTTTTGGTAAATCCAGCTCGCACATTAAGATATTGTTAGCTGACAAAAATATACAGAATCTTCAACACAAGTAATGCTGCATGTCTGAAGTGCTTCTTTAGCCCTTTTTGATTTATAATCTGTTGACAATGTCATCAAGCTTGTTAATATTTTTACAACTATATTGTCTTCTATTTTTCCAATGAGCATCACCATTAAAAGCAATATAATGCTGATGAGTGATTTATTTAAATATTTAATTTACTGTTACTCACGACGTGTGAGGTAAAACCACCATACTTAATATTTAAATTGTAACCACAACTTCAAACAAATACAATAGTTAGACAAACAGACTAAAACTCTTTAGATAATTTAATTCGCTAAGTCATGGGAAATTACCACAGCGCATCGGTGAAACTAACACAAAAAGTGTGTTTGGGCTCATGCAGCGCTGCGCAGACCGATTGGCTTATGACATCAAAATAGCGCGACAATGATTCGAAAGCGGACTGCGTTGATGCTTCAAGTTGCTCTCGCGATACTTTGATGGTATAATATGCCGATCGGTTTGCTCAGTCTCTCATATCACATATGTGACACAATCGCACATCTCCCTCCAGCGTTGACACATCAAGAGCTTTGATCTTTAAATGTGGCATAGGATGATCATTTCCGATTGGAAATGTGTTGTGAAAAGATCGTTTCCCGCCCACGTGACGCAAAAAGCCAAAGCGTAACGTAAGTGGCGATTGTTTTTTTTCTATGGTTATGATGAGAAAGTCTGATGTTGCGTTTTAGTCATGTGGAAAATCAGATTTGGAAGTTGATCTCAAACGAACCCCACAACAAAGTGCCGTAATAGTTGCGATTATAATGCTTTTATGGGGGAATATACTCCTTAAATTTGCTTTTCGTTTTTTTTTGTCAGTAAAATCGGCAAACACCGATAGGTGATGACGTGTGATGTAAAGTAATAATGGAGAGATTTTAAAACATAAATTGTTAACCTTATAAGTTACTGTAATATTTACATTGAGGTCATAAATTTAAATGTAGTGTTTTAACATAGATTAAACATAGATCAGCAAGTTTCTTTAAACGACACTAGATGGCAGACTCGACACAAACCTGAGGACTGATGCATGTTTGCTCATGGCATGCAAAAAGGCAGGTGCAATCTGTGAAACGCATTTACACCATTATTTCTAAAGTATTGCGGTTTTTTTTTATTTCAAGGCATTAATACATCTATTTAATAATTTACCAGACATTTATTTGCTATATTGTAGGTCATTGTATAACAGACGCAAGTAAACACATCGTTTTGCTTCACAGCTGTTTGTGCTCTGGATTGAGTTTATTTCGAAAGTTTATTAAACTGGTCTGCTTAATCTGACTGAGTTTAGCTATGTTTATTAATTGCATATTGCATATTTTATAACTGGCAAACAATATAGGATGCTGTGTTACCTGTCTTCACTACCCCTGCTGAAAAAAGCAGCATACCAGCAAGACCAGCATATGTTGTGTTTTGGTGCTGGTTTGCTAGTGAACACCAGCTAAACCAGCATCAAACCAGCACCAGCATTAGCATCAGCACCAGCTAAACCAGCATTAGCACCAGCATCCCATGCTGGTCATACCAGCATATGTTGTTTTTTGGTGCTGGTTTGCTAGTGAACACCAGCTAAACCAGCATCAAACCAGCACCAGCATTAGCACCAGCTAAACCAGCATCAAACCAGCACCAGCTAAACCAGCATTAGCACCAGCATCCCATGCTGGTCATACCAGCATATGTTGTGTTTTGGTGCTGGTATGCTGGTGACCACCAGCTAAACCAGCATAGACCAGCATAATTCCCATGCTGGTCCATGCTGGTTTGATGCTGTTTTTTTTCAGCAGGGACATGTTGGATGTTTTAGGTTTTATAAGCCTGGGCCATTGAGTGGTCACATAAAATGGCTATTTGATATTTTTTCGTTTTCTATAAAAGGTCTTAACTTTTTTTTATTAAAGTAATGGGTCAAGATGAACTGCAATCCAAGCAGTGTAACAATGTTTATTTGTATGTGTTATGAGAGAGTTAGTGAACTGAAAAAAATGAGTATTGAGGATAAGTGAGTCGGAAAGAGATTGAAAATAAGAAACAGGAAAAGGAGTGGCAGTTCATTATCCCGTTCCTATACATTTAACCAAGCCAATTAAAAATAATGAGATTCTTAATGAACTCTTCTCATCGCTCACACTCAGCTCTTTAACTTTCCCATCAGACTAAAACCCATTCAGTTCCTTCAGACTCATTCAGACCGTCCACTCGTGCGTTTTTACCTGAAGTGGCCTTCAGCATTTTACGCACACACATACACACACCTGATCTCTCTTCTGATCGTGAGAGCTTTGAACAGAGAGTCTGTGAAGTGTTTCTGTCTGAATGATGTTGATGTTGGCCTGGTTTTGTTCTTTTAGTTGGGAACCCTCATGTCTCCCAGCATGCACTGCAGTAGTGGGCTTTTTCAGAGTTTCAAAGGAGAAAGACCAAGGACAGAGATCCACAAACAGATTCACAAAGATATTGCTATTAGTAACAGTTAGAGGTGGGCTGTAGGACCAATTCATGTCACAGTGTTTGAAATGAAACTTAATATAATGGGATGTATTTTAGTAATCGTGGTTATTTCGGATATTCCTAGTGTAAGTTGCAAAACTATGGAAGCCCATTTCCGCCACATTATAAAAAATCATGCTCTGGTAAATCATAATTATGAGAAAAAAAGTTGAAATTATGATTTAAGGGGCGGGACACACCAAAGCTTTTTTACGCGGCTGAAAACTTCCAGAAAATGCAGAATGCCAGCTGTTTTTTCAGCTGAGCGCTTTGGTAGCTGTGATACTTGAGCTGTGAGCCGGTTGGTTGTTGTGATGCTTGTCCCGCCCCTCCTCCACTGTGATTGGACGGCGGTGTGAGAACTGACATTGACGAGCAGAGCTTTTCACCCAAAGTTGAATCTCTTTCAACTCTCGACGCTTAGCTGCTAGATGTTTTGAAAAACGCAGCGCTTCCATTGGAAACAATTCAAAACATGCACCGGCCATGGGTGTGAAAGCTTTGGTGTGCACGGCAGGCCCACTAAAAGTCATAATTATGAGAATAAAATTATGATTTAAAGGAACTCTAAGCGAATCTGTTTAAAGGCACTCTAAGCGAATCCCTTTGTTTAAAATATAACCTGCTGCATCTTGGCGCCTCTCTCACTCTCGCGCACATGCAGAGAGAACTGGGCTCTGTCCAAAGGCAGATCACTAGGTAGTAATCCTGTTTATGATATGCATTACAAGGAGTTGTAGCAATACATCCCTCGTGTTTAAAATATAAATCGCTTTCCGCTGGAGCGATGTTTTTAAAGGCACCTCTGAGAGGTTTATTTTCCCCCGCTTGGCAAGCCGACCGGATGTGACATGGGGGCGTGGCAGCATCGACGATCCCATTTTTTTATTCGAAGTTCGAGGTTGTGACTTAATTTCGATCGATTTCGAATTTAAATCGAAATCGTGACACCCTTACTGTTTGGTCACGTGACGTTCAACATGTACGGTATTATGAGATTATACATTTAAATTATGAGATAAAATGTCTAAATTATGATTTAGAAGTCATAATTATGAGATCAAAAGTTAAACTTGATGATTTTTTTCTTATGTGGTGGAAATGGGCTTCCATACTAAACTGTGCTTTCACCAGTTATAAATGAGATTCGTCTCCATTTTTCCATCAAGTTAAGCCACGGTTATGCTAGACTCAGCATGCAAATTTATGTGAAAAGGTCTCACTTTGTATTAGTCACCTATTGGTTACACGTCTTTAGGTAATACGAATTTGCAGGTAGAGGAGCTTGCGTTTCCGTCTGCCTGTCACATTTGTATGAATGAAAGTCAATTGAACAATCACATTAGATAGTTTTTTTTCTACTTTGCTTGTTGTAGTGCATTGTGGGAGAGCTAATTATTGGGCCAAAAGGAGGTATCTTAATATTAGATAAAAATTATAATACCTTGCTATGCTATGATACCCTAATGCTGTCTACCATGGGCAGCTCCAAGTCTTTGGAGCAGAGCCAGTGTGACATCTAAACTGCAGGCATCGGGCCATAACATTTAAAAGGAATCAAGTCAGTTATCACATTTTAACAAAATTAGAAACAAGATTTTAGAGAGACTGTAATGGTTTGCGTCTGGCGTAGTAATTCAGAATTGGCCACAGTGGCACACATTAGCGGTCTGCATCGCTTAGGTTGGCATCTCTCTCTGGGTTTTGCAATGCAGTGATTGCCATCTTTTAGAATTAGTTTACCTGCCAGCCCGTCGCCAGTGTTTGCTTTAGTTAAAATCAGTGTGAAATAGTTGACGTGGCAGAGATGCATGTTTATGTCTTGGCAGATCTCAAGCGGGCAGCCTGTGATTTTCTTCTTGGGTTTGGCATCGCTTTAGTTTCCCATTGCTGTTTAGATTTAAAATGTAATTCACAACTTCAAATGTCAGGGCACTAATGTGATTCATGTGGAGGTATTTTTTTATTCACTAGTCAAGCTAGCAGTTATAAACCGAATTCTTCTCTTTTGCTTCTTTTTGAAGTTTGTGGTACATTTTCATGCTTTTAGAAAACCTGGAAATCAGGGAATTGTTAAAAGTGTTAGTTTGTGGCATGGAAATTTATACAATCCCACACCAATGTTACCTTTGCAAGTTTATCTTTTTTTACTTGCGCTTGCTACAAATAACAAATCCCCCTAATCCCTTCTCATTTGCCACAGACTTTTGGAAAAGTCACAACAGTTCAGTAGTCAAATGTGGGAATCCTCACTAACTAGGATCTCTCTGCCAGGTGCTCATGTTCTTTAATCGAAAGATGGGAAGGATATTAAAAAACCAAACAGCGAGGCACTATAGTTAGACCTCGGATAAGACTAGGAGAATGGTTACCATAGAAACAGTGCTCCTCATCTTCACCATCATATTCTGTTTTGCGTCATCTGTGTCCCTCATGCAGACTATGGAACTGATCGGCGTCCTCCCTTGTAGTCTGTAATGGATAGTGTTACAAATTTTGTTGTTTTTTTGGATGCGGTTTACTCGGTGTGAATGGACCTGTTGCCGTTCGGGAGCTGAAAAACAGGCTTAAGAATTAAAAGCAGATCTAGCTAATGCCAACATCTAATGGTTGTGCTGTGTTCACATGGTTTCTAGCTGGCAAGTCTGTAATTTAGGACCATTAGCAGGCCCACACGAAATCTGTGCCCACAGAATCCAGCAGAAAGCTTAACAGATTTTCGGAGAATTCTCATTCGCAACGTTGTACAGTTTACTTGCCCACTTCATTCATTACGTACCTTTGTATAAAAAAATAATAATATATATATTAGTTATTTGTGCTTCACACAGTACAATTTTGTATTAATAATAACTGAAATAAAATAAAAGATAAAATCAACCCATATTATAATGGATATCACTGTATATCAAAAACCAGTTTGATTACGTTGCTCTGTTTTGTACAGGAGTATTAAAAATTGCTGAATTGAGCAGGTGTACTTTTTGGAGACAGGTGAAGCATGATCTTCATTTAACCTTGTCCATATATAAGTAATTAATGCATTGTACTCCATGTGTTGGTATTTTTTGGAGCGCTCCAAGCTGTTCCTCCATCTCTGTTTCCACTTTTTGTTCTTTTCAAGTCTGGTGATAGATAACAGAGCCCATGGCACTGAAAGACTGGTTTATTCCCAATATCACTTCTTTTCTTCTCCATACAGTAAGCATGAATGGGAGAATAGGAATGTTGCTAGCGGCGATGGAGCCCTGCTTGCCACTCAGGAATTTTGGGAATGTTTCCTCTAATCAGCCCAAAATGGCAGACAAAGAGTCTCTTTTCCTATCCTTTAAGCCCCAGAGGCACAGACACCATTTTCAAGCATCTTGTGGGTATTGAGTGTTTGTCTGTGTGTGTGCCCTGAATGCTCGTAAAGATGAGAAAGTGTTTTGGAAGTTGATCCTCAAAGCTGCAGCGATCAAATATTCCATGAATTGGAAAACCTTTAATGTAGCATCTAATTTAATCTCCAAAATACTATTTATTTATTGCATACTGCTTAACCAGCTATAATTGATTTATATTGAAATCAGTGCTAATGTCAGCCTTAAGGAAGCAGTGCAACCAAAAATAAAAATCTTGTCATCATTTACTACCCTAATTTCTTACCAACGCCATATTATTATCTTTCTTCCATGAAACATAAAATTTTATGTTAGGCACAAAGTCTTCTTTTCCTTGGATCCAGGAGACATGGAATTTTGCACTTGAGTCACAAAGACTATTTTTATGATAATTTAACCATCCACTTTAGTTGGAAAAGAACAGCTCAGCTGTTTTATTTCACATGGAAGAGCTTGATTTTTTAATGACAAAATATTCAGTTCCTGTAGAAAGAAATAATATAATATATTATTCAATTATAGACCCCCAAAGAGTTGATATTGAAATTATGTTTTGAACAATTCATTAAAGATATTTTTGCTACAATTTCAAGTAGCCGATGCTCCACATAAAGACTTCTAGCCAAAGGCTAATTTGCAGCTCCAGTCCCTGGTTAGGCTTTTTTAACAACAGTAAAACAATAAATCACACAAAAAATGTTAAAATATAAGTTTTTGAGCAATTCAAGGTCAAACATTGGTGGTGGTTGAGGAGATTCCCCTATTCATATCATATGTAAAGCGCTTTGAGGTCTGCAGAAAAGCGCTATATAAATGTAACAAATTATTATTATTTTTATTAAACCGTTTTCACAAGGTCGAGCTCAGTTTTACTAATTTTAAAACGCAAAAATGACAGCCAGTGCCTCATCATTGTACTTAAAAAGTACATTCTTTATTGATACTTTGATAACACAATAGCTCAACAGACCACACACATCTATCAGACGGAGTCCTCAGGGAATGTCGGGGCCTGTGTCATGACTCTTGTTATCTGGTCTATCACTCCACTTAGATGTGAAAATGATGGACGATCAGAAGAAATGTGAAATCTGAGCATGGTCTGTACATTCTCTTTCTTTCAGCATAGTGATAAACAGCATGGTGAAAGAATGAGGAAAGCCACAGCAAATAACATAAAAAGGATTTTCCGTTCACTTTTATAATGATTGTAGATTGCAGGTAGTTAGTTACACATGGTCAATTTGCTGCTTTAAAAAAAATAAAGTATTCATGACGCCAAAATTGAAACAAATTACTTTTTTATTACTGCGATTTGGGTAGCACTTTATTTTACAGTATGTGTACTTACTTTGTACATATATGGTAAATAAGTTGTACTTACCGACGAATGTGTGGTACTTACTTTTAGGTATCTACATGGTAATGAATTGGTATCATTACTGTACTTACTGTACCAGTGCTACATACTTGGTAGTTATTATGTAACTCTAGATAATAACTGGGTAATAACAGTTACATACTTATAGTGTAGGTATACTGTAACTAATGCCAAACATTACTGTACTTGCAAATAAATGTACAATATAAGTATTAAATGTATACAGGCAAGTTAGGGTAAATGACAGGAATTTTTAGTGTACATATATGATAACTAATATCAAACACTTACAAATTGTATATACATGATAAGTGTGTGGTACCTGTAGGACAGCGTAAGTTAATGAAAGGCACATATGGTGTATGTATACTGTATCTAACAAGAAACACAACTGTACTTACAAATTGTATATACACGATAAGTGTGGTACCTGCAGGCAAGTTATACTTGTACCATACGTATATGATAACGAAGAACAAACATGTGCCATTTTGGTACTCAGTATCTTTGTCCTTTAAAGCAAGCATTAAATAACTGTATGCATTAACTACTGGGTACATTCACTTGTACATCCATGGTAACTGCATGAAAACAGGACTGTAAAATAAAGTGATGCTTTTTAAACAGTTATTACATAGGACCTACTATCTAAGATATAGCATCATTCATATACATGTCACTGTGAGGCAAACCCAACCATTGACTATCATATTAATAACTACTGGATACATTCACTAGTACGTCCATGGTAACTGCATGGAAACAGGACTGTAAAATAAAGTGATGCTTTTTACACAGTTATTACATAGGACCTTCCATCTAAGATATAGCATCATACACATGTCACTGTGAGGCAAACCCAACCATGGACTATCATATGGATAACTACTGGGTACATTCACTAGTACACACTTATTGTGTATATATTTGTAAGTACAGTAGTGTTTGATATTAGTTATCATATATGTACACTATAAATACCTGTCATTTACCCTAGCTTGCCTGTAAATACTAAATACTTATATTATACTTATATTATATTTGTAAGTACAGTAATGTTTGTCGTTAGATACAGTATACCTACACTATAATTATGTATCTGTTATTACCCAGTTCTTATCTAGAGTTTAGGGATCGACCGATATGGATTTTTCAGTGCCGATACCGATTTTTGTTTCATCAGCCTTAGCCGATGACCGATACAGGTTTTCCGATTTTCTAAAGTCGATATTTGAAGCCGATACTGCTTTTGCTCACTCAGTTTACATCATAAAAATTAGGGATGCACCGATACCACTTTTTTGGAATACGAGTATGAGTAAGTACTTGCATTTCAGTACTTGCCGATACCGATACCGAGTACTTAATAAAAAAACCTGATTTAAATGTACAGGTAACAACTTTAGTCATATAATTTAACAAAAAAACAAAGGACTAGTTTTCCAGTTTGTTGTAAACTCTCTTTGGACAACACGAGGCATTAACCCCTTACACGCCGCTCAAACATAGACATTTCTCAGACCGTGGTATTGATTTCAGGTATCGGGGGACTTTAAACGAGTACGAGTACTTTAGAAAATGTGGTATCGAGGCCGATACCAGTATCGGTATCAGTGCATCCCTAATAAAAATTATGTAAAAAATGGCATGTTGTTAAAAAGAGATGGTATTAGTTTGGATAGTTATTGCATTTATTGTAGTCTAGGACTATTTTAATCCCTGTCCGGGAACCCCCCATAGAGATGAGAAATAAAAACCCACTTTGTTCAGCTATGATCAGCTGTTAGGCAGAGCTTTCGATGTTGTCATGGAAAGGTTGGTTGTGTTTAGTCACATGACCTGCAATCGCTTGCGGCTTCCTGCACTCGATCTTAAAATAATAATAGCGGAAAAAAACGGCGAACACGGAAGCCATGTATCGGCCGATGCCGAAACATATAAAACTCGCAAATATCGGCCCGATATATCGGCCGGACGATACATCGGTCTATCACTACTAGAGTTACATAATAACTACCAAGTATGTACCACTGGTAAGTACAGTAATGATACCAGTTAATTACCATGTGGATACCTACAAGTAAGTACCACACATTTGTCGGTAAGTACAACTTATTTACCATATATGTACAAGGTAAGTACACGTACTGTAAAATAAAGTGCTACCGCGATTTGAATATCCCTTATGCAACCAAACCCACATTTTTTCAGACACCTCAACATTTCTAACATTATCACTAATTATTCGCTCGAGTTTAGATAATGGTAATAAAATATGACAAGAACTCGAAAGTTAAACTATTTGATATTTCACTGGTGTTGGCCATCCTTAGACTGTCTCATAAATGAATTACAGTTTGTTGAATAGCTGTCAGCTGTTAAATGTAATTAGATACAATTATATTAAAGAGAATAGCAGAGTTCACACCACAACTATAACCATAAAGATACAATGAACGATACACTTGGGATCACTTTCTGGCAATGGCGGCTCGTGACTTCTCATCCGAGGGGCGCTAATTCAAAATAAGTGTTTTCGGAGTATCGTGTGTGGTTCCCTTTTCCAAAATATGTGTCCTGCGTGTTGTGAGATCCTGTGTGCATCATGTGTTTTGTCAAAATAAGTGCCTGCTGCACACGCGTCAAAACCGTTTCTGATAAAAGAGACGCTCATGTACACAAAATACTCGCAAGACACTCCCTTAACAGTAAACTCTGATTACGCATGAGATTATGCGAGTATCTAGCAAACACGAGCGTCTCTTGTATCATAAACCCTTTAGACGCGTCTGCAGCAGGCACTTATTTTGGCATGACACGTGATGCACACACAATCTCTCAAAGCGCAGAACACATTGAAATTAAGAACCACACACATGACGGGCTACATGCTTGTTGTGACAAACTTCGCATCGTGTGCCCTCAAAAAAAAAGAAGTCACCAACCGCCAGTGCTTTCTGGGTGATATTTTTTCTGACTAATGAACAATCAACCATTGACTGTCAATCAAATCTATTTGAACTTCAAGTGCACACGCATTTAAATGACAGATGACACTATGGAGAAGCTAAGGTCCATTACATAAAATGAGCTCAGGTATCCAGCACTGATGCAGTTGCTGTGAAATTGACTACGTAATGCTTTTTATTCTACTAAATTAACTACGCCAACAGGTAAGAGATTAGATTACACAAACTACTAGATTTACTGTTTAGAGTTACGCAAAACGCAGTGTGTTAAGTGCATCTGCCGGTTATCCGCTGTGTAAATGCAACAAGAACAGCATAGATTTTACTGGGTCCTCTTTTGAGTCCACTATATTGTAAACACCAAAAGGACTGAGGTCACATTCGGCTAATTCCTTTTCTGGTTCACTTTAAGTGAACTGGGTTTGGTTCTTTTAAAATGAAATATATGTGAAAACACCCTAAAATCTGACCGCTGTGACCCATACCAGACATACCAGAAAAACTGCAGCATCCATAATCAATAATGAAATGCTAGAAGAATGGCTGATGAAGAGACTGAACATTCCCAAAACAGATTCTAATGATTTTTTTCAACGTTTTTCAGAAGAGTTCACAGATAAACACTTTTCCAATACTTATTGGCGGCCGGTGACTTCTCTTTCGATGGGAAGTCGACAGAGTATATTCAAAATATGTGTTCGGAGTGTCGTGTGTGGCTCATCATGTCAAAATATGTGTTTGGTGCGTCATGTTAAAATACGTGCCTGCTGCACACGTGTCGAAAGGGTTTATGATAAAAGAGACGCTCATGTTCAAAAAATACTCGCAAGCAATGTTCCCTTTAAGCTGCGCGCGTGCGCGGCCGCGCAGGCCAGTCAAAGTGGCCGCGCAATAGATTTTTCAGACCGCGCACATTTTTCAGACCGCACATAAACATTGATGCATTTGCTGTTGTAAAAGAATTAAGAGAGAGAGAAGGCGAGTGTTAGAAACTTTCAACCAATCGCTGATCTTGCTACGGTGACAGACAATGTTCCCTTTAAGCTGCGCGCGTGCGCGGCCGCGCAGGCCAGTCAAAGTGGCCGCGCAATAGATTTTTCAGACCGCGCACATTTTTCAGACCGCACATAAACATTGATGCATTTGCTGTTGTAAAAGAATTAAGAGAGAGAGAAGGCGAGTGTTAGAAACTTTCAACCAATCGCTGATCTTGCTACGGTGACAGACACTTTTATGAGCCAATGGTAGCAGCGCATTCAGTTCACACAGGTGCCGCTTCCAGCACGAGGCCACGAGCACAAAGTGAGAGCTAGTCAGATGAGCAGCTGCACGGGGCGATCTCAAGAAACTAAAATATTTATTAAGAGGAAAAAGTGATTCAAAACAGTGATTTAAAACAAATTATTGGATTCCTGAAGTGATGTGATAACTTGGAAAAGCTGTCGCTAGAGTGAGGAGAGAGCAATATAGAGAATTAGAACGGAGGCAGATTCAGAATCACAGAGCATCAAAACACTGCGAATGAACTTCTTCTTTTAAATAAGAAGTTAAAATGTATGCTTTGGTGAGTTATATTCTAAATATTAACTTGACATTATGCCATAAGTGTTGCAAATTTGGCAGCAAACTATGAGTTTTATTAGTTTGTTTACATTGGCCGTTGGTATATAACGAACGAGCTGAAGCTATTTACATTTGAAAGTTAACAGTCAAGTAACGTAAATGTGATTAAAAAATAACATATGTCTGTTGAAACCCTGAGTTAGGTTGTTATTTGAAATGTTTACATGATGCTTATTGATAAATCTGTTGAATTGAAGATTAATTACTGTTCTACCTTGTGTTTTTACAAGGCTGGGTTTTTTTGTGAGAATTGCGAACATCTGTAAAGTTCTCCTGCTCCATCTTGGACACGCGAGACAATTAAGTATATACTGAAGGTGTATACAAAAAGGCGAGACAACCAGAACTGTGCTTTGAATTCATCAGAACTGGTAGGAGGATATTTTTCCTTTTTGTTTCGGACAACTACTAGGACATGAATTCGCTGAAACTTCATTTTCCGGATTTTCTTGGATTTTCTTCAAAGGACACTTACTTTGAACTGAACTATTTAAACTATTCAAAGGAACGGTCCTTTGAACCGAGTCAATGGATTCATGAATTCAACCCAACTGAGTAATTTAAGTGAATCATGAATTTGGATTACAAACAAAATGAAACAGTGTTACACTTTTACAAGTATTTTATTTATTTATTTATTTATTTATTTATTTGCTCTGTAGTATATGAGAACTGATTTTCAGCTTGAGTTGAACGGTTCAATCTGCTAAACCCAGGTACCTGGTAAATTCAAAGAGAGGAGTATTGGGATTTATTGCATATTGTTTCTTGTATTTGAGATTTATATTCCTAAAGCAAGATACAGAAAAGAGAAACACTTTCTGAAATTAATATTTTCAATATAATTCTACAAATAATCAGAAACCAAGACTCTCTGTTGATCTTTTACTTACCTGTCATACTGCTCTCCTCTCTCCAGTAGCCGTGCCTTTCTCTTCTGATACACAGGCCCACATTGAACATTATACGTGTGTATACACTAAACCCCGTTACACGCTACACTGTCATCTCTTTGAATCTCCTATGGTTAACGCAAGCTCGTGGTCATTTTCGGCAGGTCGTGTGGTTGCGAATTGCTCACAGTACTGAAATGTGCACTCAGAAAAAAAAGAATTTGCTCAGTGCTGAAAAAAATTAGAGGGAACATTGCTCGCAAGGTACTAACTTAACAATAAACTCTGATTACATGTATGCCTGAGATTAAGTGAGTATCTTGCAAATGCGAAATAAACCACTTTAAAGTATGTTCAGCAGGCACGTATTTTGACATGATGCACATAGGTTCATATGATGCGTCGTGTACATATTTTGACAGTCCCTACCGAAAATCGTGATTATGCGATCACATAATTCAATGCAAAATCAGCCAAAGTCCGCATGTTTTAAATACACCGCACTTTCGGCACATAAATTTTGTATTTCTGCTCGCAAAATATGCGGGGCTTCCATGTTTTCATAATCCCCGCATTTTCGTAGAAAAAAGTCATATAGAAGTATATCTTACCAGAAAGTTGATAAATTTTGCATTTACTTCAAACATGCGCAGCCATGTCCCCTGTTGTCATGGGAATGTTAGGAAGAGACGTAAATACGCAACGTGAACATCTATGAAAAGTTTTTGCAAGTTCACACGGTTTTTGCAAGTTCCCGTAATTTTCGTAGTATAAAATAGCATAAATATTCTTCATATTTCATCACATTTTTTAAGAAAACGTGCCGCAAGATCAAGGATTTTTGCGCAACAATCACAAAAAATGCTGCGTTTTTCTAGAAGGACTGTTTTGACAAGCTTTGTATCGTGCGCCCTCGAAAAAGAAGTCACCGGGCACCACTGCCAATACTGCTTATTTCAAGATCGATGTAAACAATGCCTCGCTTATCGAGGTTGGGAGCATTTGAAGGCTGTGTTGGAATGCGTTTGCAGGGTTCTCACAGGTCTTTGAAAGTTTGTGAATCTGGGGGAACAAATTCAAGGCCCTGGAAAGTTTTTGAAAATATACATACATAGATACATGTCATTGAAAGTGCTTGAATCTATTTTATTCCAGAAGTTTTCTGGAAAAAATCCATATTATTCCCTGTAGTGTAGTGTAGGATAATATCATAAAAATGCTAGACTTTATAAGCAAGCACACGTGCTAAACTGTTCGCTTTAAATGCTTATATCTTCTGTATGCGAATGTTGATTCATACCAAAATGCTTTTTTGCATAGTTGTGTTTGAAAACATGAAAACGTCGCGGGTTATGTTTGTAACTGTTGTTCCCTGAAAAGGGAATGAGATGCTGCGTCTCCCTTGCCATACTTCCTGCGTCCCTGTAACGCCGTCTTTGGTGGCAATATTTCAGATAGCGATATACTTCCTGGCTCCCGCGTCACCCTGTCTTTGTCGTTAAGCCTCAATTTTGTTTGAATTTGATATACACATTCAGACGCACATACCCCTGGAGGCGTCCCCAAAGTGTCACCGCAGTGACGCAGCGCGAGTTCCCTCGAAAGGGAACTGTAACAATGTATCTTTAAAGGTAACACGATGTAACCTTGCTCTCACTTGAAATGTTTCCCCACATTTAGTCCTTGAATTTGAGGGTATTGGACCTGGAAAGTCCTTGAAAGGTCCTTGAATTTAAAGTTAGCCAAGGTGTGGGAACCCTGGTTTGGGAACTAACAGTAATTTTAGAGTAATACCTGGTTTAACATCCTGAAGCAATTCCTACCCAAAATGATAGTGGTTGGCTTATAGCTGAAGCTGGCCTTGAACATTTGATTTTCCACTGATTTTGGGGACCACTGTAAGTTATAGTGGGGGTTAAAGTCAATGCTCTCTCTTTCCTTCTAGCACATGCATCATTAGCACATGCTAATAGGTGCCACACAGCTGGTCCATACGTGATGATCCTCCCGATTTTGCTCCTCACACATTCAGTTAATTTGTGTGCTGGCGAGCCAATTGAGGCCACGATGGAAGAAATCCTGTGTTTTTCACACACACAAATGATGGAATTATTTGCTCATGAAGACAGATTTCCCCACTGACCGCGTCTCCAACATCTGCTATCCATTATACACACCCTCGCTTCGACCCTCTCCGTGTGTTATTCTTCGTTCTTATCTCTGTACTCATTCGGCAGATGAAGCGTATCTCTCTTTAGCTCACTGCCTGAGTCCTTTTCTGTCTTTCCAAGCCATCCACCCTCTGATGTTTTCTTTTCAATGATGGCAGTGGTAGTTTAATTTACATCTTCTTTCTGCTCCTATCTCTCTCGTGTTTTTCTCATCTTTTAGCAGAGGAACGCCATGTACGTTTCGTACGAAGGTTGATGGTTTTCGTTCTGTTTATCTTGCAGATGATACATACAGTGCTTCTTTTCAGATCTTCATCAGAGGAGTCTTAAAAGGCAACACAGATGTGGTGAGATTGACAGAGATGTTTGGAGGTTCATCTCAAGCTCTTGGCATGCTGCTCTAGCGAATTTAGGGTTTGATTTCCTTCGAGGGGAAATGAAATACTATCTATATTTTCCTTTTCAAGCTCTTTGCCAACTCAAAAAAAAAATTAAATATTAGCATAAAGTCCTCTGTCAATCATCTCAAGACGTGACACTTTCTCAGTCCATCTGTCTTGGATGCTGGTTTTACAGTGTAAACTTTAAAATGTAGTTTCACACAGGCCATGTTTATACGGTTGTCTCTCCTCTTGTCTTTGGTGAGTGGTGTCTGTCAAAAAAGAAAATATTTTAAAAAGATTTCAGATCTGTCTTTGTATTTACCCAACAATCAGTCAATGTGGAGCAAGCGAGTGAGTTTTTTTGCCGGGCAGCCGTATTCGACAAATGTGGCATGCAGGAATTGATGTGTTTGTCGATCTTATAAATGACTGGAATATTTTTCCTAATTGGACCATGCTCCTAACCACTAAGTGCTTAATGTTCTGCTATGTGCAGCTCTGCACATTTCTAAGTGTGCGTCAAAGCTTGTGTTATGTTTGTGTAGTGAGCATTAAAAAAAGGAGTGCATATGCGAGCGAAGGGGAGAGAGAGCTCACATGTGCTCATGACATGTCACATATCTTACGACACAGATGCTGCGTGTGCTAGGTGGCGCCATGTGCCCGAGCTTGCTGAGATTGTCGGTTGTCAGCCATTGCAGCATGATTTTCCCAAGGGTGAAATATGCATGATGTGTTCTGCACTGGTGGCAGAGGTATTTATTGAATTTAAACATGTGCGTAGAGCGATCTGATAAGTGGGGGACACATTTTAAGTCATGAATATTTAGTAGATGGTGTAACGTTTACCTAGCAGTAAAAAGTGGACATTTGTATTCAAGCACTTACCAGAGTAGCTCTGCGTCCCAGTTGGTAAAAACGCTTGCGTATTTGTCAGAAGCCTCTGTTTGGTCTCTTTATATGGAGGTAAAATGTGTTAAGTTCGAGCCTCGGCTGGTTCAGGAGGACTTTCCCTTACAAAAATTAACCATGGTTTTACTACATTTAAAAAAAAAAAAACATGGTTACTGTAGTAAAACCATGGTAACCACAAAATAACCATGGTTTTGATAACCATGGTTTTCAAAAACCATAGTTAAACCATGGTTAGTGTAGTAAAACCATAGTTTTGCTGATAATAATAATAA
Organism: Misgurnus mizolepis; assembly: GCA_025389145.1. Taxonomy (NCBI): domain Eukaryota; kingdom Metazoa; phylum Chordata; class Actinopteri; order Cypriniformes; family Cobitidae; genus Misgurnus; species Misgurnus mizolepis. The sequence goes on from JAIFKI010000017.1 coordinate 35,243,070, forward strand.
TCTATAGGGGTGCGCGGGGCAAAAACCAACGTGCGGGTTAGTTGTAACACAGATTTTGTTTAAATTGTTGCACATTATTGAGCATTTTGATTCTCTGGTATTTTTTTCACACTGCCAAAAGACGATCTCCCGCAAATTATTGGAAATGTATAATGTTTTTCCAGAGAGAGATATTGATGAACAAGAGTTTGGTGGCATGTAAGTAACTTTTTTCATAATTTTTTTTTCTTTTGGTTTCTAAGTTGGGTGTGTAAGATACTAAATCCAATGCTATGTCAAATTAATCAGTGTCTTGTTGACTAAAACATAGCATCTTTTTGAAATATGTCTGCAGCTCTTAGCAACTTTTTTGGTGGGCTTGAAAATATTTTGACCCAGCGGGGTTAATTGTAACGCTGTGTTACAACTAACCCCTCAGCACTTACGATATGAAAACCATTAACGTTAGCGTAATTCTTGCCGTTGTTTTAAATAGGCTACACACGAATGATTGCTGGCTGCCAACTAAATAAATGTGCCTGTCTTATCAAAAATCGTGTGTCAAATTTATTTTTATTCATATCTTTAAAATTGATTGAATAAGGTCACGTCAAAGATTGAAATCATAATGAAATGAATGGCTCAAATCAGACTTTGATGCTCATTATCTCAGAATTAGATTTTGAAGCTGTAGTATTGTTATTACAGACGGGATTACATATCAAATTTATTATAATAAAATAAAATATTTAGACATTTGTATCCATGTATAATTGAACTATTGTTAGAAAAGGGCTGGATGAATAAATACAGTCTGGATACCTGTATATTATAGACAGATAAACAATATCCACTTCAAGTATATAGACAAAATAGTATTTAAATATTTGCCTGCAAACTTAATTTTTAGCAAGTGTTACAACTAACCCCCGCTTGTTACTATTAACCCCACCTATGGGGTAAGTTGTAACGTTTGCACTTCTGTCACGTTTGGTGTAATTGTCCAAGAATGGTAAGTACTAGAAACAAACTTTAAATGTTAATTTGTAGCAGAGATGTGTGTGTTGTTTATGTAAAAATATTTAAATTCAAATATTTTTTGAATGATTGAGCCAAAACCAAAAAGCGTAAGGTTGTGCCCCGCTCTCCCCTACACTAAAAAAACATGGTTACTACACTTTTACCACAATAAAACCATGGTTAATTTTCGTAAGGGTCAGAGCCGGCGCCAGACCATAACTAACAGGGGGGCACTTGGCTTCCAACGGGGGGGCACGCAATAGCAACAATAACTTGCAAAAACAAGGCATTAAAACAACAAATACAGCAAGCACACACTCATACAACTGGTACAGACTGTCAGCTCATTTTCCGTATAAAGTGCAAAAGACCACAAACTATGCACAAAACTATTGAACTTCGACCGCGGCTGAGCTACGCTGCGCTTGCGCAACAACAAACCGCCCTCGCGCGGCGCAAGCCATTGAAATGAATGGGTTTCATAGCGCAGCGAACACCGCGTCCTAGCTTTAAAAAAGGCGCTTTACCATAATCACGTCGTAATGCTGTTAACGGTCTATAGCCACACTTCACATTTAAGCTTACGTAATTTAAAACAACGCTAACTTACCTTTAAAATAGCTGAAGACGGCGTGAAAGAACATTAAACTTCCTTAAAACAGTGTCCTGTAGATTTGTAAATTCCACCTCGACCTCTAATCTCTGAGTTTGAGCCGGTCTGTGTTTGCATGAAGATGAAGCAGGTGGTGCTGGTTCGTTCTAAATGTTCTAATATTCATATTTTACACGATCCATAAATTGCCGCGAAAAAACACGTTGCTAGTGTCAAGTCACAAATATGCTAAAGACGTAAGACGAGTGAGACGCGGCAATACATCAAATCAGAGAAACTGGTCTATTTTAATTAAAGAAAACATATATCAACTATATTTTCCTCATTTGATTACATTACAAGTCATGAAACATTCAATGTTTAATTTATTTTAATTATTCTTGATATATATTAAAGTAATAAAAAACTTTGTAGGGGGGGCACAACAACCTGTTCGGGGGGGCACTGCCCGCGAATGCCCCCCCTTGACGCCGGCCCTGGTAAGGGTTCGATGTGTTTGAATGATCTCCCTGTGTCAAGATGTATGTTACTCCGGTTTCCTCCCACAGTCCAAAGACATGCAGTTTGGGATTGGAGATGCCAAATTGTCCTTCTCCAGCTTGGGTGTGTGTAGATCAATTTGTGTATGTGTAGATTAAGTTCTTTCCATGAAAATAGCCATAGATGCTGAAATGGCATTAAGCAACAGCATTCCTTTCATTTTCATCCCAATGTGGGAATGCCAGCATATATGCAAAAGTTTCATTGTTTGCCGAGTTCAAGTTTGGTGAACTCCGACCTGCAAATCCGTGTAGCTAAGGGACGTTTGACCAAGGCAGGATCTAAATGTCACATACTGATCTCTTGGCTCAACACAATGAATGACTTCAAAGCTGCAATTGGAATTGATAGTTAGGGGGGGGGATAAATCGGTAGAAATTTGTCAATTTGTCATTTTGGACTATCATTTTTTATGTTATAAATATATTAAATGCCATAGAGTTTTCATAATTAATCACAAAAAAACATATACATCCATAAAAAATAAGATAAAAACGAGGTTATGCGCCCACGCCACGTTGCTGTGCGCGTGTTCATGAAAACTTAACATTTGTACACGTATTTAAGCACCGCAGTTTTTAAAACAAGTTATTTTAATCCATTAAACACAAACAACAGTGCTAAATGCGTGCACTGTTTTTGTGTGCGAGGAACGCGCAAGTCGCGCATCCGCTGCTCATTAAGCTCGTGAGCATTTTTGCCGTCTTGTTTGCCTTAAATACATATACACGTAAAAAATCCCGTCTTTGCAACTATCCTCATAAACTCGACCATTTAGGGCTTAAGAGAAAGTAAATGCATGAAAAAAAATATAAAAGCATATAGTTTACCTAATTTTGCTCATGTCTGTAACTCATGTTTTTCTGAAAGTCTCTCACTGCTCTTGACTAAATCACTTTTCTACCTTTAATAATATATATATATATATATATATATAAATAATATACATTATAATTTAGTGTCATTCTTTCATCACTGACTGTTTATCTTCAGTGAGCTTGAATTTTGTTTGTTTTTATCTTATTTTTTATGCATGTATACGGTTTTTTTTGTGATTAATTATGAAAACTGTATGGCATTTAATATTTTTATAATTTTATAACTTATTTAAAATAAAAACCCTCTACCGTGGTCCGTGATACATATCGTTATCATGACATAAAATGAATCATACCATGATAGAAAATTTTGTTCATATCGCCCACCCCTATTGATAGTATGTGTTTTTTTTTTTGCTATTTTGTAATGTAAATACAGAAGCGATGTGACATCACATCCTGTTGTCTGGTCTGAAATAATTTCTTATTTCCAAGTCTTATGTTGTTGTTTTTAGGCATCACCTCTGTTTCTTCATGATGGGATGTGTGTGGGGACCCCAGTAACAGGTCTGATTGGAAAACATGTTGCCCCCGGCAACCAATCCATCGCTAGCGCCACGGAGGCTGTTACCGTGGCAACTTAAAGGGGCAGAAGATTTAAATGGGATCATTCGGTCTGTGGAGTGATTGTGTTTGTACTGTAGAAATATAGAAATTAATTACAGCATTTAGTTGAGATGGGAAAAACAGATGCCCACATGTAACAGGCACACACTGATCTGTGAATGTAAATGACGAATGGTGTCAGCTTATTAAGTATACAAAACAAAACAGATGAACTATTCCGACCTGGAATGAACAGCAGAACGTAATGAGACGTTAAACAATCAGACTTAATAAAATGCTGTAGTTATTTAATCCCCATTATTATTTCATTACAGTTTTTCTCAGTTTCTTTGAAAATCTGTGTTTAATGGAGCTGAGATTATTACACTTTCATTAGCTGTTTAAAGTATTTACAAATTAGGCAAATATTTAATAATCCCCAAGGAGTTGTGAATGTGGAAGGCTTTATAAACGATGGGCGTCCAATTTTGCAGAAATACGCTATCTAGGTCTGATTATAGCATCTTACAATTCCCCCCTACACTCTGTCTGTCATATAGTATTTTGAAATACAGACGGTGTCAAAAGAGCGAAGGATTGATTAAAAAATGAGAGCATTTGTGTGTTGGTGGTTTTATTGTGTGTGTATATTGGCTGTGTTTGAGGACAGCTGTCCCTGTGTGTCCAAAACGCAGGCGTTCTGCAGATTACCTCGCTGAGCCAGTTCTGGATGCTTACTGGAATGAGATTAACAGCTGTGTGTGTGTGTGTGTGTGTGTGTGTGTGTGTGTGTGTGTGTGTGTTAGAGAGAGAAAGAGAGAGAGAAAACCAGAGATGTGGACAGACAGCTAAGCAGGCTCTGTTGTTTTATTAGTCTATACTGGTCCCCTACAATTTTTGCATGTGCACCCACATGGGTAACCCTGGAGACAGGCTCGTCTCTGCTGCACTGTAACCATGACAACCGCATCCAGGACATAAATGTGTTTATGATGATGTATCCTCAGCACACACGCACACATTTAGGAGTGTGAACTAAAACATAGATGACAAAAGTGTACAACAAATATCCTGAACTAGGAGTTGAACCTTGGCTGTCATGAGGAAAAACAGAAATCTTTATCACCAGAGTCGAGTCCAATTTGAGTAAAGACCAGAGATCGAGTATCGACTCTGAGTCCAGACCAAAGCTGGATGTGGACTCAGTCTTGACTCGAAACTCGATCTCTGGTGTTGTTCTTGAATCAGACTGGAGTTGGACTCGACTACTACATTGCTCATCGCTGACTATACTGAAACGTGCCGTGCTGACAAAGTTGTACAAATTCTTCTTTTTCTTGCAATATTACAAAGGAACCTGTTAAGGTTAGTTTGTAATTCAAGCCTGTCATGACATATCAGACATCACAGTTTTTTCTTCTATGTTGTCACTTCTCTCGTTCAGAGATCATATAGTAGATGAAAGCACTTGAGTCAGTCTGTTTCTTTCTGTGTGCGATGTGGCACAAATACGGCTGTTGTAGGAAAAATGATCAAACATTTATGAGCGAGGGATGAGGGGGAGGCAGGAAAGAGTGAAATCGAGTATCTGGGGGAAAAGCAGGAATGTAGGTCAGGGACTGCTTCAGCGTATCGCTCTTGCTTACATTTCATCAAACAGGCACTAGAAGTCCATGAAAAAATAACAAAACTTAATGAAATGCATGCAGGATGTGTATATAGCATTGTTTTCCAATGAGCTGCGCTTAAAGTATTAGTATATTATTTCACAGTGATGTAATTAACTTTATATTAGATTGTTATGGCCATTATTCACCAGCTCTGTATCTGTCACCGATACTTTTCTGTTTTTTTGTCTGACAATGTCTTTGCTAAACCCCTCATTCCTTTAACTTTTCTTCTGTTTGTTTTGTCTTTCTTTTCCTCTCATTTTATTATCTTCCCTACGGCTGTTGTTTTTTCTTTCTCTCTTTAAATCTTCCACCTAAAACAAACCTTCAAAATTATCATGAAAATTCCCGTTTCTGACTGCTGACAGGGTCATCGTTTGTTTTTCTACCTTTCTTTATCTCTCACATATACAGCATGTCTTTGTTAAAACCTAGTGAGCTGTCTATGGAGCATTTGGTGTTTTATAAATGCCTTCTTTTTAATGCAGTTGTCAAGTCTCTTTTTGGTCACTTCAGTTGCAGCTCTTTATATAGGCAGTAGACTGCATTAAGGGGACATTTCATGAAAATCTGACTTTTTCCATGTTTAAGTGCTATAATTGGTTCCCCAGGGGTTCCCACGGGTCCTTGAAATCCTTGAAAGTTTATGAATTTGGGTAAAAACAATCAAGGCCCTAGGAAGTTTTTGAAAATATACATACATACAGGTCATTGAAAGTGCTTGAATCTATTTCATCCCAGAAGTTTTCTGGAAAAAAATCCATATTATTTCCTGTGTAGTGTAGAATAATATCATAAAAATTTTAGACTTTTAAGTACACGTGCAAGACTATTCGCTTTAAATGCTTATATCTTCTGTATGCGAATGTTGATTCATACCAAAATGCTTTTTTGCACAGTTGTGTTTGACACATGAAAATGTCTCGGGTAACGTATGTATCTGTTGATCCCTGAGAATGGAACGAGACGCTGTGTCTCTCTTGCAATGCTTCCTGCGTCCCTGTAACGCCATCTTTGGGAATATTTCAGATAGCGATATACCTCCTGGCTCCCACGTCCCTTATGTCTTTGTCGTTAAGCCTCACCATTGGTTAAATTTGATATACACATTCAGACGCACTTACCACTTGACCTCAAAAGGGAACTGTAACAAAGTATCTTATAAGGTAACACGATGTAACCTTGTCTCACTTGAAATGTTTCCCCACATTTAGTCCTTGAATTTGAGGGTATTAGACCTGGAAAGTCCTTGAAAGGTCCTTGAATTTAAAGTTAGCCAAGGTGTGGGAACCCTGGTTTGGGAACTGACAGTACTTTTAAAGAGTAATACCTGGTTTAACAACCTGTAGCAATTCCTACCAAAAATTATAGTGGTTGGCTTATAGCTGAAGTGTCCCCACATTTAGTCCTTGAATTTGAGGCTATTGGACCTGGAAAGTCCTTGAAAGGTCCTAGAATTTGAAGTTAACTAAAGTGTGGGAATCCTGAACTTAGAAAATGTGAAAAAGATCAACCCAGTAACTTAGTTTTGGTAAACCATTCTATGCAAGCATGTGAAAAAATAGGAAATTGAAATTTGGCTCCCCTTGTGATGTCAGAAGGGGATAATACCGCCCCTTAATCTGCACTATCCAACCACAGCACTGCAATTTAATGCAGATCAGCTCATTTGCATTTTAAAGGACACACTCAAAAATGGCACATTTTTGCTCGCATCTACAAAGTGGAAGTTCAATAATAAATGATCTATATGGTATTTTGAGCTAAAACTTCACATACGTACTCTGCGGACACCAAACATTTATTTGACATCTTAAAAAAGTCTTGTGAAATGTCTCCTTTAATACACTGTGTGTGTTGTATTTGCTGGGGTCTTTATGAGAGTTTCTGATGTTGTGCCATGTTTGCAGGTGTTGCACGGGCCGTTTTATCCTTTGATCACCTCACCACACGCTTCACGTGAGACGCTTACTATGAGTTTCCTTCAGTGGCTTGTAAAAACAGTGTTGTTTGAACTGAATTTAATTCTCTGAATTAGGGCTGTTTTAGATTTACATACTCTACATATTTTAGCACAGGATTAGTACGCAACAGATTAGTCTAATCTACTGTAATCTATTGTGTTGTTGTCTATTATGTTGCTTTCTGCAATCGTAATACAGGACAGATAGAAATAAATGCTGACTCAATTTTTAAAGTTAAAGCTCACATAACACACGCTGTTTCTGCTTATCTCATGTTAACCTTGAGTACCTATAGAGTAGGATTACATCTTTCATATATAGTTTTAAGTTTTTTACCACTGCATGTTTTTTGACACTTTGCCTATGTTTAGCTGGAGGAATTCAACTCTTAAATCGTGTATATGGATGCTCCAGGTTTTATGCATACAACGACGCTATAGAAGAACCCATTCTTTTTGACATTTTCATAGTCTAAAGTACCTTTTTTTCAAACAGATTAATTAGGTAAAAATGGTTCTTCTGTGGCATCACAAAGCACCTTTACTTTTAAAGAGCACCTATTTTGTTGCTAAAAAAATATTATTTTGTGTATTTTGTATAATACAATGTGTTTGCGTGGTTTATGGTTAAAAAAACACATTATTTTCCACATACCGTACATTTTTGTAGCTCCAGATTTCACTCTCTTCCTGAAACACACAGATTTGAAAAGCGCTGTGTCCCTGATTGGCCAGTTAATCTGTACGTTGGGATTGGCCTGAATACCTCTGATGTCAGCAGGAAATGTGACGCTTCTGACTATGTTTAAAAGATTCGGTTGCTAATAGGAGTTAACTTAGAGGCTGTGAGTCCAAAGTGGGAGAAATTATGATAATGTCAGTGTGTCTACATCACCAATCCAAGGAAGTAAATTGTTGCCTACAATCTGTGTGTTTGTTGTTTTCCAAGAAAAAAGATTTGGGTTGGAGATGACAACTCGCGTCATTGTTTACTTTAAAAACGTGAATCGGACAACAGGTGCTCTTTAGGAGTGTACCTGGAGTCCTTCATTAATTCATTATGTATTTATTAATGGGATAGTTCAGCTAAAAATGAAAATTACCCCATAATTTACTTAACCCCAAGCCATGTTTGGTTATTTTTTTGAAACACAATCTGAGTTATATTAGAAAAGGTCCTGGCTGTTCCAAGCTTTATAATGGTAGTAAATGGTGCCCAAAAAAGTCCATTCATCCTTTGCAGAAGTAATCCCCATGGCTCCAGAGGGTAATAAAGTCATTTTAAGGGCAATATATGTGAATCTGAAAGAAAAATTTCAATAATGACTGACACACGTTCACGAGAGTGCATTTACAGCCCTGTGGATTGCTTCTGTGAAGGATAAATGGACTGTTTGGGCTCAAATCAGAAGCATCATTTACTACCATTATAAAGCTTCAAACAGCCAGGATGCTTTCTGCAGCAGGCACTTATTTTGACAAGACACGTGATGCACATAAGATGCGCCAAACACAAATTTTAAAATTATGAACCACACAAATGATGGGCTACATACATGTGATGAACTTCGCATTGTGCGCCCTCGAAAAAAAGTCACCGACCGCCACTGAATTTAACCTATGCTGGGTAGTTTCAACCCAAAATGCTTGATTCTTTTAACCCATTGTTGGGTCAAATATAAACATTTTCTTCATTCATTTAACCCAACGGCTGGGTTCGTCCCTTATTTTTTTTTAATAACCCAGCGTTTTTAAGAGTTTAGAAAGAATTCAGTATATGTATGTTTACTAATGGTTTCTTTACTTTGGTATTTTTTAAATGGTCTCTCCCTCCCTCCCTCTGTCAACCCTCTTACTTTGTCTGGCATTGAATCCTGGTTAATCCATTTGTATGTTTTCACTTACACATCAAGTGGACGCTGGGGTTACTGTAGTGTAGTCTAAGCCCCCCTGTCTGTAGCTCAGACACGCAGTCTAACTCTGACCTAAATATGAGCTCAAATCGCTAGACTAACAGAAATTATCATGCTAAGAGAAATGGGTCACATTTCGGCCCATCGCTCGATTGGATTTGACCACACAGACTGAATCTGCACCGGCCAGCAGAGTCTTTCTGCTTAACCACTCGTCACTGATGATGTCTGACCTTCATAAACACATTACAGGTCATTTTTACACTCCGGGGAAATATTTCTTTAACTACCAATACATCTTATTTCTAAAGCTATTAAATAAAATATAAATTGTAAACATGATTCTGATTCTGTGTCATCCTGTAAAACACTGCAATGTTACTGTCGGTTCATACCAGACGCGTTTGAGGCGTCAAATTCGCGTCTACTGGGCGTAGTTGGACGCTTGAACATTTTGAGTGTACTTGCTTCAAATTCTAGTCATCGAGACATTCCCGCGGAAATTTGCGTCATGGGAGGGGATTCTGCAACTCAGCTCGCTTCCTGTAATCACGCCACTACTAGAGCAAGCCTCTGATTGGTTAACGCACCGCGTTTTTCTGCCAAAGTTCAAAATTTTTCAACTTGCGCGTTTCCTGCGGCAACACTCAATTCGTGCCATTTGCTCAAACTAGATGCTAAACACCTCATTCGCACCACGAGACCTCCAGACGCGAATAAACGCGTCTTTAAATTGACTTAACCTTGAAATCACTTTACCGCGGCTGGTGTGAACGCTGCATTAGGCTGAATATTTCCTAATATTTCCATTTATCCTAAGTCCAAGGTGATAGCTTTTTGATGATTAAACTTTACCACCATTAAGAAAGTCTTTGGTTTGCTGTCATCGTCCAAAGTGGCAATTAATATGTTTTACGTTATTTTTACAACCAATAAAACACTTAAAAGCTTTTATGTGCATAAATAGCAGTAATAATATCCGTATGCAATATTTATGAATTCATTATCTCCGCCTTGCAGATGATTAAATGGTCAATAAATATCATATACTGCTGGCTCTCGCTGGAGGATAGACGTGAGCCATATACTATTTAGACCCAAGAGATTTTGGGATGGAGGTCTTTAAACGTGGTCTAGAAACACCTGCCCACAAACCTAGAATTTTGGCTGTGAGTTGTGCACACACTGCCATTGTGTTTATTTAATGAAATGTTATAACATAATGAAAATAACTAGATTAGTTTAAATAAGATTTCTCCGAGGTGATGAGGGTCTAATAGCTGCCGAGCAGGATAAAGGATGTGGCGTTTATAATGAAATCGATCTGTCTTATTTAATGTCATTCTGGAGTGGTAGTATTTCAGAGCGTCTCCCTGGGACGGCAGGGTTGTACAGAGCATTATAGATTAAGCATTACTATACATCACTCATAATCATGCTGTAGTCGATAGATACCCTATGTTAGAAAGATGGATGGATGCCATTTCCAATATTCAGTAAATGTTATCGAATTTTCTGGACACACACCATCAACGTATTATTTTCTCTCAATCTCATTCCCCCTGTATTATTTCTGAAGCAACTGTATTGTTTCAAAACCTGGGCGTTCTTGGTTCTGTCTGATCCTGTATTTTGCACAGACTTTATATGCAAATTAAGTTTACGGCCTCTTATGTCACCACTTTTGGCTTGGTTTTCTAAAGCCCTTTTCACACACAGATTCCAGAGAATACACAGATAATGTGTCCCGGATTTGAACTGGGATTGTTTGATTTTGGTTTAGTCACACTGCCAGTGTTTTTTTGGAATCCGTGCATGTGCATCTGTGCATAAATACACGTGACATCAAGATGTGATGTGTAATGTAATTATAATCGTGTAGTTGGTGGTTTTTCCGCTGTGTCTTAAGTTTGCTTATGATCTCCAATTTTTCTCTTGAAAAACCACGCTTCTACTTTGATCATAAACTAGCGCTTAGCGTCCCATTAAAAAAATGCCATCTTTTAAAATGGCAAACGATCTTACTGTAGCTTTAGTGTGGTGTCTGCTAAATTCCAGTTTGCAGACATTTTTGAAACTCCTTGTCAAAGTGCTGAATGATTACTATGTTGTTGCGATGACACATGCATCATCTCTATGGCACTTATGGCATTGTACCTTTAGTTTACACAGGACGCATTCAGGGAATTTTATTGGAATGTTACTAGATCCCGGGAGCAATCCCATGATCAATTCTAGTACGTGTTTTCCGCTCACACAAAAGGCACTTTGGCAATTCTTTAGAATCAACACGTGTGTTAGAGTGGTATTTAAATAAAGCAATATCAAAGAAATTCAAACACAAAAGAAACCACATCCAGACTATGAAGAGCAGAGGAATCTGTTACAGGGCGTTGGCAGGGTTAAATCAGTGAGTGTGTGTGATTGCATTTGCCCGTTGACAGCAGTCTAATCGATCAGTTTATAATCTTTTTAAGGCAGCTGATGAAACTTTTCATACACACTCAAAATCTGTGAATATTAATGAGACAAAGGCTACTGTCAACAGACAAAACTAGTTCGAAGCAACATTAGTGAAGACCTTAAATAGACTAGGAGACTTTCTTTAACCTAACCCTGACACAAACCTTTTGGTCTTATTATATTTTAAGCAAAATCAAAACATTTGGCCAAAAATTTGGTTTCAAAAGTCAGTTAAATTCAACAAAACTGATCGAAACCATTTTAGTGTGGGAGGGATTATAGGTTGGTCGTTATTTGCGCTGCCTACTACTGTGACATCATACCATACATTCATTTATTTCTCAGTCTGCCACAAAATTAAAATTGACCACCACCAAATTGACCTGTTTCTGTACAAACACCGGTGGCGTCAGTCGACGTGCTCCGCTGAGCCTCACTTAAGTTGCATTTAAGCATATATGTGGACGTGCGCGACGTGAATGTGCCGCCACAAACTGCAAGTCTGGAAAAAAACTGTTATGGTGTTCCTGATTCTCAACCTGTGGATGTTTTTCATCACTTAAAGGGAGTTTGGGAACTTATAGCAGAGCACAGATGACAAAAGGTTTGCTCAGGACAGCGCAAGCTAGCATGAAGGTAAAGCTAATCGTTAACATTATAGTGATGACGCTGATAGTGAAGATTCTCTCAGACCAATCAGTGATCTACAGTGTTTTCACGTCACATTTTGGTATCAGCTCAGGTCGTTTGGAACCCCAGCCGAGGTGGTACTACAAAAAAGTATCAGGTACTACGTACTGCCCAGTGGAAAAGCCCATAAAAGTAAGCTGACCCAAACCAAACCGTGGGGTACTTTGCAATGGAAAGGCGCCATAATTAGCATGACTATCTCAGACCAGTTAAAGATGTTTTTCAGCAGGGAACTTACATTTTCATTTGACACTAAAGAAATGATTAACATTCAGTGGTAAGCAGATGAAATGCATCAGTAAATCAGGAAATCATATCTGAAGTACAGCACACACAGTACTGGCTTACATACTAGAAGCTGTGACCTTTGAACTAGTCTAACTATTAATCATCGGTTGGCCTCCTTGAGTTCGTATCGGTCCACCAGCTGCGTAGCGCACACACACACACACGCACACACACACACACACACACACACACACACACACACACACACACACACACACACACACACACACACACACACACACACACACACACACACACACACACACATATATACACACAGGCATCTGTGACACATCTGCACACAATGAATCTTGGGGGCCATTTATTAAACACTGCAGACACACACACACACACACACACACACACACACACACACACACACACACACACACTACATCTTTTTTCACTTGTGTAGTTTTTCAGGGTAACATTTGCTCAGTTTTTTCTTGTGTTTTGGACATTTGTAAGATATGATTTAACATCTTGGGCCCTATCTTGCACCCAGCGCAATTGACTTTGTCAGTGACGCATGTATCATTCATATTTTCCACCGGCGCACAGCGTGTTTTTCCCTCCACAAACGCACGTTAGCAAACTAGTTAATGAACTTGCGCTCCCTGGGCGGTTCAGCGCAAAAAAAGAGGCGTATTCCTGCGCAAACCATCCCTGATGCTACTTTGCAGTTTCAAAAAACAATTGCGCCACTGACCAGAAAAAACTAGTCTAAAGTCAGTGGCGTGTTGCGCGTTGTTCATTATGCTATTTTAAGGGCGCATGCTTGACCATAATGTATAGCGTGCACAACGCGCACACACTTTGCTTATCTAATCTACACAGATGCAACAGTTATTTTTGCAAATCATAAATTGTTACAATAAAAAATAATAACACATGAGATAAGGGAAATCATAGTGGTGAGCATTGTGGTGATGGTTTTTATTTATTGTGTGGCTGCGTTAAAAAATTCTCATGCAAATAACGATTAAAATATTTTCATAAGTTTGTTGTGTGGCTGTTTTACGTTTATTTTATGTAAATAATAATTAAAATGTTTTCATAAGAAACCTTAATGTATGTGAACTTGATTTGTAAGTTTACTTTGTGGTTGGACCTTGTGTTTCTTGGGTCCGATTTCAAAGCCCCCAAACCCTTTCAGCGGTGAGGGTGGACGCAGCGATGTCCTCTGCTGGCGTCAGCTGCTGTGTAGAGGCAGATCCACCTCCCGTTACACGGCGTGCCCGATTTATGCTGGCAAGCTTGGGATTCCCCCGTGACCGTCTCCTGACATCATTGTAGCGCTTGGCGCAACGAGACTGTGGCCATTTCCTCCCACGCCTGTTTAACCGACGCTGATTTGGGCGGGTTTCTACCATCCCCATAAAAAAAACTAATTCTCTGTCTTTGACTGCTCTTACAAGAACGCCGATCTCCTCGGCTGTGAACCGCTCCTGGCGTGCGCCTGGTAAATCCGTCATAAAAATAGCAACCCGCCATGGAACTTGCGCCCTTGCGTTTAAAGGGAATGTTGGATAGCGTTCTGATTGGTTTATTTGACGTTACGCCCAAACCACACCTATGAATAAGGAACCTACTTCAGACCAACCCCTTATTGATTTGCGCCTGGCGCAAGAGTTATTTCTCCCGCCGGGAAAATAGTTACAGCGCCCAAGATCCGCCCACAGACTCACTTGCGCTTTGCGCTTTGCACTTGCGTTTCAGATCGTTAAAATAGGGCCCATTGTGTCTGAAGTCCGAAATGATGAGATGTGATGTTAAACATATAGTTTGTGGCAAAGTTTCGGCTTTAAAATGAATGACTAAATGAAATGCATTTAAAGTAATTTACAGCAGCATTTCGCTTTTTAGAAAGGAATCTTTGTGAAAGATTTAATTTGCTGATCTGATTTACTGAACAGGTCAAACTCAATATTTATCCACTAGTGAAGGCAGATATCATGGACTTCTGGGTCCTTAACGCTCCATCAGATGCTTTATGCAAACAACAAAATGTGCTAATATATACTTAAAATGAAAAATCGTGATCATCACCTTTCTGTCTATAGTGAAATCCCAGATGGTCAGAAAGTAATTCATCTTTTAACTTTTTTTAAAGGTGCAGTGTGTAGTTTTTAAAAGGATCTCTTGACAGAAATGCAAAATAAAATACAAAATTATATTATCAGAGGGATATAAATACCTTTCATAAAGAACTGTTAAATTTTTATTACCTTAGAATGAGACGTTTTTATCTACATACTGAGGGTCCCCTTACATGGAAGCCGCCATTTTGTGCCGCCATGTTTCTACCGAAGCCCTTAACGGACAAACTTTTTTATTAAGTTGTCTTCGAAGATGACATATTTGTCTGGCGGCAGCTACCGTAGCTTCTCTATGCGTTTCAAAAGCGAGGGGTGAGCAATGGACTGAGCCATTGGTTGCAATTTGCAACCTCACCACTAGATGCCGCTAAAATGTACACAGTGCACCTTTAAATATTGGTTTTTCGGGACGTCGTGAGCGTAGAGAAGGTAGTGTTCACTGGTGTTTAGAAAAATATAGCTTAAATGTGTGATATAAACAAAAACATAAAATGCTCGTTGAGATGGTCTCATATGAAGCGAGGGGAGGCACGGACCCGGAAATTAATTCCTTGCATCATGGCTTAACAAGCGGATAGCCTTGTTTACATTGTAGTGTTGTGTTACATGCTGACAAAAAGCTACAAAGCAGCTTGCATGTGGCTTTGGCATGACGTTTGTAGACATTTCATATTGAACCATACTACACCTTAGTTTGCATTTCAAGCATCTGCTTAAATAGTTTTAATATTCTTTAAAATTCTTTTGTTCATTGAAATTAAAGGGGTCCTTAAACAACTTTGATTAAAATCCCAAACTACTGTAAGAAGCAATTTTCTCTCACTATTTCAACCTAATATTGAATTTAGCTGCACATTGAACTGTTGACAGTTAGGGATAGCCATGTGATGATATCATGAGCTCCGATTGGTTGGTTTGGTTCAATATTTTGGGTGGATGAAACTTTTAAAATGTCATCACTTTAGTGGTCTGGACACCAGAGAGAGAGGCACTTAGTCTTTCTCTTGGACAGAGGTTTTAATGTACGCTGGTGGATGTTGTTGTAATTTTCCAGAGTCTCGCGAGGGAAATTACAATTCTCAGTTTCAGGATTCTTTTGTCTTTTGAATGAAGTCACGTTATTGTGATCCAGAGCGAAATCGAATCCAAGCAAATTCAGCAAACTCTTTCGGAAAGAAAGCCAAGCACAGATGGAAAAGTTTTTGGTCTAGCTCAAATCCAGGCCTTTTCTCAAAGGGCCACAAAGGTTTTCCTTGGGTCAGGAATAAAAAAATACCCGATCTCATTTTCTTAATCAAGTGTAAATGTGTGTGTCGTGTTACACATCGTAAACCTGTTTCAAAATCAAACTCAATCAAATTTGTCCAGGCATATAATCTTATAATCAAACTACACGCATGTGCGGACGTGCAATAATTTAATGCCGTCTCTTGGCCGTGTAGGTTTTGGATTTCCTCGGAGAACCTGTTGGATCGGAGAGTTCATTCCATTCCTATTTCACTTCCCCCTTGCGCTTTAACTTCAATAACTCATTCCAAATGTTATGGATCCCACTCCCAAATGTTGACTTACACACCCCGTTTGAGGCCTGGTTTGGGGTGGTGGGTTAATCAGAAGCAGGTTTGTAAGTCTTTCCACGCCCTGTACAGTTGGGTCACACTCACATAAACACACTGGACAGCGATGGAGTAATTTTAGATGGATTTCATACGCCCTTTTCATTCGAAAATGAGATAGATCGATCCTTAATGCACACACAACCAAAAACTGCTGGTACTCATGAATTTAAGGTGTTTATGTAACACATTGCTCAAATTTATATTAATATTTGAAAGTTTATATTATACACTAATAAAAACGAGACAGTTGCACTGGATTTTTTAGTATAATATTGATTTGAACAATTTTCAGAACAGTGTAAAACTGGTGTAATTTTAAATTGGTAGATTGTTAACTTTATTTACATATGCATGTGGCAGACGCTTATATCCAAAATGACTTTTTATCATTGCTCCTGTATAGCTCAGTGGTAGAGCATTGCGTTATTAGCGGAAAAGGGTTTTGGGTTCGAACCCTGGCAACATACAGATAAAATGTGACAAAGTTGCTTTGGATGCAAGCATCTGCCAAATGCATAAATATTTTATCATTATGTGCGTTCCCTGGGATTGAACTCACAAGCTTTTGTACAACTAATGTAATGCTCTACCACTGAGCTACAGGAACATATGATAATATATTAACTGTTTCCCTGCCATTGACGAGTTAACTCGCCAATTAAGAGAAAATGCTTCCCTGCCAATGACGAGTATTTCCGGCTTTCTGCAATACCACTATTATCCACCAGGTGGCAACTTATAAAACCCGTAAGTGTTGCCCTAGTGCAGGGGTTCCCAAACTTTTTTTCCTGCGCACCCCCTTCTATGTCTCAACCGGGTTTGGCGCACCCCCAATCCCCACTTCAAAAAAAACAACAAAAAAAAAACAAACGCTACAAAGATTTGTTTTTAAAGACTCATGTTTAATCATGCGCAAATAACCAGGGGCCGGTTGCAACAGCCGGACGTTGAGAAGTTGGGTGTAAGTCCTACGTTGAGCTTATCTACGTCTGACATTGTGAAAAATATTTACGCGTGTTGCACCATCTGAAGCTACGACGAGACACAGCTACGCTCAGCGTATATTTGATGCGCGCCCCCGTGTATGCGTTTAACCACTGTGATATTTAGATGCCATTCGTGTTTACTATGGTAAAAAAATTACTGCCGCCAGCTAATAGATGATATATGAGAGTTTCCTCATGTTTACCAGTGCACTCTCCTTCTAGATGCGTGCGTAATGTGCAGACCCATCATTCACGAAAGCCTTTACTGTTCGCACAAAAAGTGTATAATAGTTTGCAGATTCATTATAACAGCTCAAGTTTAAAACAAAATTAAATGAAAGCTTTTAATAAGTTCTCTACAGTGTCTATGTAAGTATTTATGTATTTTATTATATAATTCATTGGCGGTCTCTTTACCATGCATGAAAACACATTGCTCGCGTATCCTGTGCATTAGACGTGCCCATGTCTCATCACATTTCATTATTTCTATTTTTGCCATAAAAAAGTATCTCTCTTGGTCCCTCTCCTCCTTCGTGACTAACAACTTTATCATAAGACGTCCCACACTTGACAATTTCCCTGATTTCAGCTAGTTAAGCATATTTATAATATATATGGAATGAATTAAACGAGTTGGCACGCATTTAGCGGCTGCAGTGCATAACAGAAGAGCAGTGCGTAGAAAAAGACGGCAGCTGTCTTCTACGTTTCTATCAAAAACTAATTAACTATAGTTTTTTATTTAAAATAAAAGTGATTACAAAGGAAATGTTTACTGTTCATTTTTTTTATTTATTGTATGGAAATATCCCACTTAAAGAAACAGACCGCCATTACATTTTTCCTCTCACGCACCCCCTGGTGGCAGCTCGCGTACCCCTGGGGGTGCGCGCACCACACTTTGGGAATCCCTGCCCTAGTGCAAACAGGTGTATGTCCGTGAAAGTTTTGAGAATCGCTCTGCATTTGATCTCTATCAACAGAAACGCAATTATCTCAGCTTTTTGATCAAATTTGGTGTTTTTGAAGAAACCTACCCATATTTGATAGGTGATAAAATGGGAACTAATGAAGGTAGGATAAAACATGTTTTTTTTTTTGAAAGCAGAGGGTCTGTTCTTTCAATTGATATACTGGGCTCTATCTTACACCCAGCGCAATGCAGCGCAATGCGCGACGCAAGTGTCTTTTGCTAGTTTCCACCCTGCGCAATGATCATTTTCACGTTTAGCGCCACATTGTTTAAATAGCAAATGCATTTGCGCCCCCTTTTGCGCCCATGGGCGGTCTGGTCTGAAAACATGGTGTGTTCGGGCGCATTGTTTGTGGTGCGTTGCTATTTTGAGGCAACCAAAATAGCGCAATATGTTTTTGTTATTTAATGAGCACATTAGTATAAATGGGACGACAACGTGGGTTTGCTTAACACATACATGAATGCGCAGCAGCACAAACACGCTTTTAAATATGAAAGATTAAAGGATTGAATGTACAAGATTATTATTGAGTCTCTTGTATAAATTAGTCATAAATGAGGACTAATTATGAGACGTTAAAAGGTGCAAAAAGCTGCTTCACCTGTAGCTTGGTAAGAAAATAAATGTTTTGCTTTAAACAAATGCATTTGTTTTTAAATGTTTTTTTTTTTTTTAATGCTACCTCACGGATTTATTGTATATGATGACTCTGTACCTGTGGATATGGTGAGATGAGAAACATTTTTAAGTAATGCTTAAAAAAAACTCATGATGCTGTCCAAGTGCTGAAACATGAAAAAGAGCCGTTTGTAAATTCTTAATCTCCTGTTTGTTACAAATAAAATGTTTTTAGAGTACAAACCTTTTCTTAAATACTTGTTAATTATTTTTTGATGATATTGGATAGCCATACATTTAAAAAAATTAAAAGCCTGCTTTTTTACTTCCATGACTAAAAGAAAACGGGTTTTAAAGGTCTTAATAAAAAAATTACAATTTCAATACAAGTGAAAAACAACACAATTATTTAACATTAATCTTAAACTGGGGATCTTCTTCCTCCGCTTAGTTTTTCAGTTTAAAAGTCCATCATCTAAATAGGGATTAGACATAGCGTCAACGCAACTGGCTTTTAAAGGGAATGAGAGCTGAGAATCTCATTGGTTTATTGCACGTTACGCCCACAATACTCCCATTACTCATTAAAAAAAGTGCCTGCATTAAAAAGTCTTCTTCATTTCTTCTGTGCACAACATTCAGTTTGGCAATTACAAGCTGCACGGCTAGTAAATTTATAACAAGATGCAGTCCTGTCTCTATTAAGTGTGCTTTGTTTTATTTACTGTTGTTTACTAGGTTGCCAATACCACCTCCTAACAACTTGATGGCAATGCACCTAATCCGCATTTGTTTGTTTGCGTATTTTGAAAAGATTTCTTTCACGTTTGGATGGAAACGCAGCTGCAGACAGAATTGTATGCTACACCTTTTATTTGGTTTTCGGAAACTGCTCGTATGATATTGTAGGTGTGTTGCAAACACTTTCACACATACATATGAACACGTATGAAATGACTTTGCATGTGCAGAATGTGAACAGTCATGCGGGCGGCAGGAAACTGCTGAAGTGTCTGTTATCTACAGCATCAAACATACAGTATCTCTGCTGTAAAAATGCACACAGTCTGATGAACATCTGGCAAACGTGCACTTCTGCTCTCCTTCCTCCTGTCTGTCTTTCATTCATCCCTATTTTACTAGAACAGCTATTTCCTGTTTTCAATACTCTCTCTCTCTCTCTCCCCCCTCTCTCTATCTCTCTCTTCATGTCTCTCTCCCTCTTTCCCACTTTCTCTCTCTAGATTTTTGGTGTTCTGTCTAATCTGTTCTTTGCATTATTCTGTATATAATAATGTAGTTTGACTCTTGCAGGACTTCACTAAACTCAAACGGGACCATAAAATCTGAACTGGGGTCCTAAGTAGAAATTAATTCAAGGCGTAAACTTCCAGTCAAAATGAGTTTAGAATTCTTTCTTAATTTCTTTGTTTTGTTATTTTGTTCGATCTTTCTTTCATTTTTTTCTATGGTTGTTTCATACATTTTTTGTTAATTCTTAATTTTTTTCTTATGTTTCTAATATTTTTTCGTTCTTTCTCTCTTTCAATTGTTCGTTCGTTCGTTCGTTTATTTGTTCTTTCGTTCTTTTCTTCTTTCATTCTTTTCTTTATTCTTTCTGTTCTTTATTTCGTTCTTTCTCTCTTTTCTTCTTACACTCTTTTTTCTTTTGTTTTTTGGTTTATTCTTTCATTGGTTCATTCTTTTCTTCGTTCTTTTGTTCTTTCTTTCTTTCTTTTGTTCTTTCTTTCTTTTGTTCTTACTCTCGTTTCTTCATTATTTCGTTTTTTGTTCTTTCTTTTGTTTGTGTATTCTTACTTTTTATGTTCTTTCTTTCGTTCTTTCTTCTGTTCTTTCTTTTGTTTGTTTTTTCGTTCTTTCATTTGTTCTTTCGTTCTTTTCTATGTTCTTTTGTTCTTTCTTTCTTTTGTTCTTTCTTTCATTCTTTCTCCCTTTTCTTTCTTTTTTCTTTTCTTTCTATTGTTTTTCGTTCATTCTTACGTTTTTTCTTATGTTCATTCTTTTGTTGTTCCTGTCTTTCGTTCTTTCGTTAGCTATTTCTTTGTTCATTTCTTTGTTTGTTCTTTTCTTTCTTTTCTTCTTTCTTTCTTTCTTTCATTCTTTCCTATTTTCATTCGTTCTTTCATTCAAACTCTTGTTTGTTTGTTCGTTCTTTTCATCGTTCTTTCATTCGATCTTTCATTTGTTCTTTCTTTCATTCTTTCTCTCTTTTTTTCTTTTTTCGTTTTATTTTAATTGTTTTTTTTTCGTTCATTCTTATGTTTTTTTCTTATGTTCTTTCTTTTGTTCTTCCTGTCATTCGTTGTTCTTTTCTCTTCTTTGTTTGTTTTTTTCTTTCTTTTCTTTTTTCTTTCTTTCTTTCTTTCATTCTTTCTTATTTTCATTCGTTCTTTCATTCAAACATTTGTTTGTTCGTTTGTTCTTTCCTTCGTTCTTTCATTAGATCTTTTCGTTTGATCTTTCCTTCATTCTTTTCTTCGTTCTTTCTTTTTGTTCATTCGTTCTTTTGTTTGTTCTTTTCTTATTTCTTTTCTTTCTTCCTTTCTTTCTTGCATTCTTTTGTATGTTCTTTTGTTCTTTTTTGTTCTTTCGTTCGTTCTTTCTCGTTCTTTCTTTTTCTTTCTTTTTTCGTTTTTTTGTTCATTCTTACCTTTTTTCTTATGTTCTTTCTTTTGTTCTTTCTTACTTTCATTCATTCTTTCTTTTCTTTGTTCTTTTCTTTGTTCGTTCTTTTCTTTCTTGCTTTCTTTTCGTTCGTTTGTTTGTTCTTTTCTTTCTTTTCCTCTTTGTTTTTTAGTTCTTTCTTATTTTCATTCGTTCTTTCGTTTGATCTTTTGTTTGTTTGTTTTGTTTGTTTGTTTGTTTGTTTGTTTGTTCGCTCGCTCTTTTCTTCGTTAGATCTTTCATTCATTCTTTTCTTTGTTTGTTCTTTCTTTCTTTCTTTCTTTCTTTTGTTCGTTCATTCATTCTTGCTGAATGTCAGACCAGATCAGTTTTTTCATAATTTATTTTTTTTAAATGATAAAGCAGGCATTCTTTGAAACTGTTCGACCCGTATAGACAGGCCACTACAAAGTCTCTTATACTTCTGTTACAGTAAGAACAGAAGAGATAAAGAGTTGAAAGTTTTTTTTGGACATCAACATCTTTAAACCAAGTCTTCATGCTGAGCCGATACATAAACATTAGCCATTAGTTGCAAGAAAACTTCACTTCCCCGAACTTTTTGTTTGACGTCCACATTTGCATTAAAAAGCTCTGTGGGATATGAGAGATCTTCAGAAGATTCTTCTCCTCCCTGCCATTGAAGATCATCACCCCTCCCATAACAACATCATCATCTGCATTCACAATCACTGTTTTAAAACTCCCTTATTCTCTCTCACTTCATCTGTTACAATACAAAAGGGAAACACAAACTTGAACATGTTACACACCAGTCGCCCTACTCACCTGAAGAGCATTTTCAAGCACACAGACACACATGTACCACCCAGTGTGAGAACATTCTTCTGTATGCTCTCAAATTCTCTTGCTTTCAATCTTTCTCATGCTCTCGACGTCTCCAGCTGTTTCTAATACTCCACTCAGTCATGCAGGACGCTTTGGAGCTATACCATTACAGCTGTGAGTGTGTGCGTGTTTGCACTAACTATATGTTCCCATCTGGCTGAATCTCAGGGGAAGTCAAGGCACTCTTAAAGAGTTTGGCTGGGGTCTGGTCTTTAGCCACTTCATTCCTGCGTCGGTGGAGGCGCAGTAAAGCGTTTGATTGGCAGATGAAACAGATTTTTTTTATTCCTTTGGGTTTCTGTATAGAGATGATGATTCAGTTATCCATTGAGGTCAGAATCAGCCTACACCAATAAAAGAATTCAATAAATTCTTATATGCTTCAATAAAGAACCTTAAACATCCACAGATCAGTGTTCACTGTATAAATTAAATATAGATCATCCTTACTAAAAAGATAATCTGACAAGAAGAGCTAGATTTTTTTCTTTGTCTGTCATTGTTTGATTAATCTACTTTAACCCTAGTTTAAAGGAACACGCCCACATTTTGGGATTTTAGCTTATTCACCGTATCCCCCAGAGTTAAATAAGTCCATACATACCTTTCTCATCTCGGTGCGTGCTGTAACTCTGTCTGACGCAGCCCCAGCTAGCTTAGCTTAGCACAAAGACTGGAAGTAAATGGCTCCAGCTAGCAAACTGCTCCCTGTAAGTGACAAAATAATGCTAACATTTTCCTATTTATATATTTTGATTTTTATAGTCACATCGTGTACAAATAACAAGGTCATATGAGACACAGCAATATTTTAACCGTATACATACTGGGAACTATATTCTCAGAAGGCGAAGCACTGCTACATGGTTTATACTGTATTTATACAGTTAAAAGATGTCTGTGTCTCTTATTACCTTGTTATTTGTACACAGTGTGACTTTACAAATCACAACATATAAATATGAAAATGTTTGCATTATTTTGTCACTTATTGGGAGTAGTATGATAGCTGGAGCCATTCACTTCCAGTCTTTGTGATAAGCTAAGCTAGCGGGGGCTGCGTCAGACAGAGTAACAGCACGCACGGAGGTGAGAAAGGTATGTATGGACTATCTAACTCTGGGTGATACAGTGAATAAGCTAAATTCCCAAAATGTGGGCGTGTTCCTTTAAGGTGTGTTTGGTACACTTTAAGACCTAATGCATGAATCTAATATACTTTTATGAGTTTTAGTTTTGAACTGTTCACATTTACTTATGGCTTAACTGTTTACGGGGATAATCGCAGGACCGCTGTTCACCAGCCGCGGTAGAGGCGTCAAGTGGAATTTCAATGTTAAGTCAATGTAAGTGCGTTTATGTGCATCTGGAGGTCTCACGCCATGAGGCGTTTAGCGTAGCGCGGAAGACGCAAATCCGCCTCATTTGCGCACCTAGTTCGCGCACATGACGCAAATTGAACGTTGCCACGGGAAACGTGCGAGTTTGAAAATACTGTATGAAATTTAGTGGAAAATCACGCCACGTTAACCAATCAGGAGCTTGCTGTAGTAGTGAGGCGATTACAGGAAGCGAGCAGAGTCGCAGCAGGCTCTCCGGTGACGCAAATTTTTGCGTAAATGTCTCGACTAACTAGAATTTCATGCGTGAATGAAGTGAGTAAACTCAAAATGTTCAACTACGTGTGAATAACGCATGTTTTGCCTCCTCTACCGTGCTTTGTGTGAATCCAGCATTGTAGTTTTTACATCTTAGGGGCAGTTCACATATCACACCTTGCTTCCGCAAATACGTTATTTTCAATGTATACGTGCGGCAAGTGTGCTGAAATAAAGAGTGAGACGGTCATAACGTGCACGTTGTGCGAAGCCCTCTTTTTTTCAAGGTGCGTTGGCGCCGCAGCCAGTTGAAAATACTTTTTAGAATCCCATGTCGGAAAGGAGGAGGAAAGCCTTTCGTTTTAGACGCGAAATGTAAAGCAATGTAAAATCTTTAAAAGTTGATATTAGCGATAAGATGTTAATGTAAGTTTGTTAAAGGGATAGTAAGTAGGATTTACCCCCATCTAGTGGTAAAATTGTATTTTGCATTCAACCGAATAGTGCTCTCTAGCGCCTCGCTTTTCCAAATGCGTGTTGCAACTACGGTAGCCGTTATGAACTCCCTGATCTCCGTGTCCGTTTCAGCTGGTTCACGTGTTCTGAATTAAAACATTTTGTGGAAATGCGTTGGAAGGCTAGTGCTTTTTGTCCCTCTCTGCTATTATAGTTTATCAATACGGCCGAACGACATGAAAGCCTCCCTGGGCTTACCCGTTCAATGTAAGTAAAGAGAAGAAATTCTAAGCTTACAAAGAAAAGTCAGATCATTAGCAGAGGTCATTTGACACCAATGAGGACATATTTATGAATAAAGACATTGATTTTGATTAATAAAACACTTCCTCCTACTTACAGTCCCTTTAATATAAACATGCTGATTATTAAAGGATTGGTTGTATGCTGACAATGCAAGATATTTTTTTCCAGATGTCCTTGAACTTTTTTTTTTACTTTTTAAACATTTACATTTTTGCTTTTCTCAGACACTATTATTTAAATCGGCTTAGCACTTTGTTCACATTCCACTTCATTTGATCATGCAAATCTGTTATATTCAATAGGCAAGCATGCTTAAATCCAGAGCACACACGGTGCAACACAGTTATTTCCAGATGCATCAGCATCGTAGCAAGTTCAACTTACTACGGAAGAAAAGCGGCATGGCCATGTTTTGCCGTGGCCCCTCACAGTGTATTCAAGCTAAGCGTTATGTGTGTTCCCTCAGTATCAAACCCACAACCTTTTGCGCTGCTTTCAAAATGCTTTACCAGTTGAGCTAAAGAACCATCAGTTGGAACATAAATTTACATTGGACTAAAACACGAAAATGTTTACTGTCAGAGTAAAACAACATGCACTGATTTACTGCTCCCAGAACCATCTTGGATTTCACCATGAGGAAAACACATGCCACTGTGTTTAGCTGTGAATGAGATCTGTTTTGTTATCTGTGTGAATCATATAGTCAAAAATCTTCTAAACACATACCAGTCAGAAAGACAGACCGATAAGAATGTGCTGTTGTGGCGTTTCATGTGGCCTGCAAATATGTTTTGTGGTGTTGTTCTCATTCCGGAGTCGTCTGGAAGCTGCCAAATGGGGTCACGAGTGAATCACACATGGAACATTCTACAAGTGTGGGTGAAGATGGTTTAAATAGTTTGAAATTAATCATTTGAAGAGGTGTAAATTGTGTCCTCACGGGGCTTTTGTGGTGAACGTTTGCGTTCCCCCTAGATAAGTAAATGACTTTTCTGCTCGGTATGAGAAGACTTCTGCTGTGGTTACAGGGTACAGTAGTGACCCGCCGTGTCTTTGAATTTGCTAGATAAAACATTTGCTATTTCTCGGAGTGTTTGTTTTGATGCGGGTTCATTAAAGGTTACAAACCTGAACATTACTGGTGGATATTCTTTTTAGTTCATGCTTGTGTGAATGTTGCAGATAAACTGTCAGGAATGATCGTGTTCGGCCGAGGTATGTTAAGAACTTGTTGTTTAGAGTAAGCACAGTGGTGACAGTGATGAATAATCAAAATACATACGTGTTTTATTAAAATTATACCGCAAGGACAGCTTAAGTTGCTAGGCATGCTGCGCATTTGCACGCATGTACCTATAAACAAAATGGCACAAATCTACTTTAATGTACAGTATGGTTTTTTTTGTGACATCTAGTGGTGATTTTGCGAATTGCAACCAACCCAAATTTCGCCACAGGACAAACATATCATCGTCTGAGGGGGTCGCACACCGGACGCACAGCTCAGCACCACGCAGCACTGTGTTTAGTCACATCTAGGACAACTCGGAGGTATCGTTCACTGTAAGTGCACATTAACTCTTTCGCCGCCATTGACGAGATATCTTGTCAATCAAGAGAAAATGCCTCGAGATTTTCCGTCTTTCCGCAATACCGCTATTATCCACCAGGTGGCTTCCGCAACTTTTTAAACCCGGAAGTATTGCCCTATGGCAAGCGGCTGCATGTCCGTGTCTGTTTTAAAGATCGCTCTGAATGGGATCTCTATGAAAAGTCTGTCACAAAAATGGAATTATCTCTGCTTTTTGCTCAAAATGTGGTGTTTTTGCAGAAACCTACCCATATTCAAAAGCTGATTACAAAAGAACCACTGAAGGTAGGATGAAACACTTTTTTTTGTTTGAAAGCAGAGGGTCTGTTCTTTCATTTCGTATATATTTAAAGAAGAACATTTTCTGGAAGGCGTTAAACTTTGGTGAAAATCATGAAAAACGCTGGCGCTGGCTGGCAACTTTTTTTTAAAACGCTGGCGGTGAAAGAGTTAAGACTATGTAGGGACGAAATGTTTGTTCATTTCTGTAGAAACATGGCCGCGACTTTAAAGTAAGGATGTACATAAAAACAGCTCACTTTCTAAAGTAATAAAAACTATGTAAACTGATAATATAGTTCTGTATATTATATTGCATTTCTGTCAAGAGATCTTTTTAAAAGGTTACACATCGCACTTTTAACAAAGACAAGCTGGTTTTCATTTTTGTTCGCTTTGTAACTTTTAAAAATTTCACGTCAAACCGAAATGAAAAGCCTCTAGTGGACATTCGGTTGAAGATGTACCAGAAGAAACCTATTTCAAGTTATGCAGAAATGTAGGCGAAGTTACGCATAATGAGAGTGTACTCTAGTTGATTTTAAAAGATTAAGCAAACAGACTACTAAATAACATGTAGGTGCAACATAACTTCTATTCAAATGCAACAATTAAAATAGAACCACGTCATTTCTGTCCCCTATACTATGCCAAACTCATATAAAAACAAAAAGTTTGTTTTTTAAGCATATTTCTAATAGTTAACAGTCTCACTAGTGCAGTCAGTGAATTGTGTGTCCTCAGATTAAACCAGTAACCTTAACTTTAGCTGTCAAAAATCTAAACCACAAAGATACGATCAGTTCTTCTGCTTTAATAAACTGCTCAAAGAGCCGAGAGGAAATAAGTAAAACATTTTTAAAACTTCCTGAAGACCTTTGTTTCGACCTTTAAATAGAGTTCAGACTTCCACCAGACCTTGTGATGTGAAGTAAAACTTCCTCTTGTGGTCTGCTGGAGGTGTTTTACTGTTTGTGATGATGACATTGTTGCTTATTAAAACCACTGCATCTGTAACATCTGATTCATAATTAAATTACCATTACCATGTTACATCACACACAAGATGAGAGAAAGTCATTGTGTTGTACGCATGACTTATGAATCCAAATTAGATTGTATTGTTCTGTGTGTGTGTGTGTGTGCGCGCGCGCACATGCATTTTGACTTGCACTCTAAAAATGCTGGGTTATTTTCAACCCAATGTTGGGTCATAAAGGGACAAACCCAGTTGTTGGTTTACATTTACTCAGATTTTTTTATATTATTAAAGCATCCTAGCATATGCTAAATTACAACCTAACGTGCTAGGTTCGTCCACGTTTGACCCAACACTGGGTTGAAAATAACCCAGCATTTTTTTGTGTAACTTTAAAGGGAACATTTCATGAAAATCAGGGGCCTCATTTATCAACAGTGCGTAGAAAATGTTCTATATTTGTACCTACGAATGAAATTTAGAATGTGCCTAAGTACAAAAAAATCTGGATTTATCAAACGTGCGCACGGGGTTCGTACGCACATCAGTAAGTAATCCTTGATGATAAATCCCACTTGTTCTTAAGCACCATGCTCGTGCACGTTCATGGTCATTTGCATTCCGAAACGCCTCCAATGAACCATATATGGTGACAACACCTCCCGTTATAAGTCACGTGGTTGTGCTTTTTCCCTCATTGCAATAATGGCAAAGAGAGCGAACAAGAGGAACTTTACAGATACAGAAATTGAGTTACTGGTGGATGAGGTTAATAACACATCTGTTTGGTTCACTTAGTACGGGAGGAATGACTAACAAAAGAAAACCAATCTGCATGGGAACATGTCACCAGTGAGTTTAATTCCGTTGGGTATGAGAACACTTCTAGAAATAAAAAAGTGGTTTAACATAAAATTATCAGCCAAAAAAAAAAAAAAAAACGCGTCACAGCACACCGACGTGAAATCTATAGGAGGACAGACAATGACAGAACTGGACAGCGGCATAACCAGCATCATCGGCGCGATCTCTGAAAACGCGCTCCCGGCGGAATGGATGATTTGCCAAGTCTTCCAATAATGCAAGATAAGCCACTGTGTCAAGCATTTGACGGAGCTTTCTAATATAGGGTTAGACACTAATTTCATTAATTAACTTCAACACTGATTTGCAGTTACTTTATTAACAGTAATCATTTTTAACACCTTGGGGTGGATAATAAATAGGCAAAGTGTTCTTTTAACGCTGGGGATGGACGGTCCTGTGTAGTATCGCTATTCTACCACTAGATGCTCTGCGTACGCATACTCCGAGGTGTGCGTATATTTACACACATTTCTACGTATAAGTGCAATTTGATAAATTCCACACTTTGCGTAAAACTGTTCCTACGCACACTTTACGCACACTTCTGTGCGTACGAACGCTTGATAAATGAGGCCCCTGGCTTTTTCCATGTTTAAGTGCTATAATTGGGTCCACAGTCCTTTTATCAACCTAGAAAATGTGAATAAGTTCAATTCAATTTTATTTATATAGCTTTTTTCACAATTGTTAATTGTTTCAAAGCAGCTTTACATGAATATATGTTGGGGAAAACACAGAATAATGTAACATATACAAGTGCTAATTTAAGCCAATGTTGGCTGACTCTCCCGGGGATAAAGAAAACCCCTAGGAGACAACCCTGTGGGAAAACTAGGACGGCAAAAACCCTTGAGAGAGATACATATATATTTATACATATAAACACGATAGGGATAGGAAACGGGTAAGCTGATTAAACTGGTTCAGCCGGTGGTCGTTGGTCGCATATCGGCTGGGCATCACGTTAAAGACAGCCGGTAGATCAGTGGTGTGATGACCTTCACAGCAGCAAGAACTGGGTCTGTTTGTCTCATTGTCGTCGGGGTCGAGGACGAGACGGGGAGAGAGAAACAGAATCCTTTTAGCGTAGGGGCCATTTGCATGCAATGCAAGTATCATACAGTATGGTGGTTTAAAATCCGCTCGGTTCCAGACAGGCTACCTATTGCGGCATAAGTATATTACCCAGATGAGTTATGAAAATGCTTTGTTCTGGACAAACTAGCTATTGCGGGATAGGTACATTTATTTGACATTTTATGTGAATGCTTTGTTAAAGAATGTCTTAAGTCTAGACTGAGTGATCAACCCAGTAACTTAGTTTTGATAAACCATTCTCCACAAGCATGTGAAAAAATAGGTCATTGAAATTTGGCTCCCCTGTTGATGTCAGAAGGGGATAATACTGCGCCTTAATCTGCACTATCCAACCACCGCACTGCCATTTAGTGCAGAGATCAGCTCATTTGCATGTTAAATGACAACACTTTTTGTTCACACCTACAAAGTGACAATTTTAACATGTTATAATAAATGATCTATATGGTATTTTGAGCTAAAACTTCACATGTTTACTCTGGGGACATCTTAAAAACATCTTGTGAAATGTCACCCTTTAAAAAATGCTGAGTTATTTTCAATCCAGCGTTGGTCAAAAAGGGACAAGCCCAGCCCGCTGGGTTGAAATTTAACCCATTCTGGTTTGTTTAAACATAAAATGCTGGGATGTTTTAACCCATTGTTGGGTCAAATATAAAAAAATCCTATAATATAATTTTAACCCAGCTCCATTTTTGACCAAACGCTCAGTTAAAAAATATCCCTGCATGTTTTAGAGTGCAGTGTAAAACTGTAGTGCTAAACCATGGGCGGAAATCCCGGGGGGGTCGGGGGGGACAGGACCCCCCCTATCTGAGGGTTGTCCCCCCTAAATTATCATTAGAATATGTGTATTGAAAATAATTTAATGATTTATAATACTTAAACTAGTTGTGTAAGAAGTGAAACAATACAAATGCAAACGGAGCAACAACAAAAAAACGTTTTAAATATTTGGATTCCCCCTCCCTTGCCTCACAGTGGTTTGGTCCACTGCCCACGCCCCTTTTACCTCACCACCACACATTCCGGTGGTAGAGAAGTGTACGGAGCCGACGCGTTAATAAGCTATATACAATACAACGTTTCCCATCACTTATCAGTTTATCCTCATATGTTTTAAAACTGGACTATTTTGACATATAAACATGAACATATTTCGTTTTCTGAGAACAGAAGCAGATAAACGATCAAGAAAACATTTTTATGCATTCATGCAGAGGTGAGGCAGAGCTGAAAGTAACAAATTACATTTACTCACCTTGCTGTAACTGAGTTTTTTGTGTACTTTTACTTTGAGTAGTTTTTAAAATCTGTACTTTACTTTTACTTAAGTATGTTTAAAGTATTGTTGGTTACTTCGCTACATGTTAAATCATATCCGTTACTGAGTAAAAATAAATAAAAAAGTAAGGTGATAAAGACGCGCCACGGTCGGATGATTGATTGATGGGCGGGGGAACGCGCAAAAAGAACCATGGAGAGGGACGAGACAGGCGCAGGCTAATGCAGACCCTCAATTCAATTCTTACGAAAGAAACCCCTGGCCATTGACGCAAAGCGATTGTTTCATTCAGGTAGGGTTCATGCTCTTGAGTACGGAGTTTGAGAATTGCCGACCGTGTTTAACCGCTAATTTGCACGATGCATTTTTAATACATGCGCATTATCTTCCGAGGTCTAGCAGCTTCGCGTCAAGTCAAACAACTTGAGAACGTCCTCGAGAATGCGCAGATCATTAGACATTGCAGAGAGAGAGAGAGCGCGAGAGAGATAGATTGAAAGACATCAGGTACACAGGTCTGGGAGCTAATAAACGTGTAAAGGATGTATAGTGTATAGCCATGGCACTCATCTCATTATATGTTCATTTATGTATATAGTTTAATAACAATGTATGTTACCAGCAATACATCAATTACAACCTTCATATAATGATTGTATTTACTAGCTGCTGACCTCATATTATTTTTGCTTCAAAAGTGCATAACTCACCTGTAAAAATCATTAAATAATTCCATAAATGTTTCTTAGTTATAAAAAGCTTTTTATTTTATTAACATTTGTTATTGCACTTTAATTGTAGAGATGTTTACAATTAAAAACATAGTTTGAGATGTATATATCCTTCCTTTGTGAACTATACTAGAAACCTCTCCCCGCTGTAAAAAAGTAACTCTTAAAATTAAAATGACTTTTTACTTGAGTAGATTTTTAGACCAGTAACTTTACTTTTACTTAAGTAAAATATTATTAAAGTAACTTTACTTTTACTTAAGTAACATATTATTAAAGTAACTTTACTATTACTTAAGTAGAAAATTGTATTACTCTTTTCACCTCTGCATTCATATGTATTAAAATTAAATTTGCGTCCGTTCATAGAGAAAGAGAAACGTTTTCTATCTGTACCCATTTCCTTGCAAGTACAATTTTGCCTGTATTATTGGTGTCCCCTTCAAAAATTGTTCTTGAAAAATTTTATGTTTATTGTCCCCCCCAACATTTAGATGAGATTTTCGCCCCTGTGCTAAACTGTAAGTAAAATATCTTAGAAACACCCTTAACTACGTTTTAAATAAAATGTGGCCCTTGCTATGTCTACTCTAACCCAGATACATCTGAAAAGGGTGCTTTTGTTTAAAACACACTTTGACTATATAAGCATTTTCGTGGACAAAAATCCCTTTCCGTATGGACAGAGAGATAAAGATCTTAAACATAATCTTATTAATGTAGACAAGATCTATAGACTCACAATCTATTAATGTGACTAGTAGCATCAAAGTTTGATTATTACATTTATTTAAATCTTTAACATGATCAAACTGAGTTGATATAAAAAATCAAGGTTATATTTTTTTACAAAATATTCTTTATACAAAACCATAAATCACAAAAAATGAATTAAGCTGGGTCATAGGCATGTAAGAATGCTAAATGTTTTTTGTGAAGGTTGGTGGATAGACAATCTGATTATAAACACTTAGGTTCATATAAAGTCATTATAATGCTTATTACTGGCGTAACATTTGCATGTGTGCATCTGTGATGGTTGTGTTTACAGAAGTGAAGCTGTTAAAGGCCAGTATTTTTACACCCAGCATTAACATTGCAAGTCACTGAAGTGTCAAGACTTTAAATGAAATACACTCACACATAAACAACTATTTTCAACACACCCACACATACAGGGTAAATGTATTGGCAACCCCTACAGTAGATGTGCAAGGTCAAATGTGCACGCAGAGATCTGAGCTGCCATCTCTATAGCAAGTACTGCTTTCCAATGCTGCTAAAATATAGTATGTGTGTGGAAATACACCTGCACGATTATAAAAGCACAATTGATGTTTTGTTTATATACGATCCAGAATGTGGATTCATTACATTTTCATGACTATTTTTTTGTTGTGCAACTGCGTGACATTTTTGCAGCACGCCAAAACCACTGAGATCTGAATCGACGATCGGCTTCACAACCTCTTTTCTCTTAGTAGCATGAGAAACAACTGTTATTCAAATTATAAGTAAATGAAAGCAAGCAATGCAACGATATTAAAATTGTGTTAAAAAAGTGACTGTTTGAACATTGCAGTTCAGTGTTGTTGCCGTTTTGGACCTATGACATTTCTAGCTTTGAATTTGCATTATCAGTATTTATCATATATCAAATAACACATCTTTATTTCCTCTTTTGCCAAGCACTAAAAGGATCTGAACACATCGAGGTACGGTTCCCGTTGCACTTCCACTTCAGCAAAGTATGATTTTCTGCACGTTTGGCCACTTGTCTGTTGACAAGATAACTCAATTGATACTTGGTAGTTAGACTTAGTGATGGGGACGAGACCGCCTATGCCGAGTCCGAGTCAAGACAAAGTCTTTGAAGGGTCAAGACCGCGTCCGTTGGTTTTCAAATACAGTCGAGTCTGAGTCAAGACCGAGTCTTTGAGGAAGCAAGTCTGAGTCGAGACCAAGTCCTTTAGGAGTCGAGACCAAAACCATAAAAACATGTCAGTTTTCATATTCATGATTTAATATCACCCCAGTTAATAATCAACAGTTAGGCCTACAGACTAAGCTAGATTGGGAATTGTTTAGAGGAGCAGTCTTAATATGGACTATGCTTTTACTATCATTAAAAAAATCTGAGACCATGGGATGTCATTTTCAAATAATGCCCGCCAACATTACATTTTACTATTTTTGTTATGTATTGTGTGATTTTTTTTTAATGAACATAAAAAATGCGCTGGTCTCGAGGACTTGGTCCGAGACCGAGTCAAGACCAAGTCTTTGAAGAAACAAGTCCAAGAAAGTCTGAGAAACCAGAAATCAGTCTCAAGACTGGTCTCGAGTGCGAGAATGGACTCGAGTACTACATCACTAGTTAGACTCGTTCATTAATATTGGTGTAATGTAAATAAGTCAATAAATTTTTTACATTTTAATCCTGATTTTGTAGGTGCCATAGTGGAAAAAGAAAATCGTAAACATCCCAACTGGCATGAGAAACTTAAATGCCTGCTGCTCACACAGAGCTGTCATTTGGCAACACTTCCAGTGTTTGTGTGTGATTCAAATAGGGGAAATCTTTGTGTATTACTTAATTTTACTGGGTAATATGCATCACTTTAAGCGAGTCAGATGATAACAGACACACACACACACACACTCATGCACGCACACACACACAGCTGCTAAATGGTGGAATAAACCCAGTTTGTGGTTTGGCATAACAGTGTTTCATTTGGTTAATGTGTCGAAGTAAAGACACAGCTTAGTCACCCCAGTGGCTCTGTTCCAAAACCTAGTGAGCTGCCTACGTAGAAATATTTTTAAGAAGACACAGACACAAAGCCTTGTGCAATAAAATAGGCATAATATTACAAAGGATAGATTTTGTCTTTCTCAACTAGTAGGATTGTTATAGAATTCTTAACAAGGAAGACATAATCAATGTATTTACATAGTTTTGTATCTTATTTTCACAAGGCTTTTTTTAAGATGTAAAATAAAACTTTGGTGACCCAAGAGTACCTTTGTGAAGTTTTAGCTCAAAATACCAGATCATTTATTATAAGATGTTAAAATTGCCACCATTTGTGTGTGGCAAAAATTTGCAGTTTTTGGGTGTGTCTTTTAAATGCAAATTAGCTGATGAAATGCAAATACTGATCGCCATGATGGTGGTTTGATAAACTGAAACTCAATTGTAGTGTCAATTATTTCTTTTTCTCTCTCTAAATGGCAGTGCCGTGGTTGGATAGTGCAGATTAAGGGGCGGTTTTGTTATTATAAGATCCCCTTTTGACATCACAAGGGGAGCTTAATTTCAATCACCTATTTTTTCACATGGTTTCCAGATTGTTTTCCCAAACAAAACTTTATGTTAATCTGCTGGCAACATCATATGGAGTTCGATTGCTTTAAATAATTTTAGAGAATTACTGTGTTAAAGTAGCCTGGTAATACCATCCTCTGCTATTTTGCTTCGCTTTATAGACAAAGTCTGGCTGGGCATAATTGACAATCGTTTTCCTTCTCGTGGAAGGGGCTTGTCTGAAGTTTAAAATCATTGGTCTAAACGTAACCCAATCACATAACGTTTGGATATGATGTGCATTATGCGCCGGCTCACCCGCATCAAATCTCTGCTGTAAAACACACGTATGATGTGAAAACAAACCCATCGAGCGAAATACCGGAGTTAACATGGCTATGAACGACTTTTGCAGATTATGTAAAGTAAATCCGGCCAGAGCTAGTTGAACACTATCCTTACGGTGTCTTTCCACTCACGTCTTAGTGGAGGAACGCCCCTCTCTCCTCCCAAACTCTAACACCAGACAGCCATAACCACTTGTAAATTAAATCTTCCTACCTTATTTTCTGGTTAATCAGGAATGTCACCAAAGAATGTTTGCCAACGCGTCCTCCACCATTAACTGTGAACAATGAAATTCCCTTCCATGATTTCTCGATCGTTGTGCACGTCAAGCTGTGCTGCACATAGTTTCTCGCTGACGATCGGTAATAGTTGATAAATTAAACTTTTCCAAAAACCTGTTGGGAGTAGGTCAACAAAATAATCTCCATTCAAAATGTTTAACAAACACTCTTCTTGTTCGGGCTTAAGTTGGCTAGTGCCGGTTCTCCACAACAGAGCAAATAGCTTTCTGTGCCTCCATGTCCACTACAAACTACAACCGTACATTTGGCGCTTACCGTCTACGTCGCGGCTCTCAGCTTCATTAATTTGACAACTTCATTGATTTGACGGCCGTCTCGATACTGGAGGAAAACGGTTTGAATGGGAGGTATCTCAGACTGAGTACAGTAGCGTAATGAAATTTAGCGGAAGTACGAAGTCTGACCTAGTCAGGCTAGTGTTAAAGCTGCAGTCGGCAAGATTTTTTTGATCATATTCACTGAAACGTGCTTCAATAGAACAACATAAATTAGACTGTTTAAAAAATGTCAGTGTTTTAGTCAAGACCACCTAAACTGAGACCAAGTCATGACCAAGACCAAGACATGTCGAGACCAAGTCAAGACCAAGACAGGCTGAGACCAAGTCAAGACCAAGACCAGTGCAAGTCACTGCATTGAAACACTTATGATAAAATGTGGAAAATGCATATGATTAGGCACTTCTTGTTTGTGTGTGTGCGCATGCGTGTGTGTGTGTGCCATCAGAGAAGTTGGTAAAATAATCAAAGGCATTGCAGATATGTGGGAATTTATCTTTGTCTATAAGCAAATAAAAGTGAGAAAACACTAAAGAGCTGAAATCAACTTAACCATAAATGTCTTTCCATGGCTTGCCATCCACTTAACACAATACAGGTGTTTTTAGTAATAAAATTGTCATTGGGAGAAACTTAAACAATGCTAAAACAATGCTAACATCATATGCCAAACCTGAATAAACTGCATAAGATAATCGGCATGCATTTAAATCTAGCAGGATGGAAACCTTCATTAAAAAGTCATTGCTTGTAGCATTATGTCAATAAGATGGTCTCTTCCTGTCTAAGTGGGGAGTTCTTTACCAGAATAAGCTGCAGGGTGGACCAGACTTGATGTCCATAGTCAAAAGTCTGGCTATGCAAGACTAACCAGCATGGGAATGCATTGTAGTCTAAGCTGGTCTTTTCAGATGGGTGAGAGAGCAAAATGAACACTATAAGAGAGGTATGGAGACGGGCAAAGGTTGTGGAAATGAATTAATGGTGGGAAAGGGAGAAGAAAATAAGCAAAGAGATGTCGAAGTTCAGTAGGGGGTTCAGAGGGAGAATGCACTCTTAAGAAGGGGGTGTGGGAATGAACGATTGCGAGAAATTGGGTGGAATGGGAGAGAGAGAGAGAGAGAGAGAGAGAGAGAGAGAGAGAGAGAGAGGGAGATTTAACTGAGTAGCTGGTTGTGGGAATGAGGGGTCAGAGCTCTGCCGCAAGAAGAGGATCTTGGCAGGACACAGCTGAAAGGGATTGTGGGAATTTACACGGGATTAGCGGAGTGTCTGATGCCCTACAACACAAACACACATTCATTTACACACAGTAGTACAAACAATTCTTCGTCTACACATGAGATTTTTTGATGTATGTGCAGTTATTTATAAGGACATATAAAATTTTAAAAAATTAAGTTTGCAGGCAAATATTTCAATACTATTTTGTCTATATACTTGAAGTGGATATTGTTTATATATCTGTCTATAATAGACAAGTATTCACACCAATTATCCAGCCCTTTTCTAACAATAGTTGTTATGTGACCCAGTCTGTAATAACCATACTACAGTTTCAAAATCAAATTCTAAGATAATGAGCTTCAAAGTCTGATTTCAGCCATTCATTTCATTATGATTTTAATCTTTGACGTGACCTTATTCAATGAATATTAAAGACATGAACAAAAATACATTTGACACACGATTTTTGATAAGACCGGCACATTTATTTAGTTGGCAGCCAGCAATAATTCGTGTGTAGCCGATTTAAAACAACGGCAAGAATTACGCTAACGTTAATGGTTTTCTTATCGTAAGTGCTAAGGGGTTAGTTGTAAATTAACCCCGCTGGGTCAAAATATTTTCAAGCTCACCAAAAAAGTTGCTAAGAGCTGCAGACATATTTCAAAACGATGCTATGTTTTAGTCAACAAGACACTGATTAATATGACATAACATTGGATTTGGTATCTTACACACCCAATTTAGAAACCGAAAAAACATATGATGAAAAAATGTAATTACCTGCCACCAAACACTCGTTCATCAATAACTCTCTGGAAAAACATTATACATTTCCATAAATTTGCGGGAGATCGTCTTTTGGCAGCGTGAAAAAAATACCAGTAAAACAAAACACTCAACCTTGTGCAACAATGTAAACAATGTGTAACAACTAACCCCGCACACCCCATACATGTTTTGGTGCATATACGTGAAAAGGATTGCATAAAAGCATTAATTTAAAGTAAATTGAAGAGTAACCTCATTTGATTCTTATATTAAACATTCAAGTCTTTTTGGCAACTATAGCTGTGAAAAATATTTTTGTACTGTATCACACACAAACCCACACTACACAGTGCAATTCATGTACACACATACAAAAGCAAACGTTGGCTTGAGAGAAGATGAAATGTTTTCTTCGGTGGTTCTTCTGGATCTGCGCTGTGTTGACTTTGGGATCTGCTAACGTTCTCTTCGCAGTCAGTCGTGTAAGCAGAGTAAATGAGTTATAGCTTCAACGAACTCCAAAGAAAAATAAACTTATTTCAGCGTTTGTACGCATCTGGAGTAGATAAAGATCACAATCGTGTATGTATATGGCAGTTTTATTCAAGAGCTGTCACTGTAAATGAGGGTTTTGAATCCAGTGGTTGTGATTTGTGTATTTGTGTGCGTTGAAGGTGTAATTGTTTCAATGGTAGTATAGACTATTAACATTGGCTCATAGCGGCAAAAGTTTGGGGCGGGCCTTTACAGCTTGTTTTACCAATGGATGATGGGAGTATTCAGAAAAACAATGAGTGTTTTAGTTACTTTTTTTTGCAAAATAGCACCATATGTAAATTGCGTCACTTTTGAAAGACATCTTTTATAGTGCTGTGCGATTATTCTGTATCTCAATGCTTGAAATGGTGTTTTTCACCACGGTGAGAAATAAATTTTTTCCAAACAAAAGACATTTTAAATTACAAATGTAGTTGATAATTTTATCCCTTAAAGTAGACATATCATGAAAATCTGACTTTTTTGATGTTTAAGTGCTATAATTGGGTTTCCAGTGCTTGTATCAACCTACACAGCAAAATCACCAGTGTTAAATTTTCAGGGATGGTGTTAAATACACAGTGTTGATGCTGTTTTAACACTATCTGGTAATAAAATAACACTGTCATTGCTAGGCCAGTGTTATATTCACGACAGTGTCAGTGTAAAACAAGGGTGTTATCAGATTTCACTCTGAGCGGTGTAAATCAAGCCACGCCTCCACTAAACATATCCTGTCAGGGATTTTACCGCCATTTTCTTTCACAGGAGGACTGAAGAGATCAGGTAAATCAGTCTCATAATATTCACATGGTTTAGCTAAATTAAACTGTTATTTCTCTGTCTGACTCTACGCAGCCATATGCCAAAAAACCTAAATAAGATATTTTTCCCATTTTATTTCCCCTTTGTTCGTTATTTGGTTCAGTTTAATCAGAGCTACCTTGTGTTACGTTGTTCCCTTGTTAGTTTAGTATAAAGTTAAACTGCTAGCTAAAAGTTTAAAACCAAGAAGGATAATAGTAACAGGAGATATGAACGAAAGAATTGAACCATGATAAAACGCGACATGCACTACAAATTGAAGGTATGAAATTAAGTTAAATGAAAGCTCGTTTATTCACCATATGATGCTCGTTATAAGGTAATCATATAGGCTAGATACCGTGAGTTAACGAGGTCGTTTACATGCACGTGAGTGCACGGATATCGGTTAATTATTCAAATTACTGAAAAACACGGAGAAAACCGCAACCGCATTGTCATGTGTTTTTCTAAGATGTATGCAAACAGGGGAAATATCGCCAAACCAACAATTCATTTTACCAAAACCTAACAATATATCATCATTTGTATGCACATATTGCTGGATTGGATGCATTGTGTGTTGTAAACTTTTCGTGGCGCTAGATGTCAGACAGATGCAAATGGCAAATACATACGAAAGTGTAAAACGTGTATGGTGAACATTTGTTTTTCTGTCATTATAGATGCTAGTTTGGTGAAAGTTCACACTGAGTGCTTCAAATCATTCAGAAGAGATGCTGTTTTTAGGGCAGTTTATTAAAGAAGACCTGACATGGATGACTTCCAATGAGAAACGACTGCTAATACTTATATAAATTCATTACAGAAGGTAAGTTTATATATTTATACATATAAATCATTTTATTTGACATAACTGAACAGTTAACCAATCTTTTTAGTATATGAAGTTTTGTACATATTATTATTATTATTATTATTATTATTATTATTAATCTGGAAAGAAACTCACATGACCTGCTGCCAACTTTAATAAAAATATATTATCTTCTCATACATCGTTTTGCTATTGATGTCATATTAAATAGCAATCAAATTGTATTACTATTTTGAAAATGTATAAATGAAGATTCATATTTTGTCTTGAGTGCTGTTTTTAATATAAAAAGAATGTTGAG
This sequence comes from Misgurnus mizolepis, assembly GCA_025389145.1. Lineage (NCBI taxonomy): Eukaryota > Metazoa > Chordata > Actinopteri > Cypriniformes > Cobitidae > Misgurnus > Misgurnus mizolepis. The sequence continues at coordinate 35,283,378 of JAIFKI010000017.1, forward strand.
TTTTCAGAGTCTTTATTGTCATTTTTTGTGATAGGACCCTACCAGACTATATTTGAATACGGCATACCCATGAATTCTGGAACTGTTATTCCTTAACCCAGTTTGGAGGATAAGAGCTTACCAACTAGTTATGCGAGTACACGCAGTACATTTGTACTGTACACTGTCTCTAACATGATTTATTATACTGAGATGATTTTGATTCAAATAACGGTTCAAACTGCACCCTTTTTGGTATTTTCTTGACTCTTTTTGTCTTTGAAAATCTGCAGAAATATGCTGAGGTGATGTATTGCAAAATAGCCAACATACAACAATATGGATGACCCTCTGTCTGGTCAACAGGAGTTTAAATATGGTAAGTGTACATGGGTTTGCTACTTTTACGGTTTTAAAGTTTAACTGTATACTCATGGTGTTTAAATTCTGTTTTGCTAGGACGGGACAGTGATGTGGCAGCTCTTCCCTGGCTCATTCACCTGTTGCCTTTCATTTGTAAAAGGAAGAAAGACTGGAGAGGGTCAATGTGCAACTGAAGCTACTGATTGTGCTGTGTAAGTTTTTTAGTATTTTGTTCTAGTTATTTATTCAGCAGTTAGTTTGCTTGCATTGTTCACCCCATGTAAATGCATACAAGTTCATAAATACACATCAAATACATTCATCAAATACACTCTTTTAAAACACTTAGGTGATGAGCATCAATCCATGCTTTGAGGGGGATGAATCAGCACAGCCCTGCCTGCACTGCGTTGGGAACAGAAGTTGCATCCAGAATTTTTGCATCATTCTGGACCAAAAAGCCATTCCCTCCATGATGAAGACCACTGATGCAGCCTTCCACTACATCATGAGTAAAACAACTACAGAACTAAATACCAGGTTGGAACGTATTTAAGAAAAATGAAACGTCTTTTGAATTGAAATGTCTGTTTTGTTACGGAAAAATCTTTAGTATTGTGAAGGATAAGCATTTCTGCCTGCCAGTTAGGTAATTGCAGTGTATTTTAATGTTCAAGTTTTGAGTAGGGTGGCTAATTTTTTTTAACTCATTTGATATATTAAAGACCTTATAATAAGTGGTTTTCATGTCACTGCGCTGTGGTATAAGATAACTTTCATTATTCCATACTGTATTCTGTATTCTAATTGTAGCTGAGGTATTTAAATAAGCAGTGTTAAATGCTAAGTTTTGTGTGTATCAATGTAAATATTAAATGTGATGTACTTTAATAAAAAGAGGTTTTGCAATATTTCATGTCATTTGTCTTTTATAGAAACAACCCATTAGCAACAAAAGTGGCTATTAATCAGTATTTTAACACTTAACATTGTTGAATTCACATTACACCGGTGTTGACCTTAAATTAGGAGTGTTAATTTTTAACACTGTATTTCTGTGCCAACACCAGTGTAGTGTGGAAACAACAATGAATAGTGTTGAACAAGTGTAAAATTTAACAATATTGAGTGTTAAATTAACATATAATGAGTGTTGTTAAATTAACACTACACTTTTGACTAAATTAACACCGTGTAGTGTGGACACATATACACACTTTTCCAGTGTTAAATTTGACACCCTGGGTGTTATTTTAACACCAGTGATTTTGCTGTGTAGAAAATGTGAAAAAGATCAGCCAAGTAACTTAGTTTTGGTAAACCATTCTCTGCAAGCATGTGAAAAAGTAGGTCATTGGAATTTGGCTCCCCTTGTGATGTCAGAAGGGGATAATACCGCCCCTTAATCTGCATTATCCAACCACGGCACTGCCATTTAGTGCAGAGATCAGCTTATTTGCATTTAAAAGGACACACCCACACACATTTTTGCTCAATTTTAACATGCTATAATAAATTATCTATATGGTATTTTGAGCTCGAACTTCACATACGTAGTCTGGGAATACCAAAGATTTATTTGACATCTTAAAAAAGTTTAGTGAAATGTCCCCTTTAAAAGCATCAAAACAGAACATGTAAAAGTTTTTTTCTGTTGAGTTGGCAAATTCGTATAAATTTTTACAAAGTTAATCGTACAAAATTGTATGATCTCCATAAAAACAATAACGAAACCCCACCCCTAACATCACGGTGCAAAGGCAAATCATACAAAAATGTACAAATGTGGTCGTACGAATTAGCCACCTTGTAAAAACTGTACGACTTGCCATGAGATAGATAGCGTAGCAGAAGTAAAGCTGAATCAGCAGTACTGTGATTCTTTCATTACCAAGTAGGTTTTAAAAAGCAATATTAATGTTTTTACTAAATTATTATTATTATTATTAATAAATATTTGTCTGTCCATAATAACCATGCATACATTTCAAACTTGAATTTATTTAAACATTAAAAAACGTTAGATTGTCCAAACATCCATCGAAAAGCTGGCATAGCTCTCTGATCCTGCCTAGAGCTTCAAAACAGGAAATCGGGGGCTTTACAAGACCTCGTAAAAACAGCTACAGTAACAGCCGCGGGAGATTGGAGTTGCCGGGTGAGTCTCACTGGAATGCTGCTTCATCATAATGCTGTGAGCTGCGGTCAGTATGGAGCCTAATGTAAGACCAGCAGCAGTGAAACCAATGTCATTTCAGACTCGCTGTTGGGTTTTACTGCGTCTTTAAAGATTTACACCCATTTAAAAGGGTTTAGATATTGGCTGCTGTCAGCAATTATATGAGAGATATCTACAACATTCATCTCTGTATACAGAGGAAGAGTTAATACTTATCTATGGATGGCTTAAAGAGACATTAACAATTCATATAACAATTCATATTAATAGTAATTCATATTCACAGCATTAAACTGCACTGTATAGTATGGAAAGAAACCACAGGAATTTTTAAAAATCATTCCAAGATAAATATACCAGATTTCCCTTTAAAGGGAAACTCAACCATTTTTCAAAGTAAGGAATATATGGGCAAATTCAGCCAAAATTATTGAATTGTTTATGTTTTGTCCCAAAGGGTTTGTTGGTTTACTGAATTGCAGTTCAGTAAATTCCTCTTCCTGTCATTCCGATCCAAATTCCACTTCAACATCCTGTGAGGCCCTGAACTGGAATTTGAATCTCTCTCTCTCTTTCATTCTCTCTCTCTTACGTCTTTATAAAAAACCTTTAAAGTTTCAGCTTGCTTTAACACAGATTCTTTCTTTCTTTGTGTGGTTTAATAGTTAATCATCCAGCAATGTGTTTATCAGAAAAAGGTGATTCAACAGTTCATGATTCAACAATCCATCCCTTTTATTGCTTCAGAGAAACTGCTGCAGAAAACACGCATTTATGCTAGAAAAGAAAAGAACAAGTATTAAGTGAATTATTGTGCTATGCAGTATTTAGTATCCACTAAATGGTCAAAACATGCAAACATTAACAAACAAACATTAACCTAATGCAAAAATTAGAGATTATTATAGTGAACACATACTGCAGGTTCAGTTTGTTGACTTTGTGATCAGCTTTTCTGTCCATGCAAATGTTATACCGTATGAATATTATACACTTCTACTCATCTATTTTACTCATACAGTGTGGTTCTAACCAAACTTTAAACATGCATCTTTCAAAGATTTGATTGCACTTACCTGAATAATGGCACATTCAACAGCACCTAGCTCTTCTTGCATCAGCCTGGTACGTTGTAAACAGGACTTCGTCCTCAGATGGACCCCCAAGCCCAATCAGAATGAAACTGATGATGTCAGTGTGCATTTCTGTGTAGTATGCACCAGGCGGTCAGTAAATGCACTGTGGGCGGTCTGTGAGTTTATGCCATCTTAGCACGAGACTACTTCAATCGTGCACTCATAAAGTGTTTTTCACAACGATGACACAGAACTATTTGTGTTTCCTCAAAGAACCATTTACCAGAAATGTAATAAATGAAATTTTTATTAAAGGAATGTTGCAGATTCAAGTTCAACTCTATCAACAGCATTTATAGCAATTTACATGACAAATAATTTAATCTTTAAATTTATGTTTCTAAAACATATAGGAGCAGTCTCCTGGACAGGGTTGAAGTAGTTTTAACAAACACATACCATACAAAAAAGCAATACTGGTGTGCATATTGAGATAAAATAATGGCACTGATATGTGTTAAGATATGTCAGTGCACAGCCCATTCTCATAAAATGCATATAAATAGCACAAAGTGTGAAAAGTCATGCTTTTTGCGTGCATATGATACGCTGGTCCTTCACGTTTACTTAATATGGCACATCTTTTTGTGATGTTTTATGTATACAGAGTTCCCACGGGTCCTTGAAAGTTTGTGAATCTGGGGGAAAATTTCAAGGCGCTGGGAAGTTTTTGAAATTATTCATACATAGATACAGGTCATTGAAAGTGCTTTCATCTATTTTATGCAAAAATCCATATTATTCCCTGTGTAGTGTAGGATAATATCATAAAAATTCTAAACTTTTTAAGCACACGTGCTAAACTGTTCACTTTGAATGCTTATATCTTCTGTATGCGAATGTTGATTCATACCAAAATGCTTTTTTGCATAGTTGTGTTTGACACATGAAAACGTCTCGGGTTACGTACATAACTGTTGTTCCCTGAGAAGGGAACGAGACGTTGCTTCTCTCTTGCCATACTTCCTGCGTCCCTGTAACACGGTCTTTGAGAATATTTCAGATAGTGATATACTTCCTGGCTCCCGCGTCACCCTGTCTTTGTCGTTAAGCCTCACCATTGGTTGAATTTGAAACACACATTTAGACGCACTTACCACTGGAGGCGTCCCCAAAGTGTCATCGCAGTGACGCAGCGCGAGTTCCCTCTAAAGGGAACTGTAACAATGTATCTTAAAAGGTAACATGATGTAAGCTTGCTCTCACTTGAAATGGGTCCCCACATTTAGTTTTTGACTTTAAGGGTATTAGACCTGGAAGGTTCTTGAAAGGTCCTTGAATTTGAAGTTAACTAAGGTGTGGGAACCTAAATACTGGAAATGTTCATTGCAGATGAACTTATCTGGAGTTATGTTAGTAAATGCCCTTGCTTTTCCAAGCTTATAGAAAATGGGGATCAGTGAACCACTTCTGATTTTTAAGCCCAAAGTAGTGCATCCATCCTTCACAGAAGTAATCCACACGAGGGGTTAATAAAGGTCTTTTGCGGGTAATCTGTCTGATTCTCTCTTTTTTGAATTCAAGATTGCGTTGTTACTATAAGCTAGTTATTACAGTTTATAAAGTTATCCGCAGAAGAGCTGTTAACCCCTTGATACTGTTGTGTGCATGTGGCTGTGTGTAAACTTGCATCAGTCCTGACAGTTTTTGTAGCAGTACGCTACCAGTATTGTATGTTGTTCATGAAAGCCTTCAAAAGGTTGTGTTGTTAAATGGGTTTACAGTGCCGCTCACCCTGTTTTCTGCTGAGCTCAGCATGTGACGTGCAGCAAAACTAATGTTGCAGTGCTGAACTTCTGTGTATTGTGACAGCTGTGGCCTGTTAATCTAAAACTGCCACAGATGTGAGTTGTGCGAAAAAAAAACTAATAGGGTGAAGGGGATTTCCTCTGTATGAACACACATCTCCCACATACTCTCTATTTGACACGCACACACATACACACACACTCTCTCTCTCTTTCTCTCTCTCTCTCTCTCTCTCTCTCTCTCTCTCTCTCTCTCTCTCTCTCTCTCTCTTAATAGACATTGCATGGTTTGACTCATTTATAGTGCGCACACTAAAATGGCAATGACTGAAATATGAATGGGGAAGTTTTTCAGCTTCTGTTGCAAGCCAGCCTGAAGACACTTTCAGCATCCCAATACGCCTACTATGCCCTAAAGGTGGGTTCTGTTATTGTCATGGGAAAGTTTTTAGCCTGTATTAAAACAGTATGCAAATACTGAGACATACTTACATGTAAGGTCTGCTGCCTAGACACATGATACAACTCATAATACAACTCCTCTAGCATTTAAACGTCATCTTTGATTCATCTATGCTATGTAAAGTTTAATACATCATTTGAAATATTCATTTAGTGAAATGTGACTTAAAGGGGTAGTTCCCCCAAAAATGAAAATAATGTCATTAATGACTCACCCTCATGTCGTTCAAAACTCGTAAGACCTCCGTTCATCTTCAGAACACAGTTTAAGATGTTTTATATTTAGACCCTTCATTGAAAAATCTACGTACGGTATACTGTCCATGTCCAGAAAGGTAATTAAAACGTCATCAAAGTAGTCTATGTGACATCAGTGGGTCAGTCAGAATGTGTTGAAGCATCAAAAATACATTTTGGTCAAAAAATAAAAAAATTACAACTTTATTCAGCATTGTCTTCTCTTCCGGCTCTGTTGTGAAGCGCATGTGCGAGACTAGAGTCATGTGATTGTAGTGACACTGATGACGTGTTATCCTCAGACATGTTTGCGAAGTTTTTTTTAAAACTTACAGCGTCTCCCTCAGACTGTAAACGAAGCACGGGCGCACAAAAAAAACAGCTGGGGGGCACCAGATAACACGTCAGCCGCGTCACTGCCGTCATGTGACTTTAGTCTCGCGCATGCGCTTCACAACAGACGCGGAAGAGAAGACAATGCTGCAAGTCGTCATTTTTGTTATTTTTGGACCAGAATGTATTTTCAGTGCTTCAACACATTTAAACTGACCCACTGATGTCACATGGACTACTTTGATGATGTTTTTATTACCTTTCTGGACATGGACAGTATACCGTACATAGATTTTAAATGAAGGATCAATAAGCTCTGAGACTAAATATAAAACATCTTAAACTGTGTTCCGAAAATTAACGGAGGTCTTATGAGTTTGAAACGACATGAGGGTCATTAATGACATTTCTTTCAACTATCCCTTGAACTCCTACCTACTGCAATGAGTTAAAATTAGCTACTTCACTAGAAATAGTAAACCATCCATTTACTTTAAGGATACTCATTTCAACACTATGATTCGGGACATTTTGTTTCTTATTTCAATCGTTATTTTAAATGGATATGATGCAAATTGGGGGGCTGTGTGAATGTGTGTGTGTGTGTGTGTGTACCTGGTAATCCCTATGTTATGCAGACCAAATGTGGGGACAATTTTGGTCCCCATGATGAAACAAGTATTTAAATCAATCAGAGTAATGTTTTGTTTTTGTTTTTTTTGTTTTCATAAAAATGGAAACATACGTGTGTGTGTGTGCGTGTGTGTGTGTGTGTGTGTGTGTGTGTGTGTGTGTGTGTGTGTGTGTGTGTGTGTGTGTGTCTGTGTGTGTGTGCGCGCGTGCTTAAAGAGGAAGTGACACATATGGACTTTCATGATCATGCGCTACCCACAAGATTCAACTTTTGTGCCACAGCAAACACTAAAGCAAAGCAAATCTGTAAATGGCTGCTTCACTAAATGGTTTCCAAACTTAAAACTCGCTGAACTTACAAAATTCCACACTGCTACACACACACACGCACACACACATACTTGCGCAATAAAAAGCGCTGAGCATTGGAAAAGCTCTGTCCTTTCATTGCTTCTGATGCAAAACATATTCATTCCTATTTATAAATCACTTTATAGTCAGCGTGAAGTGCTGTTGTGTGCCACTGGTGTTTCTCGTGTCACGACCACAGGGCTCAATTCTTCTGCCATATGACATCATCATCATCAGAGGTCATCACATACCTGTGTTGTCATTGGCTGTGTGCGATGAATCTGTTGCACACCCACAAAACATGGCAACTTTAAAAATCACATGAAAGAGTGACTTGTCTATGCATCTGTTGCAATTTTTTCCCCCCTTTATTTCCTGTTTTTACCCATAAGGCCACCCTACAGGCATGTAATAAGATGCCGAAAGCTAACATAGTAAGATCGACTCCAAAACAACCCAGAGGGTTTAAAGAGTTAGCATTCTTTATCAGTATGTATTCTGAGTGATAAACAGGTCTGTTTTTGCCTGTGGGTTTTGAAGTCTCATTACTGTGCTGTGTGATAACTGCACAGGTGTTTCTAACCGAAAGTTTCCCACGGTGATATGACGCTGATACCAGTAACTCGTAAGAAATTAATGTTAATAAATAATGTTCAGTCACTTTTGAAACTTAAAACCTAGCTTGTCATAATGCAAGCAACTTAAAGTTGCTTTTTTTGTCTAAAGTGGGGAAGAGAGAAAAGCCTGTGTCAGCATTGAGCTACAGACAGCAGCCAAATTGGGTCTTTGTGGTTGTGCCAAGAAAAACTGGCATTCACATGGCCAGTTTCACTTCTTCCTGCTGTGTTTGTTGATGCTGGTGTCTTCAGAAAGTATCTGGAAAGTTACATTGATTTAAAGCCACATGCACTTTAAAGGCATAAATGTTGCATTTTATTAGATAGTAATATACTAGATTTTATTATAATATACTACGATTTTAGAGGTTCTTCAATACTTCACTTTCAAAGTCTTTACTGCAGTTATTTTAAACAGGGGGATTTAAATGAAGTTCGCACAGCTGAAACTGAGCGTTGAATAAAAGATTTGACACTAATGCTTACCGTTAAAGTGCTGAGAATGCAACACGTACTTACATTGTGAAGTGCAATCTGATACATTTCAGCATGTAATGACGCATAAAATCAAGCTTGTGTTGCTAGAGGTGGTTGTGTTTATTAGCTGTCTGTTTTACCTCTGTTTTTCCTGTCAGCAAATGTGTGTGTTATAATGTGTTCTGCAGACAACACTAATAAGAAAGAGCACAGGAATGCAGGACTGTTATTTAGCTTTGCTAAATGAGACTGTGATGTGATAAGACTGTGACGACTGTGATGTGATGATACTGCTATGACTGTGATGTGATGTGACTGGGCTGACTGATGAGACTGTGACAATTGTGATGTGATGAGATTTCGACACTTGTGATGTGATGAGACTGTGACAGCTGTGATTATTATTGATTCTGATGAGACTAATGAGGTGAATTAAACTGTGATGACTGTAATGTGATAAGACTGTGTTGTCTGATGAGACTGTGATGTCTGATTAGACTGTGACACTTGTGATTGTGACGATTGTGATGTGATGACTGTGGTAATCGTGAAGAGACTGTGAAGGCTTTGATGTGATGATGACTGTGATATCATTAAAATGTGATGTGGCTGTGATTATTGATGATACTGATGAGACTAATGAGGTGGATGAGATTGTGATGTGATGAGACTGTGACACTTGAGATGTGATTAGACTGTGATGATCGTGATGTAATGAGACTGTGATGTATGTGATAAGATGAGACTGTGACGAAAGTGATGTCATTAAACTGTGCTGTGGCTGTGATTATTGATGATACAGATGAGATGGATATGACTGTGATGTGATGAGACTGTGACACTTGAGATGTGATGATGGTGATGTAATGAGACTGTGGCTGTGATAAGATGAGACTGATGACTGTGATGTGATGAGACTGTGACGACTGTGATGTGATGAGACTGATGACTGTGATGTGATGAGACTGTGACGATTGTGATGTGATGAGACTGTGATGAGAATGTGACACCTGTGGTGACTGATGAGACCGTGACACTTGTGATGTGATTGTAATGTGATGAGACTGTGATGGCTGTGATTAGTATAGATTCTGATGAGACTAATGAGGTGAATTAAACTGTGATGAGTCTAATGTGATAAGACTGTGATGACTGATGAGACTGTGATGTGATAAGACTGTGACACTTGTGATGTGATTGTGACGATTGTGATGTGATGACTGTGGTGATCGTGAAGAGACTGTGAAGGCTTTGATGTGATGATGACTGTGATATCATTAAAATGTGATGTGGCTGTGATTATTGATAATACTGATGAGACTAATGAGGTGTATGAGATTGTGATGTGATGAGACTGTGACACTTGAGATGTGATGAGACTGTGATGATCGTGATGTAATGAGACTGTGATGGCTGTGATAGGATGAGACTGTGACGAAAGTGATGTCATTAAACTGTGCTGTGGCTGTGATTATTGATTATACATATGAGATGGATGAGACTGTGATGTGATGAGACTGTAACACTTGAGATGTGATGATGGTGATGTAATGAGACTGTGGCTGTGATAAGATGAGACTGTGATGACTCATCACATACTGATGAGACTGTGACGACTGTGATGTGATGAGACTGTGACGTGATGAGACTGTGACGACTGTGATGTGATGAGATAAGACTGTGATGAGAATGTGAAACCTGTGGTGACTGATGAGACTGTGATCAGAATGTGATGACTGTGATATCATTAAACTGTGATGTGGCTGTGATTTATTGATTGATGTGATGATACTGCTACGACTGTGATGTGACTGTTATGACTGATGAGACAGTGACACTTGTGATGTGATGAGTTTTCGACACTTGTGATCTGATTGTGATGATTGTGATGTGATGTGATGAGACTGTGATGGCTGTGATTAGTATAGATTCTGATGAGACTAATGAGGTGAATTAAACTGTGATGAGTCTAATGTGATAAGACTGTGATGACTGATGAGACTGTGATGTGATAAGACTGTGACACTTGTGATGTGATTGTGACGATTGTGATGTGATGACTGTGGTGATCGTGAAGAGACTGTGACGGCTTTGATGTGATGATGACTGTGATATCATTAAAATGTGATGTGGCTGTGATTATTGATAATACTGATGAGACTAATGAGGTGTATGAGATTGTGATGTGATGAGACTGTGACACTTGAGATGTGATGAGACTGTGATGATCGTGATGTAATGAGACTGTGATGGCTGTGATAGGATGAGACTGTGACGAAAGTGATGTCATTAAACTGTGCTGTGGCTGTGATTATTGATTATACATATGAGATGGATGAGACTGTGATGTGATGAGACTGTAACACTTGAGATGTGATGATGGTGATGTAATGAGACTGTGGCTGTGATAAGATGAGACTGTGATGACTCATCACATACTGATGAGACTGTGACGACTGTGATGTGATGAGACTGTGACGTGATGAGACTGTGACGACTGTGATGTGATGAGATAAGACTGTGATGAGAATGTGAAACCTGTGGTGACTGATGAGACTGTGATCAGAATGTGATGACTGTGATATCATTAAACTGTGATGTGGCTGTGATTTATTGATTGATGTGATGATACTGCTACGACTGTGATGTGACTGTTATGACTGATGAGACAGTGACACTTGTGATGTGATGAGTTTTCGACACTTGTGATCTGATTGTGATGATTGTGATGTGATGTGATGAGACTGTGATGGCTGTGATTAGTATAGATTCTGATGAGACTAATGAGGTGAATTAAACTGTGATGAGTCTAATGTGATAAGACTGTGATGACTGATGAGACTGTGATGTGATAAGACTGTGACACTTGTGATGTGATTGTGACGATTGTGATGTGATGACTGTGGTGATCGTGAAGAGACTGTGAAGGCTTTGATGTGATGATGACTGTGATATCATTAAAATGTGATGTGGCTGTGATTATTGATAATACTGATGAGACTAATGAGGTGGATGAGATTGTGATGTGATGAGACTGTGACACTTGAGATGTGATGAGACTGTGATGGCTGTGATAGGATGAGACTGTGACGAAAGTGATGTCATTAAACTGTGCTGTGGCTGTGATTATTGATTATACATATGAGATGGATGAGACTGTGATGACTGTGATGTGATGAGACTGTGGCTGTGATAAGATGAGACTGTGATGACTCATCACATACTGATGAGACTGTGACGACTGTGATGTGATGAGACTGTGACGACTGTGATGTGATGAGACTGTGACGACTGTGATGTGATGAGACTGTGATGACTGTGATGCCTGATAAGACTGTGATGAGAATGTGAAACCTGTGGTGACTGATGAGACTGTGATGAGAATGTGATGACTGTGATATCATTAAACTGTGATGTGGCTGTGATTTATTGATTGATGTGATGATACTGCTACGACTGTGATGTGACTGTTATGACTGATGAGACAGTGACACTTGTGATGTGATGAGTTTTCGACACTTGTGATCTGATTGTGATGATTGTGATGTGATGTGATGAGACTGTGATGGCTGTGATTATTATTGATTCTGATGAGACTAATGAGGTGAATTAAACTGTGATGACTGTAATGTGATAAGACTGTGATGACTGATGAGACTGTGATGTGATAAGACTGTGACACTTGTGATGTGATTGTGACGATTGTGAAGTGATAACTGTTGTGATCGTGAAGAGACTGTGACGGCTTTGATGTGATGACTGTGATATCATTAAACTGTGATGTGGCTGTGATTATTGATGATACAGATGAGAATAATGAGGTGGATGAGACTGTGATGTGATGAGACTGTGACACTTGAGATGTGATTAGACTGTGATGATCGTGATGTAATGAGACTGTGATGGCTGTGATAAGATGAAACTGTGGCAACAGTGATGTCATTAAACTGTGCTGTTGCTGTGATTATTGATGATACGGATTAGACTGTGATGACTGTGATGTGATGAGACTGTGGCTGTGATAAGATGAGACTGTGATGACTAGTGAGACTGTGAGACTGTGATACGACTGTGACACTTGTAATGGATGATATTGTGACGATTGTGATGAGACTGTGATGAGACTGTGACAGCTTTGATGTGATTAAACTGTGGCGTCTGTGATGACTGATGAGACTGTGATGAGAATGTGACAACTGTGATGTCATTAAACTGTGATGTGGCTGTGATTATTGATGATACTGATGAGACTAATGAGATGGATGAGACTGTGATGAGACTCTGACTATTGAAATTTGATGAGACTGTGATGACTGTTGAGACTGTGATGTGACTGTGATGACTGATGAGACTGTGATGTAATGAGACTATGACACTGGTGGTGTTGTGATGATATTGTGACGATTGTGATGTGATGAGACTGTGATAATCGTGATGTGATTAGACTGTGACAATCGTGATGTGATACGACTGTGATGAAGCTGTGGTTACTGATAAGACTTATGAGATAGACGAGACCGTGATGACAGTAATGACTGATAAGACTGCTTTGATGACTGTAATGTGTCTTTGATCACTGATGAGACTGTGATGACTGTAATGAGTCTGATAGGACTATGATATGACTGTGATAAGACTTTGATAACTAATGAGACTGTGATCAGAATGTCATGACTGATGGGACTGAGATAAGAATGTGATGGTTGTGCTTTTGTGTCCCATCCATATCAGAAATACTGGAGATAAACTGCATAGTCTGTGAACCATAACCAAAACAGAGAGTATGCTCACATACACAAACTCTGTTTGCATACCGAAGGATCTGCCACACACTAACACTGGGAAGAGGTTAAAAAGGTTCACTTGTCATAACCTAGGACAGAAAGGAAAAACTATGACAGCACACATACATATCATACATATGCTTCTGCTTTTCATTCTGATGTGTTTATATTGAATCACTTTACCCTACACAGACACTGCCACAGACTGAACCATGTAAGTTTACCAGCCCTTACATGGTCTTCACAAAGAACCTGAGCTGTTGAGTACTTTTGACTGTTTTCTTTCTATTACTATGAGGGCGTGTCTTGCAGAGATGCTTCTAGACTCTATTAAAAATGTGCTTCATCACTGTCCTACCTCTACTACGCCTATTCCCTACATCTCAGTGATCTGTCCTTACATTTACTGGAAAAATCTAAAGTTATTTACTTTGATTTCATGGTGTTATAGAGTACTTGATACCCAAGGAGTTTGATCAACTTTGTTTCTTTATACAATAATGTTGGTGTAGTGAGTTTGTTTGTACTTTGTGATATGACTCAGTTCCCGAATTTTGCAAGAGGCATCCTTGGGGCTTGACCGCAGATATGGTTGCATACTGCATTACTTGCATGTTTATTTAATAATAGAAAGTATACAAAAGTTCATTTTCTATTGTGAGTATAGTCGTCTTCTTTCCGTCTGTCCTTCTTGAACCCTTGCATGTTTCTCCTAAGACTTCATGATTCCCAACCCCCCCAAATTCCTCTTCCCACTTCACTCCTATGATTTCACCACATCTCCCCCCCCCCAAGGCGCTACTTAAATCCATCCACACTTTAACAGAAATGCACTGCTTCAGTAAATCACTCAATGCACAGCCCAGCTGGCTTCGTACCAAATCTGTGTGCGTGTTCCTAGATGAAGAATTCTCGATGCGGTGATCCCTCACCGCATGGAAACTGGTTTCCATGCTGACTGGATTATTTGCCTTTTATTTCACCTCACAGCCTGAGAGTACACCAACTCTTGCCATTTTATGCTTTTTTAGCCAACGTAACATCAAAATTTATCCATTTAATATCATAATGTGCATTCATTGTGCAATTTTATTCCCAATGTTGATATTCAGAATCTTTCACCAAACGCTTCAACACCTCCTGTATGACCATATGGCTTCATTCTACTCTAGTAGAAAGGTTACTACTGCTATAGATACTGTAGTCTTTCAAGATGGTGGGGGAGAGCGGGGCACAACCTAACGCTTTTTGGTTTTGGCTCAATCATTAAAAAAATATTTGAGTTTGATTCATTATATTTTTACACAAGCAACACACACATCTCTGCTACAATGAACATTTAAAGTTTGTTTCTATTACTTACCATACTTGGACAATTACACCAAACGTGACAGAAGTGCAAACGTTACAACTTACCCCATAGGTGGGGTTAATTGTAACAGGCAGGGGGTTAGTTGTAACACTTGCTAAAAATTAAGTTTGCAGGCAATCATTTCAATACTCTTTTGTCTATATACTTGAAGTGCATATTGTTTATATATCTGTCTATAATAGACAGGTATACACACTGTATTCATTCATCCAGCCCTTTTCTAACAATAGTTCAATTATAAATGGATACAAATGTCTAAATATGTGAGAAAAAGCAGCACAATTATGACAAAACATTTTTTTTATATGTGACCCAGTCTGTAATAACCATACTACAACCATACTACATACGACTTTCAAAATCAAATTCTGAGATAATGAAAATCAAAGTCTTGATTTTAGCCATTCATTTCATTATGATTTCAATCTTTGATGTGACCTTATTCAATATTAAAGATATGAATAAAAATAAATTTGACACAATTTTTGATAAGACAGGCACATTTATTTAGTTGGAAGCCAGCAATCATTCGTGTGTAGCCTATTTAAAACAACGGTAAGAATTACGCTAACGTTAGCGGTTTTCATATCGTAAGTGCTGAGGGGTTAGTTGTAACACAGCGTTACAATTAACCCCGCTGGGTCAAAATATTTTCAAGCCCACCAAAAAAGTTGCTAAGAGCTGCAGACATATTTCAAAACAATGCTATGTTTTAGTCAACAAGACACTGATTTATATGACATAGCATTTGGTATCTTACACACCCAACTTAGAAAAGAACATATGGTGAAAAAATTTACTTGCATGCCACCAAAACACTCGTTCATCAATAAGATGCTGGAAAAACATTATACATTTCCAATATTTTGCGGGAGATCGTCTTTTGGCAGCGTTAAAAAAATACCGGAAAAACAAAACGCAATATAAACAGTCCTTGTTACAACTAACCCCACGTTAGTTTTTGCCCCGCGCCTATTGCTTATGTATGGAGCTACTTTCACTTTACACCTATTTGTCTGTTTCATTCAGGCATTGATAGTAATTAATCTTGATTCATCATAAATTGTATGTATTTCCTCTTTAGATTGTTCTTTGTACTGGCATCTTTTATGTTGAAATAAAAATGTCTTTTAGAAAAGGATATGTGATCACTTAAAAACCTCAGCACTCATAATAGATCTGTATTCAAAGGTATACATTATTGTAAAAAAATGAGAAAATAAATGTAATCAGTTCTTTCAGATCCCTATTGTTAATCTCTATAGACCCCTTCAAGGTTTGTAAACATTGAATGACTATCGGGTGCGCGCACAGCATGGGGTCAAACTGTTCATACAATCGAGGCTTTAAAATTTAATCTAACAGGGCTGAAAAATGATGACTTACTTCAAATGAAGTGAGCACTACAATCACAAGCTTCTTTGATATTTGTATTGTTCCAGTCTGCACGTTAATAGCTTGCAGCCGCAGATGTTGTATTTTTTTGCTTTTGAGATTCTGCATGAATCGCGAAAACTTAACGGAAGACCTGGCGCGATTTTCAGAGCCCACGACGTAAGTAGGCATTTTTACGTTACCGAATAACACGCAACTCAATCTGCTGTAATTACTTTTCTGACCCCGACATGCGCAGTGGGAATCGCCTGTGACGTGAACCGTGAAGGGGTCTATACAGCCTCACCTCCAGCGATATTTTTTTTTATCAATATAGGCAGTGAGAGAAAGAATATCAGGTTTTTAAAGGAAACTTTTTTTGTACCTGCAGATCAATTGGAAGATTCAGCATGGGATTGATCTCTAGATGTCTATCGCCCAATTTTGCCATAAATTAAGAAGTTTCTACCCATAAACATTACACCCCAGGGCCCTATTTTCTTTCATTGTCGAAAAAATGGACCCCATGTGAGCTGTAATGATTCTGTATCCCACAATGCATCAGACAGTAAGTGGCCATCTATGTCTTCCTGTGGGACACCACACGTATCCGCATGGTCAGAGCAACTCTGTATGTTATACATTTTCTGCTCCTAATGGTCGAGAGCAGATCATTGCATAAAACAAGAGAATGACGGTCTGATTTACTGTGAAGTGATCTCCTGAGGAAAATAGCTAATGTATTTCCTCTTTAAATCCATTAAATCAGTTTGTTCAAATAAGATGTCTTGTTCAGTAAGTAGGTGTATTTTTAAAATTAAGCTTATCCTATAAACCTTCTTTATTGTGATCTATAATGCTGTTTACTTATGCCACAGACGACACAGACAGTCTTTGAAGGCTTTTATTATTTTGTTTTTGTTTGTTTGTTGATCATGAAGTACAAAGTAGATGAGGAAAACTACGATTCCGTGTGTATTCAACGCCATTATTGTTTATAATGCGTTGAATGGTGCGCTGTGATTGGTTGAGCAGATTTATTGTATTCTGCAGAGGAGGATTGGCGTTTATCGTGTTTTGTAAAGGGATAAAAGATTACAGAATAACACGGCGGATATCGGATTTTGCGTAAAATTAAGAATTTACTCTCTAATACTGACCTGATACAATACTGATTTTGGCAATAACTATTTTTTTTATAAATGGCATTTATCGCGTTTTGGAACCAAACTCTTCATATGTAAATTAATATTAATAGTTAACTATTTTAACATGCATTGTATTTTTATGCTTATATGCTTATACTGTGTTGCTTTATCTATTGAAAACAATTGAGACGTTTCTTGTGGACATTGCGTGTGGAGACGCTGTTTGTATAATGCATGTTGCTGCCTATATTGTGCGTTCCAAATCGGTCAGATGTGAGGTCCCATTTTATTTGGAACGCTTCCTTAGAAGGCAGCTGTCTACGATAGAAACAGACAACCAAGTCGCTCACTTGGTTTTGAAACGGAGGCTTTGTTTAACAGAGTCGTTCTCTCTCACGCTCAGCCTCTCTTTCCTGTTTTTTTTTCTTCTTTTCTGCATCTGTTACACTCAGTGTTAGTGTCTGTACGGTGGCACACTGCCAACGTTCACAGCTGCCACAGAGAAATAAAGTGGGACGCAGTCAACAGTCGCTTCCTCAGGCGTCTGTGTTACTCTGTGGAGAGAAACACCACATTGAAATGCCATTCAGTCTTTTCGGTGTAAACATAATCAAAAATCTCAAATGACTGTATCCAAAGCTTGTTTCCAGTCCTCAATGTTTGAAAGCTTGTTTTATGCTCTCGGATGACTGAATGTGTCTAAAATGTCACAGCAGTTACACTTCTATTTTAAACAAACATGGCATCCTGATTGATTAGGTCAGTTTTCAATGATAAAATATTTCTTTTCCAGCTTTAAATGCAGACACAATTTGTGGGTGACCTATAAATTAACCTAAAAACAACCAACCTCACGGGAATTTATATATATTTTACGAGCTGTAGTGAATCGTACAAAAAATGTATTTATTTGAAAAAAAAGCTATAATGATACCCGACCTCGAAACCCAATGTCACATGGGTGAAACCATTTAGTACAAAAATGCTTACAAATTTGAATGAACGCATTAGCCACCTCGTAAAATACGTATCAATTTCCCATAAGATTGGGTTGAAAATGACTTGAAAGTATTTAGATATCAACATGATAGAGATGTTTGCATCAATTTGTACAAATTGTAAAAACACTGTTGATTTATTTTTCAAACAGCACCAGCTCTATAAACCTATGTGATAGCAGTTGAATACAAATAAATCAACTAAAGGATGTTTGAAGTGTAATCTGTTTCTCCCTTACTTCACATCCATCTAGGGTCTGGAAGTGAACTGTAGTGGAAAATCTTTCCCCTCCCTTCACCACTGTGTATGCAATATGACGTACAGTCTGTATGGCAGACGGTGTTCCCATGACTGCAGATAACAGGTACATGCTTTACTACTCTCTATAAAAATGGTCTCCAGCATGGTGCCCGCGGGCACCAGGTTGCCTGCACGAAGTCTGTGAGTTGCCCGCCAAAGCACATTCTATTAATAGCCTCCATTTTAATATTCACTTATTATCAACAAGTAAAATAAAATAAAATCACAAATAAAATAGAATAAAATAATTAAAGTTAAATAAATAAATAGTTTTTAGTAGACTATATAAAAAGCAGCCCCTCCTTGCTCAAAAAAGGTTGGAGACCCCTGCTTTATAATATCCAGGGGCTGTAAGAATGAAAAAAACACCATTGTGTCAACACCATTGATATTAAGGACAGTATTAGTAGATTTTTTTACATTATTTTTGATCTGTTTCCCGTACAATATTTTGCTGTCGCTTTCAATAGACCCTGAATATAACGCACAAGTCATATTCATTTACTTTCTTGGTTGCATTTTATGAGGATGAGTAAATAAAGACAGATTTTCCATTTAAAGGTGAACTGTTTTATTGCCCACGGTGTGTGTACACTTTGCTGTCAGCATTTACACAAGCATTGAGACATATAAGTACAGATATGAGACAAAAGCTTTGCTTTAAGACCAGTTGAGCTGCTTTGCTGTCTACTTTGTTAGGCATGGTGACTGATCCAGAACGTTCTCAATGGAGGGAATGGTGATTTGGAGAACATAGGGAATCAACAATCAGTACAATTCAGTGAATTCAAGATAATCTTTAACTAATACAGAAATCAGTTTTTACTTGCACTAATTCCTTTACATTGTAAAACAAGCCTTAATCTTTTTAAATAAAGAATAGATTCAAACGTCTTTTAAAGATTCACAAAAATATAATGGTGTCAAATAATGCACTGAAATAATCTGTTAAATTGATATCTACATAGAAGGTATGTGGCTTTATTAAGTGCAAAAATTATCCAGAGATGGTTTTACATGTCCATTACCAGTCTTAGAATGAAATGGTCTATTATCATCGTATTTTAAAGGGTCATGAATAATAATGTTGAACTCTGCTCTGATTGGCTGGTTCACAAAGCAGCTCCTTCAGTAGCTCTGTGTGTGTGTAAACAGACCTTATGTTTGAGCCTGTAGCAGACGAAAATATGGATTTGGGGGAATAATCAATTGGAGATTGTTGATAGACGTTTCTGAGTCATAAGTTTGTGTTTTTTTTTCAGTATGGACCTGCAAAACGTAACTGTAACATCAATAGTAGAACTTTTAACTAGCATTAACTAGCATATAGCGCCACTAACTCAGCGTCAAAACTTTGTTTTTAGCATTGTTACAACATTGTAATTAATTTAGTGTGTAATTTAATTTTGTGGGCATTTATCTCGACTGTAACGTCACAGTTGGTGTTATGTTGAGATTGGCCTGTTTTTCAGCTGTCTTTTGCGTGCCCGAGGTTTACATCGAAAGCAGGAAACAATCGTGCTTGAGGCTCACAATATGTCATTACCATATATAAAACTATTATTATTCATTTATGCACCTTTAAAGGGGACATTTCACAAGACTTTTTTAAGATGTCATATAAATCTTTCGTGTCTCCAGAGTACGTTCCTGAAGTTCTAGCTTTAAATACCATATAGATAATTTATTATAACATGTTAAAATTGCAACTTTGTAGGTGTGGGCAAAAATATGCCATTTTTGGGGTGTCCTTCTAAATTCAAATGAGCTGGTTGGATAATGCAGATTAAGGGGCAGTATTATCCCCTTCTGACATCACAGAGGGAGACAAATTTCAATGACCTATTTTTCAGATGCTTGCAGAAAATGGCTTACCCAAACAAAGTTACTGGGTTGATATTTTTCACACTTTCTAGGTTGATAGAAGCACCGGGGACCCAATTATAACACTTAAACATGGAAAAAGTCAGATTTTCATGATATGTCCCCTTTAAAGGAATAGTTCACCTAAAATGAAAAATTCTGTCATTACAGAATTTACTCAAGTTGTTACAAACCTGTACAAATTTATTTGGTTTGCTAAACACACTCGAAAATATTTGTTATCAAGCAGGAAACAGGAGCATTGACTTCCATAGTAGGAAAGAAAAATACTGTGGAAGTCAAAAACGGTTTGGTTACAAACATTGCTCAAATATCTTCCCTTGCGTTCAACATAACAAAGACATTGATACAGGTTTGGAACAACATGACAGTGAGTAAATGATAACAGAATTATAATTTTTGGGTGAACTATCCCGTTTATTGTCCTTAATTGAGCTAACTGTATAAATTATGTTATTAAATACTTTAATTAAGACTTTATAAACTGGTCTAAACTGGTTTATTAAAGCCATCCAAATCTTTACTGCAGATATCGTCTCCAGTGTAATTTTGTGGGTGATTCTGTAACAATGTGACTCGAAACTTAATGACATTGATCTTGGAGAAATACGATCACAGTAATAGTGTGTTTGGAGGGCAGCCAGCGTCCGGCTCTATCCTGCTGTTGTAAAATCGGTGTATCATTAATGAAAGTGGCCTGTAGTCAAGGTTTATCATCTTCATCTTCATCATCATATAGCTCAAATCGTACTTTATCTGCGTGAGAGTTCACGTATGGAGATGAACATAAACAACAGCTCTATCATCCTTACAATCTTGTGCCTGAGAAAATATTGGTTTGGCTCAGGCCAATAGATCCTAATAAATGTCACACATTACAAATGTCCAGCCTTTTACTGGATACAGGATATAAGTTTAACCATCGAAACGTTATTAGAAGTTTCGTATAACTTTTATATTGCCTATAAGAGATCTGCTGTGCTTTATTTGAAACTCTGCACTAATGGATAATAAAGCAATACGGTTTAAAAGTTCAACTCTACTAACTGTGTTAAAAGTACCGCTTTTAGTGCTTCTATCAAACAGCAAAAAAACGCAAAAGGATAAAAGTCAGTAATCATTGCATTCAATAATATTATTGTTTCAAATAAACAAATCTGCCAAGTCATGTAGTTTATTAACTGTAAGCTGTTTACGGTTGGCAAGCAACATAACCATTTGGCGCATTAACAAAGAGTCTGTCCATTTTATAATGCAATATAACTGTCACCTTGTTTTTTAGAGTGTAGGTGTGTGTAAGCATTAATAAATGTTCGCAGTGAATCTTGGAAAAACACAGTTTCTGTTGTCTTGAACTACTTTAGGAATGCTTAATCTTCTTGTTGTAATACTTATTTGGATCCAGTCCCAAATCTGTCATACTTATCAGAGTCCAGATGAGAGGAAAGAGGTTGATTGGGAACGCACTATACAGTCATCAGCCCTGCATGCCATACATATAGTGCATGTAAAAATCAATGCAGAATCAATGTGCAATTGATTCCTATAGTTAACTGTTATTAAAATATGCTAAATGAATAAAATAAAGGGTAAAATAAAAATTGGTGCCCTTTTCTGTAAGTATTTTTTTTTTAATTGATTCCCTTTAGTTAGCTTTCCAAGACATTGCAGATGTTATCAATCTCATAAATGGTAAATAGGGAATACTTCCTCATTCTTTGAAAGTTCACATCCTGAACTGTGGTCTGAGACATTCCAGTGCTTTTATCTAATCTGGAGGATCTTGACTTAGGAATGTTTTGGGAGAACAGGGAAAATCATGTATTATAAAGATACAGTAATCTGACCCTCCTTTCTGACTTTACAGCTCATCTCGGACACTGTACATGTTTTTCTTTGCTACGTCTTTTTAATACCGAAACGAAATTTGTGGTAACACTTTACTTGAAGGGGTGTTCATAAGACTGACATAACACATTCATAATTATGACATGACACGTGAACATGAAGTAGATTTTTATGCAAATTTATGGCAACTGTCATTAAGTGTCATTCGTTCAATTATGTCATTTATATATATATATATATATATATATATATATATATATATATATATATATATATATATATATATATATATAATATGACATTGCATGTCTTTGTTATGACAACTTCACATTAAAGGAGTAGTCCACTTTAAAAATGGGGTCCATTTGACTTTTCATAGTAGGAATAAAAATACTATGGTAAGTCAATGGGCCCCATCTTTAAAGTGGACTACTCCTTTAACCAATACCTCATAACTTTTCATGACAGCTTGACATTACCAAGACAACATAACTGACCACTTTTTACCATTGATACAAATTGAATTTGTCATCAAAATGTCATTAAGTGTCAATGCTCTATCATATAGTTTTATAACAGCGTCATGAATATTTTTCTTGACCTCAACTACAGTGGTACAAATATAATTTGTCATTAAAATGTCATTAAGTGCTAATACTCTATAGTTTTATAACAAAATCATGAATATTCTTCAGTTCATAATGTTTTTAAGTTTCCTCCATGTGTTTAACAAATAAAATCAATCATTCAATAATAATAATAATAATAAGAATAATTATAATAATAATTAAAATTGATAAAATTATATTTTATTGCATTTGGAGACCGATTCACCTAAAAACATAAATGAAAACAGTAAAAAAATAGGTTAAGCCATGCAGTGTTGGGTCCATATTGCTGCAAAGTTAATAACATTTAATTAAATTGAAATGTTTTGTTAGTTTTTTTATGTCAGAAAATTTCAGAACGCTCTGCGTGTGGAAGAACATGTTGTGTTAGTTGTCAGTTTTTATGTATTGTGCACATACATAAAGTTAATTATAATATTTTGATGTGTCTGTTGCATTTTGTTAAGGTATTTAAAATTATTTGACATAGTATTAACACTTAATGACGTTTAAATGACAGTTTAATGTAATGTTAACTAATACAGCTAGGTCGTTTCTTAAGTTTGATAATTATTTTACTATGTCATGTTTATAACAGAATTATGACAAGTTATGATGTATTGGTTTATGTCAAGTTGTCATAACAAAGACATATGTCCTCTTTGCATTAAAAATGACATAATTGAACAAATGACACTTAATGACAGTTGTCATAAACATGCATAAACTCTCCTTCATCCTACACGTGTCATGTCATGATTATGAAGGTGTCATTTCAATCTTATGAACACTCATTCAAGTAAAGTGTTATCAATTTCTTTTATGTAAATTAAAGGAATAGTCTACCCTTTTGCCATATTAAACTATGTTATTACCTCAACCTAGACAAATTAATACATACCTATCTTTTTTCAATGCGTGCACTGTACAGCGTGTTGTGAATGTGTTAGCATTTAGCCTAGCCCCATTCATTCCTATGGTACCAAAAAAAAGTTTTATTTTGTGGCACCATACTTACTGGTATAACTCCTCATGAAACAGTCTTTAAATAGGGAAAACACGAAAGTGTTTGGTGGCTTCCCTGTTTGGTACCATAGGAATGAATGGGGCTAGGCTAAATGTGATCCGTCACGGAAACCAGGGACTCAAGTCGGCAGCACAAGTTTCGAGAAAATGAGAAACAAAGTTTTTTTTTCGAAATTTGTGATTTTCGTTTTATTGCAGAATCTGTTAGTTGAGATCACGAAGAAGCCTCTCCATGTTTGAGATAGCAGTTTTTGTATATTTAAAAGCGTACATTTTGCGGTTAAAATAGGCTTGTTTTTCCGGAGATTCCAGCGTGCAGCGGGGGGCGTCATTGTCTGTGTGTATATTTACATACTGTATAAGCTTGTGTTTTCGCCTCCGCCCCCAAAGGGAACAGCGTGACTACTAAATAAGGATAGTTCGCCCAAAAATGAAAATAATGTATTTAATGACTCACCCTTATGTTGTTCTAAACTCGGAAGACCTCCGTTCATCTTCGGAACACAGTTTAAGATGTTTTATCGTTAGATTTTGTCCGAGAGCTTTCCCCTTCATTGAAAATCTATGTATGGTTTCCATGTCCAGAAAGTTAATAAAAACATCATCAAAGTAGTCCATGTGACATCAGTGGGTCAGTAAGATTGTGTTGATGCATCGAAAATACAGTTTGGTCCAAAAATAGCAGAATTACGACATTATTCAGCATTGTCTTCTCTTCCGGCTCGAGCGTGAAGTCACGTGACTGTAGTGACGCGCTGCCCTGTTCCTCAGACATGTTTGCTAAGTTTTTTTTTTTTTCAAACTTATAGCCTGCGTCTCCCCAGACTGTAAAGCTCGGGCGCACAAAATAAAAGAAAAATAAAAGAAGCTGGGGCGGAACAAATAACAGTCAGCCGCATCGTACGTCAGCCGCGTCACTGACTTTATGCGGCGCCGCAGTCGGATGACGTCAAAGTACCGCGAGAGCTCTTCAAGAAATCTTACGGAGTAGTTTAATTTCGACTCGCTCTCGCGGTACTTTGACGTCATCTGTATGTCAGTTCTTGCAGCGCAGCATGAGTCCAAACACACAGAAGTTACACAGATATAGTTGTATTCTTCATATAATTGGCTAGATGTTTTGTCTATCAATATTTTCCATGAAGTCATTGGCTGATGGAGGAACGAGCGAGCCATTGGTAACCTCTCTAAAGGATGTCACGTTTTCGACGGCGCTGTTTGGATGATCTATTATACTACTTCTCTATTTTAAATACAAACTTTGAAGGCGGGTTCATGTGTTTAACGGAGTGAAAGCTCATATACCCTTACATGTTACGATTTAAATAGTCTTCAGATTATATATTATATTGTATTACCAGACATTCATGCGAAATCTGATGTAAACAATCTATATTTCACGGATTATACGCATTTGTGGACAAATAGGTCATTGGATAATCTGAAACAGACTGGATTCGACTTGTGATCCCCACAAAGGTAAAAGAGTCATGTTTATTTTTGCGGGTTGTCATTTGGTCATAAAATACTACATATGATGCTAGAACATCTCAAAAAGGGTTTTACAGGGGGCATGGCTTAGCTAAATGAGATGTAAATGAGCCCTATTGTCTCCCCCAGCTGAAAAGAAGAGTCTCTTTCGTCTCGATTTTCTCGGTTTGAGTAATCTGAGTTCCTATATTCAAATGGCCACAACTTCTCCAAATCTTATCAGATTTCCATGTGTTACACATCGTTGGAAAGCTTAGAAACTGCACTTTCATAATCTGTGAATAACTCAAAATGCCCAGATCCGACTTGTGTCCCTACTTTCCGTGACTGGTCACAAATGCTAACACATTCACAACACGCTGTACAGTGCACGCATTGAAAAAAGATAGGTATGTATTAATTTGTCTAGGTTGAGGTAATAACATAGTTTAATATGGCAAAAGGGTAGACTATTCCTTTAAGTATCCATGCATTTAGTGTGATGTGGTCAGTTCAGATGCCTGTTCATAAATCCAGCACATTTGCTAAACCCTGATACATAATGATTTTCAAAACTAGTTCAAATTTATATTTTTACAAACCGTGCCCTTATGAGATGAATCAATCAATAATATGGCAATTATGAGTCAACTTGCATATTATATATATATATATATATAACTGAATGTTACTATAATACTAAATGTTATTTTTTAGATTTGGCCATTAAAAGTGAGCACTACCAGCATTCTGTGTGGAGTAAAGTGTTTATGGGACTGGTGGGAAAAGAAGCATTTATGATGTCAGAGGGGAAAAAAGTGAAAAAGTACTATGTTCTATATTGTACTATTTCACGTTGACATTAAATGATCCAAAGATCAAAAGTGGGTTTTTTGGACATTAAGTTTGGGAAATTTTTAAGGTCTCCATTACTTCCTGTTGTATGGTCCAACTGCACACAGCTGCATGGGATGTGTGAATGTGTGTGTATCCTGATCCTCACACAGGTGCCGTGAGATCACTTCCTCTTCGCAGGGCCTGTTTCCTTGCAGGGCTCTCTTCCTGTCCCAGGGAGAAATCAGGAAACGCATCCTTATCCAGCAGGGGTTGAAGGTACGAGGTCAGCAGTGTGTGCCTATGTCTG
The DNA here is from genome assembly GCA_025389145.1 of Misgurnus mizolepis. NCBI lineage: Eukaryota > Metazoa > Chordata > Actinopteri > Cypriniformes > Cobitidae > Misgurnus > Misgurnus mizolepis. Next base: position 35,309,850 of record JAIFKI010000017.1, read on the forward strand.
TTGGCTTTGTGTGGGTTTCTGTATGTGTTCTGTTTATGAGCTGTGTGTAGTTATATCTGGAATTTTTGTTTTTAAATACGTAACTGGTGCCTACAGATTTGGTCCACTTAATGTTGTCATGCTCATATGAAATTTTGAATGCAATGTGTTGCTAGGTGCAGTTGCTAGGGTCTTTTTTTGCCGTATTGCTATGGTGCTGTGTGTGCATGGCTGCTATGATGCTGTGTGGTTGCTATGGTGCTCTGAGTGTGTGGTTGCTATGATGCTGTGTGGTTGCTATGGTGCTTTGTGTGGTTGCTCTGGTGCTCTGAGTGTGTGGTTGCTATGGTGTTGTGTGTAGTTCCTATGGTGCTCTGTGTGGTTGCTCTGGTGCTCTGAGTGTGTGGTTGCTCTGGTGCTCATGTGGTTGCTATGGTTTCAACCTCAGATGTGTGGCAAACTTACGGACTGCCCGCTCTCTGCACACTCACCATCTGATGAACCACAAAACTGAAAAGCACATTAAGAATAAAGACACACAAGTGTTTGTTTTAATCAGTACATCTGTAAATAAATCGTTTATAGAGTACTGAGACAGTGATTAGTCAGTGCTGGTGTAAACAGTCTGCCATTTTTGGGTTCCTTAAAGAACCATTCCCACCACAAAGAACCTTTCTCTGTGGATGTTAGAGGTTCTTTATGGAACTACCCAGACTGACAAGGAGCGTTTTAGAAATGCTGAGTGAAGTGAAAGTGACACGTTTGTCAAATGTGGACACATACTCGAAATGTGACCTCTGCATTTAAACCATCCCAGTGAGTAGTGAACGAACACACACAGGGCAATGAAGCCCGATTGTCTAACCACTAGGCTACTGCTACGAAAAGTGTGGGTAAGTGAGGCAGATTTTGTCCGATGTTTTTGTTGCGGTGTAGACTAATGGATGTATGCACTTCAAAGCTATCCAAACTATTTGAAATTGTCTCACTTACCTAACCGTGCAGACACACAGTCACTGTGTCAAGCAGTTGTGTAAGATCATAACATGTTGAAACAAAACTCAGCACCTGTGTCATTTCCCATCTGATTCTTTGGAAATATCATCTGACACGTCATTTCATCCTTTCGTCCACTTGTGTGTGTGTGTGCCCGTGCAGATTCCTGTAATGTTTGATGTTCCTCAAAGACTGTTATCTGTGGCTATCAGATGTATGTCACTGTGATTCCTGTGTGAGCTTCACCAGGTGATTTTCTGTTCGGTCTATGAATTTGCTGGCAATATAAACAACATTATTACTATGCATATTTGACTCATACGTGACTCAAATTAGGGGCTGACACATTTTTTTATGCAGTTTGGATGTTCATTTACCAGACAATGGTGTTTTTGAGTCTTGAGGGGCTTTATAGTCCAGGGTCACTTAATAAATAATAAATAAACCTGTCTTATTGTCTAAACAAAAGTGTTCGATGCTTTCGCCATCTTGATTGTTGGTATTTATATCTCTGTACAAGAATGTGTATGTGCGCAGGCATGTATTGTTGTTTTATGTTTTTTTTACTGGACTGACATGAAATAAATAAAAAATGTATGTGAGCTCACGTGAAAATATTGCGTTTAGCGGTACCTCGTGAAACTTTCGCTTTCACGTGCACATGCGATAGGTTTACGTGCGCGCACGAAAAACGTTTCATGCGAGCACGCAAGACTAAACTTAAAAAAAATTCTGCACATGAAGGTTTCACATGAGCACAGAAAGGTTCACATTAGCACATGAAACTAAACTTTAGATTTTTTTACTCCAATGTCACCTTAGGGGCTCGGTACTTTTGCGATACTTCAAAATCCGCATAAAATCGAGGTGATGGAAACCCAGCTATAGGCACTAGCAGCAGCAATTGCGATGATGTCGAGCCCCATTAAAATTTTTTTATAAAAATTATAAAAATAATTATTAAATTAAATGTATGATGATTTTGTCAGTCGATGTCGCATATCTTAATCAGGATTTTAGCAGCAGTTAAAGGAGCAGCTGGTTGGATTAAACACGAGGTGTAATGGGTTGTGTCACTTTTTTATAGTCTACTCATTTTATGCCTGACAACAGAACAGACAATTATGTAAAAATAGCATTCAGTTGTGTTAAAATGCAATGTTATGTAATAGATCAAAGAGTAGATGTAAAACATTTCATATTTTAGTTGTTTAGATTAGTTGACTAATCGAAAAATTAGTCGAAAGATTAGTCTAGATGCAGCACTAATTCTAAGCTTTCAAACAGTATCACATATGGGGTACTGGGTCCATGACAGACCATTAAATATTAAAGGAATATTTTATATTAAGTAGGGATGCACCGATACCGATACTGGTATCGGCCTGGATACCACAATTTCTAAAGTACTCGTACTCGTTAAAAGTCCCCCGATACCTGGAATCGATACCACGGTCTGAGAAATGTCTATGTTTGAGCGGCGTGTAAGGGGTTAATGCCTCTTGTTTTGTCCAAAGAGGCAGAGTTTACAACAAACTGGAAAACTAGTCCTTTGTTTTTTTGTTAAATTATATGACTAAAGCTGTTACCTGTAATTTTAAATCATGTTTTTTATTAAGTACTCGGTATCGGCAAGTACTGAAATGCAAGTACTCGTACTCGTATTCCAAAAAAGTGGTATCGGTGCATCCCTAATTTTAAATCATAATAAGTAATTTTGGACCCGAGACAGGGTCTGCAGAGTTTAAGAAGCTAGGTAATCTACGTGTTGTTTATTTTGCTTGTTATATAAATAAACTACTTTAAAAGGACTTTGTTGTTATTTATTCTTAGCGGAGTTTACCGGAAGTTACGTGTTGACCACGAAAGCCGCTTGTTTATGTTGTTACTGCTGTAACCGTCTATAGACTGCAAGTGGCTTTTTATATTTTAAAATGTGAATATAGGTAAGTGCTAAAAATAAAATGTATGTAAAAGTTAAAGGGTTAAATAATTGTCATAGTGATTTTTTTTTAAAAGGTGAAAAATATTGAGATTCAGATATTGTTACCTCCTTAGTTGCATACTATATAGTCTATGCTTCACCTATTATGATTCAGATTTTAACACACATGGGGTGCATTTCCTTTTTTGTAGTCATATGTGCTGGGTCACTTCCCGTAAGAAGAGGATTTCCTGTATGTTAGCGGATGGCTTGGGCCCTGGGCAGTGAACTATGACAAGAACATTTACACGTACTGAAAAGTGAACGTACAGAAACGTGTTTGTGTGAGGCTGATGACCCTGATCTTTTGTCTCATGGTGGACAGACAAACACACATTGATTTCTCTATATTAATCTTTACACTAATACATTTGGCAGACCAGCCCGCACATTTTATCAGTATACCTGGGAATCAAACCCATGACCTCTTTCGCAATGCTCACAGCGCTCTGCCAACTGATCTAAAGGAACAAGAAGGATTATGTTACCTCCTGTGAGGTAAATCAGGATTTTAGGTTTCACTTTTAGGTCGCTATATTAGTAAAGACATTCTGTAAATGTCGTCCTTACAAGAACACCTAAAGCTGAACATATACACACATGCACAAATCTCTTATCCACACCTGTCACTTCCAGTGGCATGCATGGAATGAACAGATGAGATAAGAACGAGAGATTAAGAGATAGATGGGCAGCTGAGCTCAACGTGAGACCAAAACAGATTCTCTTTGATTCTGTTTTTACTTGCTGGAGAACTAACAGAATGAGATGATGTTCATGAATCAGGTCGATATAATGACGGTCGTAAACATCCAAACACTTCATTAATGTTTGGAGTCTTGTGTTGTATTTTGCTTTGACTTACACCAGTGATAATGGCAGAGAAGAGCCACTGTGTCCTCATCTGATAGCACGGGGTATCCTGAAGATGAGCATTTCTCTCAGATCTGATCTCTATAATCAATCCTAACATTTAGGTCTACGTGAAACATTGCATACCATGTTCACTTTGTAATGGTTTTCTGAGTAAAAATTATAAAACGTATTAAGGATTGATTGTATTATTAAAGGCAAGTGTCTTGTGCAAGAGTTTACAGACATGAATGTGAGATTGATGTGGAAGGTGTTTGTCCTGAATTTGTGAGGCAGAAGGTCAAGTTTATCCAGCACTTTGATTTAAATTAACTAGCGGACCTGATGAGACCAATGGGATGGGCGTTGAGCCCTTTGAAACGGAGTCAATCAAACCAAGTATTAGATAACACTGATATGCATTTATGAATGATGACTAATTGTATACGTCACGCTTGGTCGCTCGTGTCGTGTGTGAGATCTTACAGTTAGATTATTCAGATATCAGATGCATGCTTGAACATGTCACTTCCACTAATGATAGACTGATATGAACATTAGACATTCCCGAAAGAACCAGAATTCACACACGTTTACACTTGTAAATGGAAAGAAGTAGGGTTCCCACGGGTCCTTGAAAGTTTGTGAATCTGGGGGAAATAATTCAAGGCCCTGGGAAGTTTTTAAAAATAAAGATACATAGATACAGGTCATTGAAAGTGCTTGAATCTATTTTATGCAAGAAAAAAAATTCTATATTATTCCCTGTGTAGTGTAAGATACTAACATAAAATTTCTAGCCTTTTAAGCACACGTGCTAAACTGTTCGCTTTAAATGCTTATATCTTCTGTATGCGAATGTTGATTCATACCAAAATGCTTTTTTGCATAGTTGTGTTTGACACATGAAAACGTCTCGGGTTACGTGTGTAACTGTTGTTCACTGAGAAGGGAACCAGACGCTGCGTCTCCCTTGCCATACTTCCTGCGTCCCTGTAACGCCGTCTTTGGCAATATTTCAGATAGTGATATACTTCCTGGCTCCCGCGTCACCCTGTCTTAGTTGTTAAGCCTCACCATTGGTTGAATTAGATATACACATTCAGACGCACTTACCCCTGGAGGCGTCCCCAAAGTGTCACTGCAGTGACGCAGCGCGAGTTCCCTCGAAAAGGGAACTGTAACAATGTATCTTTAAAGGTAACACTATGTAACCTTGCTCTTACTTGAAATGTGTCCCCACATTTATTCCTTGAATGACCTGGAAAGTCCTTGAAAGGTCCTTGAATTTGAAGTTAAATAAGGTGTGGGAACCCTGTATATAGTCATAATTATTCACATATGAAGCAGCATTGGGCAACATTTAAAAATAAAGTAATAGAGTGCCGCAGGATGACGTATGCCTATGCGAACATTAGCGGGACACTGGCTGCCTTGCCAAAAATCCCATTTATTTTTCCTATAGACTTCTGGATTACTGCAAAAAAATAAGCTTTGTGTTTAACAAAATTTTGACATTTTCATGTTTTGTCCAACAAAGTAAATGTTCACAGATGAATATTTTATGAATTAAAAAAGTGTCAATTTTAAATTGACTAGAAATGAAAACTAACTTAAGGCTACAAGCGAACTACACTATTCTCTTTCGACATCAACGTCATCCCCACCAGACTTCGGACAGCTCTTTCAAACTTTATTAAATGCATTTAAAAACAAATTCCCTGATAAGGAAATACTCTGTGGATGAATCTTTATTGGGAATTGTGTCTGTGTTGCGTTGTTTTTGAGATCTTCATGCGGGATGACGTTTAAAGGCCCAGACAAAGTCTGCAGTCCCATGTAGTAACTTGTTAACCCTTTTTAGATACATCAAAGCTTTAAAAAGTCACGAGTTGGGGTAGTGTGTTTTTGTTGAAGAATAAAACCTGAAATCATCTTGGGCTTATGTTAACCCGAGATCTTATTTAAAGAGATCAACCAAAACCCCATTCAATCCCATGCTAACTCCCTTCCGGGTTTTGCCTACAAAATTCGTCACTCGACTCTATTGGCCCCGATATATTTTGAGGTCCCACATGGTGCTGAATTTGAATTGAATTGAGAGGAATTGACTGAAATTTAACACAGACAACAAAATTTTTTGTAAATTCAATAAAGTTTTGTGAAAAAAAAAAAACTTATGACATCATTAATTGTCAATTGGTTAACACACATTTTCTAAACAGTATAGACGGCATAAACAAGCGGCTTTTGTGGTCAACACGTAACTTTCGATAAACTTTGCTAAAAATAAATAACAACAAAATCCTTTTAAAAGAGTTTATTTATATAACATGCAAAATAAACAACACATAGATAGGAAACCAAAACATTTGTTATTTTCGACGAGATATTTGTTTAAAGGAATAGTTCACCCAAAAATACAAATTCTGTAATCATTTACTCATCCTCCTGTTGTTCCTGTATGAATTTATTTTTTTCTGATGAACACAAATGAAGATATTTTGAGAAATGATGGTAAACACATAGCATACAGTGTCCATTGACTTCCATAGTAGGAATAAAATATGATGGAATTTAATGGATACCACCAACTGTGTGCTTTCCATCATTTATCAAAATATTATTTTAATCACAATTCTTTTTTAAGTTATCACAATACTTTAAAAAAAATCCTACTATGGAAGTCAATGGACTTGTCAATGTGGTACTACAGGTGGTTCATTTTATTTATTTATTTAATTTCATTTTTTTTTTTTGGGCTATGGTTAAGTCTATAAAATTTTTTACTGACAGGCCTCATTTTGCCTTGTTTTAGCCTAGACATCTAAACTGTGTTTGGACGGCTTGACGTCTTTTTAAAGCAAAATTGCTTGGGTTCCCTCTGAAAAACCCTTATTTTTGTACTACAAAAATAAAATGTTCTCCAACCAAACAATTGGCATTAAAAATTTAATTTATGAATATTTTTTATTTCTATTGGTGACATTTCAACCATAGTTTATTCCATAATGTTTACAAAAATACTACACAGTACACCAGTTTTCGCTTTTCTACATTAATTCAAATTCAAGAGTTGAGCTGAATTGAACTCATTTCATGCTGCAAAAGTGACAGATTTACAAGAGGTCAATACCTCCTCACATAGTTTAAATACACAGACAATTATCTGAAAGTATTCATGTACGCATGCCATCACTCATCCTTGAAACTTCCAGACTTCTGATCGTTTCCCACAGGCATATGATGTCACTTCCTGTTTCCCGTGCAATGAGAGGGCAGTGTCTTGCTTAGTGAGACCCTGTGGGGGTAAAACCCACTTCCTGTGACCTGGAAGGAAGGATGGGAGTGTAAACCGAATGAAAGAAATTCCTCAGTGAGAATCAATCTGACTGAATCAGTTTCTGTCTGATCGTAAAGCTCAAGTGAGTCATTAAACATTTAAATAACGTTTGGGAATCATTAGAGCTCTTGGGAAAATCCCACTAACTGAGAGAACGATTGTAACACTTTCATTATTCCAGAAAGAAAACAGCTGAGCTCGGCCGCTTACTAACACAGATTTGCATAAAAATACAGAAGTTACTATAGAGTAAAAATTTGCAGTTTCTTAATAAATGCTTATTTCCAAAGTATTGAAACCATATGAGTATCATATGACCAAGGTTTTTTAGAAACCACAAACAATCTTTATCTGAGGAATGACATGAAGTGAAAGCGATCAAGAATCAAACAAGCAACTTATCAGTGCTGACCTTTAACCAGTATTCCACAACATACATGAAATAGTAATGAGTATGTAGCCAATTTGTAAAAGATTACTTTTTTAAAACCTTTGTAGGCCCAACTGATCCCTTACTTTATTTTTGTTACTTTAGTTTAAGTATCACCTGCTGATAACACATCACTTTTAGCTTTTAAACATTTAATTTCTCATGCAGTTTATTTCCAGATTATCACATTATTATTTAGATGTTACTTTACATAAAGTGCATCTTTAAATGTACATGTTTAAGTGTAGGTGGGGAGTAAATTGCAGTATGTTTGAATCACACAGGAAATGTCCAGGACCAGTTTGCATTTCACACTTATAATTTAATACATTTTTCCTGTCCATTAAGACTTCTTCACATTATGGTTTATTTATTTATGGATTAGTATATTAAGGAAATTTCTCTCTAAATACACATAGTTTTGTTTTTGTATACTGGAGACATTTGTATTAAAACCCCTAGTGTGTGTGTGTGTGTGTTAAAACCCAGGATGTCTTTTCACTTCCTGCTTTGAAATGGTTTCAGTCATAAACACAAACACAACCAGATGTGTCTCACCACCGGACACATACATACACACACACAAACGTGACGTATACACTTTTTAGTTTTTGCAGAAACTTCAGATTCAATTTTTTTTTAAATATACATTTGGTTGCATTGAGTGCTATGAATTTCAGTTCTGTATATGTATAACTGATCAAACTCAACTCAAGATGTTTTGGATTCATGGTTTCATAATGTAAAAAATAAATATTTTTGGCCTGTGTTGGCAAACTTTCTGATTTGACTGATAGGACTTTATAATTTCAGTGTAAACATGACTGTAGATCACCATTGTGTTTTGTTTACTTTAATAATAACATCAATTTAACATTTAATAATCAGTTTAACATCAATAATAAAACCTTTACAGAAAACCTGAAAAATCTGGTTGTCATAAAAAATAAGTACCATCCACTCCAGTAACTGACGAAAGATTTGCATAAAGTAAACTTTTCTTAACTTTCTCGTGTTGCCGGACATGCCAATCCAGTCGCCAATGGTCACTTTTGCTAGTTTCGTCGGAAGTGGTCAAGCTTCCATTGATATGAATGAGATTGTGTCGCTCTGCTATTGCTAGTCACTGGTGGTTTGAATGAGACGTTAGGGGCGGTTCACATGTTATGTCTAATACTGTGCGAAAAACGCGACCGAGTGCTTTCCTACAACATTCTGAAGTTGAAGTATTTTCAATAGCCTGCGTTGTCGGTATGCCTGGAAAAAATCTTTCGTGATTTTAGTGCGCTTGCCACGCGTCTACATTCAAAATAACGTATTTAGGTGCGCAAAAGATGTGAAATGTGAACCGTCCCTTAGCAACGTTAAAAAAAGGGGAAACAATCTGTTACTGTTCACAGTCGATCAGATATTTTCATCAGAAGGAGGACTGTGATTTTACTTCATGAAAGTTACGATAATACATATTTTTGCTTTAATTTTTGTATTGTGTGGTAAGCGTTTCACTAAAGGGATAAGGCACTCGAAGCTGTGCTGTATCATGAATAAGCAGTGATGGAATAACGGCGTTATAAGTAATCGGCGTTACTAACGGCATTATTTTTTCAGTAACGAGTAATCAAATAAATTAATGTTTCACCGTTATAACGCCGTTACCGACAATAAATGGTGCGCGTTACTATAATTAATCTCACTAAAGCGATTTCACCAGAGTAGGTTCTCTATTTGAACTTTTTTAATTAACGCAATAGTTACTTTGCATGGTAATAAGTTACTTTTATAATGATGTAACATAGTTACTTACTCACTTACTATTTTTATAGAAGTAACTATAATTACTTTTTTAAAGTAACGTTCCCAACATTGTGAATAAGTCCCAGCTGAAGGGGTTGCATTAATTCTGCATCAATTTGTGCCTGACGTTGGGGTTAGGGGGTGGGGTTTCATTATTTTTATTATGATAATAGGACATTTTTGTATGATTCACTTTGTACGAAATCATACGAATTAGCCAGCTTGTAAAATATGTGTGAATTCTCTTGAGATCAGGCTGTATATTCAGGCTATAAAGCATGCACACTGATTTACAGTCAGAGATTTTATGAAACTCTTCAATCTTAAATCTTGCAGGTTGTTTAAGTGATCAGACTTATGATTTATATATCAGCTAAAAAATGCTGAAGACTTATCTAAAGAGAAGAATATCATAGCAAAGATCCATACAAAAGAGATTGTAAACTTTAATAACAGACTGCATATAATAATTTGGGAAGAACTCTTTTGAATTAGACAGCCTACAATCATAACACATTTTAAAATTCATTATTTTAAAGCACACCTATGGTCCGATTCACAATTTACATTTCCTTTGGTGTGTAAGGCCCTGTTAACACAAGGGTCAAGGGTGAAAATGTAAAAATATTTTATCGGATGTGAGTTTCGTTTAAACGGTGATGCATTTTTGGGGCTAAAAAGGCAAAAAAGTAAAACCACCCTCCAGAGTGGAAATCTTAAAAACGCTCTACCATCGCGTTCCCGTCTAAAGGGTAAAAACGCAAAAGTCTGCTCACGTTGGCTCTCGTCACGTACGCGTTAACTTCACAGTCAAGCGCCAATTTTAGAAAATAACAACAATTATGTCGGATTATTTCCATGTGTCGACCTTCAAGTTACCATAACAGCTCGGATAAACATACAAAAGCCTTTTTATCAGTTGTACGAAATATTCACAGCTAGTATTACTGATCAGAGAAGGTGCATTAATTACCTCTATTAAATTGTTGATGCGCCAATTCGTAGGCGGCAAACCAGGCGGCTTTGGATGAGACCTGGGAGAACAAAGAAGAAGGTTGTACGCAGGCGCATGGACTTGGTATTGTTGTGTGTCAGTGCTCAACATTGCCACCTAGCCGCCTGGAGTGAATACTACACAGGGCTCCAGACTAACTTTTTTTACTAAGAGCACAGTGGCCCCCAACTGAAAATTTTAGGGGCGCAACCAGAAAATGTAGAGGCACACACCGTAAATCAAGATGCTAACCAAATATTCACATTTCTACTAATTTCCACTGTATTACTAATAAATACTTTGATGATAGATGCAGAAAGTACAATGTGCTGTTTCAAATTCAGTGTCACATCACAAAAAAAAAGGAATCAGGCAAATCACAACGTACAGATGAACTGGCCAATCAGGGATACTGTTCTTTTTAAAGCAATGAGTTTTGTACAAAATCTGTGCGTTTAAGGAAAATAATGAAATCTGGAGCTACAAAAATGTACTTTATGTGGAAAATTATGTGTTTTTTGATCCATAAACCATGCAAACACATTGTATTATACCAAATACACAAAATAAATATTTTTTAGCAATGTAATGGGTGCACTTTAAATGAAATGACCATTTAGCTTTTAGAAAATAAGTATGATAAATTGTAATGTAAGTTCTATAAAATCAAATGTAATGTCTCAGACAGACATCATTTCAGACACAGCACGTTCTTCCACAAAAAAATAATGTGAACAGAAGAGCCGGTCACTACAGTGAATGAGTAAAACAGGATTTTGGAAGGATTTTATTTGAGAGTGAGAACGAGAGAGAGAGAGAGGGGTTATTGAGGGCGAGGGATGTTGGGGGGGGGTGAAAAATGGGTCACGTCGTCGTACACGCTAACAGAAACCCACTGCTATGGCAACCTGAAGATCAGCGAGGAGATGAAACTGAAACAGAATGCTAATGAAGTGACGGAGTCTGGAGGAAAACTAACAAGCGTTTCTCTCTCCTTATGTTATTGTGTACATATGAATGAGACGGGCATGATTTAAGCATCTAAATAAATACTTTTTTAAAAACAGCAATGTACTGTAGTTGAGACCATCGATTCATTTTTTTGCAATTTGTATTATGTGCTATATACGTTCACATTGGGTTTTCAGCATACAAAATTACTCTGCCACAAATACGGACAAAAGGATATGATGTCAGATTATTTTTTTATATTTTTTGTAAACGAAAATAATAAAATATATCATCTGCTTCCCCACAACACTGCCGACCTGTATTTTATTTTTGTTTTTTTTATTGAGTCAAGACGTTAATCTGAAAAGCAGTTACTCTGTCTGTTTCCGTGCTGTCTGCAGACATGCAGTTTTATTACACGGCGCTCTAAAACGCTTGATTCTGATTGGCCGGTTGCAACATTCCAAGGTATTTTATTCCGAGATAACAACCGCCTGTAACTAATAACACATGGCTGCAAATTATTTTGACAGGTACAGTTTAATATTACACAAAAATGTTATATAAATATGTCTTTTAATTACAATATGACAATATATTTATGAATGATTAAACCAAATAGCATTTTTCTGATATTTGAACATCTTATCTTAAAAAGTCAATGAGTTATCCTTGTGGAAGGTCTGCATTTGTTAAAAATGAGCAAAGAAAATATTTCATATTAATATTTAATGTTCCTTACCTTACTTATGAGGTAAATAGCCGTGTAATAAGCGTGATAATGTACAGGCAGCCGGTTGTTATCGCAGACTTCAGGCTGAAACAAGACCAGTGGTGGCCGGTGACTTTTTTTTCGAGGGCGCATGATGCAAAGTTCATCACAACATGTATGTAGCCCTTCATGTGTGTGGTTTGTAATTTCAAAATATGTGTTCTGTGCGTTGCGTGAACCTATGTGCATCACTTGTCTTGTCAAAATAAGTGCCTGCTGCAGACGCGTCTAAAGGGTTTATGATAAAAGAGACCCTCATGTTCGCCAGATACTCGCATAATGTCATGCGTAATCAGAGTTTAGTGTTAAGGGAGTGTCTTGCGTGTATTTTGTGAACGTGAGCGTCTCTTTTATCATAAACGGTTTTGAAGCATGTGCAGCAGGCACTTATTTTGTAAACACGTGATGCACATGCTTCACATGACGCAACAAACACTTATTTTGAATTTGCGCCCCTCCGAAGAGCAGTTACGAGCCGCCAATGTACAAGACTGTATGCAATGTGTCGGGACCTGATCACACAATGCTGGGTTGTTTGCATAAAATATTGACAAAACAATATGTATAAATGTTCATACGCTCTAAAAAATGCTGGGTTATTTTGAACCTAGCGTTGCGTCAAAAGGGGAAAAATAACCCAGAAAATGTTTATATTTGACTCAAGAATGGGTTAAATCAACCCAACACATCAAATTACAACCCAATGGTTTGAGTTTTTTCTCTTTTGACCTAATGCTGGGTTGAAAATAAAGTATAACCAAACCGTTCAGAAGCCTCATTGACATCCATAGTAGGAAAAAGAATATTATGGAAGTCAGTGGAGCGTCTGATTGGTTTGGTTACAAACTTTCCTCAAAATATCTTCCTTTGTGTTCATCAGAACAAAGAAATGTTTACAGGTTTGTAACAACACGAGAGGGGGTAAATGATGACAGAAGTTTCATTTTTGGGTGAATCCCTTCAGTATACAAATAATTAGTCTTTATTACAAAAAAATGCTGGGTTATTTTTAATCTAGCGTTGGCTCAAAATGGAACAAAACCAACCTGTTGGGTTGTGTTTGACATATGCTCAGTTGTATCAACCCAAAATTCTGCGTTATGTTAAACCATTGTGGGGTCAAAAATAAACATCTGTGTCCCAGTGTACATTACATAAAAATGAGAGAGAGAGAGAGAGAGAGAGAGAGAGAGAGAGAGAGAGAGAGAGAGAGAGAGAGAGAGAGAGAGAGAGAGAGAGAGAGAGAGAGAGAGAGAGAGAGAGAGAGAGAGAGAGAGAGAGAGAGACAGATGATTTGTCTGCAGTTGGCACACTGACCCACTACTTTATCTCCTCTCATGGACTCATGCTCATCTTTACCACATCTGTCACATGCAAACACAACATTGTTTCACACTCTCTAACACTATCTACACCTCCTCAGAGGATCTTTGCAACTATATGTCAACTAACTTTCAATAATTTGCAACTTACTGTCATTAGAGTATTAGTAGACTGTAAGGGTTGGGGTTAGGGAAGAGGTTTGGGTTAGTGGAATAAGTTGACATGCACCTGCAAAGATACTTATAGACAGCTGAATGTCTGTTAAGATTAGGGATGGGACGGTATGAAAATTTCATATCATGATTATAGTGACCAAAGTTATCACGGTTAACAATATTATCATGGTTTTAATAAAATGAGATGGAAATGTTCAAAAAGAACTGATACACACTGAAAACATTTGAACAAGGTTTATTTTTGAAAATCACAATTTAATATTTCATGTCCCTGAAATTATTTCTGTGGTAAAAAATAAATCTGTCTAATAAGTTTACCGTGAAATGCCTTCTTGTGCAAAAAACTCTTTTGCATATGTGTGCCTGCGTCAAACTGATTCTGGCTGGACAGGATTTACCGCAAGTTTTAAAAATCACGGTAATTAAACACGGTTGTAATGATAATAAAATTTTTTATGATAATACTAACCGTCAGGACATTTTATCGTGGTTAATCGTGAAACCGGTAATTGTCCCATCCCTAGTTGAGATATCATCACAATAAAGTGTTAGTAGATATTAAGCAGACAGTCTACTAATTTTCTAAAGATTGGTAGTTGATAAGTAGTTGCAAAGTTACTTATAATTAGTTAAATGTCTTAAGTGGAGTATCGAAATAAAGTGTTACCGGTCATTGTATTGCTCAGATGTTGCCCTTTCATAGCTCAGGAGATTTGATGAAGTTCTCAGTTGTTACATTTACATATCAACTTGGTCTCCGATGTTTCTTTTAAATTGCTTAGAAGAAATAAAAACAGGAACACATGTGACGATTGTTAAAATACATAAGCTGTAAAATGTTTGTGGATTCTGATTCTGGAATTTGAGCTCATTGTTGAGATCTCTTTTGAAACTCTAATGGAGACTTTTGTGAGATTTTTGGGTCTTTTCAGGATAAACACCTGAAACATGGGAGAAATTAAATACCTTCCGGTAACGCCGCCATCTTAGTCGCATCCGCTTTTAGGAGAGAGTATTAGCATAGTGTACGCACTTTTCTTAGTGACGTATGACAAATTCGGAGGGCGGGGGCACAGAGCAGCAGCAGAGTAGCCTCCGTAGGCTGCGTAAGCTCTCATCCTGAATGCGGACGCGACTAAGATGGCGGCGCTACCGGAAGGTATTTATTTTCGTTAATAAAGTTTTAAATATGGATATTTCTACAACAACACCGCGCGGATTACCCTCAGAAGACCTTTGTTTATCATCCTGGAGCCGTTTGGATTTCATTTGTGAAGGATGGACGCACTTTTTTGGACTTGAAGGTCGTGGTCTATGGGTGGACCTCGTAAAATTACATTTAATCAACTGAAAGATCTAAAACATTTTCTAAAATATCCGAAAATGTGTTTGTCTGAAAAACGATGGACATATGCAACTCGGACAGCTTGGGGGTGAGTAAATCATGGGTTTAATATCATTTTTGGCCGAACTATCTCTTTAACTCCTAAAGGACTCGGTTTCGACTCGTACTTGCTTCCTCAAAGACTTGGTCTTGACTCGGACTCGACTGTATTTGAAAACCAACGGACTTGGTCTCGACCCTTCAAAGACTCGGATCTTGACTCGGCATAGGCGGTCACGTCCCCATCATTAGATAATATTGCCCCTTAATCTGCACACAGCACTGCCATTTAGTGCAGAGATCAGCTCATTTGCATTTTTGCTCACATCTACAAAGTGGCAATTTTAACATGTTATAACAAATTATCTATAGGATATTTTGAGCTCAAACTTCACATATGTACTCTAGGGACACTAAAGATTTATTTGACATCTTTAAAAACTCGAATGAAATGTCCCCTTTATTTTTTTTGCTGTCTGATAATAAATATATCTTGTATGCTTTTTTCTTCTTATGCGTTTGACCTTTGAATCTATTAGTGACTTGACCGCTTCAATTGAAAAGAATTTTCTTTTATGGAAACTTCTATCATTTCATGTGTAGTTTTCAGTGTAATTTTGTGATTTCGTTTGTAATGTAATTTAGGTGTTTTCCCAGTCTTTTCTGAAGAACTTCTTTCCAGAGGATCTTGTTCCTCTATCTGCTCTTTAACTCCGCCCATCAGGCTGTGGTGTCACAGTTAGAGGTGAATTATCCCGGAGCCCTGGGGCTCAATTCACTGTGTGAAGACCGTGGTGTGCTGAATGACAACAGAGATCTTTGGGTGGCAAACACATTCCACACATACCGATGGGGGGGATATGGATGGGAGTCTAGATGTCATCTTTACAACAGTGGGTGGGGCATTAGAAACGAACATGTGGCAGTTTAGCTCATATCTGGTCTTAATCTTATCTGGCAACATTTAGGAAATATAATGTTGGTTACTTATAAATAACAGATTCATTCCTTCGTTTGTCTGGGGTTGTTTTTTTAATAATAATAAAATACTCAGTTTTCTATATGAAGTAAATTCCAGTAGGAATTATGTTACACACAACTGAAAAACATTTATTTGATGAAATAACATGGTGATGCGTTTCTACACTCTTAAAAATGCCGGGTTGTTACTTTCAAATCATGATTGGGTCAAATATGGACAAACCCAACCCGCTAGTTTAACCTAGAAAATTCTAATGCTCGCGTTTGTTTATTTGATTCAATTTTACCAGATCTTCTTCCATCTTGTGAATGTATTTTAATGGTCTGCTAGTTGTGGTTAATGTTGTTATGATGCTATTTGTTGCAAACTCCTGTCACACCATTTGTCTGTTTCAGCTCAAAGTTGACTGTTTTTTATCGTGTTCACTGTGAAGGAGTTTTTAAACGTTATGATGGCAAGACCCCCAAATATGACGAACCTTGTGCAATGACCCCCATCCTAAAATATATATCCATTTATATGTGTGTGTGTGTGTGTGTATATATATATATATATATATATATATATATATATATATATATATATATATATATATATATATATATATATATATTATAAAAACTTTAAATTCTGTTTAAATACAACTTTAAATACATTTTTCCAAGTTTTGCTTTCTTATCTTTCTTTTTTGGGGGACCCCTTAGAACCTTTTAGGGACCCCCGGACCCCAGTTTGAAACCCCCTGCTCTAAGGGGTTCTTAAAGAGATAGTTCACCCCAAAATTAAATTCTGTTATCATTTACTCACTGTTATGTTGTTACAAATCTGTTTAAAATTCTGTGTTATGATGAACAAGAAAGAAGATATTGAGAAATGTAAGCAAACAGATAATGAGCCCCATTCACTTCCATAGTAGCAAAAAATAATACTATGGAAGTGAATGGGGCTCATGAATGGGTTGATTACAAACATTTCTCAAAATATCTTCCTTCTTGTTAATCAGAAGAAAAAAAATTATATAAATTTGTAACAACAGAAAAGTAAGTAAATGATAAAATAATTTTTGTTTTTGGGTGAACTATCCCTTTAACACTCATCATAGACACAGAAAGCCTACGCTGGTGGAGGTGGTGTATATTAATGCATCATAATGTGCAAAGTAGACATTCTGAAATATCTTGACCACTTGAACTTTATTAGCTATCTATATTATTAAGATAAACAGGATACTTAACAGGATGTGAAGTAAAAGGGGAAATTAGCTATTGAGTGTGTTGTGTTTTTTTATTCATCTTTAGATTTTTTTACTTCGCTCTCATGTTTGTATAAATTTCTGTGTTCTGATGAACAAGAAGGAAGATATTGAGAAAAGTAACCAAACAGATCATGAGCCCCATTCACTTCCATAGTAGCAAAAATAATACTATGAAATTGAATGGGGCTCATGAATGGTTTGATTACAAACATTTCTCAAAATATCTTCTTCCTTGTTAATAAGAAGAAAAAAAATGTATACAGATTGAGATTTGTAACAAGTAAATGATTAGAGAATTTTCATTTTTTTGGGTGAACTATCCCTTTAAAACTCATCATAGACACAGAAAGCCTACGCTGATGGATGTGGTGTATATATTAATGCATCATAATGTGCAAAATAGACATTCAGAAATATCTTGACCACTTGAACTTTATTAGCTATATATATTATTAAGAACAGGATGCAAAGTAAAAGGGGAAATTAGCTATTGAGTGTTTTGTGTTGTGTTGTTTTATTCATCTTTAGATTTTTTTTATTTTGGATTTTTATTTTTATTTATCAGAATGTTTTGACATGAGGAAAACCAACTAATCCCTGAAAAATTAGGAAAATCCTTTGCTAATACTTGATATTTGTTGATAGCTGTGGTTTACCTATCAACAAATGATGTCACTTCCTGGAGTATGATGTCATTAAGGAACTACCTTTTAGTTTGAGGGCTGTACAAAAGACTATCAGGATAAAAAATGATACAGGTAAAAGACTTACAAACAAAATTAATATATAGATTATTTCATTTATAATTGAATAAATTAAAGCCCCAATAAGGAACATTTTGAGAAACTGCAACATCCTCACAAACCAAAGCTTTGAAATGATGTCAAATCCTCTTCTATGTTCAGCTGTGATGTTATGTCACATTTTCATTTTTTAAAACCGGGTTTATCCACAAAGACATATTTGTACTCATAACTCAACACAATAATCACAAATGAATAAAAATAATAACTCATAATAAAGATATTAAGTCCAACCATAGTGTTAAAGCTAAAGATCCAGTATGTAGTCGTATGGCTGAATGGGGGAGACGAAAACCAACCCTCTGGTGCAGATTGGGTGGCGTAGCTGTAGGGTGGAGTCAAACACACAAATACTCACACTTGTAGCTGTGAAACTCTTAGTTTGCTCTCCCCGTAGAGGCGTGTGGATTTACAACCAGCAACCAGCCTTTATTTCTCTCAGCTAAGCATTTTGAGGAAAAAACACAGACCAGGGATCCTGTATCAGCTGTGTTTGCATCTGAAGATCCCTTTAGGTTTTTCAGCATTTCTTCTCATTTTGAACTCATTGAAGACATACAGGAGTAATGGGTGCCCAGTTATCTAAAGGTGAAGCTACGGTGGACGGACAAGCCGTGGCTGAGAAAGCCAATGGTCAGGTGAGGATCTAGCCATATTTTGATGCTCTTTGAAATTTAAGGCAAATTCATTTTTTTATGATGTTGCACTTTAATTATATACATATATATTTTTGCAATTGTTATATTGACTCTGCTTAACAATTCATGCCAGTAGGATAATTTATAGGATTTCCTAGCCTTTTGGATTCATAATAGTTTTTTCTTTTTTAAATATGTTTTCTCACGGTGCTTTAGTTGGTTACGTTAGTTACCAAAAGGTTCCTGTGGTTGTGTGTTGGCGCTGAAACTGGCAGTAACCCCGTTTGAGAACAAAAGGTTTCAAAGCTGCATGCAAATGATGCAGCGCGCTTCTGCTGATCTGCAAACAAAGCAATGCAATGCAATGCATGTGTGTGAATGCAGCAGCACTCATCTGGAGCTTCATGCCCCCCTTTACAGCAAATGCGCGCTACACCCTTCATATGCAACGAGCTTTGCCCTGTTTAATGCTATAAATCGATTATTTAGAGTAGATTTATATGTTTTTAAACACGTATTACCGTGCTATTGTCTCCCAAAACTGACGTTTATACAATAGTGTTGGCTGGTTCTCCAAATGCATATAAATACTGAAAAAGGGATGCGCGTTTTTTCTTGCTTTCAATGCCGTTGTCGTATTTTCCTTTGTTCCTCTTGTAAGCGGTATGTTTTCAGAGCTGTGGGTTTTATTTAGTGGCTCAACATCGCCCCCTTGTGCATGCAGTGTGTATTTGCTGCGTTGCCCTTGGTTTAGTGTAATTATATGCATCAGTTTTTGTAGATGTCCATCAACACCTCATATATTAAGTCAGTGAGGTTTACCCTTTTAACAGCTACACAGGTTTTGGGCTGGGTAAAGCATTTTAAAAACTTGTATAGCATTCATTCAATTGCACTTGAAATTAGAAAATGAACTGCATTAGAAAATATTTTACATTAAAAGAAATGGTATCACTTGGGCTTTTCCTAATTTGCCTGAAGTAATAACTCATAATTGTAAATTTACATCGTCCTCTTTCTATACAGTTTTGGCTATATGAATATTTTAAGCGTATCTACTTGTCTCTTCAGGAAAATGGTCACGTGAAAACCAACGGTGACGTTTCCAGCAAGCCGGAAGGCGATGCAGTGGCAGCAGACGGCAACGGGACCGCTGAGGTTGCCAAGGAAACAGAGGCAGGAGATGCCATCGAAGCCGCGCCTGCGACCGAAGCAGAAGCCACCAAATCAGAGGGCGAAGCGGCCAAAGAAACCAAAAAGAAGAAGAAATTCTCTTTTAAGAATTCCTTCAATTTCAAGGGCATTTCCCTGAAGAAGAAACAAAAAGGACGCGAGGAGGTGGCGGAGAACGGTGCCACGCCCACCGCCGAAGAAAAATTGGAAGAAAAAGCTGAAGATAAACCCGAAGAGAACGGAGAAGCTGCCACAGAAACCAAAGAGGAGCCAGCTGCGGCAGAAACCAAAGAGGAGCCAGCTGCGGCAGAAACCAATGAGACGCCAGCAACTGAGACAGAGGCGGAGCCAAAGGCTGAAGACTCCACCCAGGAGCCAGAAGCCGCACCCACAGAGGAAACCACACAGTCTGAGGAAACCCCTGCCCCTGCCGAGACCACGCCTGAGGCGACCTCGGACCCTGAACCGGCTACGGACCCTGAGCCGGCCACGGAGTGACCTCACTTCGCAGTGGCAACCAGACTGTTTTCCTTTATCGTTTTGTCTTTTTGAGATTGAAATATATAAATATATATATATATAAAATATATATGAGACTTGAGCCACAATCGTAAAGTTACAGCAATACTACAGTGAAACCGAGTTCTCATAACGCACCACATTTGCTGATAACTGTCACTTGTTAATGGCTTGTTCGGTTCTGTTCCCGACCCGTGTCTGGGAGGAGAGCTCTGTGGTGTGAGAACTGGGAATGCTGGGAATGCTCTGTGTTTGGATTACAACAACCGATGGACTGTCTGTCTCCGAGGAAAAGCAGGGTTTTTTTGGAAGAGTGTGGCTTCCTGTTCACAGTTTTCAGTCTTTCTCTTTTAAAATCAGTCATCTGATCCTTGAGTTTCCAGGGCTGATGAGTGAAATGACAAATTGTCCTCTTAGGATGTGGTGAAAGGACAATGTAAAACCTGCGAAAAGGTTTCATTTTCTTTTATAAATAGCTCTACATTCCAATTTTGTTAGCCCTGAAAACTGTAGCGTGTCAAGAGTGGATAGCTTTTAGTCTTAGTCAGTTTAGTATGATGTTTTTTTTACGGTTTTAATCAGTTCAGAGAGGTCGGATACATTTACACATCTCAATGTTTACGACAAAGGGGAATTAAACCACTGCTTTTTCATATATATATTTTTTTTGTTCTGTTGTGTCTCTGTACATACATTTTCTGACTCTCTTTATTTTGCTAACGTTTCCAGATGTTATTAAAAAGATGTTGTAAGATTAGGCCAAATAAATGTTTGACCCCCTCTTTCGTTTCATTGACTACTATTGTTTTTTTTCTAGGAACTATGGATGAAGTATTTTGAGCAATATTTAATAACAAATAAGGAGACAAGAATCTTGTGTGCTGTGAAATGGATTTCAAACCTCCTCTAAATGTAGCCTGAAACGGATTAGAAAAAACAGATTTCATGATGTGGTTTTTAGCCGTTCACACGCTCTAAATGTGATGGTATTTCAATCGGATATGCAAATCAGATTTGAACTGACAGTGTGAACAAGGTCTAATACAGGGATTCTCAACCAGTGGGCCACGGCCCACCAGTGGTCCCTGAAGCGCCATCTGGTGGGCCCTGTTGGCAGTAGTAGATTACTGACAAATTATTTGTATTAAACTTATGAAAAATCTGATGCGAATTTAACATGAATTTATATGAATTAAAAGCGCTTATTCAAGATGTTTCAATCAAGATGATTCAATCACGTCATGTCAGATAGAACGTATATTCATTAAGATGCATTAACACTACACTATGTTATTGGGGGCCGCAAACAGCACATCTGTGTTGTGCCACATTTAAAGTCGAACACACTGGCGCCATATTTAATGGCTGAATTTTAATTAATTGCATGTGTAGAAATAATTTTAAATACAGCTCCCAAAAAAATTTATAGACCAATTCAGGTTTGCATTTTAAAATCATGTCTACATGTAGCCTATTTTTATCATTTCAGTTCAGACAGTGAACCTCAGGAGTGACATAAAGTCACTCCAACACAACAGCAATGTATAAGACTGAGAGCATGAAAGGACACGTGAAAGATGAGATTAAAAATCAGGGGTTTTGCATCAAATATTTCCTTTTGAATTGTTCCTAAAATAAAGTTTAAAACATTAGCATTGTGTTGTTAAAAATGAATTTGAATTTGTTTTCTTTGCGGTAAGCCTTTTCAAAATCTGAATCTTTTTTGTTAATTTGAACAGTTTCATTTTAATTTTTAATTTTTAAATTTAAATTCATTGATAGAATGAAACCAAAATTATTATTTTTACTTAAACTCATAGAATTAGATAAATTGAAATAGTCTCTTAATATTTTCTGAGGCTATATATTTTACCTTTAAAGCTGCAACTTCTCAAAGGTACTACTCTAAGTCTAAGCCTAAAAGTCCCCCTTTACATCTTCCACTTTATGGGGTGGTTTCCCGGACAGGGATTACTAGCACTAGACTAAAATAAATGTAAGGGATGTCCAAACTGAAAACATCTTGCACTGACATATCTTAAAATACATCAGTGCCCTTTGTTTTGCCTCAAAATGCACAGAGGTAATGTTTTTAGTTAGGCATGTTTGTTAAAACTAGTTATATTTCCTAATTAAACTAAGGCCTAGTCCTGGTTTAAGCTAATCTCTGTCTGGGAAACCACCCTTAAATGTTTTTTTTCTGCTCAAAATGACTCCTATGTGGTTTGGTTTATCAATTGGCAGCAATGACATTCCTTGTTTATCTACCGGGGTACCACAAGGTATACCTTTAGTGACTTTAGTGAGGCGAAAGGCATGTTACAATGCATCGTTTTCTGTTATTCTGCTAAACATAAAATAGTGTAGCAAACACCTCCCTCTGCTGGGCGAGATTATTACACTCAATTTACACGCAATTAAGCAATAGTCGACAGAAGCTGCACTTACAATTTACAGGAACAACTCTGCACATAGCTTCAATCTCACTTCACTGTACAGCAGAAGACTGTTTTAAAAAAATAACATACAAATAAAAACAGCATTTGTTTCTGTATGTGCGGTCTGTGAAGAAATTCTGATTTGAGAGTACAAGCATACATTTGTTTTGAATATTTATTATTAATTACAGCAGGGATTCTCAAATGGGATTAGTGGCCATGGGTTGATGAAAAAAATAATAAACTAAATTCAAATCATAAAATGTACATAATTTTATAATAAAAACATTAAAAAAATTAAAAAATAACACTTATATGCTCATTTTCCAGCTCCCAGACTTTGAAACGGCAAACAAGGAAAACAATTATGATGATGACTTACATACTGTAGCATCCTGCTAACGTTAGCCAACTTAGTTTCCCATAAATCCTGGAAAACCACACAGTGTAAACTCGACCATGATAATTTCCTGCTGCTCAATCTGGTCCAAGCTCCTTAACCCTTTATTTATTCTTTGACTGAACGCCTTGTAAAAGATGATTTTGTAAGCATAAAATCTTATTTCCTTCATCTCAAGATATTTCACTTGCTTTTACTGATCAGTACTGTAGCTAGCAGTTACATGGCAATCTGCAATGCGGTTATGAGACTCTGAGAATGATTCAATCACATGAGGACAAAGACCCCCCCCCAAAAAAATACGGATTCACTTACGACATAAATGGAAGGGTTTGGGGCGCACAGTCCTGCGCCCCAGGGCGGATCCAAAACCAGCCAATTAGAGCTCAGGTCACATGTTTTTACCCTTTTTACTGACCTACATTCACACTCGTTTGGGGTGCCCCCGAGACACACAAACATGACACACACACAACGAACTCAGTTTTGAATTTGATTTTTTTGATGAATGAACGATAACATGACTAACAGTGAAATCATACAACAAAATTATTTTATTTTGTATGAATTTGATCTATATATATTTTACTTTTTGGTAACATGTTAAAGTAGCTTTCTTTTCTGGCCAACTGTGTGCACCCCCATTGACCAGCTGCCACTGTTCTGAAGCCATTCTGTTGTATACTTGCTCCGGTGTTTTGGGTCGTTGTCCTGTTGCATTGCATCACCCACCTTTTACACAGATTCAGCTGACGTACAGACATTATCCTGAAGAATTGTCTGAAATACTTGGGAATTCATCTTCCCCTCAATGATTGAAAGTTGGCTAGGATCTAATGCAGCAAAACAGGCCCAAATCATGAAAGTTTCCTTCACCATACTTTTCAGGGATGATATGATGCCGTGCCCTTTCTACACCAAATGTAGTGCTGTGCTTTTTGCAAATAGTTCAATCTTAGTTTCATCAGTCCACAAAACATTTTGCCAATACTGCTGTGATGTGTCAATGTGCTCTTTTGCAAACAAGACATGCAGCAATGTTGTTTTTAGTAAGCAGTGGCTTTCTTCAAGGATACCCTGCTTGTTCAGTGTTTTACGTATTGTAGACTCATCAACAGAGACGTTAGCAAGTTCCAATGACGCCTTGAAATCTTTGGCTGTCATTCAGGGTTGTTTCTTTACCTCATTGATGAGTTTTCGTTGTGCTCTTGGTGTCATTTTGACTGGGCACTTCTTGGTAGAGTAAAGTAGAGTAAGCAAAAGTTCCAAAGCGTCTCCATTTGTAGATTGTAGACTGGTGAATTTCTGAAGTCTTTGAAATAACTTGCTCTTTTTAGCCAGGCATGGTTCACATAAGCGTGTTCTTCTTGTGCAGAGCAAATTCAAACTTTGAGGGGTTTTATCAGTCAGAGTAGCTGCCCACATCTCCAAACGCATTATCCAGTTAGCTTTTATTATTAACCCAAGGGTTAAAATACTTTTTTCCACAAGCACTATGAGTTTTTTTGGATGTTCTCAATTGAAAGGGTGGATTCACTACAGTGGTTCAGTCTGTAGGAACGCTGAAATGACTGAGAAATGTTAACAGCAAGATGGTGTAAAACTATGTAGGTCAATTATCATCCTTCTGCAACTTATACAAATGACGGAAATAAGTGCAGTTATGATAGCAAAATATGTGGGAGAGCTTTGCTAGAATATAAAAATAAAATTTAAATCAAAACTAAACAACAGATTTTTAAATGAAAAGGTTTAATAACAGGACTGACTTAAAGTTCCAATTGAAATGGTTACACTATGCATGAAATCGTAAATACATACAATTAACTGTTTCCAATGTATGTGAGATCAGGGGCGTCATGCACCAATATTTTTTAGGGGGGCACAGTGTGCACAGCTCACAGAAATATGTGCATACACAGACATCAAACGAAATATATTATAGAGCTTTCAGTCTTTTCCATGGCACCTACATTTCTAATAATCTGAACACCCCTGCCTTCAAGCTATAGCCACGTGATTGATTTTATTGTTCAATAATGATTTAAAAAAATATGTTTAGATAAAATTATTAGAGGAACAGATTTTTGCATTAAAATTGACCTCATATGTGAGCATGTGTGATTCCGCGCAGTGCCGCTGCTAGCCATTTTGGTGCCCTAAGCATAATTCCTTTAAAATGCCCCCAGTTTAACTTTTTATTACCAAACATATAACTTAATAGCAGAAAGTAAAATCTTCACAGCTTTAGTCAACAAACACTACACATTTGAAAGTGGAAACTTTTATAGAATAGCAAAATAGAAAAAAATTACCAAACTTAAATAGAATAGCAAAATAAAAAAAATATCAATATAATCCAGACATGTTTTTCCCAAGTACAATGTCAATTTAAATAAATTACATTAAATAAACATCAATAAGTAAACAAGAATGCTCAATATTCTTAAATAAAACAAAGATTTAGAGAACTAAGTGTCACAGTAATGTTTGCTTCCTATCATACATGGTGACATTTTATATTTTTATATATTTAACAGTCAGGAATTGTTAGCCTACCATGTGCACTGACTGCTGCTAGCGTTAATTTATACTGAGAAAGTATTAACCACCATCACGTCAAAATAAACCACAAAATAAACTACTGCTCAATATCTAAAGAAACGTAGTAAAGAAAGTAACAGCTGCCGTCAGTTATTTGTAAAATGCATATGCATAGGTAATGTTTTACAGTAAAATCTCAATTTAGCTTGCACTGAAGTTTTAACTTACACTGTAAAAAAAATCAGTAGAAATTACAATGTTATTGCAGCTGGGTTGCCGGTAATTTACCGTAGATTTAAATTTATGTTATTTACTGGCAAGAGTTTGTTCAAAGTTAAATAAATTTTAAATATTAACAAGTCTTTATCTTTACAGAATAAAACTATACAATAACAGCCTCATGCAAAGCATTCTGGGAACCAGAAATCATCATCAACCTTTTTCTGTTTTTTGCTTCAGATTTTGTTTCCCAGAATGTTTTGCTTGATGCGTTTTTTTTAGTTTTAATCTGAAAAGACAAAGACTTGTAAATGTTAAATGTTCATTTAACTTTGAACAAAATGTTGCCAGTAAATAACATAAATTTAAATCTACGGTAAATTACCGGCAACCCAGCTGCAATTTCTACGGATTTTTTTTACAGTGTATAACAACATAGTCTGCTAACATTAATGCCAGCACAGCAAGTTCGAGGCGCATTACGATTAGCAGCAGCTGCAGCCCATGAACATTTCCCTTTATTAAGGAATGATTAAACATGATGGACTTACCTGCAAGTGATGCACGGGCATCATCCCGCAGTTTCATCTTTTTTCTTTTTTCCGATCATGACTTCTGCTGTCTTTTCGGGGCAATTTCCAATAGTTTACTGTCTGGCCGTTTCTCAATCCGAAGGCTGCCTGCAGCCTACGCGAGGTCGCATATGCAGGCTGCATACGTCATCAAGCCTGGTTTATTTCAGTTAACTGAACATTACATTAGCAAGTCATAAGCATATTACAACAATTTACGATGAACTAAGAATAATAGTCAATTTCATCATCGTTAATATTACGAAATAAGAACGTTTTGATGACGTATGCAGCCTGGAAATGCGACCTCTGGAGGCTGCAGCCTTCGGATGGTCTCTGTCAAATTGCGTCAGGCGCCCGCGCGATCAACCTGCACGGACCATCAAAGGCTGGGGGGCATACTTTCTAAACTAGAGCAATTCAATTATCTCGTTCCCCCTTTTTTGTAACATATACATGGATAAAAACTGCCTAATAATATTTCTATAGGCTAATGAAATTCTTTCAACATTATAATTTTTTTTCATTAGGCTGTAATTTTGGTGCCCTCTCAGCACCTGGTGCCCTACGCACAGCGCGTGATGCGCGTTATGGGAGCGGCGGGGCTGATTCCGCGCCCCCACGAACTTCGGCTTGGTACCAAGAAGATGAATCTAGAAATCTCTACTAATATAACGTTGAGACGGTCACATTTTAAACCATACATTTTCTACACAGAGGAGGTTATCTGCACATTACAGTACTGGGGTTTGGAAATGTTGTAAGCGTTTCTTACACGTTTCAATTCCTCAGATAGACAAATGCAGGAGCAACAGCAAAGCTCGTGAGCGCGCTCAGACGCTGAAGTCTGCGACTGCGCTGACTGCTGCGCCTGCCGCCAGAATAAAGTTAAAGTAACATGATCAAAACACTATCAAAAAGGCAAAAATCTCTGAAAAGTGACAAGGATGCAGCACAGAATTGATAATATTGTGCACATTAAACAGATTAAAAAACAAGTAACAGATTAATGGACGCTTCTTTGATTTTGAGGTTGCATGCAAAATCCATTTGGCTCAAAAAACTTAGGGGGCACGTGCCCCCTCAGTTTCAATGGGCATGATGCCTCTGTGTGAGATATTACCTGATAGTATAAAGAACAGAGAAAGAAAGAAAGTTTAGAAGAAAGAGAATCAACATTGAGAACTGGAATCTCGGCCAAATGGCCTAAACCCAAGAACTCAGGTGAAGAAGAAAAGCAGAAAGCAAAAGGCAAAGAGCTCATGAAAACCTTGACCTTTATCCTCTATCCCTTGACCATGTGACTAGAACCTAACTTGATACATTCAAATTAACTAATCAGAAGATCACCTTTAACCCCCACTGTACTTGACCAAACCCAACATAAAGGGCCCTATCTTGCACCCAGCGCAATTGACTTTGTCAGTGACGCATGTATCATTCATATTTTGCGCCGGCGCACAGCGGGGTTTTTCCCTCCACAGATGCACGTCAGCAAACTAGGGAATGAACTTGCGCTCCCTGGGCGGTTCAGCGCAAAAAGGAGGCGTGTTGCGGCGCAAACCATCCCTGGTGCTATTTTGCAGTTTCAAAAAACAATTGCGCTACTAACCAAAAAAAACTAGTCTAAAGTCAGTGGCGCGTGGTTCATTATGCTATTTTAAGGGCGCATGCTTGACCATAATGTATAGCGTGCACAACGCGCATACACTTTGCTTATCTAATCTACACAGATGCAACAGTTATTTTTGCAAATCATAAACTGTTACACTTAAAAATATTAATACACGAGATAAGGGGAATCATAGTGGTGAGCATTGTGGTGATAGTTTTTATTTATTCTCATGCAAATAACGATTAAAATATTTTCATAACTTTGTTGTGTGGCTGTATTACGTTTATTTTATGTAAATAATAGTTAAAATGTTTTCATAAGAAACCTTAATGTATATGAACTTGATTTGTAAGAGTACTTTGGGGTTGGACCTTGCTTGCGTTTCTTGGGTCCGATTTCAAAGCCCCCAAACCCTTTCAGCGGTGAGGGTGGACGCAGCGATGTCCTCTGCTGGCGTCAAGTCCTGAGGCAGAACCACCTCCCGTTACACGGCGTGCCCGATTTATGCTGGCAAGCGTGGGATTCCCCCGTATAAGGACGTCGGTCACCTCGTCTGTGAACCGCTCCTGGCGTGCGCCTGGTAAATCCGTCATAATAATAGCAACCCGCCATGGAACTTGCGCCCTTGCGTTTAAAGGGAATGTTGGCTAGCGTTCTGATTGGTTTATTTGACGTTACGCCCAAACCACACCTATGAATAATGAACCTACTTCAGACCAACCCCTTATTGATTTGCGCCCGGCGCAAGAGTTATTTCTCACGCCGGGAAAATAGCAACCGCGCCCAAGATCCGCCCACAAACTCACTTGCGCGTTGCGCTTCGCACTTGCGTTTCAGATCGTTAAAATAGAGCCCAATATATTCAAACTGATCAATCAGAAGACCATCTTTAACCCCCACTAGATGAACGACTATGCCAATAGTCAATGAGCACAGGAATGCAAATGGTACAGGATGGAAATGGGGGTTGTGACGGAATAATACATTCCTATATTTTCAATCTTACACAATAAAGACTAGCCTGGGTGCCAGCCGATCTTAGCCCCGCCCACAACATTTTGAGGAACGGGAAGATCGGTCTGGAGTTTCACCGTTGAGTTGCTACTATGCTCGACCCAAAGCTGGTCGAACCAATCAAATTGTCAGGGCGGGCTTTATATGATGATGGACAGATGATCAGTAACGTAAATCAACCACGTCACCAAAGAGCGCGTGTGTTGAATCTGTTGTTTACAACGAAATGGCTGCCGCGGTAGAAATCAGATGCGTGGACTCTGACATTGAGTCTGTTCTAAAAGATATCGACAGAGCATTGATTTTAAAAGAGGAACAGAGAAACGCGAGCAAGGCATTTGTTGATGTTTTTGCCTACGGGATTCGACAAAAGTTGTCGCACTTATGAAAGATCAAGTTAAAGAAGCAACTAAAATGGGTATCACGGCGATGCAACTCGGTGTGCACGACGAGATGGATATAACAAGCAAACGTAATGGGTATCGTCGTGGATGAAGTTCAACTAATGTACAAATGGTAAGAGATAGTCTTACTGTATGACTTAATGTGATATAAATGAAATGTTGTAAACATAGTAGGTGTTGATGTACGTTCGCAAACTCAGACTTGTAGTGTGTGTCGTAGCGAAATAACTAGCAGTTCGGTCAAGCTGCAAATACGTCATTTCAACATACGTCTCACACCCCGTTGCTCTGATTGGTCGTAGGTCTATCCAATTGAGTGCAGAGGCATTTTTCGGTTGAGACACGCCTCATAATTATAGCTCAATGGAGCGGTATCAGACTCAAATTCTGACTAGAATTGAGTATGACAACGTCAGGCTAAATAAAGACATAAACAGATCAAAAATTTTTGTGTACTTATTTTTAGACACATTGGCCCTCATTTATCAAAAGTGCGTACACCAAATTTCCAGCGTACACCTTGCGTACACCCAAAACCACGGTGACTTTGAGATTTATCAATATGGACGTTGGCGTACGGCACGCTCAAATCCTACGCCAGCTCAGGAGGTGGTGTACGCACATTTTGAGTTAGTGCAGAATGCGCAAAAACTTCCTAACACCACAAAACGTACTGACAAACTAAAATATATGATATATTATGACCCACTGTAAAAAACATAGTAATTATAAACTTCAGTGTTTATTTTTATGCAACAATGTTCAATGTTAATTTGTAAGACTTTACCAAAGCATTTGATTTGTATGCATATGTATTCCTTCAGTTGAGAGCCTGTGCGCTTTACCTGATGTTTCAGAGCGAGCATGTGAACGGAGCTTATTAGTTATTATTAGTGGGAGCGGAGCGTTGAGCGGTGCGGTAATATTACCATCAAAGCGCCTTTCCGAAAATTCCGCTCCCTCAGCACCGCTCGTTGAACCCAGAACGCCCTTTGATAATTTGCTAGTTCGAGAATCTGTAAAAACATCTAGCAATAAGTTATGGAATTCAAGCCTTATACATAAATGTAAAGTAAAAATCAAAGTTAAGATTGAGCAGGAAGAAAAAATTGAAAGGGACTGCGGAGAGACTGTAAAGAGTTAGCAAATATTCTTCCTGAAATCTGAAGCGGCACATTGCAAGAAAGCACAAGGATGTGCTACGAAAACATGGTAATGCAATAAAAGGTAAGCTAGTTACATACCATTCGATGATAAATAAATAGCTACACATGAATAGGTAAAGTAAAATGTTTGTGTTGAATGGAGCCATAAATCCGATCATGATGACATGCGGACAAAATTATGGCCACGAATAATTTTTTTATGCTATGGACACTTCTTTTTCTTATTTAGTCTAAAGTATGGCCATAAATTTAGAATTTGTTCCCAATATTCAACAGTTTGTTCCTTGGAATTAATTATTATAATATTTAGAATATTTCGTAATTACTATTACAATTATTATTACTTCAAATTATGAATTAGCTTAGCTAAAACATGTGGATGTCGTGGAAACAAATTGTTAATTTGAATTATATCCGGAGCTCCGTATCAAACTGGATCTAAGATACAGCTAACAAACAACTGTATGTAAATACAGAACAACACACTACAAAAGTTACTACATCATGTAACCTAGGGTAAAACTTTCATGTGAATGTGAATTTTCAAATGCATATGGTTTAAGAAGTGTATTTTGTTTGTATGGTGTGAGTCATGGTAATTTACAGAAACATATACAAATTGAGGTTTGGCTCTTTAAGAGTATTATTTATATATTTATTTAAGTAAAGTGTGGTTGAAATGTACATGGTGCAAAACGTGGTTTTTTGACAGCATGTTTGATTGTCTGTTTAATCATTGGATGATCAGAAGTTGATTACGCCCTCTGTACAAACAACTAGGACAGCTATTGGTTGTTTAAGAGAAATCAGCGTCAGTAAGAAAAAACACCTGGCAGATCGACAGGGTGAATGCATTGATCCAGATCGGATTAACGTGTCTCTTACACTTTATAATTTGTTTTACTAACTGACAGTTAGTAATAATTTGTTAAGCATCTTGTTAAGAGAAGACTGGTAGTTGTTTTATTCAAGTTGCAAAGAGGAGATTGACGGACATCTAACACTTCTATCGCGATGGCGGAACAGATGTGAGTGATTCGAGAACTTTCTGTCGGACACAGAGCAGCACGCGAGTGTCTTTGGAGTGATAAGTTGTGTATCCAGACAGTCATTTTTGCAATTATGATAAAAATGACGGAGACGGAAAAGCGCTTTGAGTAGATGTGAGTGGTGATGTTCATTTGGAGTCGCGGGACACGCGAACCTGCAGACGATTATCACGAGGGAGAAAGAAAGGAAGGGAAACCACAATAACCAATTCGGCGGACAGCTGCACCTTAAGGTAACGTTATTTGGTTTCATTTTATTTTTGCTCTTAGGAGTGAAGAGGCCAGTTTAAGTTTTCGTTTAATGGCCACAACGCACACGAGCGACGGCACGGGCCTGCAACAACAAGGGGGTGTGAATGTTTATGTGTAAGTGTGTGTGTGTGGGCCCACAAATACTGTGTTTTGTTATTTCAAAGTTGTTCAATATGCTCTGATATGGGTATAAGTTAAGTAAGATACCTCTAAAAGTCTTGATTTATATCGGGTAATCGGTTGTTGTGTGATTATAATGTGTTAAACGTGTCGTATTGAAAGAGTCACATAAACCGCAGTTAAAGGGGACCTGTTATTATATATATTTTTTCTCAACACAATTTCTGTGATTCCTAGCTTACCATTGTAAGTGATTTAACAAAGTGTAAAGTTTCAGTATTTAAATTTCATCCTTAAGAGGCTTAAGGGTTATTTGTAGGGATTATTGTTTTTTATATACATTTGAAATCTTGATGAAAGCCTTATGTTAAGGGTTATTTAAGTTTTTTTCTACTCTATTTCAATATTCCTATTTTTTCTTAAATAAAACTTGTTACTCTTATGTATAAACGCTGAAGTATTTACTCATTTGGTATCTGGTTTAATATTAATGTTGGGTCTAAACAGTTACATGTGAAGGGTTTAAGTTTCTTGCAGTAAATTATTTAGCAGTTAATGCTGTGATAGGTTAACGTAAAACTATAGAGAAGGAGTTCCCATAATCAGTCGAGAGACACATACAAAAGAACCCGTATGTACATTTTCCTGGTTCTGAATAATATGTAATTTAGAGCCAGGTGTTACAATCATTTTAAAATATTATATAAAAAAATTAACTGAACCATTAAGCAGACATAGAATTTAGATGTAGGCAACAGTAAATAATAATAATAATAATAAATAATTATTCTTCTAAATATCAATTAATAATAAAAATAATAATAAGAATATTACAAATTGTCATCCAATTATTAATGTGTCTCTAATCCCACTCTTTAAACTGCCAAATAAAACAATTTTGTTTCTTTTCACTTCCCCGGATTCTCTTCTTTGCCGTCTTTCGTGTGTCAATGGCGTAAAATGAGGGCGTGGGTGAGGTGGAGACTTGAATTTATATGGGCTTGTTATTCTAATGACGCTCGTTTTCGGCCGCGGCAATTATGAAGGGCAGATATTGCGTACACCTGAATATCAACGGTACGCACAGTTTCATAAATCAGGCGGTGAGAGGAGTGTAAGCATAATCTTACGTCAACATATACGCCCGTTTCTACGCAAGAATGATAAATGAGGGCCATTATGTTTGTCAATACCCTTGACTTAGATGAAGAACAGATCACATTTTAGGACAAATTTATTCAGAAAATCATGAAATTCCAA
Source organism: Misgurnus mizolepis (assembly GCA_025389145.1). NCBI lineage: Eukaryota > Metazoa > Chordata > Actinopteri > Cypriniformes > Cobitidae > Misgurnus > Misgurnus mizolepis. The sequence continues at coordinate 35,343,251 of JAIFKI010000017.1, forward strand.
AAGGTTCACATATTTTTTTTTTTTTTTTTGCCACTGTAGCCTCCACATTCAGTCGCTGTCGGCCATGGGTATCCAATTCGGAGATGATAGATTTGAGGGCTGTCAAAAGATTAATCGCGATTATTCGCGTACAAAATAAAAAGTTTGTGTTTGCATAATGTATTTTGTGGATTGTTTTTTTTGTAATTATTATGTATTTTTTCTCCAAAGCAGAAAACATGGTAAAGTATTGAATTGCTCTGCTGAATTTGGTCATACAATCTACTTCATTTTACATTCATTTAGAAGGTTTGTGTTATACTCACATAAATTTCGGGGCTGGACACCGGTTCGACTGTAGAAATATCAAAAGAATAATAGGAAAAGTGAAATGAATCAAAGAATAGATTATACAATGTTAAATGATAACATTTCTAAATGTATGAGCATGTTTTATTTGGTAAAAAAGTAACTTACTCATTACGGACATTTCGGATATTTGAACATCACCCACATTGACTGTGAAGACAGTGTATACATTTCAATGAATAAATAAACTTATCAGTCAGATGTTGTAAAGTATGACATTGTTGTACAATATTTTAGAACCACTCAAATTAAATGTTAGTAAGCATAATCTTTATATTGCTTCCTTTTTAATTAATTAAAAACTGCCCCCCCCAGTAGGCTGACTGGTTAAGACATAGTACTTGTATTCTCCTTTTTATCTGTAATATTTTATATGATATAGAGTACTGTGCAAAAGCCATTTGACTTTAGACCAGGTTTGGTCATTTTCAAACCAGCAGATTGGTGTAAGTGCATTTGTTATATAAACAACGTGGTGCTAGACGTAAAAATGATAACTGCGGCTGGCTAAAACTAGCAAAAAACAACTGCGTAGTGCCTGTATATGACCTATATCAGATATGGTCCATTACCTTAAAACAAAAATTGTTCTTGATCTGCATTAGTTTACCTTTTCTTAATATTTTGCCAATGTGCTCTTTACAGACTTCATCTAATTTTCTTTTCAGCTCTGTAACAGATTTTTCAACATCCCCAAATCGCACAAGGTTATTAAAAGTCCTCTGCAAAACTGGGAACATAGGCGTTTCAGATCTGGAAGCATAATTCTGCAAACGCAAGGAAATAACTGGATTAATGCTAATGTTTCATTAAAAAAATATATATTTTTAAAGATTAAATTAATACTTTTCACCTGGAAGAAATTAATGTGATCTTCTGTTTGTAAAAGCAGCTCCAGATCAATATTTTCCTTCTGCAGGTCACTTATCTCCTGATTAAGCTTCTGTATGTGATCCTGAACTTTTGTTGTTTCTTTCATCTCTTGAGCTGTGATTACTTCGCTTACTTCTTTGTTTTTTTTTCTAATGGAGCGTATCAACTCACTGAAAATTTTGTCACTGTGCTTGGCTGCTGCCTGTGCAGAGTCCTGATAGATGACACCAAAGAGTAAGTAAAAAATAATATGGTGAAAATATCTCATTTAGGGCATTAAAGCTCACAGATAATCACAGATTATTTTGTGAAAGGGGCAATTAATTTTATAGCACTATCCATTTATTTCTGTGTTATCCAAGAAGAATGTTGGTCTTATGAGTAAGGGCAATTATTATCATTATCCTTTCTCCAATGCTACAGCTTCTCTGGTAGCATCATTTAGTTGTCTTTTCAACCTGGTAAACCGCAGTTTACCCTTGCCAACACAAACCCTTTATTTAATTCTTATAAAAACAAGTTGAAATTGTTTAACTTAATTTGTTAAGTTAAAGTAAGATAAACATATGTTGATGTGACAAAAATGCTGATTTTTTTATGTTAACTTATGGCATGAGCATTTTAACTTTTTGCTACACAGTTGTGTACGTTAGACTTTAATACTAACAGCTGGTGGTGGGTTATAAAAAGTAGATCTCAATAAAATTTCTGTCAGTAACAATAAGTGCAGTTTTTTTTACTGATGCTAGAGCCTTTCTTCAGTCATTAGTTGCTGCCTATGTACTGTTTCAATTCAAAGTTCACATCAGTTAAAATGCCCAGATGTGTCTTGCTACTGTCATTTTATTGAGGATGCATTGGACTTATAACAGTCAATTGCTCGAGTAGGATTGTGATATTGCTCTATATCATCACGGCAGTGATTAGGCCAGAAGCATGAAGCCATCACAGCCGTGATGATATAGAGCTATATGATGTTGCTTTTATACAACAGTTTGACAGCACATGTTTAAATAAAGAAAACTAGAAAACAACAACGGAGTTATTTTAAAAGCCTCTTTTTTGGTGAACTACTTTCTTCCGCCATGGATTTGAAGGCCAGAATGACAGGTAACACTTTCGGCTGTGTGTTTTCAATGTAGTAACTCAAAAGTTAGAATAACCGTTTCTTAATATTACCGTTTCTTGGTCACAAAGTGCTCTGCTAGCAGCCTTTTCAGTCAGAGATGAGCGTATGACTCACGTGTTTAAAGAAGCTTCCCTCACTAATTCTAAAATGACGGCGGAATGATACAAATGGTGAAGCTGTTACTGTGGTGTTATTAGTAGAATATCGCATAGCTGGGAAGAGTTCTTAGCCATTAGATTTGAGAACCAAAGAACTGTTGTATAATTGTAATTTTAGCATGCGATTTTATAGACATGTGTCTTGCCCCATTCAAGTAGATAGGACTTTAGGCTTGCATGACTGAAAAACCTGCCTGGAGCTGGAGGTGTTGCAAACATGGCTGCAGAAGGACTAAAGGGATTTTGATATTACTAATAAGTAAACTAAAGTATAATAAAACGAATTTATTTAGAATTTAACTGTGTACAATCTATTATAGTACAATATAGTTGTGAATGATTGTCAGCCACCTAAAAAATCTTGGTGGTAAAGCTTTTGACCTCTTCTTTCATGGGATTTACTATTGCAGCTGATTACACAACAAGAAAATACAATTTTTATTACTGAAATGAAGCAAGTGAATAAACAGCACTCTAGCTACTGAACACCATAGGATGATTTCCCTACAACCTGTCTGATGAGAAGTTACTTTGCGTGTCCTGATAATGACATTTATGTTTATTTACAGCAATCAAACTAAGCACTAAAGATAATATTTAGACTTCATTAATAGATTAAAGAATCATTAATTTGCGTTGAATTTAAGTGAAACTCTTCATACAGTTCTCCATTGCACTCACCTTTTGAATTTTAACAGTGTTATTTAACTCCTGCACATTCCTTTTTATTTCTGTTATATTCTGTATAACAACATTCTTTTTTATTTTTAGCTCCTCCTGAGGATGAATAGAATAAATAACTGTTACAATACAATAATCAGTAATGGAAGGAAAGCAGGTCATTTTTTTAAATAAATATAATTTTAAAAAGTAGTTTAATTTAAAAGTGGCTTTAGTTCAGTATTGTAAGGACGCATCATGTGCCACTCCAGAATAATCTGGAAAAAAATGAGAAACTAAATATATTCAGCAATGGAAAAATTAAAAAACCATTTCAATAGTCCCTTTCAGTTTTTCCAGATTAACTATTTCGTTCAATAACAATTATAACTTTTGTTTCATTCTGTCAACTACCGACAACATTTCTGCCAAATTCTTAATAAAAAATGTTTTTATTTGCATTCATTTACTGAAAATTTAAATGGGGAAAACATGGTCAAAATAACAAAAAAATGTGGTGTTTTTCGCTCTTCAATACTGCAGAGAAACAAGTTCAAATTAATTTTTCAACAACACAATACTAATGTTTTTACATTTATTTTAGGAATACTTCAAAAATGACATTTTTATGGGAAAACACTGATTTTAAGTCACATCTTTTATGTGTCTCGTCATGCTTCTCAGTCTTTTACATTTGCTGTTGGGTGACTTTGTCATTCCCAAGGTTTGCCTATGTTGAAATTCAACAGACACTGGATGGAAATGGTCACAATACATCTAGAAATAATGATTAAAGTCAAAACTGGAGTGGTCTCTTTTAATTTTTTACATGGCTGAAGAATAATATAAATAGGCCTATATAATAAATTAAAATATATATTTATTTTCAACAGCTGGTTATCACCACACCTTTCACACTTCCTCCAACTACACTTTTCCAATATGGTTGTGTCATTGATGTATGATTCAGAGGTCAATGCAGTGTCTATGTACAGTATGCATTTGTCATCACCTTGGGCCTTGCCTGGTTTTTCCACTCAGCTCTTGCGGATGCTTGTTGCCACTTCTTTGTGTACAATTTTGAGTGTTTTCTACCTGACCAGCCCCTGTATGATCTCTGTGCCTATTGTTTGCTGATTTGGACTTGTTTGACTGGATTTTATTGGTAAATGAATTGTGAAAAGTCAGTTGCCAAATCTAAGGCAAGTTTGTCAAATGAATGCCTAAACAACCATTTGGATATTTTTATTTACTTTTGCCTGTACTTTTTAATCTATTATTCCAGTAAAATATTCCCTTTCCCTAATAAACATTTACTAACTTAATGCCGAAGGTATTCCTGAATGCTACAGGACGTGTCCTAGATGAAAATAAATCCTGTGACGTCATTGTCTAAATTATTGGTCAATGCTTTAGGGGCATTTGTCTTGAATTATATACCAGTGCTCTGTCAGAAGGGGTTCACTTTATATATGGGTCAGTGAGAGATAAAGATCTTTGAGATGATAATTTAAAAAAATCAAGACCTTAATGGATTTACTGACTAAGAACAAGAAAATATTTTCTTATCATCTTACCTTTTTGTCTGCCATTTCTTTTACAGCTGAGAATATGTTATGTCCTCTGTGCTCATTTATACATTCTACACAAATACACTTCTGGTCATCATGACAGTAAATCTCCAGAGCTTTGTGATGTTGAGAGAAGATCTGCTGCTGTAAATTTGGGGTAGCATTCACCAGGTTGTGTGACTTCAAAATTTCAGACTGGACGTGAATTTGACAGTAAGAAGCTAAACACTCCAAACAAGACTTGATGGCTTTTAGTTTTCGTCCTGTACAAACATCACACTCCACATCTCCGGGTCCAGCTTCTGGAATTCTCCTCCTTTCCTCTACGAGTTCAGCCAACACAGTGCTTCTGCTGAGAGTTGGTCTTTTGTTGAATGGTTGTCTGCATGTGGGACAGTTATACCCTACCCTCTGATGACTCCTATCCCAGAACCTGCCAATACAGTCCTTACAGAAACTGTGCCCACAAGATGTAGTTACTGGGTCTTTGAATAGCCCCAGGCACACTGAACAGTTTAAAGGATTTTGAGCATCAGAAATATTACCTGCCATTTTGATCCTTTTAAATAACGTATAAGGTTTCACAGAAACAAAGTGTGTTTGGTATCCTTGGTGTACTCATGCAATGCAAATAAATGGGAGTGTCTTCTTTCCAAATATAGGACAAGTGTTTCAGCTAATTTCCAGTGGGTCTGGTTTCTAACAAAGAAAAATTGAACAATATTTACTTTATTTTAATGGGTTTGGAAAAAAGCAGCTTGATGTACCACAGAGAGGTATAGTCGCAGGTGTAATCAATAAGTGGAGAGAAGCGTTTTAAATAGTTTAAAGAAAACTAAGTTCGATTAAATAAATGAATTTATTTTGTGTGTGTGTATGCGTGTGTGTGCATGCGTAATGTTTTACTGATGATTGAGTTCATGCATAACATCTAAATGTTTACATTTACTGCTGTTATTAAAGCAAACTCTGCTACTACACATTATTTTTGTTTTTATATTATGTTGTTTGTGTGTCCTGACATTTTATCCTACCCGTCAGATTGTCCGCCAAATAATTCAGTTCATTTGTGAAATCCATTAAAATTAATAAAAGTATAAAAAGATAACAGACTGACAGATGCAGCATTCTTCCTAATATCTTTTGGAAGACAAATGGAACAAAACAAAGTAATCAACATGTTTAGCTTTTGAATAAACCATTTTTTTTTTTGTCAAAATGCTTCCACTATTAAAACCTTGTAGTGTTAAAAAGCACTCTTGAGCCAAATCAAGCAGTAATGTATATACAATAATCTATACGCAGTAATCTAAACTGCTTAAATATAATGTGTGCTCACTCACCTCAGCATTTACATCTCTTGATCATGTTTTGATATTTTCCTTTGTGGGCAAATATGCATGTTCTGCTCCTATAAAATTAAAACTTTCCGAAACTCTGCTACATAAGTGCTGTGTCCTCTAAAGCTTTGTCCAAATACCCACACTTTCGTTTTTGCACACCACACATGACCTAGTTAGACATAATTCCTGTATTTGTATACAGTAAGTGCTCTTGCAGGTGCACGGTCGTTTAATCCAACCAATCAGCGCGAAGAGGTGTTTATATATAGGCAGTAATCACCTTGAAGCTTGACTGGTTTTTCTACTCCGCTCTTGTGGATGCTTGTTGCCACTTCTTTGTGTACAATTTTGAGTTTTCTGTATTACCTGACCAGCCCCTGTATGATCTCTGTGCCTATTGTGTGCTGATTTGGACTTGTTTGACTGGATTTTATTGGTAACTGAATTGTGAAAAGTGAGTTGCCAAATCTAAGGCAAGTTTGTCAAATGAATGCCTAAACAACCATTTGGATATTTTCATTTACTTCTGTCTTTATTTCTCTTGCCTTTACTTTTTAAATCTATTATTCAATAATTCCCTTTCCCTAATAAACATTTACTAACTTAGTAGTAGGTATTCCTGAATGCTACAGGACGTGTATAATGACGACAATAAATCCTGTGATGTCATTCTGTACATTATTGTCACAACAATGAAGATAATGACATCACAGGATTTATTACAGCAGTGAATCAGGTGCTTTAGGGGCATTTGTAGTGAATTATATACTAGTGCTCCGTAGGAAGGGGTTCACTTCAGTGAGAGATAAAGATGTTTGAGATGATAATAAAAAAAATAGGGTGGGTAATTCTACATGCAAACTTCGTATCTTCACGCCCACAAGAGCAATTATACAAATAGAGGAACTAGGTCATACTAGGTCATGTGTGGTGTGCAAAAAAGTGTGGGTATTTGGACAAAGCTTTAGAGGAGATGTAGAATTACTCACCCTATGCAACACTAACAAGTGTAAAAATTTCAGATTTCAATTTCACTAACAAGTGCAGCAATTTGCACCAAAACATTTTTTTTTAATTCACTTTTCATGAGTATAAATAGGAGCATGGTTGTTTAATCCAACCAATCAGTGCGAAGAGGTGTCTATATATAGGCTGTGTCTGAAAAGTCTAAATTGCTGCCTTATGCCGCAGCTTTCCAAGGCAAGAAGGCATCAAGGCATGTCCGATGGTGCTTCTCAATTCTTATTTGTGCATCCTTGTTTGCATAAAGTGAAATTATATATCCTCTTTCCTTACTCTCTGTATAATGTTTATTCATTGTTATCAAATTATCAAGTGAATTAAAACCCCCAAATATTTAATAAAATAAAGTTAAATACATATTTGAGTCAGAGTTCATATCCTTAAAGACATTCTTAAAAGGGCTGTAAAATGAATATATGTGTCTACAGTATACCACTGATCATTTATATAGATGGTGGTTTCTACATAAATATTAAATATACAGTCTGAAACAAGTCTACCTTTACAATAATTTAATGATTGATAGCCAGATTTATGGGTGTTTAATGACGTGACGATGTGAAGGGGGAGGAGATTTATACGTGCGTCGGGTTTAGCTGACATAGCTTATCTTAGAACTATGTTACGTTACATATATAGCTGTATTACATTATAACTCCGCTCACCAGTACAGTTTAATCTTAGCTGCTGTACTTTGCTACTTTGTTGTCCTATGATTTTTCTGTTTTCTCTATTTTTTGTTGTAAAGCTGCTTTGAAACAATTAAACAAATGTGAAAGCACTATATAAAAACAATTGACCTGACCTTAATGAATAAAATGGTAATGGGTTTAACAGGATCCTATTCTTATTCTCCAGATAATATGTATTGGCTTACAACATGCTGTCCACAAAACATAGTTTTGAGAAATGACTACATACTAATCTCAGTCTGAAACTTGTTTTGCATTTGTTCCTGTTCTAATTTGCATGTATCTTGGTTTACAATGCTGTTATGGGCCTGTGACGGTGACTTGTTTCTACACATATACACCTTATTTTTTACATTTAAGTGGTTCCAGTGAGCCACTTAAAGCTGTAGTCGTATTGCAATTGACACAGGTGTACCGTGGCTAGTTTATTATGAATTCTAGAAAGGCCTGCATAATAGTTAGGGGTTGCCATAATTGTTGGTAGATACAAACTCAGTAAAACTCTACAAAACATTTGTTTTGACCATAATCCACACACAAGAGCTGGATGTGGTTCACGCGCACACCCATGATCTGTATTGACACATTTATCCATAAAAACCTTTCATAGAAACTGACAATGAACAATAAATACGACAATTGTTCAAAAACAACTTTAAAGGTCACGTTTTTCCTGATCCCATTTTTAAACCCTAGTTAGTGTGTAATGTTGTTATTATAATAGCATAAATAATACCTGTAAAATGATAAAGCTCAAAGTTCCCTGGCAGGCGATATATTTTCTTTAACAGAATTCGCCTTTCAAAGCCTACAGCGAACGGTCGGTTTGGACTACAGCCCTCTACTTCCTGCTTTAATGACGTCACTAGAACAGTTTTTGACTAAACTCCGCCCACAGGAATACGTCAGTCGCCAGCTAAGCTAACGGCAAGCTAAGCTAACGGCTAAGCTGCTATCGAATAACAACACAAAAAAATAGTATAATAAATATTTAATCAGCATAATAAACAATATTATTGACAAAACTGATTACAGTACAGAATATATAAGGCACAAACTGCTTATAATTCAATGTTTATAATCATTAATGTTTTGCACGTATTTTGTTATGTTTTAAACGAGAAAGCAAATAATTTCCTAAATTACCAGTTCATGTCTTCCTCTGCCTAAGAAGCGATGTAGGAATCTGTCGTGTTTTAAACCTATAGCTTTTTGTTTCTTAAACTCATTTGTTCCTTTGCCATCATGGTTTGAAATTTCTCTTGGAAGAGGTTTAATGAGGTATACATGTGTTTATGAAGGTAACAACACTGTAGACTTTTCATACAAGAAAGCCTACCTTTGACATCTTTATGCCAGTGAACCCAAAAAGACTTGTCGGTTCAAACGACAAGTATGATAGGTTTTGTTTGTTCGAGTTTAAAAAAAATAAGTGTACAATAAATCCGCAAATCACACCAAATAGTTTTGCAAACAGCTCCACCTGCTGGGACATACTGCGAAATACAGCATCAAATCTGTTTAAATGAGTGACCAGACATAACAATGATAAAACTGTCCATAGTTAAATAAAAATTGCATATACAATAACAATAAATACAAGGATAAAACAATAATCCCCATAATCAATATTATTCTTGGTAAGTGTTCATCAACCAGTGGCTGCAACTTTCTTCATTTATGTTAAATTACAAATAAATGTAAATTAGTTGATTTTGGCTGTGTGGTTCCTGTTACAATTACAAGAATCAGCATTACTATTTAAAGTCATTCTCCTTGATATTGGCAATATAAATCTATGGTTAGCAAAATAAATCTAATAGTTGATTTTCCAGTGAACATTTTAACATTAGTTCTGTACCCTGTTTTGGCACATGTGAAATATTCAAATAAAACAACTCCCTTGTTGAGGTCCAGTTATTATAAGATATAAATGTATATAAAGAAAATGTCTGATTAATTAAAACTCCTAGGCACTGTAAAACTTTTATTCTCACAGACACATGAAAGATCAGGGTTATTTCATCAAATACTCATTTTTTTTTGTTTCTATAATAGGCTACATTAGCATTGTGTTGTTTAAAAATGAATATAAACTTGTTTTCTTTGAATTAATCAAGAGGTTTTTTGTTTCAGTCTTCTGCAAAGAAAAAATATGTTAGTTGAAAGAATAAAAAAAAATGATAATTTTACTTAAACACATAGCTATACATAGTAAATGTTTGATAACTTCTCATCTCCATCAGGTCACCTGTGACAATTATTGTATTGTTTTTGGACATTTATCAAATACTTGCAAATCTGTAAACATATGTCACGGGTGAGACAAGATGAGGCAAGGTACGGATCCAAGTGCAGTTTATTCCAATATGAAAGTGTAAAAATGACAAAACCAGGAACCAAGGAAACACAAGGGACTAGCGACATCTTACGACAAACCACAAACACAGAATGAACAGGCAGGGTATATATGAATGACTAAGACCAATGACAATGCACAAACAATCAGTAACCAAGACAACACACAAGAGGAGAGGCATGATCACAATGAATATCCATGGTTACAAACAAGGGGGCGGAGACACAAATTAACACCGGGAGATACAACTAGGAACAAGGGTATACATGAACACAGGTTAAACACAGGTACACAGAAACTAAGCATAAACCAAAACACAACTATAACAAAACACAAGAATGACAGAACACAGGGACACAGGAGGCACTACGTTACACATACACGTGATATTTTGTATCTTTTATTAGTGATGGTGAAATGAAGCCTTGTGAAGCACTGAGGCTTTTCCCTCAACTGTATCGCAAAAAGGTTCATTACTCGAAGCTTTTCAACACGTTGCACACTAACGACATCTTGTGGTCAGAAGGTGAACAGCTGCTTGTGCCAGATGACCTATTTTTTTGTTTCATGTAATAATTAACTGTGAAAACCACAAAAGCAAAGTGGTTTTGAACAAAATGTTTCTTCATGTGTTAATGTAGTAGGCTACTTAGAATATGTGAACAAATTTGAATGAATTTAAGCAAAAATAATAAATGGGACAAATTAACTTATAGAAACATTTGTATGAATCTGCTTTGATCAATACATGCAGCCTTATTTACATAAACTTTAGCCTTAGTCCTAAGCCTACGAGTTCAAAGGCATGGCTCATGTAGGAATATATAATCAAAATAAAACAAAAAAATTTATGGAATGGTGAAGTGCTTGTGAACTGGGAGATGAAAGTGCTTGTGAACTGGGAGATGATAGTGCTTGTGAACTGGGGAGTTTTTATTTTGTGGGTAATTAAAGAAATTAGAGATTTTTATTAAGGAACAGAACTTGTTCAACAGTGCGGGGGCTAAGTCTATTTCTTTTTTTGTTTACTACTTCCCCTGCCTTTGAAAATATTCTCTCACATGGGACTGAGGAGGCAGGAGTGCATAAAAATTCCAGGGCAAGATGATAAAGATGTGGATAGACACCCTTTTGGGTCGCCCAGAAATGCAGGGGATCTTCTGTGCGTGGAATATTTGGATCACTTAAGTAGCGTTGCACTTCAACTGTAGCATCTGCAGTTGCATTTTTCATTTTTCTGGTTTCCACAACATGACTGTCCAGTAGATCCCACAGACCTAATAGACAGAATAAAGTTTTACAAATAAAAGTTTGATGGAATTTTATTCTCTCCAGTATAGCTACATGCATGATGCATGTGAAACACGCACACTCAATACAACAAACTGTACCTGAATGGGTTACATCACTGCCTGTGGCTTCTGTTGTCTCTGGTTGTGATAGGGGTATTTGAGAGGATGTGGATGGGGTGTTTTGAGCTGCTCTAATGACTGCAGCACATTCTGCTGTGAGACGTCTCACAGCAGTCTGTGCATTTGACTGGCTGCAGAAACCTATAGTTTTAAAGCGTGGATCAAGCAGAGTTGCCAGAGTCATGACGCTCATAGTCTCATATGTAGACAATCTCTCAGCAAGAAGTCTCATGAGGTTGTTGCACAATTGCACAGCCATCTCATCATGAACCTGTGAGCTCTTTGTAGTGATTGCATGCCTCAGCATTCTTATAAGAGGGATCACCTTTGAGCCTGACACTCTCTTCTCTTCGGACAATTCAGTGGAAGCCTCATTGAAATGACACATTACACCAAGACATTCATTTACTTTTTGGTACTCCTCTGAAGTCAAAGGTGTGAGGTTTGTCTTCAAAGTTACACTGTAAACCCAAATGCTCAAAATAATTAAATTGATTGAGTAGTATAAACTTAATTTTCTAAAAAAGTTCTACTAACTCAAATGTTTTGCGTTTCTGAGACTTTTTTTAAATTGTGAGTAAATTAAACTCAATATTTTTAATTTACTGAAACTATTTGCAGATTAAGTTGATTTTCACTTAAGAGTATAATTTCAATGTACTTATTTTTGTTGTTTCAACTGTCAAGCGTCTGACATCAGTAACGTGTGCGTGCTGTCATTAAATGATATAAATTTTAAAATGGTTAACATTTAAAATATACACACACATTCACTTCAAATTAGAGTCTCAGAATTGTAATTTCATTGACCATGCCAGTGGGTTCAACATTAGATGTTTATTTGAATTTATCACAGATAACATTAATATACGTTTGAAAAAAGTTTAATTTTGAACTAGATATTAAAGTTTGAGGACAAACTTTATGTTGGCTTGAAAAAGCGTAGCCTGAACATTTAAAATGGTTTGACAGAAGTTTATTTTAGTAGGCTATCTGGCTGTTAGCATGATTAGCATGAAGCTAGCATGATTAGCATGAAGCTAGCATGATTAGCATGAAGCTAGCATGATGTTAGCATGATCAGTATGAAGCTAGCATGAAGCTAACATGATTAGCATGAAGCTAACATGAAGCTAACATGATTAGCATGAAGCTAGCATAAAGCTAACATGATTAGCATGAAGCTAGAATGAAGCTAACATTTATTCCGTTGCTAGGGTACTAAGTTTGGTTGCTAGGGAGAAAAATGGCATCCCATAATGATCAACCTTCAAGCCACAAGTAAAACGGTCCAACCCCCGTGTCTCTATGATGTTCTGAAGCGGAGATATAAGGCTTTGTTTATTCCGTTGCTAGGGTACTAAGTTTGGTTGCTAGGGAGAAAAATGGCATCCCATAATGATCAACCTTCAAGCCACAAGTAAAACGGTCCAACCCCCGTGTCTCTATGATGTTCTGAAGCGGAGATATAAGGCTTTGTTTATTCCGTTGCTAGGGTACTAAGTTTGGTTGCTAGGGAGAAAATTGGCATCCCATAATGATCAACCTTCAAGCCACAAGTAAAACGGTCCAACCCCCGTGTCTCTATGATGTTCTGAAGCGGAGATATAAGGCTTTGTTTATTCCGTTGCTAGGGTACTTAGTTTGGTTGCTAGGGAGAAAATTGGCATCCCATAATGATCAACCTTCAAGCCACAAGTAAAACGGTCCAACCCCCGTGTCTCTATGATGTTCTGAAGCGGAGATATAAGGCTTTGTTTATTCCGTTGCTAGGGTACTAAGTTTGGTTGCTAGGGAGAAAATTGGCATCCCATAATGATCAACCTTCAAGCCACAAGTAAAACGGTCCAACCCCCGTGTCTCTATGATGTACTGAAGCAGAGATATAAGGCTTTGTTTATTCCGTTGCTAGGGTACTTAGTTTGGTTGCTAGGGAGAAAATTGGCATCCCATAATGATCAACCTTCAAGCCACAAGTAAAACGGTCCAACCCCCGTGTCTCTATGATGTTCTGAAGCGGAGATATAAGGCATTGTTTATTCCGTTGCTAGGGTACTAAGTTTGGTTGCTAGGGAGAAAATTGGCATCCCATAATGATCAACCTTCATGCCACAAGTAAAACGGTCCAACCCCCGTGTCTCTATGATGTTCTGAAGCGGAGATATAAGGCTTTGTTTATTCCGTTGCTAGGGTACTAAGTTTGGTTGCTAGGGAGAAAATTTGCATCCCATAATGATCAACCTTTAAGCCACAAGTAAAACGGTCCAACCCCCGTGTCTCTATGATGTTCTAAAGCGGAGATATAAGGCTTTGTTTATTCCGTTGCTAGGGTACTAAGTTTGGTTGCTAGGGAGAAAAATGGCATCCCATAATGATCACACTTAAAGCCACAAGTAAAACGGTCCAACCCCCGTGTCTCTATGATGTTCTGAAGCGGAGATATAAGGCTTTGTTTATTCCGTTGCTAGGGTACTTAGTTTGGTTGCTAGGGAGAAAATTGGCATCCCATAATGATCAACCTTCAAGCCACAAGTAAAACGGTCCAACCCCCGTGTCTCTATGGTCCCGTACACACTACATATTAATTCGGTTGTCACTTCACCTTTTAATGCTTAATCCTGTTCTGTACACACACAGTTTAGTAATTTACGGGACTCACAACCGCATTCCACAACCGAATTAACTCCCGCAAAATGCAGGAGTGACTACCGCATTTACAGATATTCCACGCTGTGTGTACACAACCGAACTCAACTACTGGTTGTTGACGATGACGTCACGGGACTTCCGCCAATAGCCGTGTAGGGCGCCTGCTAGATTTTACCTCAGACAGATTGCAGGATGGCGGAGAGAGGTTTGTTGTGGAGCGACCAAGAAACAAAATTGTTAATTGCAATATGGGCAGACAAAAATATTCAAAGAAAAATGGACAGTACCAAACGAAATAAAATGGTTTTTGAAGAAATAGCAAAAAAAATGTCAGAAAATGGTGTTTCAAGAACTGCAAAACAGTGTAGAATAAAACTGAAGGCGTTGAAGACTGATTATAAAAAAATTATAGACCACAATAATCGTTCTGGGCGGGAGAGGAGAACGTTTAAGTTTTTTGAAGATATGGATCGGGTTTTGCGGGATAACCCTAGCTGCCACCCAGCATTTGTTTTCGATTCATCATCAGAGATTGACGTTACCGGCGAAGACGTTTCGTCGCCCGAGAGCGATATGGAAAATCCTAACGGTAAGTTCCCGTTAATTGGTTTGCTAATAACAAAATCGGCAACTTTATTATTAGTAACGTCACTCTCACTACTTTGCTGTAGAAGAGTCGACTGTGGAAGTGTGCTCGCCCGGATGTTCAGTCTCTGCAGCGACCTCAGGTAAGATGCAGTCTTTTTAAATCGGTATTTTATGCTTCATAACTGTACGATATAGTGTATCCTTTTACTATGATGTGGAGTGTCATTGTGTGTGTGTGTGTGTGTGTGTGTGTTACACTAGGAGGAGAAGAGAGTAGCTGCAGCGCCAGTAATTCAGGTGCATTACAAACAGGTAACCTTAATTGTCTAATAAACTTGCATATTAGTGAAAATACACACGCATATTCATACATATCCTCCAGTTTCCTTCAAAACAATAGCATCTTTTAATGACATAAGCGTACTTGGGTTAAGTATAATATAAGTTAATTTTTTGGGCACACACAGTTTACTGCCCCACTTGCACTCATACTGTACTTTTATTGATTCATTCCCGAGCACGCTTTTATCATTAGGAATCCACTGTTTTGAAGAAAACACTATGTAAAGCACTCTCCCAACACTGGAGCCCATCATGTTAAATAATCTATTGCTCAGATGTTCACATAATCGCACTGTGTGCATCAGAAGGTTTTTACAGAGGCAGATGAAGTTGAATGACTTGTGCACTCACACTTCCCAAACCGTGCCGGAGCGTGTGTGATCCTCAAAGCCTGGTTTGTTTGACAGGTGTGATCGGTCCGTCTGTACCTGGGCATTGTTTGGTTAATCGCGCCTAGTAGGGGTGTAACGATTCGTTTTAACAACGATTCGATTCGTATCACGATTCATGGTTGTCAGTACGATTCAATGACAACATTGGTTCGTTTAGAACGATACGATCCGAAACGATTCAGTGGCTTGAAACCGATTCAGTAGCTTTTTAGCCAAAAATTCAACGAGTGTGACTGAAATAAATACATGGATACTGGACAGTGCAGATGAAGTTTCCTAGATTGTTTCTTGTTAAGGTATCAATTAATTATGGATATAAACAAACAAGCAAACAACAATTAATGGAATGTGCATTCACATTTTATTTGAATAAAGTGCAACCAACAATTTAGGTTGAATTAACATTTTCAGTACAGTAAGTGCACCAACCAACCAACATTTCAACTGTAGGTTTAACTGCTACTTCTGCTTTTGTTTTTCAACATAAAAATATTACAATATTAATAGTATTCATATATAAAATATAAAGTATAAAATTAACTATTAATTCAACCAGAAGAGATGTTTGTTTGGTATCATTTAATACCAAAAATAAAGTGCAACAAACATCTCTTCAGATTTAATTAATAGTAGGTTTACCTGCTACGTTTGCTGTTGATTTTCAACATACAAAATAATACAAACACAGTATTATTATCAAAAATAAAGTGCAACCAACCTTTCCTGAGGTTGTATTAATAGTAGGTTTACCTGCTACCTTTGCTTTGGTTTTTCAACAAAAAAATAATAAAAATACAGTATTAATATCAAAAGTAAAGTGCAACCAGCATTTATTAAGGTTGAATGAGCAGTGGCTGAACTTGCTACTACTCTCATTTTAATAAACAAACAGCAGTGCACTAATATGTAACAATAGGTCAAGTGTAACAAACTACTCTTCAATGACCCTACAGATTTTTTTTCAAAAATATCAACTGATCAACATGATCTGGCCGCAGAACACTTCTCTGTGCGTTCACTATGTCGCCAGCAGTACTAAAAACTCGCTCTGCTGGCACACTGGTGCCTGGAATGCACAGGTACCGTTTAGCAAGGATTGAAAGTACAGGTAGCTCGTTCTCCTGAGATTTCCACCAATTCATGGCATTTTCAGTCAAAGGCAATGCATCTTTTGCTCGGTACCTCATAACCTCTGCTCTGGCTGTCTCACTTGTGGATTTTCTTTCTCTTTGGGTAAAGGAATCACCAAACAGTGCATCTAAAGCTTTCTTCTTACAAGGAGGTGAGTCATTTGGAGCTACAATATAAGAAATGTGTTTCAAAATATAGTCATGTTTCTCATTAATACAAAACAACAACACCAATCTTTTTTGTGTATCACATGAAACGCACCTGTGGTCTCTTCATCCAATCCTGACAGCTTTGTGCTTGAGCCTCCCTCGTCGTCCTCCTGATTTCCCATTGCTTGCATCTATTGATGTAAGAATGTGTGAACTGTTCAAATTTCTGCTCTGTGAGACTACACACAGAAATTTAGAGGAAGATAAAGAATAGATGAGATTTAAGAGAGGACAAATTAAAGGGGAGAAGAGAAAGGAGCAGAGGAAAGAGGAGAGAAGAGTTACCTGGTGGGACGCTTCTGCCTCAAAAATCAGTTTTGCGTAGACCTGTTCTCTGTCCTCTTTGTCCAGGTAGGGCAGTTCTTTAAATCGCGGGTCCAACGCTGATGCTGTTTAAAGAACAAGAATATTGCATTCTTTGCATTATTAAATTAAGTTGACATGACATTGTAAGTGATGACCACCTCCTCATACACAAAATCAGAAGAGTAAACTATAGTATGTTTAAAAGAAATGTGGCACAATGATGATGTAAAGCCACCATAAACTAAGAATTTTATTGCAGATATCTTGTTTACATATGAAAAAAACATCTCAAATTCAAACTTTTTTTAATTTTACAAAATAATACAGTCTAATAAGAATAACCTAAAATATTAACCAAGTCGATTTTAATTAAGACTACAAATTAATTACCTATGTTGAGAGCATCTTGGGTGCCTCTGTAGCGTTTGGAGAGGTCATTGGTCATCACGATCTTAATCTCTGCAACCAGGGTTGAGTCGTTTTCGCATGGCTGTAGGTGTTTCAGAAGTTTTGCTTGAAGAGGAGCAATTACAGAGAGAGTTGGCTGGTCTTCCTCACACATTACAGTTGTTGCAATTTTGACAGGACCCATCAACTGAACAATGTCATCCATGTTGGCAATATCACTCTCACTCAGCGTGCATACATCTGTGACCCCTTTTCGCAGATCCTTGGACATCAGAGTTGCCATTATAGCTGGCTGCTGTTCCAAAAAACGTTCAAGCATTTCGAATGAACTGTTCCATCTGGTGATTATGTCTTGGATTAGTTTGTGTTTTGGTAAATCCATCAGAGTTTGTTTTTCCTGTAGGACGTGACATGCAATCGGGCTGCGGTGAAAATAGCCAACAATTTTTCGCACTTTCCCCAACAACCTGGAAGCACGGTCCACCCCCAAACCCTTCTGCGAGGCAAGGTTGAGCGTATGTGCGAAGCAGGTAATGTGTGGACTGAACTGGGCTTCTGCGCCGGCCACAATCATGTTCTTGGCGTTATCTGTTACAATCGCAGGATTCTTGTCGGAGATTTTCCACTCAATGCAGGCTTCACGCAGTAACGCGCCAATATTTTTACCAGTATGGGCTTCATTTAAAACTCTGGTTTGCAGAACAAAGGTTTTCATTTTCCAATCCGGATCAATGTGATGAGAGGTAATTGTCACATACCCTTGATTTGAACATGACGTCCAGCCATCCGTTGTTATCGCTACTCGTTCAGCTTGAGAGAGCGACAGCTTCACATCATTCTTAGTACTTTCGTACAATGCAGGAATAACCGTTTCTGAGAAGTGTGGTCGGCTTGGTATCGTGTACCTTGGCTCCAATGTTTTAATCATTTCACGGAACCCCGGGTTTTCAACCACACTGTAGGGTCGCATATCTTTGCAGATAAACTTGGCAATTGTTGCCGTGATATTTTTTGCCCGAGCCGAGTTTTGGCCTAGTCTCTGACTAAACATGCAGGCGAGGCCCGAGGCTTCTGTGACTTTAATGTTACCTTGCGGTGATGCTGCAGCGGGAACGCTAGAAGAGGTGCCTGGACGATCGGTGTTGTGTGCAATCCCATGGCGCCTTAGTAGGTGGTTGGAGAGATTTGTCGTGTTGCCGTTGTACTTTACTTGACCTTTACATATCCGACAAACAGCGAGTGACTTATTTAGAACATCTCCATCTTTGCAAAAGCCAAAGTGTTTCCAGACACTGGACCGCAATGGTGGCTTGATAATTTCTCGCTCGTGTGCTTCTCCTCCGCCATCCGCCATGCTGTTTTGTTGTCTTTGCACTGCTAGCGCGCGGCGATGACGTCACAGATAGGCAGACTGAATCGAGTAACGTTTAACGCCATTATCATTAAAAGTGCTAAGAAAAAACATCCATAATATAGAGTCTGGCGTGTTTAAATTCAATGTGTTATTTCTTAGTATCGATTCAATCGATTGATTACGTTTAAAACGATGTTTGATCGATATATGTCGTCCGGAAAGCCAACTTGCCGAGCATAGATCGATGTAGTTGGATCATAGGAATATAAATCGATACATCGATGTAATAGATGAATCGTTACACCCCTAGCGCCTAGCCCAGTTGGAGAGGTGGGCTCGGATGCGGAACGCAAAGTGTTAGCGCAAACTGCACAGTTCAAAAGGCAAGATGCCATTTGCGCAACAGTTATTTAAAGGAACACGCAGACATTTTGGGATTTTAGCGTATTCACTGTATCCCCCAGAGTTAGATAAGTTCATACATACCTTTATCATCTCTGTGTGTGCCGTAACTCTGTCTGACGCACACACAGCTAGATAAGCTTAGCACAAAGACTGGAAGTGAATGGCTCCAGCTAGCACACTGCTCCCAATAAGTGACAACATAACGCAAACATTTTCCTATTTATGTGTTGTAATTTGTATAGTCACACTGTGTACAAATAACAAAGTCCTATGAGACATAGCCATCTTTTAACAGTATACATACTGGGAACTATATTCTCAGAAGGCGAAGCACTGCTACTTTGGCGGAGTTATTTGCTCGCGGCACCCGAGAAGCCCCTGGTGAGGAGCAGAGAGTTCGGTCACAGTTGCAAGTAGCAGTTCTTCGCCTTCTGAGAAAATAGTTTCCCGTGTATATATACTGGTAAAAGATGGCTGTGTCTCTTAGGACTTTGTTATTTGTACACGGTGTGACTATACAAATCACAACACATAAATAGGAAAATGTTCATGTTATTTGGTCACTTATTGGGAGCAGTATGCTAGCTGGAGCCATTCATTTCCAGACTTTGTTCTAAGCTAGGCTAGCAGTGGGTGCATCAGGCAGTGTTACTGCACGCACAAAAGATAAAAGTATCTATGGACTTATCTAACGGTGAATAAGCTAAAATCCCAAAAATGTCGATGTGTTACTAACACTTTATCTACTTTTGTAAAAACCTTCTGATCCACCAGAATGGTAAGGTGAACGTCTGAGTGGCATAAGCGATGATTTGACTAAGCAATATGATGGTGACAGGGTGAGAAGGCTGTGTGTCATTGCGTCCGAAATTGCTCAAAATAAAAGCCAAAAACTTAACCTTACGATGGGCCTTCAGTGTTAATAATTAGGACTGCATAATAAATCGCATGCGTTTGTGGTGCGCATCTCGTCAGTACAGCTGGCTCCTAGATTAGTAGTAAATCGCAATAGAGCGCATTTAGGCCCAATCCCATTTCTCTGTCTTACCCCTTCCCCTTACCCCTTAGTTTTGCATATTCACTCTAATTTGAAAACCACACCCACCAAGAGGGAAACAATCTGTCCATCTCCATTGACTTTGTATTGCGAGAGGCCGCCTCCTTGTCATTTATGGCTTATAACTAAAACAGAATAATGCCTAAAAACTGCTGTGTGACAGTGTGTACAGCTAACAAACAAACAAAACAAAAAAACAGAAATACGTTTTTATAAGCTGTCGACCCCAAAAATATAAAAATGTAAACAAGGTGCTCATCACAACGTCAAGCAATGCTTCGGTCACTTTAACAATGGCAGATGCTTAATAGTGCTCAAACGGTTTTGAGGAAAATGATAGAAAGAAACTTGAATGCATTATAAGTCGGTTTGAATAATAGTCTCTGCCAAATGCAACACATTTTAAACTTGCAAGAAGTGAGATCATATTTAGTCTAGTGTGTCATTTGTGTATGTATGTGACTAGTAACTTTTGTTTCAGAATAAGTGTCTTAGATGGATGTTCCTCTATGACCGTGTTCTTCACATCCAACCCTGGAGAGCCGGTGCCCTGCAGAGTTTAGCTCCAACCTTAATCAAACACACCTACCTGTGATTTTCTAGTGATCATGAAGACATTCCCTGTGTCTCAATTCGTTCCCTAGCTCCCGAGGTCGTGAATCAGTATATCGTGTACACAGGTTCGGGCACTGGTAAGGACCCTAGCTCACTTGACATTGGGACACTGTTCCCTTTTTTTTTGTCACGTGGCTGCTTAAACACGTTGTGATAACTCACAGCTGTTTCTCATCAACATCCGGCAAAACCAACATATCTCCGACTTAATTTTAAACAGTACATTGTAAAAAACGCTGTCATTATTCTCTTACACATCCGTGCATGAAATTGGAGGAATATAATTATAATTTTAGATGTATACATTTATTTTACAATTTAAAATAAATATTATTATTTTAAATATTGAGTAGATTGTGGTCCCTTACTGTGTAGCGATTTGTGTTTATATTTAATATACGGAATTTGCTATTGAGACAGCCCTTAAAATGGCCGACTCCCTGATCAGTGCCCTGACTACTGAACAATGCTGCGTCCGAAAACTCAAGGCAGTGACTCGTTGCCTCGCTGCCTCATGAGGAAATGACTTCGAAGGCATTAAGGTAGCTCAGAGAAAGACTTTCGGACACACTTCAAAGGCAGCGTGTTTGAAATTTAAACAGAGAGCGCCTTTGTGATAACTAATCACATATTTGAAAACTACAATACTAATTTCTCGCTAGAAATGCAATCAAAAGGTGTAAAAAGTGAAAATCTACCTTTATTTACACTAAATTGGTGGTCCAGTCGCGTCCTTGGCCGCCATTTTATTTTTTCAAACTCGACCGGACTCGACCAATCACATTCTTAAAGTACTTCCACGCATAGGTATCTCAGGAGACAGGAAGTAAACCAAACATTGAATTCGGACATGCCTTGATGCCTTGCTGCCTTGGAAAGCTGCCTCAGAAGGCAGCAATATAGAGTTTTCGGAAGCAGCCCAAGGGAGCTGATTGAGACACATGGATTGATTAGCTTGCTCAGGTGTGTTTGATTAAGGTTGGAGCTAAACTCTGCAGGGCACCAGCTCTCCAGGGTTGCATGTAAAGAACACTGCTCTATTGACAGTGGTTCTCAACTCCAGTCCTCGGGACCCACTGCTCTGCACATTTTGGATGTCTCTCATATCTGACACACTCAGTTCAGTTCATGGAATCTATCCTAACGAGCTGATGATCTGAATCAGGTTTGTTAAATAAGGGAGACATGCACAATATGCAGAGCAGTGGGTCCCGAGGACTGGAGTTGAGAACCACTGCTCTATGAGGTAGTAACTGGTCAAATGTATTTCTTTAATTTACATTTTATTCTACATTGTAGGAGAGACTGTGGATCAAGGAAGCCGTAACCCAACTGCTAGACATGCTGGTAAATCCATTTTTGTTTTTACATAGTCTTTAAATATTCACATAAACAATTGATATGTTATATAACAGCTCTCAGGCTTTGCTCTTTGAATTTAAAACACTTAAAAATTAAATTAACAGGTATTTGTAACAGGTTTCCATTGAAATTTGTCAAATCACAGTGTATCATCTTTACACATTTAAAACTTAAAACAGTTAAACAAATATAAGTTAAAGTAAATCTCTAAATATGATTGTGATTTTGCTTAGGTCGAACCAAGAAAAGAAAATTGGACCAAATGCGGTCCTTGATGGATGAATGGGGCCAAAGGTTCATGAGTGCTTCCTCAAAAGAGTTCGAAGAATTGATGAGGAGGGAACAACTTAGAGATGAAGAGGAACGACAGGAAAGGGAGTGCAGGATGTCTCTTATGAGGGCCCTAACGAACTCCCTGCAGGCACAAACACAACATAGCTACCATCACACATCACAAAACATGTATTTGAATGCACAACCACCGCACATCCACTCACACACATCACGCCTTCAATATATGCCAACCAACCAACATCAACCAGCTTACTCTAGTTATGAAGCCACTACTTCAGCTCCACATATCAACACACCAGACTCATTTTATTGCCAGTTAGAAGAAGAGTAAAACTTTTATAGTAGTAGATCTCTAACCTGTTCAGGAAATTACTCTAGGAAAATGGCTTTCTATTTCTCTTCTGGGTAATTTATTTCTTTTTCTATTTTTCTTCTGGATAATTTATGAATAATTGTTCATATTGAATTGTTATGTTAAGTCAATACATAAACATAATACAAAATGTACTGTAAGTGCCTAATGCCTAAACATTAATATTGTCATCACATGGAAATCAAATAAAGATGTTATGAAGCAGTGTTGAATTTTTTTGCTTATTGCAGCTGGAATATAACAGGGTTGTATTGGCACAGTTACAAAGTAGCATGATTATTTGGCTATTATTATGCATTTAAGTTTAAAATAATTCTAGGGTTAATGTGCTTTTAAAACGTAATACATATTATTGGTCACCATGTTTTAACTTTAGACTCAACCAATTGAAAAAGTGGGCGGGACATATGAGGGTCTGGAAACAAATTCTGATCGGGATAGTTTGTTAATTTTACCGCGAGATGTTGTGTCAGTGCAAGTCGGATAGCCTGTGCTTCCTCTCTAGCCTCTGGGTCAACTTCGTCGACGTCCTGTTGATGCGTTTCTGTGATGTTGTCTTCCACAGGTACGGTTTCGCCCGCTCGTTCACAGAAATTGTGCAAAACAGCACAAGTTAACACCACGCGACAGATTGCCTTGATGGTGTGCTCGCATCTGTGTGCAAGGCTTCTCCACCTTCTTTTAAGTCTTCCAAAAGCCATCTCTACTGCCATCCTGCTTTGGCTTAATTTAAAATTAAAGTGCCTCTGAGCATCTGTTAAGTGACCATTGTCTGAATATGGCTTCTGTATCCAACTGAGTAGGGGATATGCTGGATCAGCTAATATTAATAACGGGATGTCGACGCCTTCGATGCGTTTTGAAGGGATGGGTGGAAACAGAGTGCCCCTCTGTGCCTTTCTGTACAATCCGGAGTTAGCAAACACTCGGGCATCATGCACACTACCTGGCCAGCCTATGCACACGTCCCTGAAAATTCCTTTGTGGTCAACTACTGCCTGCATGACGATGGAGTAAAACCCTTTTCGGTTATAGTAGGCCGTTGCATTGGGGCCATCAGGGCGATCTATTTGTATGTGTGTACCATCCAGACAGCCAACTACTTGTGGAAATCCCCACTGATGGAGAAAATAATCTATTATTTGCTCGGATTCATTGGCATTTGGGAAGGACACAAAAATGGGTTGTAAATGTTGGCAGACAGCTTTGCAGAACTCCCGTGTGATTGCATGCACCGTTGATCTTCCTAAACCAAAAAGATGAGCTATGGTTCGGTATTCTACCTGTGTACCTAACCGCCACAACGCAACAGCCACTCTCTTCTGGACACTGACAGCCTTTCTTAGATGAGTGTCTTTCTTCATTAGGTGAGGAGCAAGCAAATGACAGAGCTGGAGGTATGTGTTTTGACTCATTCTTAAGTTTTGAATCCAGTCTGTCTCCCTCCACCTTAGCTGCTCCCACCAGCCTATGGGTCTAGGAGCAACCCAAACAGTACGGTCGAGTGAGAGCAGGTTGTTTAGTAAAAATAACTTAAATAGCAGAAAAAAATAACGACGCCTCTGTCGATAACGGTTTAATATTATTTGGCGGATGTTATCACGACTTTTCTGTCTGTTGTTTCTGTAATCTGCAGCTAAAACAAAACTCGCTATACGGCGGGCTTCCATTGTTTTTGATAACTACAGTACGTTGCTATGGTTACATTGTTGCCGTTTCGGGAGTGAGTCTTGTTCCGTACACACATGGAACGTTCATTTAGGGGATTCACTCCCGCATTTAAATGCGGTTGTCACTCCCGAAAGTTTGCAGTGTGTACGGGGCCTATGATGTTCTGATGCTGAGATATAAGGCTTTGTTTATTCCGTTGCTAGGGTACTAAGTTTGGTTGCTAGGGAGAAAATTGGCATCCCATAATGATCAACCTTCAAGCCACAAGTAAAACGGTCCAACCCCCATGTCTCTACGACACTCTAAAGTGAAGATATTCCATCTGGGATGCTTTTATTCCTTTATATGGGCATGTTTCCTGCCCCATTATAAGTCAATGGGAAATTTTGGGGGCCTCTTACACCCCAGGGGTACAGCTTACACCCCATTGTGATGTATGTTCTTACAGAGCCTGTCAGCCTCCTTAAATGTGGTAACCCACAAGTTTCTACAAGTTTCTCACTCGCAGCTATGACTCGTCAAAGTTTGTCTCAATGTTAAGTCAATGGAAATTTTGGGGTGTTTGAGCCCCCCGTTTAGGAATTCAGAAGGTCCCATCAGTTAGAAAAGTCATAGCATAAATCTACGGACCAGTCTTAAAAGTTTTGTAAAGTTTTGTGGGTGTAGCTTGAAAGCTCTAGGAGGAGTTACAATTGGTAAAAGTGGGGGAGCATAAGAATAATAATAACTAGATATTAAAGTTTGAGGACAAACTTTATGTTGGCTTGAAAAAGCGTAGCCTGAACATTTAAAATGGTTTGACAGAAGTTTATTTTAGTAGGCTATCTGGCTGTTAGCATGATTAGCATGAAGCTAGCATGATTAGCATGAAGCTAGCATGATTAGCATGAAGCTAGCATGATGTTAGCATGATCAGTATGAAGCTAGCATGAAGCTAACATGATTAGCATGAAGCTAACATGAAGCTAACATGATTAGCATGAAGCTAGCATGAAGCTAACATGATTAGCATGAAGCTAGAATGAAGCTAACATTTATTCCGTTGCTAGGGTACTAAGTTTGGTTGCTAGGGAGAAAAATGACATCCCATAATGATCAACCTTCAAGCCACAAGTAAAACGGTCCAACCCCCGTGTCTCTATGATGTTCTGAAGCGGAGATATAAGGCTTTGTTTATTCCGTTGCTAGGGTACTAAGTTTGGTTGCTAGGGAGAAAATTGGCATCCCATAATGATCAACCTTCAAGCCACAAGTAAAACGGTCCAACCCCCGTGTCTCTATGATGTTCTGAAGCGGAGATATAAGGCTTTGTTTATTCCGTTGCTAGGGTACTAAGTTTGGTTGCTAGGGAGAAAATTGGCATCCCATAATGATCAACCTTCAAGCCACAAGTAAAACGGTCCAACCCCCGTGTCTCTATGATGTTCTGAAGCGGAGATATAAGGCTTTGTTTATTCCGTTGCTAGGGTACTTAGTTTGGTTGCTAGGGAGAAAATTGGCATCCCATAATGATCAACCTTCAAGCCACAAGTAAAACGGTCCAACCCCCGTGTCTCTATGATGTTCTGAAGCGGAGATATAAGGCTTTGTTTATTCCGTTGCTAGGGTACTAAGTTTGGTTGCTAGGGAGAAAATTGGCATCCCATAATGATCAACCTTCAAGCCACAAGTAAAACGGTCCAACCCCCGTGTCTCTATGATGTACTGAAGCAGAGATATAAGGCTTTGTTTATTCCGTTGCTAGGGTACTTAGTTTGGTTGCTAGGGAGAAAATTGGCATCCCATAATGATCAACCTTCAAGCCACAAGTAAAATGGTCCAACCCCCGTGTCTCTATGATGTTC
This sequence comes from Misgurnus mizolepis, assembly GCA_025389145.1. Lineage (NCBI taxonomy): Eukaryota > Metazoa > Chordata > Actinopteri > Cypriniformes > Cobitidae > Misgurnus > Misgurnus mizolepis. Next base: position 35,369,819 of record JAIFKI010000017.1, read on the forward strand.
TGAAGCGGAGATATAAGGCATTGTTTATTCCGTTGCTAGGGTACTAAGTTTGGTTGCTAGGGAGAAAATTGGCATCCCATAATGATCAATCTTCAAGCCACAAGTAAAACGGTCCAACCCCCGTGTCTCTATGATGTTCTGAAGCGGAGATATAAGGCTTTGTTTATTCCGTTGCTAGGGTACTAATGCCTGGTTCACACGGCAGGATAATTAGGCCGATTTTAGCCCCGATTCACCCCTTCCGACAATCTTAAGGATGCTCCGATAATCGTAAAATAAACTGATCAGATATTCTTGCCGTGTGTGGTGTGTTTAGACTGCTCTCGTCTACTCGGAAGCACCTCGGGACCGCTCCGATCTCAAATCGGGGATATCCAACATGTTGGATTTTTTGGGCCCGATTTCTTCTCGTGTGTGGTGTCTCCCGGGGACAAACGAGCATGCAGCCTGTGGACTGTGACGTGTAGCCAATCAGAAAGCGAGGTGACGAGGAAGCGAGGATGTACCGGTGTCATGTAAACAAAATCACGGGTCACAACAACTCACCTCCATATCATGATGTAGCAAGTATAGTCCATGCTCGCGTTGTCTTGTCTCCACTTCTTTGACCATCGCCTTTTCTTTTGAGAACGTTTTTTTTCGGATAAAAACAAACTGCAAACTATCGCCACAGCATCCTCTTCGTCCGCCATGATTGTTTACTCTGAAATCACGTTTGATCTCGAGAGATTTTGCGAGATTTCCCGTCTGACCTGGGACTGCTCGGGAGTCAAATCGGTTCGTGTGTGATGTGTTGATTTTGCCATGTGGCGGCGCACCACTAACTGTAAGACCAAAACTGTTAGACCCGCGATGTTTTATCGCCGTGTGTGGGGTCTCTCAGAGTTGGAAAATCGGCCGACGATTTTAAATTCGTCCCGTCTGGTGGAGCCTTAAGTTTGGTTGCTAGGGAGAAAATTTGCATCCCATAATGATCAACCTTTAAGCCACAAGTAAAACGGTCCAACCCCCGTGTCTCTATGATGTTCTAAAGCGGAGATATAAGGCTTTGTTTATTCCGTTGCTAGGGTACTAAGTTTGGTTGCTAGGGAGAAAATTGGCATCCCATAATGATCAACCTTCAAGCCACAAGTAAAACGGTCCAACCCCCGTGTCTCTATGATGTTCTGAAGCGGAGATATAAGGCTTTGTTTATTCAGTTGCTAGGGTACTAAGTTTGGTTGCTAGGGAGAAAAATGGCATCCCATAATGATCACACTTAAAGCCACAAGTTAAACGGTCCAACCCCCGTGTCTCTACAATGTTCTGATGCTGAGATATAAGGCTTTGATTATTCCGTTGCTAGGGTACTAAGTTTGGTTGCTAGGGAGGAAATTGGCATCCCATAATGATCAACCTTCAAGCCACAAGTAAAACGGTCCAACCCCCGTGTCTCTATGATGTTCTGAAGCGGAGATATAAGGCTTTGTTTATTCCGTTGCTAGGGTACTAAGTTTGGTTGCTAGGGAGAAAAATGGCATCCCATAATGATCAACCTTTAAGCCACAAGTAAAACGGTCCAACCCCCGTGTCTCTATGATGTTCTGATGCTGAGATATAAGGCTTTAGGTGCGTTCCATTCGACCGTAAGTGGACTGCGAAGTGGACTTCACAGGGTATTCCGCCATCTTAAGTGAGATTCCAATCCGAAGGGAGCGAACATGTTCAGTTCGAAGGGCACTGCGCACGGCATAGGGAATCAGGGAACATCGATACATCACTTCACAGGAAGTGGAGAGCGATAATCACCCAACTGTCATTGCGCGCATCACGTGATCACCCGTCGGAATGGTCAGACCGCTATGCAATTATATGACAAGCGTTTAAAAACACATATATACACATAGTTAACCAAAGTTTAAAGTTTACTTTCATATTTGCATGACAGTTACAGCAGGGCTTCAATTCTGTTAATAGTCAAGTAATAGCAGCAATAGTCAATTAAAGTGTATAATAAACATACGTTTTTCATTACGTAGTACTCAATGTTTTTTTTATTGTATAGTGTACATATTTGAAATGTGATAGTAAATAAAAATTAAAATATGAATGTAGTCCTATATATATTTATGTTATATCAATCTGCGCGACCCCGTCGTTGACTTTCTTTGATGACGTTTGCAGGCCGTTCCAAATGAGCGGTTATTGTCCGTGAAGTCCACTTCAACTGATATACCGTGCTCAGGGAGTAGGGAGCAGTGAACACTCCGCAGGGACCCTGTCGAATGGAACGCACCTTTTGTTTATTCCGTTGCTAGGGTACTAAGTTTGGTTGCTAGGGAGAAAATTGGCATCCCATAATGATCAACCTTCAAGCCACAAGTAAAACGGTCCAACCCCCGTGTCTCTATGATGTTCTGATGCTGAGATATAAGGCTTTGTTTATTCCGTTGCTAGGGTACTAAGTTTGGTTGCTAGGGAGAAAATTGGCATCCCATAATGATCAACCTTCAAGCCACAAGTAAAACGGTCCAACCCCCATGTCTCTACGACACTCTAAAGTGAAGATATTCCATCTGGGATGCTTTTATTCCTTTATATGGGCATGTTTCCTGCCCCATTATAAGTCAATGGGAAATTTTGGGGGCCTCTTACACCCCAGGGGTACAGCTTACACCCCATTGTGATGTATGTTCTTACAGAGCCTGTCAGCCTCCTTAAATGTGGTAACCCACAAGTTTCTACAAGTTTCTCACTCGCAGCTATGACTCGTCAAAGTTTGTCTCAATGTTAAGTCAATGGAAATTTTGGGGTGTTTGAGCCCCCCGTTTAGGAATTCGGAAGGTCCCATCAGTTAGAAAAGTCATAGCATAAATCTACGGACCAGTCTTAAAAGTTTTGTAAAGTTTTGTGGGTGTAGCTTGAAAGCTGTAGGAGGAGTTACAGTCAGAAAAAGTGGGGGAGCATAAGAATAATAATAATAACTAGATAGGTACATTTCCTGAAGAAAATGTGAAGTGGTGCTTGCCGTGGCAAATTTCGGGGGACAATATATGATTATACTCCAAGCCAAAAGTAAAACAATTCAACCCACATGTCTCTACGATATTCTAATGCGAAGATATAAGGCTTTGTTTATTCGGTTGCTAGGGTACTGTATTTGGTTGCTAGGGAGAAAATTGGCATCCACTAGTGATTACACTCCGAGTCACAAGTCAAACGGTCCAAACCCCGTGTCTCTACGATGTTCTGATGCGGAGATATAAGGGTTTGTTTACTCTGTTGCTAGGGTACTGTATTTGGTTGCTAGGGAAAAAATGGCATCCACTAGTGATTACCCTCCGAGTCATGAGTCAAACGGTCCAACCCCCGTGTCTCTACGATGTTCTGATGCGGAGATATAAGGCTTTGTTTAGTCTGTTGCTAGGGTACTGTATTTGGTTGCTAAGGAAAAAAATGGAATCCACTAGTGATTACCCTCCGAGTCACGAGTCAAACGATCCAACCCCCGTGTCTCTACGATGTTCTGATGCGGAGATATAAGGCTTTGTTTACTCTGTTGCTAGGGTACTGTATTTGGTTGCTAGGGAAAAAATAGGCATCCCATAATGATTACACTCCGAGTCACGAGTCAAACGGTCCAACCCCCGTGTCTCTACGATGTTCTGATGCGGAGATAATGAAGCTAGCATGATTAGCATGAAGCTAACATGAAGCTAGCATGATTAACATTAAGCATGATTAACATTAGCATGATTACCATGAAGTTAGCATGAAGCTAGCATGATTACCATGAAGTTAACATGAAGCTAGCATGATTAGCATGAAGCTAGCATGAAGCTAGCATGAAGCTAACATGATTAGCATGAAGTTAGCATGAAGCTAGCATGATGCTAGCATGATTTGCATGATGCTACCACGAATAGCATGAAGCTAGCATGAAGCTACCATGATTAGCATGAAGCTAGCATGAAGCTAGCATGATTAGCATGAAGCTAGCATGATGCTAACATGATTAGCATGAAGCTAGCATGATGCTAGCATGAAGCTAGCATGATTAGCATGAAGCTAGCATGAAGCTAGCATGATTAGCATGAAGTTAGCATGATGCTAGCATAATACTAACATGAAGTTAGCATTATTAGCATGAAGCTAACATGATTAGCATGAAGCTAGCATGATGCTAGTATGATTAACATGAAGCTAGCATGATGTTAACATGATTAGCATGAAGCTAGCATGATTAGCATGATGCTAACATGAAGCTAGCATGATTAGCATGAAGCTAACATGATTAGCATGAAGCTAGCATGATGCTAGCATGATTAGCATGAAGCTAGCATGATGGTAGCATGATTAGCATGAAGCTAGCATGAAGCTAGCATGATTTGCATGAAGCTAGCATGATGCTAGCATGATTAGCATGAAGCTAGCATGATGCTAGCATGATTAGCATGAAGCTAGCATGATTAGCATGAAGCTAGCATGATGCTAGCATGATTAGCATGAAGCTAACATGATTAGCATGAAGCTAGCATGATGTTAGCATGATTAGCATGAAGCTAGCATGATGGTAGCATGATTAGCATGAAGCTAGCATGAAGCTAGCATGATTTGCATGAAGCTAGCATGATTAGCATGAAGCTAGCATGAAGCTAGAATGATTAGCATGAAGCAAACATGATTAGCATGAAGCTAGCATGATGTTAGCATGATTAACATGAAGCTAGCATGATTAGCATGATGCTAACATGAAGCTAGCATGATTAACATGAAGCTAACATGATTAGCATGAAGTTAGCATGATGCTAACATGAATTAACATGAAGCTAGCATTAAGCTAGCATGATGCTAACATGAATTAGCATGAAGTTAGCATGATGCTAACATGAATTAGCATGAAGCTAGCATGAATTAGCATAAAGCTACCATTATGCTAACATGAATTAGCATGAAGCTAACATGAATTAGCATGAAGTTAGCATGATGCTAACATGAATTAACATAAAGCTAGCATGAAGCTAACATGAATTAGCATAAAGCTAGCATGATGTTAACATGAATTAGCATGAAGCTAGCACGATGCTAACATGAATTAGCATGAAGCTAGCACGATGCTAACATGAATTAGCATGAAGCTAGCACGATGTTAACATGAATTAGCATGAAGCTAGCACAATGCTAAAATGAAGAAGCATGAAGCTAGCATTATGTTAACATGAATTAGCATGAAGCTGGCATGATGCTAACATAAATTAGCATGAAGCTAGCATGATGCTAACATAAATAAGCATCAAGCTAGCATGATGCTAACATTATTTAGCATGAAGTTAGCAAGATATATTATGAAATTAGCATAAAGCTAGCATGAAACTAGCATGAAGCTAGTATGACCTAGCATGAAGCTAGCATGAAGCTAACAAGACCCAAACACCCAACCCCCATGTCTCTATGATGTTCGGATCCAGAGATATAAGGCTTTGTTTATTCCGTTGCTAGGGTGTTCATATTTGGTTGCTAGGGGCGTGGCTTAACACCTCTTGGCATTAACTAGTGATTACCCTTCGAGTCATGAATAAAACGGTCCAACCCCCGTGTCTCTACGATGTTCTGATGCGGAGATATAAGGCTTTGTTTATTCAGTTGCTAGGGTGCTCAAATTTGGTTGCTAGGGGCGTGGCTTGGGAGTGGCCAATGATGTGCCCAATTGTTACACGCCTAGTCACAAGTAAAACGGTCCAACCCCCGTGTCTCTACGATGTTCTGATGCCGAGATATAACTGTTTGAATTTTATGTTGCTAGGGTGCTCAAAAGTGGTTGCTAGGGGCGTGGCTTAGTAAGTCTTTAAGGATCCTGAGAGACTGATTGGATACTTGAGTAAAATGAGCCCACCCCCATGTCTCTATGACACTGTGGTGCAAAGATATCCCATCTGGAACGGTTTTATTCCCTTATATGGGCGTGTTCCCTGCCCCATTATAAGTCAATGGGAAATTTTGGGGGCCTCTTACACCCCAGGGGTACAACTTACACCCCATTGTGATCCATGTTCTTACAGAGTCTACCACCCTCTTCAAATTTAGTAACCCACATGTTTCTAAGGAATCCTCACTCGTACCTATAACCCGTCAAAATTTTTGCAATGGTAAGTCTATGGGATTTTGCCCCATTGACTTTTCATTGGGCATTTTTGGGCACCTCTTACACCCCAGGGGTACAACTTACACCCCACTGTGATCCATGTTTTTACAGAGCCTACCACCCTCTTCAAAAGTTGTAACCCACATGTTTCAACAAAATCCTTGAGAGGAGCTATGACTCGTCAAAGTTGGGCGCAATGTTAAGTCAATGGGATTTTTCGGGTGGTTTTTCGCCCCCCTTTCAGAAATCCTGCACCCGATCGCTTATAAAAGTCATAGCACACCTCTCCTCAATAATCCGGTCGATTTGAGCCCTCTTTCATGGGACTACGTTAAACCGTGCGGGACGAGTTACGCGCCGAAAAAGTGTCCAGAAAAAGAAGAATAATAACTAGATATTAAAGTTTGAAGACAAACTTTATGTTGGCTTGAAAAAGCGTAGCCTGAACGTTTAAAACGGATTGACAGAAGTTTAGTTTAGTAGGCTATCTGGCAGTTAGTATGTTTAAGTATGAAGCTAACATGATTAGCATGAAGCTAGCATGAAGCTAGCATGATGCTAGCATGATTAGCATGAAGCTAGCATGAAGCTAGCATGATGCTAGCATGATTAGCATGAAGCTAACATGATGCTAGCATGATTAGCATGTAGCTAGCATGATGTTAGCATGATTAGCATGTAGCTAGCATGAAGCTAGCATGATGCTAGCATGATTAGCATGAAGCTAGCATGATGCTAGCATGATAAGCATGAAGCTAGCATGATGCTAGCATGATTAGCATGAAGCTAGCATGATTAGCATGTAGCTAGCATGATTAGCATGAAGCTAGCATGATGTTAGCATGATTAGCATGAAGCTAGCATGATGCTAGCATGATTAGCATGAAGCTAGCATGAAGCTAGCATGATGCTAGCATGATTAGCATGAAGCTAGCATGATGCTAGCATGATTAGCATGAAGCTAGCATGATGCTAGCATGATTAGCATTAAGCTAGCATGATGCTAGCATGATTAGCATGAAGCTAGCATGATGCTAGCATGATTAGCATGTAGCTAGCATGAAGCTAGCATGATGCTAGCATGATTAGCATGAAGCTAGCATGATGCTAGCATGATTAGCATGAAGCTAGCATGATGCTAGCATGATTAGCATGAAGCTAGCATAAAGCTAGCATGATTAGCATGAAACTAGCATGATTCTAGCATGATCAGCATGAAGCTAGCATGATGCTAGCATGATTAGCATGAAGCTAGCATGATGTTAGCATGATTAACATGAAGCTAGCATGAAACTAGCATGATTAGCATGAAGCTAGCATGATGCTAGCATGATTAGCATGAAGCTAGCATGATGCTAGCATGATTAGCATGAAGCTAGCATAAAGCTAGCATGATTAGCATGAAACTAGCATGATTCTAGCATGATTAGCATGAAGCTAGCATGATGCTAGCATGATTAGCATGAAGCTAGCATGATGTTAGCATGATTAGCATGAAGCTAGCATGAAACTAGCAAGATTAGCATGAAGCTAGCATGAAACTAGCAAGATTAGCATGAAGCTAGCATGAAGCTAGCACGAGGCTTGCATGATTAACATGAAGTTAGCATGAGAATAGCATGATTAGCATGAAGCTAGCATGATTTAACGTGAAGCTAGCATGATTAGCATGATGCTAGCATGATTAGCATTAAGCTAGCACTATTTAGCGTGCAGCTAACAAGATTTAACATGAAGTTAGCATGATTTAGCATGAAGTTAGCAAGATTTATTATGAAATTAGCATAAAGCTAGCATGAAACTAGCATGAAGCTAGTATGACTTAGCATGGAGCTAGCATGAAGCTAACATGACCCAAAGACCCAACCCCCATGTCTCTATGATGTTCAGACCAAGAGATATAAGGCTTTGTTTATTATGTTGCTAGGGTGTTCATATTTTGTTGCTAGGGGCGTGGCTTAATGCCTCAATAAGAATCCTATTAAGACTGATTGGATGCCTGAGTAAAATGAGCCCACCCCCATGTCTCTATGACACTCTGGTGTAAAGATATCCATCTGGGCTTTTATAATGGTAGTCTATGGGAGATGTTGCTAGGGTACCCAAAATTGTTGCTAGGGGCGTGGCTAAATAGCTTTGGGGCGATCCTAAGAGACTGATAGGATGACTGAGTAAAATGAGCCCACCCCCATGTCTCTACAACACTCTAAAGTAAAGATATTCCATCTGGGACGCTTTCATTCCCTTATATGGGCATGTTTCCTGCCCCATTATAAGTCAAGGGGAAATTTTGGGGGCCTCTTACACCCCAGGGGTATAGCTTACACCCCATTGTGATGTATGTTCTTACAGAGCCTGTCAGCCTCCTTAAATGTGGTAAGCCACAAGTTTCTACAAGTTTCTTACTCACAGCTATGACCCGTCAAAGTTTGTCTCAATGTTAAGTCAATGGAAATTTTGGGGTGTTCGAGCCCCCCGTTTAGGAATTCGGAAGGTCCCATCAGTTAGAAAAGATATAGCACACTAAGTCAGAGCAGTCTGAAGGTCTGTGGAAAATTTGGTGCATGTAGCTTGAAAGCCCTAGGACGAGTTAGTGTCGGAAATTTAGTCTCAGAAGAAAGCGGAATAATAATAATAAAAATAAGTTTAATAGCAATAACAATATATTGGCTTTTTCAAAGCCAACATAATAATAATAACTAGATAGGTACATTTCCTGAAGAAAATGTGAGTGGTGCTTGCCGTGGCAAAATTCTGGAGATCATATATGATTATACTCCAAGCCAAAAGTAAAACGATCCAACTCCCGTGTCTCTACGATGTTCTGATGTGGAGATATAAGGCTGTGTTTATACGGTTGCTAGGGTACTGTATTTGGTTGCTAGGGAGAAAATTGGCATCCACTAGTGATTATACTCCAAGCCAAAAGTAAAACGATCCAACTCCCGTGTCTCTTCGATGTTCTGATGCGGAGATATAAGGCTGTGTTTATCCGGTTGCTAGGGTACTGTATTTGGTTGCTAGGGAAAAAAATGGCATCCACTAGTGATTACCCTCCGAGTCACGAGTCAAACGATCCAACCCCCGTGTCTCTACGATGTTCTGATGCGGAGATATAAGGCTTTGTTTACTCTGTTGCTAGGGTACTGTATTTGGTTGCTAGGGAAAAAAATGGCATCCACTAGTGATTACCCTCCGAGTCATGAGTCAAACGATCCAACCCCCGTGTCTCTACGATGTTCTGATGCGGAGATATAAGGCTTTGTTTACTCTGTTGCTAGGGTACTGTATTTGGTTGCTAGGGGCGTGGCTTGGGAGTGGCCAATGATGCGCCCAGTGATTACACTCCGTGTCACAAGTAAAACGGTCCAACCCCCGTGTCTCTACGATGTTCTGATGCGGAGATATAAGGCTTTGTTTACTCTGTTGCTAGGGTACTGTATTTGGTTGCTAGGGGCGTGGCTTGGGAGTGGCCAATGATGTGCCCAGTGATTACACTCCGAGTCACAAGTAAAACTGTCCAACCCCCATGTCTCTACGATGTTCTGATGCGGAGATATAAGGCTTTGTTTACTCTGTTGCTAGGGTACTGTATTTGGTTGCTAGGGGCGTGGCTTGGGAGTGGCCAATGATGTGCCCAGTGATTACACTCCGAGTCACAAGTAAAACGGTCCAAACCCCGTGTCTCTACGATGTTCTGATGCGGAGATATAAGGCTTTGTTTATTCGGTTGCTAGGGTGCTCAAATTTGGTTGCTAGGGGCGTGGCTTGGGAGTGGCCAATGATGTACCCAATTGTTACACCCCTAGTCACAAGTAAAACGGTCCAACCCCCGTGTCTCTACGATGTTCTGATGCCGAGATATAACTGTTTGAATTTTATGTTGCTAGGGTGCTCAAAAGTGGTTGCTAGGGGCGTGGCTTAGTTAGTCTTTAAGGATCCTAAGATACTGATTGGATGCCTAAGTAAAATGAGCCCACCCCCATGTCTCTATGACACTGTGCTGCAAAGATATCCACCTGGGCATTTTATAATGGCAGTCTATGGGAGATGTTGCTAGGGTGCCCAAAACGGTTGCTAGGGTAACCTTACACCCCATTGTGGGGTACGTCCTGACAGAGTCTAGCACCCTCTTCAATTTTAGTAACCCACATGTTTCTATGAAATCCTCACTTGGACCTGTGACCTGTCAAATTTTTTTGGCAATGTTAGTCTATGGGATTTTCGCCCCATTGACTTTCCATTAGGGCACTTTTGGGCACCTCTTACACCCCAGGGGTACAACTTACACCCCAATGTGATCCATGTTCTTACAGAGCCTACCACCCTCTTCAAATGCTGTAACCCACATGTTTCTACAAAATCCTAGAGTGGAGCTATGACCTGCCAAAGTTCGACGCAATGTAAAGTCAATGGGACGTTTTCGGGAGGTTTTTTCGCGCCCCTTTCGGAAATCCTGCACCCGATCGCTTATAAAAGTCATAGCACACCTCTCCTCAATAATCCGGTCGATTTGAGCCCTCTTTCATGGCACTAAGCCAAACCGTGCGAGATGAGTTACGCGCCGAAAAAGTGTCCAGAAAAAGAAGAATAATAACTAGATATTAAAGTTTGAGGACAAACTTTATGTTGGCTTGAAAAAGCGTAGCCTGAACATTTAAAATGGTTTGACAGAAGTTTATTTTAGTAGGCTATCTGGCTGTTAGTATGATTAGCATGAAGTTAGCATGATTAGCATGAAGCTAGCATGATTAGCATGAAGCTAGCATGATGTTAGCATGATCAGTATGAAGCTAGCATGAAGCTAACATGATTAGCATGAAGCTAACATGAAGCTAACATGATTAGCATGAAGCTAGCATGAAGCTAACATGATTAGCATGAAGCTAGAATGAAGCTAACATTTATTCCGTTGCTAGGGTACTAAGTTTGGTTGCTAAGGAGAAAATTGGCATCCCATGATGATCAACCTTCAAGCCACAAGTAAAACGGTCCAACCCCCGTGTCTCTATGATGTTCTGAAGCGGAGATATAAGGCTTTGTTTATTCCGTTGCTAGGGTACTAAGTTTGGTTGCTAGGGAGAAAATTGGCATCCCATAATGATCAACCTTCAAGCCACAAGTAAAACGGTCAAACCCCCGTGTCTCTAAGATGTTCTGAAGCGGAGATAAAAGGCTTTGTTTATTCCGTTGCTAGGGTACTAAGTTTGGTTGCTAGGGAGAAAATTGGCATCCCATAATGATCAACCTTCAAGCCACAAGTAAAACAGTCCAACCCCCATGTCTCTATGATGTTCTGAAGCGGAGATATAAGGCTTTGTTTATTCCGTTGCTAGGGTACTAAGTTTGGTTGCTAGGGAGAAAATTGGCATCCCATAATGATCAACCTTCAAGCCACAAGTAAAACGGTCCAACCCCCGTGTCTCTACAATGTTCTGATGCTGAGATATAAGGCTTTGTTTATTCCGTTGCTAGGGTACTAAGTTTGGTTGCTAGGGAAGAAATTGGCATCCCATAATAATCAACCTTCAAGCCACAAGTAAAACGGTCCAACCCCCGTGTCTCTAAGATGTTCTGAAGCGGAGAAATAAGGCTTTGTTTATTCCGTTGCTAGGGTACTAAGTTTGGTTGCTAGGGAGAAAAATGGCATCCCATAATGATCAACCTTCAAGCCACAAGTAAAACGGTCCAACCCCCGTGTCTCTATGATGTTCTGAAGCGGAGATATAAGGCTTTGTTTATTCCGTTGCTAGGGTACTAAGTTTGGTTGCTAGGCAGAAAATTGGCATCCCATAATGATCAACCTTCAAGCCACAAGTAAAACGGTCCAACCCCTGTGTCTCTATGATGTTCTGAAGCGGAGATATAAGGCTTTGTTTATTCCGTTGCTAGGGTACTAAGTTTGGTTGCTAGGGAGAAAATTGGCATCCCATAATGATCAACCTTCAAGCCACAAGTAAAACGGTCCATCCCCCGTGTCTCTATGATGTTCTGAAGCGGAGATATAAGGCTTTGTTTATTCCGTTGCTAGGGTACTAAGTTTGGTTGCTAGGGAGAAAATTGGCATCCCATAATGATCAACCTTCAAGCCACAAGTAAAACGGTCCAACCCCCGTGTCTCTATGATGTTCTGAAGCGGAGATATAAGGCTTTGTTTATTCCGTTGCTAGGGTACTAAGTTTGGTTGCTAGGGAGAAAATTGGCATCCCATAATGATCAACCTTCAAGCCACAAGTAAAACGGTCCAACCCCCGTGTCTCTATGATGTTCTGAAGCGGAGATATAAGGCTTTGTTTATTCCGTTGCTAGGGTACTAAGTTTGGTTGCTAGGGAGAAAATTGGCATCCCATAATGATCAACCTTCAAGCCACAAGTAAAACGGTCTAACCCCCGTGTCTCTATGATGTTCTGAAGCGGAGATATAAGGCTTTGTTTATTCCGTTGCTAGGGTACTAAGTTTGGTTGCTAGGGAGAAAATTGGCATCCCATAATGATCAACCTTCAAGCCACAAGTAAAACGGTCCAACCCCCGTGTCTCTATGATGTTCTGAAGCGGAGATATAAGGCTTTGTTTATTCCGTTGCTAGGGTACTAAGTTTGGTTGCTAGGGAGAAAATTGGCATCCCATAATGATCAACCTTCAAGCCACAAGTAAAACGGTCCAACCCCCGTGTCTCTATGATGTTCTGAAGCGGAGATATAAGGCTTTGTTTATTCCGTTGCTAGGGTACTAAGTTTGGTTGCTAGGGAGAAAATTGGCATCCCATAATGATCAACCTTCAAGCCACAAGTAAAACGGTCCAACCCCCGTGTCTCTATGATGTTCTGAAGCGGAGATATAAGGCTTTGTTTATTCCGTTGCTAGGGTACTAAGTTTGGTTGCTAGGGAGAAAATTGGCATCCCATAATGATCAACCTTCAAGCCACAAGTAAAACGGTCCAACCCCCGTGTCTCTATGATGTTCTGAAGCGGAGATATAAGGCTTTGTTTATTCCGTTGCTAGGGTACTAAGTTTGGTTGCTAGGGAGAAAATTGGCATCCCATAATGATCAACCTTCAAGCCACAAGTAAAACGGTCCAACCCCCGTGTCTCTATGATGTTCTGAAGCGGAGATATAAGGCTTTGTTTATTCCGTTGCTAGGGTACTAAGTTTGGTTGCTAGGGAGAAAATTGGCATCCCATAATGATCAACCTTCAAGCCACAAGTAAAACGGTCCAACCCCCGTGTCTCTATGATGTTCTGAAGCGGAGATATAAGGCTTTGTTTATTCCGTTGCTAGGGTACTAAGTTTGGTTGCTAGGGAGAAAATTGGCATCCCATAATGATCAACCTTCAAGCCACAAGTAAAACGGTCCAACCCCCGTGTCTCTAAGATGTTCTGAAGCGGAGATATAAGGCTTTGTTTATTCCGTTGCTAGGGTACTAAGTTTGGTTGCTAGGGAGAAAATTGGCATCCCATAATGATCAACCTTCAAGCCACAAGTAAAACGGTCCAACCCCCGTGTCTCTATGATGTTCTGAAACGGAGATATAAGGCTTTGTTTATTCCGTTGCTAGGGTACTAAGTTTGGTTGCTAGGGAGAAAATTGGCATCCCATAATGATCAACCTTCAAGCCACAAGTAAAACGGTCCAACCCCCGTGTCTCTATGATGTTCTGAAGCGGAGATATAAGGCTTTGTTTATTCCGTTGCTAGGGTACTAAGTTTGGTTGCTAGGGAGAAAATTGGCATCCCATAATGATCAACCTTCAAGCCACAAGTAAAACGGTCCAACCCCCGTGTCTCTATGATGTTCTGAAGCGGAGATATAAGGCTTTGTTTATTCCGTTGCTAGGGTACTAAGTTTGGTTGCTAGGGAGAAAAATGGCATCCCATAATGATCAACCTTCAAGCCACAAGTAAAACGGTCCAACCCCCGTGTCTCTACGACACTCTAAAGTAAAGATATTCCATCTGGGATGCTTTTATTCCCTTATATGGGCATGTTTCCTGCCCCATTATAAGTCAATGGGAAATTTTGGGGGCCTCTTACACCCCAGGGGTATAGCTTACACCCCATTGTGATGTATGTTCTTACAGAGCCTGTCAGCCACCTTAAATGTGGTAAGCCACAAGTTTCTACAAGTTTCTCACTCACAGCTATGACCCGTCAAAGTTTGTCTCAATGTTAAGTCAATGGAAATTTTGGGGTGTTCGACACCCCCGTTTAGGAATTCGGAAGGTCCCATCAGTTAGAAAAGATATAGCACACTAAGTCAGACCAGTCTGAAGGTCTGTGGAAAATTTGGTGCATGTAGCTTGAAAGCCCTAGGACAAGTTAGTGTTTATAATTTTGGGGGGAGAAAAAGAATAATAATAAAGATATTAAAGTTTGAGGACAAACTTTATGTTGGCTTGAAAAAGCGTAGCCTGAACATTTAAAATGGTTTGACAGAAGTTTATTTTAGTAGGCTATCTGGCTGTTAGCATGATTAGCATGAAGTTAGCATGATTAGCATGAAGCTAGCATGATTAGCATGAAGCTAGCATGATGTTAGCATGATCAGTATGAAGCTAGCATGAAGCTAACATGATTAGCATGAAGCTAACATGAAGCTAACATGATTAGCATGAAGCTCGCATGATGGTAGCATGATTAGCATGAAGCTAGCATGAAGCTAACATGCTTAGCATGAAGCTAGAATGAAGCTAACATTTATTCCGTTGCTAGGGTACTAAGTTTGGTTGCTAGGGAGAAAATTGGCATCCCATAATGATCAACCTTCAAGCCACAAGTAAAACGGTCCAACCCCCGTGTCTCTATGATGTTCTGAAGCGGAGATATAAGGCTTTGTTTATTCCGTTGCTAGGGTACTAAGTTTGGTTGCTAGGGAGAAAATTGGCATCCCATAATGATCAACCTTCAAGCCACAAGTAAAACGGTCCAACCCCCATGTCTCTATGATGTTCTGAAGCGGAGATATAAGGCTTTGTTTATTCCGTTGCTAGGGTACTAAGTTTGGTTGCTAGGGAGAAAATTGGCATCCCATAATGATCAACCTTCAAGCCACAAGTAAAACGGTCCAACCCCCGTGTCTCTATGATGTTCTGAAGCGGAGATATAAGGCTTTGTTTATTCCGTTGCTAGGGTACTAAGTTTGGTTGCTAGGGAGAAAATTGGCATCCCATAATGATCAACCTTCAAGCCACAAGTAAAACGGTCCAACCCCCGTGTCTCTACAATGTTCTGATGCTGAGATATAAGGCTTTGTTTATTCCGTTGCTAGGGTACTAAGTTTGGTTGCTAGGGAAGAAATTGGCATCCCATAATAATCAACCTTCAAGCCACAAGTAAAACGGTCCAACCCCCGTGTCTCTAAGATGTTCTGAAGCGGAGAAATAAGGCTTTGTTTATTCCGTTGCTAGGGTACTAAGTTTGGTTGCTAGGGAGAAAAATGGCATCCCATAATGATCAACCTTCAAGCCACAAGTAAAACGGTCCAACCCCCGTGTCTCTATGATGTTCTGAAGCGGAGATATAAGGCTTTGTTTATTCCGTTGCTAGGGTACTAAGTTTGGTTGCTAGGCAGAAAATTGGCATCCCATAATGATCAACCTTCAAGCCACAAGTAAAACGGTCCAACCCCTGTGTCTCTATGATGTTCTGAAGCGGAGATATAAGGCTTTGTTTATTCCGTTGCTAGGGTACTAAGTTTGGTTG
This sequence comes from Misgurnus mizolepis, assembly GCA_025389145.1. Lineage (NCBI taxonomy): Eukaryota > Metazoa > Chordata > Actinopteri > Cypriniformes > Cobitidae > Misgurnus > Misgurnus mizolepis. Next base: position 35,385,644 of record JAIFKI010000017.1, read on the forward strand.
CTAGGGAGAAAATTGGCATCCCATAATGATCAACCTTCAAGCCACAAGTAAAACGGTCCAACCCCCGTGTCTCTATGATGTTCTGAAGCAGAGATATAAGGCTTTGTTTATTCCGTTGCTAGGGTACTAAGTTTGGTTGCTAGGGAGAAAATTGGCATCCCATAATGATCAACCTTCAAGCCACAAGTAAAACGGTCCAACCCCCGTGTCTCTATGATGTTCTGAAGCGGAGATATAAGGCTTTGTTTATTCCGTTGCTAGGGTACTAAGTTTGGTTGCTAGGGAGAAAATTGGCATCCCATAATGATCAACCTTCAAGCCACAAGTAAAACGGTCCAACCCCCGTGTCTCTATGATGTTCTGAAGCGGAGATATAAGGCTTTGTTTATTCCGTTGCTAGGGTACTAAGTTTGGTTGCTAGGGAGAAAATTGGCATCCCATAATGATCAACCTTCAAGCCACAAGTAAAACGGTCCAACCCCCGTGTCTCTATGATGTTCTGAAGCGGAGATATAAGGCTTTGTTTATTCCGTTGCTAGGGTACTAAGTTTGGTTGCTAGGGAGAAAATTGGCATCCCATAATGATCAACCTTCAAGCCACAAGTAAAACGGTCCAACCCCCGTGTCTCTATGATGTTCTGAAGCGGAGATATAAGGCTTTGTTTATTCCGTTGCTAGGGTACTAAGTTTGGTTGCTAGGGAGAAAATTGGCATCCCATAATGATCAACCTTCAAGCCACAAGTAAAACGGTCCAACCCCCGTGTCTCTATGATGTTCTGAAGCGGAGATATAAGGCTTTGTTTATTCCGTTGCTAGGGTACTAAGTTTGGTTGCTAGGGAGAAAATTGGCATCCCATAATGATCAACCTTCAAGCCACAAGTAAAACGGTCCAACCCCCGTGTCTCTATGATGTTCTGAAGCGGAGATATAAGGCTTTGTTTATTCCGTTGCTAGGGTACTAAGTTTGGTTGCTAGGGAGAAAATTGGCATCCCATAATGATCAACCTTCAAGCCACAAGTAAAACGGTCCAACCCCCGTGTCTCTATGATGTTCTGAAGCGGAGATATAAGGCTTTGTTTATTCCGTTGCTAGGGTACTAAGTTTGGTTGCTAGGGAGAAAATTGGCATCCCATAATGATCAACCTTCAAGCCACAAGTAAAACGGTCCAACCCCCGTGTCTCTATGATGTTCTGAAGCGGAGATATAAGGCTTTGTTTATTCCGTTGCTAGGGTACTAAGTTTGGTTGCTAGGGAGAAAAATGGCATCCCATAATGATCAACCTTCAAGCCACAAGTAAAACGGTCCAACCCCCATGTCTCTACGACACTCTAAAGTAAAGATATTCCATCTGGGATGCTTTTATTCCCTTATATGGGCATGTTTCCTGCCCCATTATAAGTCAATGGGAAATTTTGGGGGCCTCTTACACCCCAGGGGTATAGCTTACACCCCATTGTGATGTATGTTCTTACAGAGCCTGTCAGCCACCTTAAATGTGGTAAGCCACAAGTTTCTACAAGTTTCTCACTCACAGCTATGACCCGTCAAAGTTTGTCTCAATGTTAAGTCAATGGAAATTTTGGGGTGTTCGAGACCCCCGTTTAGGAATTCGGAAGGTCCCATCAGTTAGAAAAGATATAGCACACTAAGTCAGACCAGTCTGAAGGTCTGTGGAAAATTTGGTGCATGTAGCTTGAAAGCCCTAGGACGAGTTAGTGTTTATAATTTTGGGGGGAGAAAAAGAATAATAATAACTAGATATTAAAGTTTGAAGACAAACTTTATGTTGGCTTGAAAAAGCATAGCATGAAGCTAGCATGATGCTAGCATGATTAGCATGAAGCTAGCATGATCCTAGCATGATTAGCATGAAGCTAGCATGATGAAGCTAGCATGATGCTAGCATTGATTAGCATGAAGCTAGCATGATTAGCATGAAGCTAGCATGAAGCTAGCATGATTAGCATGAAGCTAGCATGATGTTAGCATGATTAGCATGAAGCTAGCATGATGCTAGCATGATTAACATGAAGCTAGCATGAAGTTAGCATGATTAGCATGAAGCTACCATGATGTTAGCATGATTAGCATGAAGCTAGCATGATGCTAGCATGATTAGCATAAAGCTAGCATGATGTTAGCATGATCAGCATGAAGCTAGCATGATGTTAGCATTGATTAGCATGAAATTAGCATGAAGCTAGCATGATTAGCATGAAGCTAGCATGATGCTAGCATGATTAGCATTAAGCTAGCATGATGCTAGCATGATTAGCATGAAGCTAGCATGATGCTAGCATGATTAGCATGAAGCTAGCATGATGCTAGCATGATTAGCATGAAGCTAGCATGATTCTTGCATGATTAGCATGAAGCTACCATGATGTTAGCATGATTAGCATGAAGCTAGCATGATGTTAGCATGATTAGCATGAAGCTAGCATGATGCTAGCATTGATTAGCATGAAGCTAGCATGAAGCTACCATGATTATCATGAAGCTAGCATGAAGCTAGCATGATTAGCATGAAGCTAGCATGAAGCTAGCATGATTAGCATGAAGCTAGCATGAAGCTAGCATGATTAGCATGAAGCTATCATAATGCTAGCATGATTAGCATGAAGCTAGCATGATGCTAGCATGATTAGCATGAAGCTAGCATGATGCTAGCATGATTAGCATTAAGCTAGCATGATGCTAGCATGATTAGCATGAAGCTAGCATGATGCTAGCATGATTAGCATGAAGCTAGCATGATGCTAGCATGATTAGCATGAAGCTAGCATGATTCTTGCATGATTAGCATGAAGCTACCATGATGTTAGCATGATTAGCATGAAGCTAGCATGATGCTAGTATGATTAGCATGAAACTAGCATGAGGCTAGCATGATTAGCATGAAGAAAACATGAGGTTAGCATGATTAGCATAAAGCTAGCATGATGCTAGCATTGATTAGCATGAAGCTAGCATGAAGCTACCATGATTATCATGAAGCTAGCATGAAGCTAGCATGATTAGCATGAAGCTAGCATGAAGCTAGCATGATTAGCATGAAGCTAGCATGAAGCTAGCATGATTAGCATGAAGCTATCATAATGCTAGCATGATTAGCATGAAGCTAGCATGATGCTAGCATGATTAGCATGAAGCTAGCATGATGCTAGCATGATTAGCATTAAGCTAGCATGATGCTAGCATGATTAGCATGAAGCTAGCATGATGCTAGCATGATTAGCATGAAGCTAGCATGATGCTAGCATGATTAGCATGAAGCTAGCATGATTCTTGCATGATTAGCATGAAGCTACCATGATGTTAGCATGATTAGCATGAAGCTAGCATGATGCTAGTATGATTAGCATGAAACTAGCATGAGGCTAGCATGATTAGCATGAAGAAAACATGAGGTTAGCATTGATTAGCATGAAGCTAGCATGAAGCTACCATGATTATCATGAAGCTAGCATGAAGCTAGCATGATTAGCATGAAGCTAGCATGAAGCTAGCATGATTAGCATGAAGAAAACATGAGGTTAGCATGATTAGCATAAAGCTAGCATGATTTAACGTGAAGCTAGCATGATTAGCATGATGCTAGCATGATTAGCATGAAGCTAGCACTATTTAGCGTGAAGCTAACAAGATTTAACATGAAGCTAGCATGAAGTTAGCATGATTAGCATGAAGCTACCATGATGTTAGCATGATTAGCATGAAGCTAGCATGATGCTAGCATGATTAGCATAAAGCTAGCATGATGTTAGCATGATCAGCATGAAGCTAGCATGATGTTAGCATTGATTAGCATGAAATTAGCATGAAGCTAGCATGATTAGCATGAAGCTAGCATGATGCTAGCATGATTAGCATTAAGCTAGCATGATGCTAGCATGATTAGCATGAAGCTAGCATGATGCTAGCATGATTAGCATGAAGCTAGCATGATGCTAGCATGATTAGCATGAAGCTAGCATGATTCTTGCATGATTAGCATGAAGCTACCATGATGTTAGCATGATTAGCATGAAGCTAGCATGATGTTAGCATGATTAGCATGAAGCTAGCATGATGCTAGCATTGATTAGCATGAAGCTAGCATGAAGCTACCATGATTATCATGAAGCTAGCATGAAGCTAGCATGATTAGCATGAAGCTAGCATGAAGCTAGCATGATTAGCATGAAGCTAGCATGAAGCTAGCATGATTAGCATGAAGCTATCATAATGCTAGCATGATTAGCATGAAGCTAGCATGATGCTAGCATGATTAGCATGAAGCTAGCATGATGCTAGCATGATTAGCATTAAGCTAGCATGATGCTAGCATGATTAGCATGAAGCTAGCATGATGCTAGCATGATGCTAGCATGATTAGCATGAAGCTAGCATGATGCTAGCATGATTAGCATGAAGCTAGCATGATTCTTGCATGATTAGCATGAAGCTACCATGATGTTAGCATGATTAGCATGAAGCTAGCATGATGCTAGTATGATTAGCATGAAACTAGCATGAGGCTAGCATGATTAGCATGAAGAAAACATGAGGTTAGCATGATTAGCATAAAGCTAGCATGATTTAACGTGAAGCTAGCATGATTAGCATGATGCTAGCATGATTAGCATGAAGCTAGCACTATTTAGCGTGAAGCTAACAAGATTTAACATGAAGCTAGCATGATTTAGCATGAAGTTAGCAAGCTATATTATGAAATTAGCATAAAGCTAGCATGAAACTAGCATGAAGCTAGTATGACTTAGCATGGAGCTAGCATGAAGCTAACATGACCCGAAGACCCAACCCCCATGTCTCTATGATGTTCAGATCCAAAGATATAAGGCTTTGTTTATTATGTTGCTAGGGTGCTCATATTTGGTTGCTAGGGGCGTGGCTTAACACCTCAATAAGAATCCTATTAAGACTGATTGGATGCCTGAGTAAAATGAGCCCACCCCTATGTCTCTATGACACTCTGGTGCAAAGATATCCATCTGGGCTTTTTATAATGGTAGTCTATGGGAGATGTTGCTAGGGTACCCAAAATTGTTGCTAGGGGCGTGGCTAAATAGCTTTGGGGCGATCCTAAGAGACTGATTGGATGACTGAGTAAAATGAGCCCACCCCCATGTCTCTACGACACTCTAAAGTAAAGATATTCCATCTGGGACGCTTTTATTCCCTTATATGGGCATGTTTCCTGCCCCATTATAAGTCAATGGGAAATTTTGGGGGCCTCTTACACCCCAGGGGTATAGCTTACACCCCATTGTGATGTATGTTCTTACAGAGCCTGTCAGCCACCTTAAATGTGGTAAGCCACAAGTTTCTACAAGTTTCTCACTCACAGCTATGACCCGTCAAAGTTTGTCTCAATGTTAAGTCAATGGAAATTTTGGGGTGTTCGAGCCCCCCGTTTAGGAATTCGGAAGGTCCCATCAGTTAGAAAAGATATAGCACACTAAGTCAGACCAGTCTGAAGGTCTGTGGAAAATTTGGTGCATGTAGCTTGAAAGCTCTAGGACGAGTTAGTGTCAGAAATTTTGGGAGGAGAAGAAAGAATAATAATAATAAGTTTAAAAGCAATAACAGTATGTTGGCTTTTTCAAGCCAACATAATAATAATAAGTTTAATAGCAATAACAATATATTGGCTTTTTCAAAGCCAACATAATAATAACTAGATAGGTACATTTCCTGAAGAAAATGTGAGTGGTGCTTGCCGTGGCAAGTTTCGTGGGGCAATTTATGATTATACTCCAAGCCAAAAGTCAAACGATCCAACCCCCGTGTCTCTACGATGTTCTGATGCGGAGATATAAGGCTTTGTTTACTCTGTTGCTAGGGTACTGTATTTGGTTGCTAGGGAAAAAATGGCATCCACTAGTGATTACCCTCCGAGTCACGAGTCAAACGGTCCAACCCCCGTGTCTCTACGATGTTCTGATGCGGAGATATAAGGCTTTGTTTACTCTGTTGCTAGGGTACTGTATTTGGTTGCTAGGGAAAAAAATGCATCCACTAGTGATTACCCTCCGAGTCATGAGTCAAACGGTCCAACCCCCGTGTCTCTACGATGTTCTGATGCGGAGATATAAGGCTTTGTTTACTCTGTTGCTAGGGTACTGTATTTGGTTGCTAGGGAAAAAATTGGCACCCACTAGTGATTACCCTCCGAGTCACGAGTCAAACGGTCCAAACCCCATGTCTCTACGATGTTCTGATGCGGAGATATAAGGCTTTGTTTACTCTGTTGCTAGGGTACTGTATTTGGTTGCTAGGGAAAAAAATGGGATCCACTAGTGATTACCCTCCGAGTCACGAGTCAAACGGTCCAAACCCCATGTCTCTACGATGTTCTGATGCGGAGATATAAGGCTTTGTTTACTCTGTTGCTAGGGTACTGTATTTGGTTGCTAGGGGCGTGGCTTGGGAGTGGCCAATGATGAGCCCAGTGATTACACTCCAAGTCACAAGTAAAACGGTCCAACCCCCGTGTCTCTACGATGTTCTGATGCGGAGATATAAGGCTTTGTTTACTCTGTTGCTAGGGTACTGTATTTGGTTGCTAGGGGCGTGGCTTGGGAGTGGCCAATGATGTGCCCAGGGATTACACTCCGAGTCACAAGTAAAACGATCCAACCCCCGTGTCTCTACGATGTTCTGATGTGGAGATATAAGGCTTTGTTTACTCTGTTGCTAGGGTACTGTATTTGGTTGCTAGGGGCGTGGCTTGGGAGTGGCCAATGATGTGCCCAGTGATTACATTCCGAGTCACAAGTAAAACGGTCCAAACCCCGTGTCTCTACGATGTTCTGATGCGGAGATATAAGGCTTTGTTTATTCGGTTGCTAGGGTGCTCAAATTTGGTTGCTAGGGGCGTGGCTTGGGAGTGGCCAATGATGTGCCCAATTGTTACACCCCTAGTCACAAGTAAAACGGTCCAACCCCCGTGTCTCTAAGATGTTCTGATGCCGAGATATAACTGTTTGTATTTTATGTTGCTAGGGTGCTCAAAAGTGGTTGCTAGGGGCGTGGCTTAGTAAGTCTGTAAGGATCCTGAGAGACTGATTGGATGCCTGAGTAAAATGAGCCCACCCCCATGTCTCTATGACACTGTGGTGCGAAGATATCCATCTAGGCATTTTATAATGGCAGTCAATGGTATAGGTTGCTAGGGTGCCCAAAATGGTTGCTATGGTAACCTTACACCCCATTGTGGGGTACGTCCTGACAGAGTCTAGCACCCTTTTCAAATTTAGTAACCCACATGTTTCTATGAAATCCTGGCTCGGACCTATGACCCGTCAAAATTTTTGCAATGGTAAGTCTATGGGATTTTGCCCCATTGACTTTTCATTGGGGCACTTTTGGGCACCTCTTACACCCCAGGGGTACAACTTACACCCCATTGTGATCTATGTTTTTACAGAGCCTACCACCCTCTTCAAATGTTGTAACCCACATGTTTCTACAAAATCCACGAGCGGAGCTATGACCCATCAAAGTTGGGCCCAATGTTAAGTCAATGGGATTTTTGGGGTGGTTTTACGCCCCCCTTTCGGAAATCCTGCACCCGATCCCTTATAAAAGTCATAGCACACCTCTCCTCAATAATCCGGTCGATTTGAGCCCTCTTTCATGGGTCTACAACAAAGCGTGCGGGACGAGTTAATCGCCGAAAAAAGTGTCCGGATGTAAGAATAAAATATAATAATAATAATAATATCCCTGAGCAATAGTAATAGTGATGCTTTGCATAAATGCAAGCACCACTAATAACTAGATATTAAAGTTTGAAGACAAACTTTATGTTGGCTTGAAAAAGCGTAGCCTGAACAATTAAAACGGTTTGACAGAAGTTTAGTTTAGTAGGCAGTCTGGCAGTTAGTATGTTTAAGTATAAAGGTAGCATGATTAGCATGAAACTAGCATGATGTTAACATGATTAGCATGAAGCTAGCATGATGTTAGCATGATTAGCATGAAGCTAGCATGATTAGCATGAAGCTAGCATGATGCTAGCATGATTAGCATGAAGCTAACATGATGTTAGCATGATTAGCATGAAGTTAGCATGATGTTAGCATGATTAGCATGAAGCTAGCATGATGTTAGCATGATTAGCATGAAGCTAGCATGATGTTAGCATGATTAGCATGAAGCTAGCATGATTAGCATGAATCTAACATGATGGTAGCATGATTAGCATGAAGCTAGCATGATGCTAGCATGATTAGCATGAAGCTAGCATGATGCTAGCATGATTAGCATGAAGCTAGCATGATGCTAGCATGATTAGCATGAAGCTAGCATGAAGCTAGCATGATTAGCATGAAGCTAGCATGATGCTAGCATGATTAGCATGAAGCTAGCATGATGTTAGCATGATTAGCATGAAGCTAGCATGATTAGCATGAAGCTAGCATGAAGCTAGCATGATTAGCATGAAGCTAGCATGATGCTAGCATGATTAGCATGAAGCTAACATGATGCTAACATGATGGTAGCATGATTAGCATGAAGCTAGCATGATTAGCATAAAGCTAGCATGATGCTAGCATGATTAGCATGAAGCTAGCATGATGTTAACATGATGGTAGCATGATTAGCATGAAGCTAGCATGATGCTAGCATGAAGCTAGCATGATGTTAGCATGATTAGCATGAAGCTAGCATGATGCTAGCATGATGGAAGCATGATTAGCATGAAGCTAGCATGATGCTAGCATGATTAGCTTGAAGCTAGCATGATGCTAGCATGATGGTAGCATGATTAGCCTGAAGCTAGCATGATGCTAGCATGATTAGCATGAAGCTAGCATGATGCTAGCATGATTAGCATGAAGCTAGCATGATGCTAGCATGATTACCATGAAGCTAGCATGATGCTAGCATGATTAGCATGAAGCTAGCATGATGCTAGCATGATTAGCATGAAGCTAGCATGATGCTAGCATGATTAGCATGAAGCTAGCATGATGCTAGTATGATTAGCATGAAGGTAGCATGATGCTAGCATGATTAGCATGAAGCTAGCATGATGCTAGCATGAATAGCATGAAGCTAAGATGATTTAGTATGAAGCTAGCATGATTAGCATGAAGCTAGCATGATGCTAGCATGATTAGCATGAAGCTAGCATGATTTAGCATGATGCTAGCATGATTTAGCATGAAGTTAGAAAGATTTATTATGCAATTAGCATAAAGCTAGCACGAAACTAGCATGAAGCTAGTATGACTTAGCATGGAGCTAGCATGAAGCTAACATGACCCAAAGACCCAACCCCCATGTCTCTATGATGTTCAGATCCAGAGATATAAGGCTTCATTTATTATGTTGCTAGGGTGCTTATATTTGGTTGCTAGGGGCGTGGCTTAATACCTCAATAAGAATCCTAAGAGACTGATTGGATTCCAGAGTAAAATGAGCCCACCCCTATGTCTCTATGACACTCTGGTGCAAAGATATCCATCTGGGCTTTTTATAATGGTAGTCTATGGGAGAGGTTGCTAGGGTACCCAAAATTGTTGCTAGGGGCGTGGCTTAATAGCTTTGGGGTGATCCTAAGAGACTGATTGGATGCCTGAGTATAATGAGCCCACCCCCATGTCTCTACGACATTCTAAAGTGAAGATATTCCATCTGGGACGCTTTTATTCCCTTTCATGGGCATGTTTCCTGCCCCATTATAAGTCAATGGGAAATTTTGGGGTCCTCTTACACCCCAGGGGTACAGCTTACACCCCATTGTTAGGTATGTTCTTACACAGCCTGTCAGCCTCCTTAAATGTGGTAAGCCACAAGTTTCTACAAGTTTCTCACTCGCAGCTATGACCCATCAAAGTTTGTCTCAATGTTAAGTCAATGGAAATTTTGGGGTGTTCGAGCCCCCCGTTTAGGAATTCGGAAGGTCCCATCAGTTAGAAAAGATATAGCACACTAAGTCAGACCAGTCTGAAGGTCCGTGGAAAATTTGGTGCATGTAGCTTGAAAGCTCTAGGACGAGTTAGTGTCGAAAATTTAGTCTCAGAAGAAAGCGGAATAATAATAATAATAATAATAATAAGTTTAAGAGCAATAACAATATGTTGGCTTTTTCAAGCCAACATAATAATAATATCTTTGAGGAATAGTAATAGTGATGCTTTGCATAAATGCAAGCACCACTAATAACTAGATAGGTACATTTCCTGAAGAAAATGTGAGTGGTGCTTGCCGTGGCAAAATTCTGGAGATCATATATGATTATACTCCAAGCCAAAAGTAAAACGATCCAACTCCCGTGTCTCTACGATGTTCTGATGTGGAGATATAAGGCTGTGTTTATACGGTTGCTAGGGTACTGTATTTGGTTGCTAGGGAGAAAATTGGCATCCACTAGTGATTATACTCCAAGCCAAAAGTAAAACGATCCAACTCCCGTGTCTCTTCGATGTTCTGATGCGGAGATATAAGGCTGTGTTTATCCGGTTGCTAGGGTACTGTATTTGGTTGCTAGGGAAAAAAATGGCATCCACTAGTGATTACCCTCCGAGTCACGAGTCAAACGATCCAACCCCCGTGTCTCTACGATGTTCTGATGCGGAGATATAAGGCTTTGTTTACTCTGTTGCTAGGGTACTGTATTTGGTTGCTAGGGGAAAAAATGGCATCCACTAGTGATTACCCTCCGAGTCACGAGTCAAACGGTCCAAACCCCGTGTCTTTACAATGTTCTGATGCGGAGATATAAGGCTTTGTTTACTCTGTTGCTAGGGTACTGTATTTGGTTGCTAGGGAAAAAAATTGCATCCACTAGTGATTACCCTCCGAGTCACGAGTCAAACGGTCCAAACCCCATGTCTCTACGATGTTCTGATGCAGAGATATAAGGCTTTGTTTACTCTGTTGCTAGGGTACTGTATTTGGTTGCTAGGGAAAAAAATGGCATCCACTAGTGATTACCCTCCGAGTCATGAGTCAAACGATCCAACCCCCGTGTCTCTACGATGTTCTGATGCGGAGATATAAGGCTTTGTTTACTCTGTTGCTAGGGTACTGTATTTGGTTGCTAGGGGCGTGGCTTGGGAGTGGCCAATGATGCGCCCAGTGATTACACTCCGTGTCACAAGTAAAACGGTCCAACCCCCGTGTCTCTACGATGTTCTGATGCGGAGATATAAGGCTTTGTTTACTCTGTTGCTAGGGTACTGTATTTGGTTGCTAGGGGCGTGGCTTGGGAGTGGCCAATGATGTGCCCAGTGATTACACTCCGAGTCACAAGTAAAACTGTCCAACCCCCATGTCTCTACGATGTTCTGATGCGGAGATATAAGGCTTTGTTTACTCTGTTGCTAGGGTACTGTATTTGGTTGCTAGGGGCGTGGCTTGGGAGTGGCCAATGATGTGCCCAGTGATTACACTCCGAGTCACAAGTAAAACGGTCCAAACCCCGTGTCTCTACGATGTTCTGATGCGGAGATATAAGGCTTTGTTTATTCGGTTGCTAGGGTGCTCAAATTTGGTTGCTAGGGGCGTGGCTTGGGAGTGGCCAATGATGTACCCAATTGTTACACCCCTAGTCACAAGTAAAACGGTCCAACCCCCGTGTCTCTACGATGTTCTGATGCCGAGATATAACTGTTTGAATTTTATGTTGCTAGGGTGCTCAAAAGTGGTTGCTAGGGGCGTGGCTTAGTTAGTCTTTAAGGATCCTAAGATACTGATTGGATGCCTAAGTAAAATGAGCCCACCCCCATGTCTCTATGACACTGTGCTGCAAAGATATCCACCTGGGCATTTTATAATGGCAGTCTATGGGAGATGTTGCTAGGGTGCCCAAAACGGTTGCTAGGGTAACCTTACACCCCATTGTGGGGTACGTCCTGACAGAGTCTAGCACCCTCTTCAATTTTAGTAACCCACATGTTTCTATGAAATCCTCACTTGGACCTGTGACCTGTCAAATTTTTTTGGCAATGTTAGTCTATGGGATTTTCGCCCCATTGACTTTCCATTAGGGCACTTTTGGGCACCTCTTACACCCCAGGGGTACAACTTACACCCCAATGTGATCCATGTTCTTACAGAGCCTACCACCCTCTTCAAATGCTGTAACCCACATGTTTCTACAAAATCCTAGAGTGGAGCTATGACCTGCCAAAGTTCGACGCAATGTAAAGTCAATGGGACGTTTTCGGGAGGTTTTTCGCGCCCCTTTCGGAAATCCTGCACCCGATCGCTTATAAAAGTCATAGCACACCTCTCCTCAATAATCCGGTCGATTTGAGCCCTCTTTCATGGCACTAAGCCAAACCGTGCGAGATGAGTTACGCGCCGAAAAAGTGTCCAGAAAAAGAATAATAATAATAATAATATCTTTGAGGAATAGTAATAGTGATGCTTTGCATAAATGCAAGCACCACTAATAACTAGATAGGTACATTTCCTGAAGAAAATGTGAGTGGTGCTTGCCGTGGCAAAATTCTGGAGATCATATATGATTATACTCCAAGCCAAAAGTAAAACGATCCAACTCCCGTGTCTCTACGATGTTCTGATGTGGAGATATAAGGCTGTGTTTATACGGTTGCTAGGGTACTGTATTTGGTTGCTAGGGAGAAAATTGGCATCCACTAGTGATTATACTCCAAGCCAAAAGTAAAACGATCCAACTCCCGTGTCTCTTCGATGTTCTGATGCGGAGATATAAGGCTGTGTTTATCCGGTTGCTAGGGTACTGTATTTGGTTGCTAGGGAAAAAAATGGCATCCACTAGTGATTACCCTCCGAGTCACGAGTCAAACGATCCAACCCTCGTGTCTCTACGATGTTCTGATGCGGAGATATAAGGCTTTGTTTACTCTGTTGCTAGGGTACTGTATTTGGTTGCTAGGGGAAAAAATGGCATCCACTAGTGATTACCCTCCGAGTCACGAGTCAAACGGTCCAAACCCCGTGTCTTTACAATGTTCTGATGCGGAGATATAAGGCTTTGTTTACTCTGTTGCTAGGGTACTGTATTTGGTTGCTAGGGAAAAAAATTGCATCCACTAGTGATTACCCTCCGAGTCACGAGTCAAACGGTCCAAACCCCATGTCTCTACGATGTTCTGATGCAGAGATATAAGGCTTTGTTTACTCTGTTGCTAGGGTACTGTATTTGGTTGCTAGGGAAAAAAATGGCATCCACTAGTGATTACCCTCCGAGTCATGAGTCAAACGATCCAACCCCCGTGTCTCTACGATGTTCTGATGCGGAGATATAAGGCTTTGTTTACTCTGTTGCTAGGGTACTGTATTTGGTTGCTAGGGGCGTGGCTTGGGAGTGGCCAATGATGCGCCCAGTGATTACACTCCGTGTCACAAGTAAAACGGTCCAACCCCCGTGTCTCTACGATGTTCTGATGCGGAGATATAAGGCTTTGTTTACTCTGTTGCTAGGGTACTGTATTTGGTTGCTAGGGGCGTGGCTTGGGAGTGGCCAATGATGTGCCCAGTGATTACACTCCGAGTCACAAGTAAAACTGTCCAACCCCCATGTCTCTACGATGTTCTGATGCGGAGATATAAGGCTTTGTTTACTCTGTTGCTAGGGTACTGTATTTGGTTGCTAGGGGCGTGGCTTGGGAGTGGCCAATGATGTGCCCAGTGATTACACTCCGAGTCACAAGTAAAACGGTCCAAACCCCGTGTCTCTACGATGTTCTGATGCGGAGATATAAGGCTTTGTTTATTCGGTTGCTAGGGTGCTCAAATTTGGTTGCTAGGGGCGTGGCTTGGGAGTGGCCAATGATGTACCCAATTGTTACACCCCTAGTCACAAGTAAAACGGTCCAACCCCCGTGTCTCTACGATGTTCTGATGCCGAGATATAACTGTTTGAATTTTATGTTGCTAGGGTGCTCAAAAGTGGTTGCTAGGGGCGTGGCTTAGTTAGTCTTTAAGGATCCTAAGATACTGATTGGATGCCTAAGTAAAATGAGCCCACCCCCATGTCTCTATGACACTGTGCTGCAAAGATATCCACCTGGGCATTTTATAATGGCAGTCTATGGGAGATGTTGCTAGGGTGCCCAAAACGGTTGCTAGGGTAACCTTACACCCCATTGTGGGGTACGTCCTGACAGAGTCTAGCACCCTCTTCAATTTTAGTAACCCACATGTTTCTATGAAATCCTCACTTGGACCTGTGACCTGTCAAATTTTTTTGGCAATGTTAGTCTATGGGATTTTCGCCCCATTGACTTTCCATTAGGGCACTTTTGGGCACCTCTTACACCCCAGGGGTACAACTTACACCCCAATGTGATCCATGTTCTTACAGAGCCTACCACCCTCTTCAAATGCTGTAACCCACATGTTTCTACAAAATCCTAGAGTGGAGCTATGACCTGCCAAAGTTCGACGCAATGTAAAGTCAATGGGACGTTTTCGGGAGGTTTTTCGCGCCCCTTTCGGAAATCCTGCACCCGATCGCTTATAAAAGTCATAGCACACCTCTCCTCAATAATCCGGTCGATTTGAGCCCTCTTTCATGGCACTAAGCCAAACCGTGCGAGATGAGTTACGCGCCGAAAAAGTGTCCAGAAAAAGAATAATAATAATAATAATATCTTTGAGGAATAGTAATAGTGATGCTTTGCATAAATGCAAGCACCACTAATAACTAGATAGGTACATTTCCTGAAGAAAATGTGAGTGGTGCTTGCCGTGGCAAAATTCTGGAGATCATATATGATTATACTCCAAGCCAAAAGTAAAACGATCCAACTCCCGTGTCTCTACGATGTTCTGATGTGGAGATATAAGGCTGTGTTTATACGGTTGCTAGGGTACTGTATTTGGTTGCTAGGGAGAAAATTGGCATCCACTAGTGATTATACTCCAAACCAAAAGTAAAACGATCCAACTCCCGTGTCTCTTCGATGTTCTGATGCGGAGATATAAGGCTGTGTTTATCCGGTTGCTAGGGTACTGTATTTGGTTGCTAGGGAAAAAAATGGCATCCACTAGTGATTACCCTCCGAGTCACGAGTCAAACGATCCAACCCCCGTGTCTCTACGATGTTCTGATGCGGAGATATAAGGCTTTGTTTACTCTGTTGCTAGGGTACTGTATTTGGTTGCTAGGGGAAAAAATGGCATCCACTAGTGATTACCCTCCGAGTCACGAGTCAAACGGTCCAAACCCCGTGTCTTTACAATGTTCTGATGCGGAGATATAAGGCTTTGTTTACTCTGTTGCTAGGGTACTGTATTTGGTTGCTAGGGAAAAAAATTGCATCCACTAGTGATTACCCTCCGAGTCATGAGTCAAACGATCCAACCCCCGTGTCTCTACGATGTTCTGATGCGGAGATATAAGGCTTTGTTTACTCTGTTGCTAGGGTACTGTATTTGGTTGCTAGGGGCGTGGCTTGGGAGTGGCCAATGATGCGCCCAGTGATTACACTCCGTGTCACAAGTAAAACGGTCCAACCCCCGTGTCTCTACGATGTTCTGATGCGGAGATATAAGGCTTTGTTTACTCTGTTGCTAGGGTACTGTATTTGGTTGCTAGGGGCGTGGCTTGGGAGTGGCCAATGATGTGCCCAGTGATTACACTCCGAGTCACAAGTAAAACTGTCCAACCCCCATGTCTCTACGATGTTCTGATGCGGAGATATAAGGCTTTGTTTACTCTGTTGCTAGGGTACTGTATTTGGTTGCTAGGGGCGTGGCTTGGGAGTGGCCAATGATGTGCCCAGTGATTACACTCCGAGTCACAAGTAAAACGGTCCAAACCCCGTGTCTCTACGATGTTCTGATGCGGAGATATAAGGCTTTGTTTATTCGGTTGCTAGGGTGCTCAAATTTGGTTGCTAGGGGCGTGGCTTGGGAGTGGCCAATGATGTACCCAATTGTTACACCCCTAGTCACAAGTAAAACGGTCCAACCCCCGTGTCTCTACGATGTTCTGATGCCGAGATATAACTGTTTGAATTTTATGTTGCTAGGGTGCTCAAAAGTGGTTGCTAGGGGCGTGGCTTAGTTAGTCTTTAAGGATCCTAAGATACTGATTGGATGCCTAAGTAAAATGAGCCCACCCCCATGTCTCTATGACACTGTGCTGCAAAGATATCCACCTGGGCATTTTATAATGGCAGTCTATGGGAGATGTTGCTAGGGTGCCCAAAACGGTTGCTAGGGTAACCTTACACCCCATTGTGGGGTACGTCCTGACAGAGTCTAGCACCCTCTTCAATTTTAGTAACCCACATGTTTCTATGAAATCCTCACTTGGACCTGTGACCTGTCAAATTTTTTTGGCAATGTTAGTCTATGGGATTTTCGCCCCATTGACTTTCCATTAGGGCACTTTTGGGCACCTCTTACACCCCAGGGGTACAACTTACACCCCAATGTGATCCATGTTCTTACAGAGCCTACCACCCTCTTCAAATGCTGTAACCCACATGTTTCTACAAAATCCTAGAGTGGAGCTATGACCTGCCAAAGTTCGACGCAATGTAAAGTCAATGGGACGTTTTCGGGAGGTTTTTCGCGCCCCTTTCGGAAATCCTGCACCCGATCGCTTATAAAAGTCATAGCACACCTCTCCTCAATAATCCGGTCGATTTGAGCCCTCTTTCATGGCACTAAGCCAAACCGTGCGAGATGAGTTACGCGCCGAAAAAGTGTCCAGAAAAAGAAGAATAATAACTAGATAGGTACATTTCCTGAAGAAAATGTGAGTGGTGCTTGCCGTGGCAAAATTCTGGGGAACATATATGATTATACTCCAAGCCAAAAGTAAAACGATCCAACTCCTGTGTCTCTACGATGTTCTGATGCGAAGATATTAGGCTTTGTTTACTCTGTTGCTAGGGTACTGTATTTGGTTGCTAGGGAAAAAATTGGCATCCCATAATGATTACACTCTGAGTCACGAGTCAAACGGTCCAACCCCCGTGTCTCTACGATGTTCTGATGCTGAGATATAAGGCTTTGTTTACTCTGTTGCTAGGGTACTGTATTTGGTTGCTAGGGAAAAAATTGGCATCCCATAATGATCACACTCTGAGTCACGAGTCAAACGGTCCAACCCCCGTGTCTCTACGATGTTCTGATGCTGAGATATAAGGCTTTGTTTACTCTGTTGCTAGGGTACTGTATTTGGTTGCTAGGGAAAAAATTGGCATCCCATAATGATTACACTCTGAGTCACGAGTCAAACGGTCCAACCCCCGTGTCTCTACGATGTTCTGATGCGGAGATATAAGGCTTTGTTTACTCTGTTGCTAGGGTACTGTATTTGGTTGCTAGGGAAAAAATTGGCATCCCATAATGATTACACTCTGAGTCACGAGTCAAACGGTCCAACCCCCGTGTCTCTACGATGTTCTGATGCGGAGATATAAGGCTTTGTTTACTCTGTTGCTAGGGTACTGTATTTGGTTGCTAGGGAAAAAATTGGCATCCCATAATGATTACACTCCGAGTCACGAGTCAAACGGTCCAACCCCCGTGTCTCTACGATGTTCTGATGCAGAGATATAAGGCTTTGTTTACTCTGTTGCTAGGGTACTGTATTTGGTTGCTAGGGAAAAAATTGGCATCCCATAATGATTACACTCTGAGTCATGAGTCAAACGGTCCAACCCCCGTGTCTCTACGATGTTCTGTTGCCGAGATATAAGGCTTTGTTTACTCTGTTGCTAGGGTACTGTATTTGGTTGCTAGGGAAAAAATTGGCATCCCATAATGATTACACTCTGAGTCACGAGTCAAACGGTCCAACCCCCGTGTCTCTACGATGTTCTGATGCCGAGATATAACTGTTTGAATTTTAAGTTGCTAGGGTGCTCAAAAGTGGTTGCTAGGGGCGTGGCTTAATACCTATGTAAGGATCCTGAGAGACTGATTGGGTGCCTGAGTAAAATGAGCCCACCCCCATGTCTCTGTGACAGTGTGATGCAAAGATATCCATCTGGGCATTTTATAATGGCAGTCTATAAGAGATGTTGCTAGGGTGCCCAAAATTGTTGCTAGGGGCGTGGCTTAATACCTATGTAAGGATCCTGAGAGACTGATTGGATGCCCGAGTGAAATGAGCCCACCCACTTATCTCTATGACACTGTAAAGCAAAGATATCCCATCTGGAACTGTTTTATTCCCTTATATGGGCATGTTTCCTGCCCCATTATAAGTCAATGGGAATTTTTGGGTGCCTCTTACACCCCAGGGGTACAACTTACACCCCATTGTGATCCATGTTCTTACAGAGCCTACCACCCTCTTCAAATGTTGTAACCCACATGTTTCTATAAAATCCTCTAGCGGAGCTATGACCTGTCAAAGTTGGGCGCAATGTTAAGTCAATGGGATTTTTCGGGTGGTTTTTTGCCCCCCTTTCAGAAATCCTGCACCCGATCCCTTATAAAAGTCATAGCACACCTCTCCTCAATAATCCGGTCGATTTGAGCCCTCTTTCGTGGGACTACGTTAAACCGTGCGGGACGAGTTACGCGCCGAAAAAGTGTCCAGAAAAAGAAGAATAATAATTATAAACTAGATAGGTACATTTCCTGAAGAAAATGTGAGTGGTGCTTGCCGTGGCAAGTTTCGTGGGACAATTTATGATTATACTCCAAGCCAAAAGTCAAACGATCCAACCCCCGTGTCTCTACGATGTTCTGATGCGGAGATATAAGGCTTTGTTTACTCTGTTGCTAGGGTACTGTATTTGGTTGCTAGGGGAAAAAATGGCATCCACTAGTGATTACCCTCCGAGTCACGAGTCAAACGGTCCAACCCCCGTGTCTCTACGATGTTCTGATGCGGAGATATAAGGCTTTGTTTACTCTGTTGCTAGGGTACTGTATTTGGTTGCTAGGGAAAAAAATTGCATCCACTAGTGATTACCCTCCGAGTCATGAGTCAAACGGTCCAACCCCCGTGTCTCTACGATGTTCTGATGCGGAGATATAAGGCTTTGTTTACTCTGTTGCTAGGGTACTGTATTTGGTTGCTAGGGAAAAAAATGGGATCCACTAGTGATTACCCTCCGAGTCACGAGTCAAACGGTCCAAACCCCATGTCTCTACGATGTTCTGATGCGGAGATATAAGGCTTTGTTTACTCTGTTGCTAGGGTACTGTATTTGGTTGCTAGGGAAAAAAATGGCATCCACTAGTGATTACCCTCCGAGTTATGAGTCAAACGGTCCAACCCCCATGTCTCTACGATGTTCTGATGCGGAGATATAAGGCTTTGTTTACGCTGTTGCTAGGGTACTGTATTTGGTTGCTAGGGGCGTGGCTTGGGAGTGGCCAATGATGAGCCCAGTGATTACACTCCGAGTCACAAGTAAAACGGTCCAACCCCCGTGTCTCTACGATGTTCTGATGCGGAGATATAAGGCTTTGTTTACTCTGTTGCTAGGGTACTGTATTTGGTTGCTAGGGGCGTGGCTTGGGAGTGGCCAATGATGTGCCCAGTGATTACACTCCGAGTCACAAGTAAAACGGTCCAACCCCCGTGTCTCTACGATGTTCTGATGTTGAGATATAAGGCTTTGTTTACTCTGTTGCTAGGGTACTGTATTTGGTTGCTAGGGGCGTGGCTTGGGAGTGGCCAATGATGTGCCCAGTGATTACACTCCGAGTCACAAGTAAAATGGTCCAAACCCCGTGTCTCTACGATGTTCTGATGCGGAGATATAAGGCTTTGTTTATTCGGTTGCTAGGGTGCTCAAATTTGGTTGCTAGGGGCGTGGCTTGGGAGTGGCCAATGATGTGCCCAATTGTTACACCCCTAGTCACAAGTAATACGGTCCAACCCCCGTGTCTCTAAGATGTTCTGATGCCGAGATATAACTGTTTGTATTTTATGTTGCTAGGGTGCTCAAAAGTGGTTGCTAGGGGCGTGGCTTAGTAAGTCTGTAAGGATCCTGAGAGACTGATTGGATGCCTGAGTAAAATGAGCCCACCCCCATGTCTCTATGACACTGTGGTGCGAAGATATCCATCTAGGCATTTTATAATGGCAGTCAATGGTATAGGTTGCTAGGGTGCCCAAAATGGTTGCTATGGTAACCTTACACCCCATTGTGGGGTACGTCCTGACAGAGTCTAGCACCCTTTTCAAATTTAGTAACCCACATGTTTCTATGAAATCCTGGCTCCGACCTATGACCCGTCAAAATTTTTGCAATGGTAAGTCTATGGGATTTTGCCCCATTGACTTTTCATTGGGACACTTTTGGGCACCTCTTACACCCCAGGGGTACAACTTACACCCCATTGTGATCTATGTTTTTACAGAGCCTACCACCCTCTTCAAATGTTGTAACCCACATGTTTCTACAAAATCCACGAGCGGAGCTATGACCCATCAAAGTTGGGCCCAATGTTAAGTCAATGGGATTTTGGGGGTGGTTTTACGCCCCCCTTTCGGAAATCCTGCACCCGATCCCTTATAAAAGTCATAGCACACCTCTCCTCAATAATCCGGTCGATTTGAGCCCTCTTTCATGGGTCTACAACAAAGCGTGCGGGACAAGTTAATCGCCGAAAAAAGTGTCCGGATGTAAGAATAAAATATAACTAGATAGGTACATTTCCTGAAGAAAATGTGAAGTGGTGCTTGCCGTGGCAAATTTCGGGGGACAATATATGATTATACTCCAAGCCAAAAGTAAAACAATTCAACCCACATGTCTCTACGATATTCTGATGCGAAGATATAAAGCTTTGTTTATTCGGTTGCTAGGGTACTGTATTTGGTTGCTAGGGAGAAAATTGGCATCCACTAGTGATTACACTCTGAGTCACGAGTCAAACGGTCCAATCCCCGTGTCTCTACGATGTTCTGATGCGGAGATATAAGGCTTTGTTTACTCTGTTGCTAGGGTACTGTATTTGGTTGCTAGGGAAAAAATTGGCATCCCATAATGATTACACTCTGATTCACGAGTCAAACGGTCCAACCCCCGTGTCTCTACGATGTTCTGATGCGGAGATATAAGGCTTTGTTTACTCTGTTGCTAGGGTACTGTATTTGGTTGCTAGGGAAAAAAATGGCATCCCATAATGATTACACTCCAAGCCAAAAGTAAAACAATTCAACCCACATGTCTCTACGATATTCTGATGCGAAGATATAAAGCTTTGTTTATTCGGTTGCTAGGGTACTGTATTTGGTTGCTAGGGAGAAAATTGGCATCCACTAGTGATTACACTCTGAGTCACGAGTCAAACGGTCCAATCCCCGTATCTCTACGATGTTCTGATGCGGAGATATAAGGCTTTGTTTACTCTGTTGCTAGGGTACTGTATTTGGTTGCTAGGGAAAAAATTGGCATCCCATAATGATTACACTCTGATTCACGAGTCAAACGGTCCAACCCCCGTGTCTCTACGATGTTCTGATGCGGAGATATAAGGCTTTGTTTACTCTGTTGCTAGGGTACTGTATTTGGTTGCTAGGGAAAAAAATGGCATCCCATAATGATTACACTCTGAGTCACGAGTCAAACGGTCCAACCCCGGTGTCTCTACGATGTTCTGATGTGGAGATATAAGGCTTTGTTTACTCTGTTGCTAGGGTACTGTATTTGGTTGCTAGGGAAAAAATTGGCATCCCATAATGATTACACTCTGAGTCACAAGTCAAACGGTCCAACCCCCGTGTCTCTACGATGTTCTGATGCGGAGATATAAGGTTTTGTTTACTCTGTTGCTAGGGTACTGTATTTGGTTGCTAGGGAAAAAATTGGCATCCCATAATGATTACACTCTGAGTCACGAGTCAAACGGTCCAACCCCCGTGTCTCTACGATGTTCTGATGCGGAGATATAAGGTTTTGTTTACTCTGTTGCTAGGGTACTGTATTTGGTTGCTAGGGAAAAAATTGGCATCCCATAATGATTACACTCCGAGTCACGAGTCAAACGGTCCAACCCCCGTGTCTCTACGATGTTCTGGTGCGGAGATATAAGGCTTTGTTTACTCTGTTGCTAGGGTACTGTATTTGGTTGCTAGGGAAAAAAATGGCATCCCATAATGATTACACTCCGAGTCACAAGTCAAAAGGTCCAACCCCCGTGTCTCTACGATGTTCTGATGTGGAGATATAAGGCTTTGTTTACTCTGTTGCTAGGGTACTGTATTTGGTTGCTAGGGAAAAAATTGGCATCCCATAATGATTACACTCCGAGTCACGAGTCAAACGGTCCAACCCCCGTGTCTCTACGATGTTCTGATGCGGAGATATAAGGCTTTGTTTACTCTGTTGCTAGGGTACTGTATTTGGTTGCTAGGGAAAAAATTGGCATCCCATAATGATTACACTCTGAGTCACTAGTCAAACGGTCCAACCCCCGTGTCTCTACGATGTTCTGGTGCGGAGATATAAGGCTTTGTTTACTCTGTTGCTAGGGTACTGTATTTGGTTGCTAGGGAAAAAAATGGCATCCCATAATGATTACACTCCGAGTCACAAGTCAAAAGGTCCAACCCCCGTGTCTCTACGATGTTCTGGTGCGGAGATATAAGGCTTTGTTTACTCTGTTGCTAGGGTACTGTATTTGGTTGCTAGGGAAAAAATTGGCATCCCATAATGATTACACTCTGAGTCATGAGTAAAACGGTCCAACCCCCGTGTCTCTACGACATTGTAAAGCAAAGATATCCCATCTGGAACTTTTTTATTCCCTTATATGGGCATGTTTCCTGCCCCATTATAAGTCAATGGGCATTTTCGGGTGCCTCTTACACCCCAGGGGTACAGCTTACACCCCTATGTGATGTATGTTCTTACAGAGTCTATCACCCTCTTCAAATGTTGTAACCTACATGTTTCTACAAAATCCTCAAGCGGAGCTATGACCCGTCAAAGTTCGGCCCAATGTTAAGTCAATGGGATTTTTCGGGTGGTTTTTCGCCCCCCTTTCGAAAATCCTTCACCCGATCGCTTATAAAAGTCATAGCACACCTCTCCTTAATAATCCGGTCGATTTGAGCCCTCTTTCATGGGACTGTGGCAAACCGTGCGGGACGAGTTACGCGCCGAAAAATGTGCAGACATAAGAATAAGATATAATAATAATAATAACTAGATATTAAAGTTTGAAGACAAACTTTATGTTGGCTTGAAAAAGCGTAGCATGAAGCTAGCATGATGCTAGCATGATTAGCATGAAGCTAGCATGATCCTAGCATGATTAGCATGAAGCTAGCATGATGTTAGCATTGATTAGCATGAAGCTAGCATGATGCTAGCATTGATTAGCATGAAGCTAGCATGATGCTAGCATTGATTAGCATGAAGCTAGCATGATTAGCATGAAGCTAGCATGAAGCTAGCATGATTAGCATGAAGCTAGCATGATGTTAGCATGATTAGCATGAAGCTAGCATGATGCTAGCATGATTAACATGAAGCTAGCATGAAGTTAGCATGATTAGCATGAAGCTACCATGATGTTAGCATGATTAGCATGAAGCTAGCATGATGCTAGCATGATTAGCATAAAGCTAGCATGATGTTAGCATGATTAGCATGAAGCTAGCATGATGTTAGCATTGATTAGCATGAAATTAGCATGAAGCTAGCATGATGCTAGCATTGATTAGCATGAAGCTAGCATGAAGCTACCATGATTAGCATGAAGCTAGCATGAAGCTAGCATGATTAGCATGAAGCTAGCATGAAGCTAGCATGATTAGCATGAAGCTAGCATGAAGCTAGCATGATTAGCATGAAGCTAGCATAATGCTAGCATGATTAGCATGAAGCTAGCATGATGCTAGCATGATTAGCATGAAGCTAGCATGATGCTAGCATGATTAGCATTAAGCTAGCATGATGCTAGCATGATTAGCATGAAGCTAGCATGATGCTAGCATGATGCTAGCATGATTAGCATGAAGCTAGCATGATGCTAGCATGATTAGCATGAAGCTAGCATGATTCTTGCATGATTAGCATGAAGCTACCATGATGTTAGCATGATTAGCATGAAGCTAGCATGATGCTAGTATGATTAGCATGAAACTAGCATGAGGCTAGCATGATTAGCATGAAGAAAACATGAGGTTAGCATGATTAGCATAAAGCTAGCATGATTTAACGTGAAGCTAGCATGATTAGCATGATGCTAGCATGATTAGCATGAAGCTAGCACTATTTAGCGTGAAGCTAACAAGATTTAACATGAAGCTAGCATGATTTAGCATGAAGTTAGCAAGCTATATTATGAAATTAGCATAAAGCTAGCATGAAACTAGCATGAAGCTAGTATGACTTAGCATGGAGCTAGCATGAAGCTAACATGACCCGAAGACCCAACCCCCATGTCTCTATGATGTTCAGATCCAAAGATATAAGGCTTTGTTTATTATGTTGCTAGGGTGCTCATATTTGGTTGCTAGGGGCGTGGCTTAACACCTCAATAAGAATCCTATTAAGACTGATTGGATGCCTGAGTAAAATGAGCCCACCCCTATGTCTCTATGACACTCTGGTGCAAAGATATCCATCTGGGCTTTTTATAATGGTAGTCTATGGGAGATGTTGCTAGGGTACCCAAAATTGTTGCTAGGGGCGTGGCTAAATAGCTTTGGGGCGATCCTAAGAGACTGATTGGATGACTGAGTAAAATGAGCCCACCCCCATGTCTCTACGACACTCTAAAGTAAAGATATTCCATCTGGGACGCTTTTATTCCCTTATATGGGCATGTTTCCTGCCCCATTATAAGTCAATGGGAAATTTTGGGGGCCTCTTACACCCCAGGGGTATAGCTTACACCCCATTGTGATGTATGTTCTTACAGAGCCTGTCAGCCACCTTAAATGTGGTAAGCCACAAGTTTCTACAAGTTTCTCACTCACAGCTATGACCCGTCAAAGTTTGTCTCAATGTTAAGTCAATGGAAATTTTGGGGTGTTCGAGCCCCCCGTTTAGGAATTCGGAAGGTCCCATCAGTTAGAAAAGATATAGCACACTAAGTCAGACCAGTCTGAAGGTCTGTGGAAAATTTGGTGCATGTAGCTTGAAAGCTCTAGGACGAGTTAGTGTCAGAAATTTTGGGAGGAGAAGAAAGAATAATAATAATAAGTTTAAAAGCAATAACAGTATGTTGGCTTTTTCAAGCCAACATAATAAGTATGAGCAATAATAATAGTGATGCCTTGCATAAATGCAAGCACCACTAATAATAATAATAATATCCCTGAGCAATAGTAATAGTGATGCTTTGCATAAATGCAAGCACCACTAATAATAATATCTTTGAGGAATAGTAATAGTGATGCTTTGCATAAATGCAAGCACCACTAATAATAATAATAAGTATGCAAGATAGTAATAGTGATGCTTTGCATAAATGCAAGCACCACTAATAAGTTTAGATACAACAACAGTATGTTGGCTTTCTCAAGCCAACATAATAATAATAAGTTTAGAATGAAGAACAGTATGTTGGCTTTTTCAAGCCAACATAATTAGGTTAGGTCCATCATTTTATTGGCTTACGACACTCACGTGGTCCAAGATCAGCGCGTGCGTGAGAACCGGAACGCGCAACGTGAGAATGACGTTGCCGGCTTGGCGCCACAATTGACTGCATTCGAACTTCAAGCTGTCGGCAGTAATCAGCACCATCGGTTTCACGGTAAGTGTTAAATGTGTTTTTTCTAATGAACAGTTGATTGCGTCCCCCGCGATACAAAAAACAGCCGTTGCCAATGTTGTCTGATGTGGATAGTGATGGCGAAGTGAAGCTTTCTTGAAGCAGTGAAGCTTTCAACCCAATTGTATCGGAAAAAGGTTCATTACTCGAAGCTTTTCAAATCAGAGCTCAATGAGGACCTCTGCTGGTGAAAGTGCTGTTTCACAACATGTTCCACAACCAAACAACGTATTAATTTAATTATAAAAGCAAAACTTAATGGATTGACAAATTAAGGATAGATTCATAAATAAATGTAACACTATATTAAATACACGACCAAAGCATGTTCCATTTCATGCGAATGGTACTTCAAACAAAAATAACAAATTAAGGATAGACCTTGTCTCAAAAGTATAAAGTGTGAACCAATTAAAAAATATATCATGGTATTAAGTGGTGCAGAAAAGGCTTTTTACTACTAATATATTCTATATATATCATAAACTCACTATACAGTAATCGATTCCGTGTAATGCAATACTCCAATACAACCCATGAGGGCGCGCCGCGCATCGCACAATTCTAAACCTTTGAATCAGATAACGAAGCAGTCACGTGGGTGTGTGTGAAACGAAGCTTCGGACGTCATTGGTCACGTGATTTTGCCAGAACGAATCAAGCTTCGATACAAAGCTTCAATGAAAATCGGTTCATTTTTTTGACACACGCTTCGGAGCTTCGGTGTCACTGGTAACATCACTAGATGTGGACATAAAGTAAATAACCTGGAAACACCGAAGTCGCGTTGCCGTGGAGGCTGGGTTTTGGATAAACCGTCGCTTTCCTTTAGTGGGAAACACGTCAGTACTGCCCCGCGTGGTATCGCTTTTCTCGCGTGTGTGATTAAACATTAAAGTGTAATGTGTGTGATTCGGAAGGGAGAAGCAGCATATTCAGATCAACCTATGGCGGTCAGTGTTTTTAAAACCTGTCACTGTTATCAACTGTTTGGATATATAAGCACGAACATAGTTCGTCTGTAAATAAACACATGGTTACAAAGACATAAGCTGTGCATGCGCAGTGTGTGTGATAAAATATAGCCAAAATCTCAGTTCTCTATGGTGTGTGTGTTTATCATCGATGTCTTGGTTATGAAGCAGAACTGACAACAAAAGCAGAAAATATATAAAGACGCAAGATGCATGTAATGATAATCACTTAATCAGACCGTAGAAATGGGTCTAAAGTTTCAACTTTTGCTGCCTTCACATGTGTTCGGAAGTTCAATAATCATGTAAACTGTTGGTTAACTTATACGTTACTCAGTATTAAGTATGAGGAATTCTACTCAAACTGTTTCAAGTTCTCCTGATTTAATGGAGCTATACACTTGCTAACATGCATTTTGTTTGCCTTTCAGGTGGCTGGCTGCAAAATGATTTGGCAGTGTAAGTTGTGCTCATCTTCTTTTACTGACAGATTGCAAATATTTAAAGGGACACTTCACACATTTGCATTAAGCTTTGTATAGTTAGAACATGTTTTTCAATGGTCGTGCATCATATTCTCAGTTGAAACGGAGAAATACAGATTTCAGTGTTGCACTTCCTTCTTTCAATTATGTAAAAATCATCATTTTGCATCATTGAAAGCAGGAAGTCCAATATCTTTGTTGAGGGGGTGAGACCATAGATATGTATAAAGGCTAGATTTCTCGCCCGTGCTGCTGGCCAATTGAGTGGAACGTCCGCATTTTGGCGGCCATCTTACTACATGACGCTCACTCGTAGCATTGAGTTTTAAAGGTATAGGTACTTTTAAATGACCATAACTTGCTTAATTTTGTACAGATTTTCAAACGGTTTGTTATAAACGTCAAAGATGTACCTATGACACTGTATGATTATACTAAAAAAATAGAAAAAATTCATGAAAAATGTTGAAGCATCCAGAATTATAGCCCCGTTAATAATGTTTGTAAGAAACCAAACCGTTTGAAAATTGGTATAGCATTGAGCAAGTTATGGTCATTTAAAAGTACCTGCACCATTAAACTCAATGCTCAGAGTGAGGGAACTGTCTGAGGTAAGATGGCCGCCAGGTGAGGACGTTAGAGACTCTGCCGTAAGACATCTAGCCTTTATACATATCTATGGGTGAGACTACAAACACTCCTTTTCTCGGTCAAATAGGAACCAAATTTGAAATGAATGTTACATTTCAACTACAAATATGACACACTTTCATTAAAGATTTATATTTCATCCTCTTCACTTATAAGAAAGAGGATACAGACAGCATTTGACCTGCGGCAACAGACCATAGTGAAGACATGCCCACCAGTGAAAAACCTTATGGAACTCTGGCCTGCACTCAAATAGAGTCTGAGGTAATGTGTAGCGGCACTTTTTCTTGTTATTCCTTTCCTGATAACCTATACCACATTCAGGGGCTGTTTTATGCTTTATGGGAGGGTTAGATTTACCAGATTCACATAATTAAAATAACTGTGTTGTCTTTGTTTAAAAATGTAGGTGTATTTAGACTTCCAACAAATTACAATACAGAACCTGCCCAACATATTCTGCTCTGAGCTTGACCGACATCTTCTTTCTGAAAAAAGTCATCAGTCTAGAAAGACAACCAAAATTGGGAAGACATCAAATGCTTTGACTGAAATCCTAAGAATCTACGATTAACAGGTAAAGATATTGTTAAATATTTTATGGGTGTAATTCTTAATTGAAAGAGGAAAGTTGAAAAGCATTTGACAAGTTTAATGATTCAATTTTGAATGCTACATTTTCTTCACTTATTTGTCTGATTGCATTACAAGTTTAACATTTACAGTTCAGTTATGTTCCATGGTGTTTTATCATTATAGGAGGTACGTGACATACACACCAAGTGTATCACTGCTCTTCATCTCCTTCCAGTCTATCAACATGAGGACGTCTCAGGGTTCTTCAGGACCTGCACAGTGAGTGTTTTTTTTTTTTTTTTTTTTGGAAAATATACACTACTATTATTAGAAGAACATGTTTTTCATGATTTTACATTTCCTTTGGTGTGTAAGTGTGCATTAGTACATGTTAATGTTATGCAAAATGTACAAATCCCAATGTAAACAATGACATGAGTTATTGTGTCCAACTTAAATCTCTTTTCTTGGATTACAACAAACACATGGATTGTAGGCAACAGTTTACTTCCTAAGCCTGTTGATCTGGACTCGACGGTCATTATCATAATCCCGCCCGCTTATGTTTTCATATTTAAAGAATTTACTACTGACTAAACCATGATTCAAACACAAGTTTTGAGCAGTGCAGAGTAGCGCTGGTTGTTTGTCGCTTCTACGATCACAAATGCAGGCATGGTTTTAACGTTTTAGTATCCTTACCTTACCAATCTGTTATGTTCTGCGTAACAAACAAGCGCTATTCTGAACTGCACAAAACTCGTGATTGAGTCATGGTTAAGTCTTCTTTAAATCTTTAAAAATTCTTTACAGGCTGTGAGTCAGAAACAGGCGGGATTATGATAATGACCGTCGTGTTCACGTCAACAGGCCATGGAAGTAAACTGTTGCCTACAATCCATGTGTTTGTAGTAGTCAAGAAAAGAGATTTAAGTTGGAGAGGATAACTTGCGTCATCGATTACTTAACATGTACTAATACACACTGACAACCCCCCCAAAAAAATTTAAATCATGAATCGGATAATAGGTGCTCTTTAAACAAGATAAGGCATTTATCTTTATAGGTTTTGGAGCATATTATCAACTTGGATGTACTGGTAGCTTGGCTGGCTTCTTTAGAACACTGATGTGTTCCTTGTTCACACATCTTTTAAAATCACTTTCTGTCTGTTGTTCTGTAGCAATATTGTTTGTTTAACATATGTCATGACTAGATTTATGCCTTTATTTTTGCACAAAACCTGCTGTAAATAACTGAAATTTTTTTCAAAAATTAATTAATAAAAAACTATTTACCCTTGGTATTTGCCATGTGTAACCAGTTTTTGCTTTAATATCTGTTTTATTTTGCAGGACACATCTGATGAGCCAGAGCTTTAAGATGTTGTAAAGGCCCTCCTTACAGTCATCATAGATGACGACACAAGTCCAGTTCACTTCCAGCCTGAGAAAATCTGTCATCGTTGAAAGCGAGATTTGGTCAACCTCTACAGATTTACTGATGCCTTTCTGGTAATGTTTGGACTGATCTATGCACTACACCTCAGCTATCCCAGGCGACTGACAACACACTTGAATTCACTCAAATGTTACTTTGCCTTGATTATGGAAAAGTGTCATCCAAGTAACAGAGTCTCAAAAAGGACTTGATGTGTATGTAGAAATGTATCTAAAAATGTGTTTTCTTCACAATATGCACAATGTGCCTTTGTATTTTCAAACGGTATTTGTGACTTGAATTGTTGTCTGTGTTGGTCTTTTAAATTGACACTGCCATTTTAAATGGAAAGGGCAAAAATTTTGTGAAACACAATGTAATTCAAACTGTTTAAGTTGTCTGTACTCAAAATATTTCGTTGCCTCAAAAAAATTAAGTTTTGAGCCATGTGATTTTAAGTTTTGTGTGTCAAAGGTTTTGAGTAATGTGTAATTAAAAAAAAACTGAACAAAAATAAAAACATTGAGTTTACATAACTTAAAAGTGCTTCTTTGTGTACTTATTTTTTTTAGTAATGTTAACTTAATGCCATGAGTCAATGTAACTGAAAATTATTGAGTAGACTTTAATAAGAACTTTTAATTTAATTATAATCAAAAGGTTTATGTTACAAGTAATCAAAATATTTAACCTCTAAAAGAAATTGTGTTTTAAGTTCATGAACTTAAAAATTTTGAGGCAACGAGTTGCCTTAATTTTTTTGAGTTCTGCTTACTAATTTGGGTTTACAGTGTACCAAAGCAGCACCTACTGGCTCCCTCTGAGCAAAGAGACGCTCTAACATGGTGTATGTGCTGTTCCAACGTGTATCGACTTCCTGAATCAACTTATGAGTTGGTTTGCCCATCTGATTTTGTAACACCAATAATCTCTCTCTTGCTGTTGTACTACATTTGAAATGAGCCACAATCTTCCGTGCCTTTAGTCTTATGTCCTCCAATCCCTGTGTTTGTTCTATTGCCTTCTTTACGACTAGGTTTAATGCATGTGCTATGCAGTTTGTGTGGCGGAGCTTCAGTATGCTTGCACAGGCAATCATATTAGCAGCAGCATCAGTTACTAAACACCTGACTTTGTTTTGAATGCCCCACTCTTCAATCAAAGCTGACTTCACCTCTGCTATATTTTGAGATGTGTGACTGTTTGAAAATGTTCCCACCCCTAATAAAACTGTGGACAGTTGATCATTATCATTTATAAAATGACATGTCACTGCCAGATATGCATCCATATGAAGAGATGTCCACATATCAGATGTGAGGCTTACTGCTCTGGCCTTTTTCACCTCTTCTATTGCCTTCTCTTTGGCTTCCTTGTATTTATCCTCTACCATTCTCTTTAATGCCTGGCGGGAAGGAAGAGTGTAGGTTGGATCCAATAAACCTACAAACTCTTTAAAGCCAGCATCTTCAACAATTGAAAATGGCTGGTAATCTTTCACAACCATGTTGACCAAGGCCCCATCAATCTTTTGTTTTCTGATCCCTGCAATACAGTAAAGTATTTAAAGCATAACTATGCATTATTTAAGATATGTTTTCATAAAAAACAGCACTTAACCAAAAATTTACCTTGGTTGCCCGTAGCTGGTCCACTGTCACAAGATGTGTTCTCATGTTTAGCTCTGAAATGTCTCAACATTGAGGATGTGTTGTTACTATAAGAAAGCTGCTGAGAACAAATCAGGCACTCAACCTAAAGAAAGAGATAACATAAATTAATTGTATTTTTTTCATATAGCCTACATGTATGCTTTTAATATATTTTATTATACATTGAATATGCATAAAATACTTTTGTAACTATTTATTCATATTACTATTACCCAATTTTTACAAATATTTATTATTTTTCAAATACTATTATTTATAATAATAATAATAATATAATAATAATAAGAAGAAGATGAAGATGAAGAAGAAGAAGAAGAAGAAGAAGACATCAACAACAATGAGCTTACTTTATTTGTTGATACAACCTGAAAATGCTGCCAGACTTCCGAACGGCCTCTTTTCTTGGCAGGTTCCATTCTCAAAATTCAAAAGCGCTTACCCTCTGTTTCAGTCTCAGTTCACTATCGATCTACCTAAGTGCATGAGACTCGAAACCTGCGCAAGGGGTTCGCGCTACTTTTGAACCAGATTACGAAGCAGTCACGTGGTTGAGAGCGAAAACGAAGCTTCGGACGTCATTGATCACGTGGTTATGCCAAAACGAATCAAGCTCCGGTACAGTGCTTTACTGTGAGATGTTTCGTTTTTTTGATACAAGCTTCGAAGCCTCGGCGCAGAACGTCACATCACTATCTTTTATATTTAACCAGTTTATTTATGCACTAAAACTTGACTTGTTTGCATCTTTATGACTTGAAACAGTTTAATTTATTAATAATAGTATCTTTTATCTTTTTATGTTATTCTTGTATTTTGTGGTGATTTATTTGTATTATTGTTATTTGGCAAGTCTTTGAATTTTTTTTGTCAGCGTCCATAAAGCTTAAGTTTCTTTGGCAAAGAGACTCTTAATCTGTAGGATGCTCAGCAGGAGCCAGATTTCAAGTTTCTTCAAACTTACAGCTTTTAAAGTATCTAAACTTAAACTTACAAGGATTTCTTAAACCAACATGAAGATTGTTTACATTTTAACATAATTTGTTCACGAACTTTACCTTATTTAGTTTTAATTTTATTAATGTTTCTTTATCATTGTTTATTCACTAGATGTCAGATGATCAGTGGGGATTCTAATAGTTAAAGATGGGACAACTCTGCAGTCCCTCGCCAGTTCCGAATTTGTCTACATCCTCAATTGGTATAGTAATTGAAAGAAAAATGGTGATTGACAATCTATGTGACCATCCTGAAGCAATGCACTTTCTGTTTGAACTGATTTATGCTTTACATCTGAATTACCCAAAGTCACTAAAGTACACATTTGAATTTATTCAGCGCATTCTAATTTCCATTGGACAAAAAGACCTGCATCCTAAAATACAAACCTTGACAAACCAGGTGTTTGGTTTAATTAAATTAAATTTATTTACATGTTAAAGATTGTTAATGTGTCCTTTAAAATGTGACTGTTGAAAATACGAGCTTAATGTAGTGAGCATGGTTTCTTTTAAAATTAAAGTGATAGTTTACCGAAAATGAAAATTCTGTCATCATTTACCTACTCTCATGTTGTTGCAAACCTGTATAAATTTCTTTGCTCTGAATATCATGAAGGAAGAGATTTTGAGGAATGTTTGTAAATGGTTTGTCAGCCCCATTTACTTCCAAAGTAGAATTTTTTACTGAGGAAGTGAATGGGGCTCACAAACGGTTTTGTTACAAACATTCCTCAAAATCTCTTCCTTCATGTTCATCAGAACCTAGGAATGCACTGAAATGATTCATTCAATTTACAAATTTTTTTAAGGCAAGTGGTTGCAATCAATTTATTTAAGCTACATTTAAACAAAAGTTTTTTATTGTATTTTACTTTACTAATCTTTTTTGTTTAAATCTAGCTTCAATTGATTGCAACCACTTACCTTAAAAAAATGAGTAAATTGAATGAATAATTTTTTTCAGTGTAAGAGCAAGTAAATGATTACAGAACTGTAATGTTTGGGTGAACTATCCCTTTAATTTAGATAAGAAATGTCTTTTTGTTCATGTGTCTTTTGAAAATGTGACAAATATGAGCTTATTGTTAAAGCAACACTATGTAGTTTTTTTTACCTTTAAATAATGTCTCTAAAATTATTTCAATGATAGAACAACTTTTAACTGGACAAATTGTACTGTTGCTGCAACCTGAGCAGCCTCCTAGTTGCTACAAGCACACTCTGAAAGTGGCGGTGGAGGGTAGGAAACACAGCCCCGCCCCTCCCCCTGCTTGCAGAAGAGTCTCTGATACCAGGCACTGTTGCGCTTTTCAACCACATGGGGGAGCTGTAAGTCATTTTTACATAATGAAAATGAAACTACATAGTGTTGCTTTAAGAGCATTTTTTGTACAAACATGTTTTTGTTTAATTCACTGAAAAAAAAAATGATTCATTCAA
This sequence comes from Misgurnus mizolepis, assembly GCA_025389145.1. Lineage (NCBI taxonomy): Eukaryota > Metazoa > Chordata > Actinopteri > Cypriniformes > Cobitidae > Misgurnus > Misgurnus mizolepis. The sequence continues at coordinate 35,419,551 of JAIFKI010000017.1, forward strand.
TGTACTCCATTTTTTTAAGGTAAGTGGTTGCAATCAATGTATTTAAGCTACATTTAAACAAAAAAGATTAGTAAAGTAAAAAAAATAAAAACTTCTGTTTAAATGTAGCTTAAATAAATTGACTGCAACCACTTACCTTAAAAAAATTGAGTAAATTGAATGAATCATTTTTTTTCAGTGAAGAGCAATTAAATGATGACAGAACTTTAATGTTTGTGTGAACTATCCCTTTAATTTAGATAAGAAATGTCTTTTTGTTCATGTGTCTTTTGAAAATGTGACAAATATGAGCTTATTGTTAAGAGCATTTTTTGTTATTGTAGACGACAAACATGTTTGTGTTTAATTCACTGAAAAAAAATGATTCATTCAATTTAGTCAATTTTTTTTAAGGTAGGTGGTTGCAATCAATTTATTTAAGCTACATTTAAACAAAAAAGATTAGTAAAGTAAAATAAAATAAAAAAAACTTTGTTTAAAGCTCTACTGTGTACTTTATTGAGTTAATTCTTAACAAAAACCCATGTTTTCTTTCAAAAGTATGTGCTCATTCATGTGTAATTACTTCCCACCCACTAATGAAAGTATTCTCGTTAGTGTAGAATCTGCTATTTAAAATGCATACCGTCGAAGCGCTCTCTGGCTGAATCCATGTTGTGCCTCCATCTTTGAAATACATTCGCCGACGAGGGACATTCCTGAAATTCAAGCTCCGCCTTTCGCGCTTTCACTCTACACTCATGCTGTCCGATAGCTGAAGCCTTCGGAGGTTGCATGTGTAGGCGGTATACGTCATCAAGACAGTCTTATTTCAGAATATTAACAATTATAAAGCTGACAATTATTCTTAGTTAATTGTAAATTGATGTAATATGCGTATGACTTGCGAATGTAATGCTCAGTTGATTTAAATAAACCAGGCTTGATGACGTATCCAGCCTGTGACCTGCGTTGCGTAGCTGAATCCTTCGGATTTTACAACAACCGCACACCGTGATGAACCTGCGATCTAATGCTTTGATTTGAAAGCCTGTTGAAGACATATTCTCGAGGACATTAAAACAAATCGCCAAGGATGCGAAACGGGGATTTTAAACGACAACGTGACAGGAAAAACATCAAGACCAAAGTCACTATTGGAGTTAGTTTTCCAAGAGGGGGCTCAAGGGACACTGAAGTTGCACTTTCTATCTTCTCCACAGGTAATTCAGCATATTCGTTTACATCTATACAGTCCATGTTGTAAACTTGAAGTTTTATAGTTCCTTGGCTAACTTTAGCATGATTATGCATAACACTTGTTAGTGTAAACATGCATGTGGTTTAATGTGTTCAAACAGACACACGCCGTCTCTCCGCCCATTTATGTAATCTGAGGTACTGAGATAAATGTTTTTCATCTTTTCTTAACTCTAGCACAAACACACGGTGACAGCGCTATTTTTAGCCTTTCATTGATAAAAGCGTCTGATCTGCGCGTCTTTCGTTTCATTTTACAAGCGTGTGAAAGTTGCGCGATCTTTTTTCACCAATATGAGAGAAAGCTCTTACATATACACGGACATGTAACGTTTACTTAAAACATAAGCATTGTACTCTGACATAATGTCTGACATAATACTCTGATAAAAGCGTCTGATCTGCGCATATTTCGTTTCATTTTACAAGCGTGTGAAAGTTGCGCGATCTTTTTTCACCAATATGAGAGAAAGCTCTTACATATACACGGACATGTAACGTTTACTTAAAACATAAGCATTGTACTTTGACATAATATTAATTCGCGTCCATTTAAACCCGTCATGGTTGCTTTTTGTATGTGATTTTAAGCGGACATATCATGACAATCAGACTTTTTTCATGTTAAACATAAATCTGTGTGCTTTGATGGATCACAGGCAAAGGACATTGCAAATTGTTCATTTTTTTCTCATTGCTTTTGCTTTGTAGCTACTGGAAGCCATGTTAACCTTGGCATGACACGGCCGGGCCACCGTACGAGTTAAAACGCGTTCTGAATGGGGGGGGCTAGAAAGTATTATTCAGTTGCTTGTCATATAGACTTTCACCGCTAGATGGGAGTAGATCTTACACAGTGGAGCTTTAAATGTAGCTTAAATAAATTGACTGCAACCACTTACTTTAAAAAATTGAGTAAATTGAATGAATATTTTTTTTAGTGTTCCAACATGTACAGCATTTCAGATTCACCTTTTGGTGACTATAATGAGTGTATCTGTTGAAAATGTGACACACATATAAGTTATAGGGGTGGTTTCCCTGACAGGGCTTATAGTCCAGACTAAAATGCATGTTTGAGCTACTTTAATTTCAAAACACCTTGTACTGACAAATTTTAACCCTCATAAGCCCCTATTTTCTTGTATATGTTAGAGTTCCTTGGGGGTAATAATTACCCAAGAAATTAAAAGAGTGATTACAAAAAAGATATACATTTTTAATGATACAAATAATATATAATTTTTTTAGTTTACTTCCCATCTACATTAATGCTGTGTTTTGGGAGATATGAAGTATTTTTGTACGTGTTTACCACTCAATTCCTTAACAACACCATTAGCTTACCTACAGTATAAAATACCAAATTTTTATGAAAAATTCACACACATTTTGAACTAAATTTGATTTAAATTGTTTTAAGGTAGATGTTTTGTGTTAAATTCGGCCATTTGGTGTTTAGAAAAAAATTACAGTTAAGGAAATAAATCATGTTGACCAGCAGATGCCTATAGACATGGGCGGAAATCCCGGGGGGGTCGGGGGGGACAGGACCCCCCCTATCTGAGGGTTGTCCCCCCTAAATTATCATTAGAATATGTGTATTGAAAATAATTTAATGATTTATAATACTTAAACTAGTTGTGTAAGAAGTGAAACAATACAAATGCAAACGGAGCAACAACAAAAAAACGTTTTAAATATTTGGATTCCCCCTCCCTTGCCTCACAGTGGTTTGGTCCACTGCCCACGCCCCTTTTACCTCACCACCACACATTCCGGTGGTAGAGAAGTGTACGGAGCCGACGCGTTAATAAGCTATATACAATACAACGTTTCCCATCACTTATCAGTTTATCCTCATATGTTTTAAAACTGGACTATTTTGACATATAAACATGAACATATTTCGTTTTCTGAGAACAGAAGCAGATAAACGATCAAGAAAACATTTTTATGCATTCATGCAGAGGTGAGGCAGAGCTGAAAGTAACAAATTACATTTACTCACCTTGCTGTAACTGAGTTTTTTGTGTACTTTTACTTTGAGTAGTTTTTAAAATCTGTACTTTACTTTTACTTAAGTATGTTTAAAGTATTGTTGGTTACTTCGCTACATGTTAAATCATATCCGTTACTGAGTAAAAATAAATAAAAAAGTAAGGTGATAAAGACGCGCCACGGTCGGATGATTGATTGATGGGCGGGGGAACGCGCAAAAAGAACCATGGAGAGGGACGAGACAGGCGCAGGCTAATGCAGACCCTCAATTCAATTCTTACGAAAGAAACCCCTGGCCATTGACGCAAAGCGATTGTTTCATTCAGGTAGGGTTCATGCTCTTGAGTACGGAGTTTGAGAATTGCCGACCGTGTTTAACCGCTAATTTGCACGATGCATTTTTAATACATGCGCATTATCTTCCGAGGTCTAGCAGCTTCGCGTCAAGTCAAACAACTTGAGAACGTCCTCGAGAATGCGCAGATCATTAGACATTGCAGAGAGAGAGAGAGCGCGAGAGAGATAGATTGAAAGACATCAGGTACACAGGTCTGGGAGCTAATAAACGTGTAAAGGATGTATAGTGTATAGCCATGGCACTCATCTCATTATATGTTCATTTATGTATATAGTTTAATAACAATGTATGTTACCAGCAATACATCAATTACAACTTTCATATAATGATTGTATTTACTAGCTGCTGACCTCATATTATTTTTGCTTCAAAAGTGCATAACTCACCTGTAAAAATCATTAAATAATTCCAGAAATGTTTCTTAGTTATAAAAAGCTTTTTATTTTATTAACATTTGTTATTGCACTTTAATTGTAGAGATGTTTACAATTAAAAACATAGTTTGAGATGTATATATCCTTCCTTTGTGAACTATACTAGAAACCTCTCCCCGCTGTAAAAAAGTAACTCTTAAAATTAAAATGACTTTTTACTTGAGTAGATTTTTAGACCAGTAACTTTACTTTTACTTAAGTAACATATTATTAAAGTAACTTTACTTTTACTTAAGTAACATATTATTAAAGTAACTTTACTATTACTTAAGTAGAAAATTGTATTACTCTTTTCACCTCTGCATTCATATGTATTAAAATTAAATTTGCGTCCGTTCATAGAGAAAGAGAAACGTTTTCTATCTGTACCCATTTCCTTGCAAGTACAATTTTGCCTGTATTATTGGTGTCCCCTTCAAAAATTGTTCTTGAAAAATTTTATGTTTATTGTCCCCCCCAACATTTAGATGAGATTTTCGCCCCTGCCTATAGAGACCCATTCATTTTACTGGATGTGGCCAACTGCTCAACATCAGTACTTTAGTGAAACGTTTTGTGAATTTATGTTTATATAAACATAAGAAAGGACATTAAAAATAAAAATTATTTCAAATAGTAGAATGTTTTGTAGTTTAATGCATTTTGAAATTTCTGTTTTTACAAAATGCCAAAGAAATTTGAATGAATGTAAGTTTGTGTGTGTGTCTGTCTGTGTGTGTCCATGTTTGTGTGTATCTGTTTGTGTGTGATTGAGCATGTCTTTTCTATATTGCATTTGTGCTCTAGTACCAGGCCTACCTTTCTTTGTTAAAATTTTCAGATTTATTCTGGATGCATTGATTTTGATGAAAAAAATGCATTGATTAAAAAAAAGATTTTTTTGCATTTCCCACTCATTTCAATTGGGGTCATTTTTACCCCCAAAGGGCCTCTTTTGGTGAATTTTTTTTTTGCACCACTTTACAACAACCGAATCAAGCCCAGTTTTTTATATGAATCTTGACAGATGATCTGGAAAAGTCACAAAATCTTATTCCACTGAGATGAAGGGAACCATGTGTTTAAACTAAAGAAAAGTGGTTTGGGGGTAAGATTGACTCCAAGGGACTTATTAGGGTTAATATATAACAGTGCAATTGTTTTGTCGTAAGATGCACACCACTATAGTTTTTTGTACGGTTTGTTTGTAAAAAATTCTTAACTGTCTTAAAATAACTAAGGCCTAGTCCTGGATTAATCTAAACCCTATCCGGGAAACCGCCCCTTAGAGGTTTGAGCAACGTTGGACTGTAGCCATAACTGTAGGCTTGAAGTTTTCAAATAAACGAAACCTAAATTCAAATTGTAAAATGCACCTGCAAAACTACTAAATCAAATTTGATAGAACTTGTGTTTTTGAATTTTAAATGGTGTTGGTGTGAAGGTTAAACAAAATTACAAACATTTATAACTGGCACTGTCCCATAAGCGGGACAACCAAGTTTACTTTAATATTTTACATGTAAATGTTAATCTATCACGACAAACTATATATTGTTGGAAAGGTCTAAAAAAATTAATTTTTATATTTTAAAACCTTTTAGCAGTAATAATAATGCAGTGACTGTAATTTATAATTACAATAAATATAAACTGCTATAATCATTTTTTATCATTTAATAATTTCATCTCCAGACACTTTTGTAAAAAAAGTGTAAAGTGTAAACTTTAAAGTGTCTTCTTTAAAACAATACCAAAATCGTGGTAAATTATAGAATTTGCTTTTTTTGTGGGCATCTGCTCGTCTAGTTTTTTTCGTAAGTTGCGCTAACAAAGTGAGTCTGCTGTGTGACTGACAAACTCCTCTAAGACTAACAAGTAACTGCAGTGTGTTGAAACAAAAACAACTAAACAATGTGTCATGCCTGTAATTAGTGAGGAAATGGGAGGGTTAAACAGAAACTTATGTACGAAGTAAAAATGAAACTAAAAGTTTTCAAATAAACGAAACTCAAATTGTAACGTGCACCTGCAAAACTACTAAATCAAATTTGATAGAACTTGTGTTTTTGTATTTTAAACGGTGTTGGTGTGAAGGTTAAACAAAATTACTCTTTTGCTGAATCATAAACCCCAAAATATCTTCTTTTGTGTTGAACATAATAAAGAAACTCATACAGGTTTTACCTGAGGGTCAGTAAATGAGGACAGAATTATTATTGTATACGAAGTAACTTTTTATTGTTGATGTTATTTAGGAATAAATGGCCCTGTGATGCTCTGTTTAACTTGATAAAACAATGAATGGCACTGATAATGAATATGCAATGAAAACAGAAAATCTAGGCTTGTTTTTTATGTTGCTAGTAAACAAAGCATGTGACAGAAATACGTTGCTCTTAAGTGCGTTTATATGTTAAAATGCTGATCATACTTACATTCATGTTATGTTTATACACCACTTTTTTTTGTTTAGGCTAGTGAAGGTACAGCAGACATCAAAAAAGTGTTGTACAGTATGTGTGGAATGCAACATCATTTCATCATTGCATACAATAACTTTATTGTGCTGCTGGTTTACATTCCTGCACAAAACTCCCACTATTATACCATGCTGAAATATAATACTTGTTAAACCAAAAGGTATGAGGAAAACAGTGGGTTAATTATTAGTTGGCGAAACTTAACTTTCTGTCATCATTTACTCATCTTCATGTTGTTGTAAATCTGTTTACTTTTTTTTTCTGATGAACACAAAAGAAGATATTTTGAGAAATGATGGTAAACACACAGCAGATAGTGACCATTGACTTCCATAGTAGGAAAAATATTTTGGAAGTATTGTGATAAATGATGAAGAAAATATTTTGATAAATGATTTTAAGCACACAGTTGACGGTACCTATTAAATTCCATCATATGTTTTTATTCCTACTATGGAAGTTAATGGACACTATGTGCTGTGTGTTTACCATCATTTCTCAAAATATCTCCATTTGTGTTCATTAGAAAAATAAAGAAATTCATGAGGATGAGTAAATGGTGACAGAATTTTCATTTTAAAGTGAACTATTTAACTTTCTACAGTTTTTTTCTCAGTTGCATTTGAAAATTTCTCAGACGAGAATCTGTGTGACAGCCTGGGAAATCAGGATGAGATTAGATTTTTTTTGGACATTATACAATGAATCTTTCTAGTTTTGTTATTTTGTATTTGTACTATAAAATATGATTATTCAATACGACAATGTTTGTAACTTTTTACAGAAAAAAATGAAGGTGTACATTTTGTCAAGTCTCTTGCAGTCAATATTTCACATAGATGTACGTAAATAAATAACTTTATACTGTTGAAATTGCATGTAATCATCAATTAAACTGTACCATAAAGTATACATTACTGAAACATAAAATTGTGTACTCTTATTATTTTGACAACATGGCTAAACATTTTGACTGTCTTGTTCTTGAACAAGGGCATTTTGATGCAACTAACATGTTCACTTATGTACTTTTGATAGATAAACTAAGGATTTTGAACAAGTTACAAGCTTTGGCAGGAAATCAATGACGTTGTTCAGTTGGTACACATTATGCTGAGAAATGCACACATTATTTAGCAAATTTTAGGAATGATTTGAGAAATGCTCCACAGCATCTGAGAAAAACTGTTATAACTTGTTATAACACCACACTGTAAAAAATACTTTGCTGCCTTAAAATTTTTGTTGAATCAATTCAGATTTACAAGTCATTTCAACTTGCTATTATTTATCTTGACTAGAGATGAGTTATACCTGTATAACTACAGGTGAGTTGTTATAACTTAGAAAATATAGTTGAGAAAAGTCAACTTAATTTTATAAGTTATGACAACTCATCTCTGTTGACATGACTTGTAACTCTTAGTTGATTTAACAAAAATTTGTTTTTTAAGGCAGCAAAGTTTTTTTTTTTACAGTGAACGGGACATCCAAGTTTACTTCAATATTTTTCATGTAAATGTTAATCTATCACAACAAAATATTTATTGTTGGAAAGGTCTAAGGTCTACCTAAATTAATTTTTAGGTTTGTAATTTATGTGACTGTAATTTATTAATTTGTGACAAGAGAATGCAGCAAACCTCATTTGTTTTGATAAATGTATGTATAAAATAATACTATATTGCATTTGTTTTTATTTATTACAATAAATATGAACTGCCATTACATATTTTTATCATTTATTAATTAATTTCATCTCCAGACACTTTTGTAAAAAAAGTGTAAAGTGTAAACTTTCTAGACCAAAAAATGCCAGAGTGATATTAACTTGATCACCTTGATAACATCACTTCCCCCCCACTCAAAAAGGGCTGTGCCAGGTAAAGGGTTAAATGATAAAGTTGATTTAACTTGATGCATAACTGAAAACTGCATATTTGTCATGCATTGATGACTTGAACATCCTCATTGTGTAACCGATAAACCTGTTTTCCAAACGTACGCTCGGTGAGATATAATGTGTGTATATACAGTATAACTTGTTCTCTATATTTGTACTGCACACGCTCTCTCAGTCTCTCTCTCACGTGAAATGGCAGAAGCAAGTATCTTATGGGCTGAGGAGCAGTTCAGATGCTCCATCTGTCTTGATCTACTCAAGGATCCAGTGACCATACCATGTGGACACAATTATTGCATGAGATGCATTGGATGCCACTGGGATCAGGATGAACAGAGAGGAGCTTACAGGTGCCCACAGTGCAGAAAGAGCTTCGCTTCAAGACCTGCTTTATTTACAAATATAGTGTTTGCTGAAATCGTGGAGAAGCTGAAGAAGATCACAAAGCAAACTGATGTGAGGTGTGATGTCTGCGGTGACATGTGTGGGAATTGTCAACATCAAGATGAGAATTCAGTTAAAGGTGAGAAATTTCATTTATTATACTGGAAAACTTCAGGAGATGATTTATCATCAACACCATACGTTTCTGGAGGTTTTCTGTGTGATGATAATTTGTATGTTGTGCATGACAGATGAACCAGCGGTGGCAAAAATGACCAAGATGCAGGTATAAATTTACATTTCACATGTTGTATTTCTATAATTTCTGTAAATTAACTTTCTAAGGTTTGTTTTGCTCTCCAGCAGGGTCATTTGGGGCAGATGCAAAAAAACCTTCAGCAGAAGATTCAACAGCGAGGGCAAGAACTTGAGAAGCTAAGAGAAGTTGTGGAGTCACATAAGGTGAGTGTTGAGAAGAAGAAAATTAAGATCTTCATCAGTAAAAGGATGGATTTGAATATTTTTTTTCCCAATAGCGGTCTGCACAGACAGCAGTGGAGAAGAATGAGAAGATCTTTACTGAACTCATCTCATGCATTGAGAGAAGTCGCTTTGAGGTGACACAGCTGATCAGAGATCAGGAAAAAGCTGCTGTGAGTCAAACTGAAGGTCTTTTGAAACAGCTGGAGCAGGAGATTAAAGATCTGAGGAGGAGAAAAGTCGAGTTGGAGAAGCTTTCACAAACTCAAGATCAAATTCATGTCCTCCAGGTAAGAAACTTCAAAAAACAATACAAATGTCTTTAGCAAGATGTTGTATTTGAAGGACATTTGCCTCATTAGTGGGGTTTGCAAGCATCACTGTTTTAAATGTAAAATGATAGAAGTTTATTTAAATCACTAACATTACATTTTAGTTATTAATTACATAACCACAAAACTAATGTCACTGAGAAACTAATAACCCAACCATCTAAAACATCCTGACATTGTGCAAGCACTCATGTTTGTAAAATGTTTTAATAATGTAATTTGATCTTTTGTTTGTCTGTGTAGAGCTGCAAGTCTCTTTCTGTCTCTGGATCTTCAGAATTACCCAGAATCGATGTCAGTACTTTCCTCTCTTTTGATGATGTTGGCAAATCTCTTGATAAACTCCGAGACAAACTGCAGAGTTTCTGTAGAGAGGAAATCAAAATGATATCTAGTACAGGTACATTGTTTCACAATCATTTATTCATTCAATATAGTTGGTGTAAGTTTTATTAAATTGGCATTTACTTGGCAAATGTCTTTGTTTTTATAGTGAAAAAATGCCATATCGTTTCTGGTCCTGCGAAAGAAATCCGAGAGCATTTTCTCAAATGTAAGTTCAACACTTTATTACTGGAACGATCCAGTAATAATGAAATTTAATCAATTCAACAAACTTCAAAGTTAATGTTTAAAGCCCGGGTAAAATCCGATATTATATGTGTTCTCAGTTTGTCACACCACAGAAAAATGTGTTGTCAACCACCTAGCCAAATTTGATTGAAAAAAAAAACGATTAAAATAATCAAGTAAATAAAAAAAGTTATCAAAATCTTGGAAAAACAGTCTGGATTCTGGACACTGGGGATGTGTCCACTCTCTGTTGAAACTACGCCTAATCATGGAAAAGCTGCCGGCTCTCAACTTTCAAAATTCAAATAATGCTACAACTTGAATAGATGATTGTGATTGTGTAAGGGGCGGAAAGTGAATAACTCTGGTTCTATGTGCTCTAGCAGACTGCAGACAGTTCTGGTTGTTAGCAGCAGCAGACAGTAAACAACCAAAAAAAAAAGAATGAACTCTTTAGCATGTCGCATTCAAAAATTATTCTCATTTTACTGAAGGGTGTGAAAATACATTTTTCATATAAATATAATTTTTTGTTTTGCACATATAATAAAAAGCAAGGGATTATATATGCACACAACCAAAGAAAATGCTGTGAATGAACTCATTGTTTAGAGTAGGACCTAAAATAAAAGATGGTGTAGCATTTGTGGCTATATGTGCTATCTGAGGCAGTTCACACTCAAGTTTGTTTACAAAAGACCATTTTTTACCTTATTATTCATTCAACGATTGTTGGATATGTGATGACATTAGAAAAAAAATTATGATGTAGCCTTATTCCTGAGAATGAGAGCTTTCATTTGATATAAGACTTGCCCATGTTTGTCATACTTGAAAATATGAAATATGTTAATATTAAATCATATAAAAAATTGTGGGGGGGTGATAGTGTAAATTAAGTGTAAATAACTTTCTTACAGTAAAAGATATGTCAAAGTGATGCATATCTGCAGAAAGTAGAAACTCCAAGCTTTCAAACAGTATCTCATATGTGGTCCATGACAGACCATTAAAAATTAAAAGAATATTTTAAATTAAGTAAAAATAAGATAATTTTGGACCCGGTACAGGGTCCACAGAGTCAAACAAGTTAAAACACACCTGACATGCCAACTTGAATTGCTACGCGTTTCCATGACACGGCTTTCCTTTCCGATGTCTCTGTAGGAGCATAAACTTGTATTATAAAGCTCTGGGAATTCCGAGTATAAGCTTTCGTCCATTTTGCTTGTTTGGATGCCCCGTTTCTATTGGCCACGCGGGTAATCGTCACAGAGCGCAGCGCAAAAGTTAAACTATTTTGAACTTTGACCGCGGCGCAACAAAAAAACGCCCAAAATACTTTGCCCAAAAGTATTGGAGTTTTTTAAGACCAAAACAATATATTTTTTAATGATAATTGATGTGTAATAATTATCAAGCAATTCACTAGTGATGATTTTGTCAGGGTTGAGGAACAGATGAACCCAAACGCAACGATGTCAGGGGAAAACCGGAAACACTTTATTTACAAACACTAAACAAAAAACCCACGAGGGGGTACAAAACATGAAACAAGAACTCTGACAAATAACACTAAGACTTTGACTAGAACACTTGACTTGACCGTACCCGAGCACAATACAAAATGAACCTGCACAGAACTAAAGTTACACTGACATTAAATAGAAGAAACCAAACAAGATAACGAACGGGAACAGGTGATGGGAGAAAACCAATTATTACTAATAAGCAGGAGAACGAGGGGGGCGGGGTCACAGGACAAGACACCGGAGGCACATGCCAAACACAAAACAAGGCATGAACCTCCACACAAGGCCAGGGACTGCCAGAACTCTGCCACCATGACAAAATACAATTATAACAAGACTTCAAGGCAGAGTCCTGACAGATTTGCCATTAAGAAAGCATGATTAAAGGTGCAGTGTGTACATTTTTGTGGCATCTAGTGGTGAGGTTGCATATTTCAACCAACAGGGCTTAGTCCACTGCTCACTCCTCACTTTTGAAACGCATTGAAAAGCTACGTTAGCCACCACCGGACAAACATCGTCCGAGACAACTTAGTAAAAAAATTGTCCGTTAAGGGCTTCTGTAGAAACATGGAGGCACAAACTGGCGAATTATACACTGTAAAAAATGTCTGTATAAATTACAGTATTAAAGGGTATTACTGGCAACTAGCTGCCAGTAACTTACTGTAGATTTTACATTTATGTTATTTACTGGCAACATTTTGTTCAAAGTTAAATGAACATGAAACATTTTCAGACTTTATCTTCTACAGTAAGTTACTGGCAACCAGCTGCAAAATTACAGCAGTTTTTTTACAGTGTAGGGGACCCTCTGTGTATGTAGATAAAACATCTCATTCTAAGGTAATAAAAACATAACGGTTCATTATAAAAAGGTCTTTATACACCCTTGATCATATAGTTTTGTATATTATTTTGCATTTCTGTCAAGAGATCCTTCTAAAAATTACACACTGCACCTTTAAACTATAGTAAATATAGTTTTATTTGTAGCAAGTAACCACAAATGTACTGTATTCTCACTATAATAACAATTATATTTTATTTGTAGTAAAACTATGGTAATACCAATGGTAATTAATTTGCTAAATACATGGTTACTACAAAAATAAAGCCATAATTAATTTTCTTTATGGTGATAACTGTAAATATGGCTCAAAATGGATATGAAATAGGAGTTTTGTCTTACTATATTAAATATATTAGTCCGATTGTGATGTTTACTTTAGATCTGTAAATATGATATGAACAAGAGCAGTGCTACAGGTTTTTTCCAAAATATGAAATTGTGTTTCTAAAGGCAGGGTTAAGATGAATGTATATGTATAACCATAGTACAGTAATTACTGAGTGGAATAAATAAATCTAAATGTGTTGTTTACATAGTATGCGGCTCTTCAGTGTGGCCTTTGATTAAAAAATATTTGCCTACTGGTCCAACGGGTAACAGCCACCCTAAAATGTGATCCACTATTAGCCTGGAGTCCTGTCAATCTGATGTCTATATGCCATTGGATCAGAGGGCTATCAGCCTGATCAATAATTACATAAGTTTGCATTTTCAGCCCTCAACACCACCAGTAGTTCAAAGGGTTCAAAGGTCAATTCAAAAATTGGTTCAGTAAAAAGCACACAGAATTATTTTCCCTTATACAACTTTAATAATAGACAAAACATTTGTTGAATTTAATGCATTTAAGATTTGAGTGCATGTAAAATTGTATGATCTTGTTTGGGAGCGTGCCAATAGGGGTTTCACCTGGGGTGTCGAAAAGTCTAGAAACGGCCCTGGGGGAACGCTCTGTGCGTCTTGTGCGTCATTGAGCCACAATTTCAGCCCTGCCCAAAGCAATGAAATGTAGAAAAACTGCTTAAGGGTGTTACTACATAATTTAGTACTACATGTTTCACAGCTATGTGTTTCAGCAATTACATACTAACATACATACTAACATAAGTTATTAGTTATAACATAAGTTATTGATCTCAGTACAGCATTACATTAATCCTGAAATGTGACTCTTTGTTTGTCTTTACCAGATTTCCGTCAGTTTACTCTGGATCTAAATACAGTAAATAAAAACTTTCGTCTGTCTGAAGGGAACAGAGCGATTACAGACACGGACACCACTTATAAATACCCCGAACATCCTGACAGATTTCATGGTTGGAAGCAAGTGTTGTGTAAAGAGAGCGTGAGCGATCACTGTTACTGTGAAGTTGAATTGACTCGGGGTAATGCCGTGTCTATATCAGTGTCATATAAGAGCATCGGTCGAAAGGGAATGGGTGATGAATGCAGATTTGGATATAATGATCAGTCCTGGAGATTATTCTGCTCTCCTTCCAGATTCTCATTCTGTCATAATAAAAAAGTCACAGATCTTCCAGTAATAAGCAACTGTTGTAAAATAGGAGTGGATGTAGATCACAGCGCAGGCGTCTTGTCTTTCTACAATGTTTCTGATACAATGACACTCATTCACAGAGTCCAAACTACATTCACTAAACCTCTCTATCTAGGGCTTGGATTAAGCATGAACTCAACAGTTAAACTGTGTTCTTTAAACAGTTAAAAGATATATACCATTTCGATTGCATTTTATTTTACAGTATGTGTACTTACCTTGTGTATATATGTATGGTACTTACAGGCAAATGTGTAGTACTTACTTTTGAGTATCTACATGGTAATTTAATGGTATAATTTGGTACTTAACATGTACATACAATTTGTATGTACAGTAGTGTTTGTTATTAGTTATCATATATGATTACTATGATTACCTGTCTTTAACCCACACTTGCCTGTAATTACTCAGTACTTAATTCATTTGTAAGTACAATAATGATACCATTTAATTACCATGTAGATACTCAAAAGTAAGTACCACGCATTTGTCTGAATGTACAACATATTTACCATAAAATATACAGTATATACACAAGGTAAGTACACGAACTGTAAAATAAAGTGCTACCAAAATGATTGACATAATAATATAAATTTCTAAATGTAAATATGATGAGTCTTATTTCTATTCAGTGTTACACAAACTTCTAATAATTTGATACAGCATACAGATCATCATCATCATCATCGTGTTGAAATGAATTATTATTACTGAAAAATGTATGTGGTCTTGACATTTTTTTTAAATATTTGATGTTGCTAAATTCTAATTAGTGAATGAGTAATGTAATATATTATATGCTATATTATAATATTACAATAAATGTAAATGCACATAGGATTGTTAAAATTATTTTATATAATTATATAAATGTTATATTTTATATTCTGACTTTACACATTTTTTCATATCATGAACTTTATTAAACTATCATTAGCTTAATCTTTGTTTGTTATTAGCAATATTTCAAAATATGATCTAAGATCTAGACCACATTTACATTCTGTGTTTTAATCATTATCAGACCTCTCATGGAACTGGGACATCCATAAATAGCTAAAAATTGACACCACACTTCCATAGTAGGAAAAACAAATATTATGAAAATCATTGGGTAGACTACTGTTAACTATGTGCAATTTATATTATTTATCAAAATATATTCTTAATATTTCACAATACACTGTAAAAAGTGAAAAGTTGGATCACAAAGTATTTCTCACTTAAAAATATGTTAAAATTTGTTTAAGTAATCTTTAAAGAAGACATATCATGAAAATCTGACTTTTTTATGTTTAAAAGGAATGTTCACTTTAAAATGAAATTTCTGTCTTCATTTATTCATACTTGTGTTGTTCTAAACCTATATAGATTTATTTTTTTCTGATGAACACAAAAAAAGATATTTTGAGAAATGATGGTAAACACATAGCAGATAGTCACCATTGACTTTCATAGTAGGAAAAAATATTTTGGAAGTATTGTGATAAATAATGAAGAAAATATTTTTATAAATGATGGTAAGCACACAGTTGACGGTACCCATTAAATTCTATCATATTTTTTATTCCTACTATGGAAGTCAATGGACACTATATGCTGTGTGTTTACCATCATTTATCAAAATATCTTCTTTTGTGTTCATAAGAAAAAAGAAATTTACACAGGTTTAGAACAACATGAGAATGAGTAAATGATGACAGAATTTTAATTTTAAAAGGGAACGTTCCCTTTAAGTGCTTTAATTGGGTCCCCAGTACTTCTATCAATATAGAAAATGTGAAAAAGATCAACCCAGTAACTTAGTTTTGTTAAACCATTCTCTGCAAGCATGTGAAAAAATGTTGAAATTGAAATTTGGCTCCCCTTGTGATGTCAGAAGGGGATAATACCACCCCTTAAGCGGCACTATCCAACCACATTTTTGCTCACACCTACAAAGTGTAATTTTAACATGTAATAATAAATTATCTATATGGCATTTTGAGCTAAAACTTCACATATGTACTCTGGGGACACCAAAATGTTATTTTCCACCTTAAAAAGTCTTGTGAGATGTCCCTTTTAAATTGTTCCAACTTTTTACAGTGTACTTCCATACTGAGGTATTTGTTTGTTCTACTATGGAAGTCATTGGTATTCTTCTTAAAGAATTAAACATTCATAGTTTTTAGAATATGTAAAAAAATGTAAACATGAAAAGTATGTATATTCAGTAATAAGTCAAACAAGGGATATAACAAAATGAATCTACTGTACTTGAGAAGCAGAATAACATTTGGGGTTGTTTATAGGATATTCCACTGGAGGGCAGCAGAGTCCAGGTTTGCAGCGTGCCTGTCCAGATCTTCTCTATTACACCGGCCTCATGCACTACACATGACCTCTTTCATGAATACAAATCATTAGTAAATGACACGTTTAATGTCTGTCTCTAGTTCCCACCACTCTGAGATGCCAGATTTGTGCCCTAAATCCTGCCCATAAAATAGAGTTGATGTGGGAGATTAGACCTCATGTTTGTACAGGAGCACACATTGTATTTTTTCTTGTTTCTAAAAGTATTGATTGAATAACTTATAGGTTTCTGTGATCTAGACTTTTTCTCCGGGAGCTTCAGGATGAATGAGCTGGATGAGCGAGTGTGTGGAATCCTGATCCGATTCATCCATATCAAAACAGAGTTGTGCTGGAGGGATATGGCGCCGTTTTCAGTCTATCGGCGTGCAGATCTATCACGACACCTTCTGTCCTGTGTTTTATCTGTGAATCAGTGTGAGGTTGAACGGGTAAACTCCAACAGCGTGAACGAGCTATTACGCACATTGATTCAGCACACTGAGCAACTTAGCAAAATAAACAGAAAAAGTCTTTTTGAAGCCCACCACTTCCTCATAGACATCCTCAGTTCATTTGAAATCATTCAAAGGTTGTAATTACAAACTTTTTTTGTGTGTGAGATACTCAAGATAGATGTGTAAAACTATGTTTTTTCATGCCTTCTGAATCAGACAGGACATTCCTACTACAGTACACTCTAAAAACAAAACATTTTTGTCAAATCAACATATATTTTTACGTTACTTATACTTAGTTAAAGGGATAATTCGGCCAAAAATGATATTAAACCCATGTTTTACTCACCCCCAAGCTGTCCGAGTTGCATATGTTTATCTTTTCTCAGACAAACACATTTTCGGATATTTTAGAAAATGTTTTAGATCTTTCAGTTGATTAAATGTAATGTTACGGGGTCCACGACCTTCAAGTCCAAAAAAAGTGCGTCCATCCTTCACAAATTAGATCCAAACGGCTCCAAGATGATAAACAAAGGTCTTCTGAGGGTAATCCGCGCGGTGTTGTTGTAGAAATATCCATATTTAAAACTTTATTAACGTAAATATATACCTTCCGGTAGCGCCGCCATCTTAGACTCCTCTGTATTCAGGAGAGAGTATTAGCGTAGTGTACGCACTTTTCTTAGTGGCGTATGACAAATTCGGAGGGGCGGGGGCACAGAGCAGCAGCAGAGTAGCCTCCGTAGGCTGCGTAAGCTCTCATCCTGAATGCGGACCCGACTAAGATCCCGAATACCAAAAAACTTAACGACAGACCTGATGCGATTTTCAAAGCCCAAGCAAGTAGGCATTTTTGACAATCCCGAATAATACGCAACCCAATCTGCTGTAATGACTTTTCTGACCCCGACATGCGCAGTGGGAACCGCCTGTGACGTGAACTGTGAAGGGGTCTATTGGAAATGGGCTTAGGTTTAACAAGCAGATACATGAAATGTGTCACAAGCCGATTGTCAAGTAAAAATTAATATGATATGTTAACAGCATGACTTAGTTACCTTTTAAAAATATAAGCGTGATGAGCCTTCAGGTGCCGCTTGAGGTTGGTGGTATTCTTCACACCTAGTTTGTGGCCACATTTACCGTCGTCTCCCAATATGCATTCCGTTTTTCTTTCTGATGGGTTATACTGAAAGTATGTCCATAAATCATCTCGTCGTTTCCTTTTATTGGCGTCTCAGCCACAGTCATTTGAACATGCCACAGCGCAGCATGGCGGCAGCCGGGTGGTGGGCGTACCCAAAACAAGGATAGGAAGCGTCAGCATTGCTGATACTTTTTAGCTAAAAAAAGACAGATTTCATGCAAAATAGGCAAAATGACATGCATTGTGAACGTCAGACTTATAATCATTTTCGTTCCATCTCGTCTCGTCAACGAAAACTAGAAAGCGTCTCGTCGTGTTTTAGTCACCTTAGATCCATTTTTAGCTAGTCATAGTCGCATTATCGCCATAAAAAAGGTGCATCAATGAAATCATTTCGTTATCATCATCGTTGACGAAAACAACACTGATACACGCTTACACACCAAGAGAAATGTAAAAAATGTGAATCGGACAATAGGTGCTCTTAAACCCTGGAGAACCCCCCCCCCAAAAAATCCAAAAACCCATTCTGTTGAACAAATTTGACCCCGTGGGCTCTCCAGGGTTAAAATAGTAGGTTGAATTGACTTGCAAAAGCAAGTTGTTTTAACTTAATTAACTTAATATATGAGATTAAATTGTGAAAAAGTAAATAATATAAGTTTTTTTACATTACAATTAAATTAACTTGTTCACTTGGCTAAGTTTTTTTGGTCCTGTTATGGAAGTTTCTGTTTTAAGGCGTACTATTATTTTCCCACCCTGTAAAAAAGTTGACTAAACTAAGCTTCTTGTAACTGTTTGCCCATAAAAAAATTTGTTAGTTGAACTTAAAAATATAATTGACAACAACTTTTTTTTTAGTCAACTAATATTTTAAGTTTATTTAAAGGCAGGGTGCATGATCTCTGAAAGCCAATGTTGATATTTGAAATCACCTAATCAAACACGCCCCATACCCCAATAGAATCTGGACCTTCTTTTGCCCCACACATACGCAACACCGGCAACGATGTCCATTAGTAGACACGCCCCTTACTGCTGATTGGCTACAAGTGTGTTTAGGTACTCGGCCCGACTCATGCACCCTGCCTTTAACTCAAAATTTTAAGTTGAATCAAAAAATCAAAAATCTTTTTTTTACAGTGCACCTACAAAGTTCATAGTAGTACCACAAAGGTACAATGCATTAATTTCTGTACCTAAAGGTTACAAGTAGGACCTCTTTAAAGGGCACTGCCCCAGTGACAACTTGGGACCATTTTTGGACCTTTCATTCTGATGTGCACGAGCATGTTCATTTTTTTAAAGTTTGATTTTAAAATGCACTGCATGCCAGACATAAACAACAAATAAACATACATTTAATACATTTTTATATTTGACCCAACCATTTTTGACCCAATGCTGGATTGAAAATAACCCAGAACTTTTAAGAGTATATAAATGTCTCTGTGTTCATGTCAAGATTCATCTGAAGAGCTTTACCACAGGCATATCATCTTAACACACCTGCATAAAGCCCAACATCTCTTTACCCATTAAAATGTGCACAGCTGCTCCAAATAACTTAAACCCTTCATTTAGAAATAACTATTAAAAAATGTGATTCATAGTGATTCAGTGTTGTTTCAGATGTAGACGTTCTCCAGAAGTAGTGAATGGGACCAGTCATTACCAAACACTCATAAAACCACCTCAATGTAAATGAGGTATGGGCCCTTTTTAAAAAAAGTCTACTTGCCATTTTATTCGAAAGCCAATATAAATTCCCAGCCGGCAATATAAGTGCCAGGGTGGGCTGTGTATGTGTGTGTTTGCTTGTTTAACTGTAGGCTTACTTATCTCTTTCCAAATACTGTAAAACGTTTAAAAATTCCACTTTTCAAGATGGTCCTCATTAGTACAAAAATATAATAAATCGACCAAATAACATCTTAATTAAAACTGTGCCAAAGATGCCAAAGTCTGGTGTGTTTCATGATGCCCATGATGCTAAAATGTTGCTACGGTCTATAAATCTGGATCCTGTGGACCCATATCAAGTGTCCAATGATCCAAGGATATTCAAGTGTAGGTCTTTGGAATCATCAGTTTTATCATCCACCAGATGAAAATCATTCGTGTCTGTAGCACAAACAGTATGGAGTGAAGTTGAATATTCAAGGTTAGGAGTTTGTCGGCGTAATTGCTCGTGAAGGAAGATTAATGCGTGTGTTACCTTATGCTTTTGCCCAAAGTTTGTCATCAAGTGCAAATTAATTTCATGCCTTAACCAGTATAACAACCCTCAGCTGTCAAGCTTCTTAATCACACCACACATATTTTATGAAGAGACTGTGGCCGTCATACTGTAGCACACATGGGTCACATTTCAAACCTTTGAAGTTTTCCAGAGGGAATAAATCACAGGATCTGGCAGATTAATTTAGTGTATTTTGGAAACCGTCGGATATATTACTGCGCTTTGACCGCTTCTGTTTTTACATGCGTCTGTGTGCCGTAGTGAATTTCACTTGGATGTTTTGAGTTCTCGTGACAAAATCTCAAGCAACCACTAACGGTATCAGATTTTTAAGACTATTTACATATCCTCGAGTAATGTTGGCAAGTCAAGCCCTTTAAAACACTGAATGCATCAAATATCCATCCATTTAAAATATTTTCTCTTAGCTTTATGTCTTAGTCATTTTAGCCGGTGAACATCAAACCAAAATGTATATTTGTGAACATAAACATTTTGTTTTGCATTGGCTGGGAACTTTAAAACAAATAAATCATAATAAAAAATAAGAGTGCATTTTAGGTGTAAGAGTATTATACAGTGTTTTTTTCCTCTACAGCCTGTTTCTGTTAATAGTTAGTTTTCAAGTAAAGTTGCTCTGCAGTGCCACACTGTGGCAGTATGGGGTCATTACACTTTAACCTTAAGCATCAAACAGATTTTTTATTGAATCAACCATATTCAACAATTTTTTTACATTAGCCCGGATGAAAGAAAAAAAGAAAAATTAAATAAAAACTTTAAAATGCTCACATTCATTAATAGATTTAACAGCTTTCTTGTTTATCAAATTATAAAGTGATTTGAGGTATTGCTTAACTTTTAATAGCAACATTTGGATTAATGGTTTATAATCACCATATTTACATTTATGTATACTAAACTTTGCCAATAAAAGTGAGTATCAAATGCATTTGTCTGTTTAGATAATAGTAAATTACCTTATTTCTGTTCAGTTATTTCCTATATTATCTGTGTAACAGGGGGAAGTGGAAGAAAGATAAAATACATTTCAGTTTGTACTTTTTACAAAATACAACAAAAAAAAGATTTAGCCTATATTTCTTTAGTTTTTTCCTAAAGACTCTAAGGGTCAGTTTCCCGGAGAGTGATTGGGTTAATCAAGGACTTAGTTTTAGTTTAAGTAGTTACAAAATAACAATACTGAAGTGCATCTTATAGGAAAAAACAATGGCCCTGATATATGTTAAGATATGTCAATGCAAGATGTTTTAAAATGAAGGCAGTTCAATCATGCATTTATTTTAGTCTGGGACTATGATAAGACCTGTTCCGGAAACTGCCCCTAAAAGGGTTTTTATCAACATCCAGTTTAGAGATGCTAGGTACTGATATTCATTTTACAGTACATCTATATCCTGACACAAATCGGGGACCAGCTCTCGTCCACAACA
Source organism: Misgurnus mizolepis (assembly GCA_025389145.1). NCBI lineage: Eukaryota > Metazoa > Chordata > Actinopteri > Cypriniformes > Cobitidae > Misgurnus > Misgurnus mizolepis. The sequence goes on from JAIFKI010000017.1 coordinate 35,441,310, forward strand.
CCACATTATCTGTGAGGATATTCAAGTCTCATAGATAGTGTCTCAAAGACAGAAAGCTGATGCCGTGATATGCACACTTTTGAATTTTTTTTCTTTTTGTTTCAGCATCACAACAAGCTCAACATACTGTAGAGACACTGGTGTGATTTTGGGACAGGACCATCTGTTTGTAGGTAAGGATGGGGTTCGTTCATTTTAATGAACAAGGATTTATATTCCCCATGTGTACAACAAGAATTTTTCATTTTTGTCTGCGTTGTTGGCCTGTAAATTTAAAATGTATCTGTTTAAAATGTCAGTCATGCACATAAAGCCACAAAAATCCAGTTTTTTTACTTACGGACATTGAAGGGAAGTGCACAAGATTGTGTGAACCCGATATGGGCTTCAAGTTCCTGGCAATTTTGTAGCATTGTTCACCTGGTTATTAGGGAGGCCTTTCTGCTTTTCCTGGAATCCCATTTAAGTTATTGAGCCCCCCTTTGTGCCTGTTCAAATGACTTTTAAAATATCCTTTACAGAGACCTGCCTCTGACTGTTAGTTCACTTTGACATGTTAGCTAGCAGCTCAAATGCAAACCAGAAATGTTTGCAGACCAAAGAATCGCAACACTGAAAAAATCTGACTTTCTGTCAAACGTTCATATTTTCTACATAAATGGCATGTAATGTTAAAAAAACAAGTAGCCATTAAATACACCATAAATTGTAACATAACAATTTCATAAATTATGTGTTTTTTCACTAATTTCACAAAATAGTGTTTGTCTTGCAGAGGCTTTATAAGATTCTCATTTACACAAAAACATCGCCTCAATAAAGACACAACTGCCTTAAATTTAGGTTCTCCAGTGAATCATTAAAATAATTACAACTTTTATTTTAAAACTCCTACAGCTAATGGATCATTATAAAGATTGTGAATCTTGGGGCACGTGAGAAAATTCAGAGTAAAGAGCTTTCCAAAAAGTCAGTGATGTTAGGAATCTTAGGAATTTAGGGAAAATTTAATCAAAGGTTTTGCAATATTTGTTCAGTTGCAGGATGCCAAATAATATTAGTATATGGACAATATGATATTTGCAAAATTTGTAATTCAGATAAATCCTAAAGTGGATTACCTGTTAAATGTGTAGTGCGAGAGCGTCTCAATCACTTTTGTTTATAGCTGAATGGAGGCAAGGGAGGGACAGGAGGCGGTCCTCAAGGTAATGTAAGCCAGGTGCTGACATGACATATAGCAAATTTCAGTGCTGGGAAAAGAGGAATAGTGTAATGAGAAGCAGCCGCAGATTCCCATTCACAGCTGGCCTGACTTACACAACCTTACAGATGTGAAGAACCATATCAAATACTTAAGGCCACATTTGCACACAAAACGTACAATTCACTTGATTATGCAACCCAGGACCACCGGTCTCTTTAAAGAACGGCTTATTCGAAAAATGAAAATTCTGCCGTTGTTTACTTCACTTTATCTCATTTAAAACCAGACAAAGATATTTTGCAGAATGTCCAGTAGATAAAAGAGGAAAATGTCATGTTTGCTTTTTCATCGCTCAGGAGATTTGATCCAGTTTTAAGGATCAACTCAGTCTTAGATGTTTCTCCTAAAATTGCTTAGGAGAAATACAATTGAAACAAATAGAACAATTGTTAAATACATGAAATAATCTTGATTTATGTAAGCCATTTCATACAGAAATCTTCAATAATATTTACTTTTGATAGCAAATTTGGCAAATCTGAGCTCTGGGATGCAGGAGAACTTAAAAAAGTTTTAAATCGCTTTTCCGTTTAATTTTCCGTTTAATTCCCTTTTCTTTTTTTCTAAGTTTTTTATTTATAAATTATTTTTTTCAAAACTTTAAAGGCGCCATGTCACAAGACTTTTTTAAAATGTCAAATAAATCTTTGGTGTCCCCAGAGTACACATGTAAAGTTTTAGCTCAAAATAGCATATAGATAATTTATTATAACATGTTAAAATTGACACTTTGTAGGTGTGTGCCAAAATGTTGTGTTTTGGGTGTGTTCATTAAAATGCAAATGAGCTGATAAAATGCAAACATTGATAGCCATGATTGTGGTATGTTGCAATTCAAACTCAGTTGTGCTGTCAATTATTCTTTCTCTCTGCACTAAATGGCTGTGCCGTGGTTGGATAGTTGCAGAATAAGGGGCGGTATTATTATAATAAGATCTCCTTATGACATCATAAGGAGAGCCAAATTTCAATTACCTAATTTTTCACATGCTTGCAGAGAATTATTTACCAAAACTAAGTTACTGAGTTGATCTTTTTCACATTTTGTAGGTTGATAGAAGCACTGGGAACCCAATTATAGCACTTAAACATGGAAAAAGTCAGATTTTTATGCCATGACCCCTTTAACAAAATGTTTTGTACAATCAAGGTTATAGCTTTTCCCCCAAAATTACCCTTCCCACCGAAATAATTAAACCAACAAAATAAAATACAATTAATAGAACAGCAAATAATACAAATAGACATTTGGAAAGAAAGAAAAATAATAAAGATAATAAAAAAATGATATACACATAAACATAAATAATGAAAATAAATTCTTTGACATATTAAAAGTGGTCTTTACATAATTATGAAACCAAACAATTTTGGTGACATTTAAGCCATTTTCCACAAAACTCTTTATAATAATCAGTTAAGGGGCGAGAGTTTTCATATTTTTTCTTTTTTTAGGAATACATTTCTAATGTTATGAATCATATATTGTTTTGTATGAAGGACAGATGAAAATGATGTGCAGTATATTCCTTTGTTTATGTTTTTAAAACGTAAATGATGTCAGTTGTCTTACCTTCCATTTTCTCAAAATGTTATTGTTCTCTGTTGATTCTCAGTTAAAGGATAAATGTCACAAACCTGGTATTTAAATTTTGAAATGTACTGCTTTAAGCTGACAGAACACTATTTACATATAGAGAAATACATTTTGCCCTCCAACTGAGTTTGATAAACAAGCTCATCAACTGTGTTTAGTTTTTATCTTAAAAAAACTGTGTTGAATGCCACCTGATGGAAAAAAAATTATTAAACTTAATAAAAAATTATTTTTTGGTTGAGCTGGACAAACAAAATGTTGAACTAAGAAGAGAGGTGGCAAATAAGGGTGGCCGTGTAACAAATGATGTTGACAAATATTTATGTATAAAACAGCTGCACTGTAAAACCAAACAGTAAAACTAACTTATAATAGAAAGTACCTGGTACTCAAAATGTGCCAAAAAGTTTAGCTAACTATTATTTTTGAGTTCATTCAACATCTATCATAGATTTAAGTTAACAGTAAATATTTTTTACAACTTTTTATTGTAGTTTTTACAACTACACCAAAGGTAAAGAGTTTAGTAGATTCAACCATTAAATATTTTAAGTCAAAAGCCCTCTAGTGGCGGTTTTTACCAAAAAGTGACGTCATCATTGAAAGGGCACTCAGACGTGTTTTAAAGTTAAATCAACACCATTGGTCGAGGAGGTTCAGTTCCCAGCATGCTTTGCATGAGCCCGCAAAAGGAGAGCATTTTTTGAAATTAAGTGATATTTTATGTGGTTTTTAGAAAAGAAAAAGACTCAGTAGTGTTAAACATTTATTTATGTTGGAGATTTAGAAAAGTTTGCAAATTTTTTTGTTTTGTGCTTACCATTGTTCAGAAGTGTAGTGCCTGTGCTTAGGCTTTAGGTCAATAATGTGTTGCTTTGTCATATAACTAATACCTATGTGATATACCTGAGCTCAGTCTCAACACACTTTCACTGGTATCAAATTTTCATTAGTCATATGATATATTTCTGTGATTTGTGAATAAAATTACATGGTACTGTAGTTAGTCTACTTGAATATTTTGAGTACTCTGGACTTGACAGGTTTTACAGTGTTCTGTTAAGTTGTAAAATGTAGATATTTGAGTACAGGAAACTTAAGAAAAACAAGGCAATCAGTTGCCACAAAACATTTAAGTAAAACTACTACTACAATTTAAGTTACATAAATTAAATAATTTAATTTATATAAGACTAAGTTTAGATAAATACAATTTTTTGATTTGAATTGAAGTTGTCAGTACTCAAAACTTTTAAGTTGGCAAACTTAGAAAAATAGAGGCAATTAGTTACCTCAAATTTTTTGAGTTAGTAGAACTTATCCGGGTTTACAGTGTGGTGTACAGCTTTGTGCAATGGGACATATTGTGATATATTAAAGGTTGGCATGGGCAAGAAGACAGGACATGCTTGCTTTATTTATGGGGCATTTGCCAAAAGTTTCATAAGCTATGAATCAAATATGAGGGTGTGCAAATAAGAATGAGTTGTGTTCAGATAAAAACAACGTAACATATCAAAAGTGTGTTAATATATTATTTTCATTACCAAATTTATACAGTATGTCAAAAATTTGGACCAAAATTCAACAGGTTGAGTCTGAAGCTGGTCAAATATGACAGATGCCAACATGTGCAGGTTATGTAACAAGCATCACATCCTTAAACCACACTACACAAATACAATTTAGTTTATTAAAAATAAACTCACAAAAAACGATTAAGATTGTTTGTGTTTCTCCAATCTTGTCATTATACAGATCACATTACTTTACAATGTGACACTATAAATTATTTTACTATTGGGTGAATAAAATGGGAAATAAAAATTGACGTCTGTCTAAGGCCATATATTCCCTACATTAGCTCGCACGCAATGGTTTTAAAACTGCTTACTCTTCATCATAGGCCAGCTGCTATTGTGCATATTTGCAGATGGCTTCCTCTCTTTATATAGGACAATGATGGAATTAAATGCCATATGTGATACGGTGTTAAACAGCTTCAGCTTATCTATATCAAGATTTATTTCAGGCCCGTAGTACAGCCAATAAATCCTAAGTGTTTTTGATCTCACGAATTTCCGTGTTATAGTCACGGAATATTTTGCTCATTTATCAGTGTCATTGTCACGGATCTCCGCATTTTTCCGTGTCCGTACCACAGACTTTTGTTTTCCGTGTCAGTTTCACGTATTGGTTACTCAATTGTTTTTCCTATTTTCTTACCATTGTCGCTTGGGTTTGAGAACTTTGTGAGTCAATATAAGTTCTTTGATGCGGTCTTCGGCAATGCCTGCACTGCTGCAGGCTCCACACACTTTAACAACCCAGAAGTCCTTGAGAAAGCGCAATAAGATGGTTCACACCACTTTTCTTCCAATTTTTGGTGTGAAGCTCGAGTCCCAAAATATGACTCATGGACTCGCATCAAGGTTCCCTTAGGTCTGCACATGATGTCATTAAAGTCCGGAGTGTGCCATTTGGGACAGGGTTTGTCCTGTTGCGGCTACCATATGCGTTTTGAAATTCAGGGGTGAGCTGTTGGATGCAACTCGCAATCTCACCACTAGATGCCGCTAAAATGTACACACACCCTTTAATAGGATTAAATACAGTTATAAGTGTTTCGTTCCTACATAGTTTGCATGCATTGACTAGAACGCTATGTTTTCCTTTTTTAATGAATTCAAAGTCTCTGTTTCATCTCTGCATTTTTTATCTTCCATCTCAACTTCCTGTTTTTTTGATCAGGAAGTTTGTGTGTCATTAAGATTGACAGACTCATTAGAATTTGATTATTGCATGCATGCTTCCACAAGACCTCCAGTAGAGAAGCTACAGGCTCCTTCTGACCCCGCTCGTGCACCCTACAGGAGAATATCCATAAACCTTAAATGTGTGCGCAAGACGAGTCATTTCAGGTTGAAACTAAATTCAGATTTCAAGATTCCTAACGTTCAATTCCGAACATGTTTAGACATCAGTTAATGAACTCCATGGGCCAAAAGGCAGGGAAGCGTATAAAAGGATTAGATCTCTGTGGCAATTATGAGACCATTGTGTTTGTGGATTGTTTTTGTTTCCAAGTGCTTCTGGCACAATTGGGTTCAAGGGCCACCGTATTGAAAACAGATCTTGTAAAGAGAGCAGAATCAGAATTAACTTTATTCGCCTAAGTGTGCAAAACACACAAGAGGACACAAAATGGTTTCTAGGAGCTTACGAACAGTTTCAAAAAACAAGAAATAGACAAAAATATGAAATGCCATTTAATGTTACATTTAAATGTCTCCTTTACCTTTGCACCACATTTAAGAAAGAGAGATCTAATATTTGCCCCACGTAATTTATCTCCAGCCGGTTGAAATGCAGACGTGATGCTGCGGGTTTGTCTTAATGATGATAAATGAACACAGGGTGTGTGTGGTGCTTATTGATACAGTCTGGGTTCGGCCCTCAGAGCCAAAGAAATCTGGCCAGACACTTCAAGAAAAGGATTTATGAAATATGGTATAAGTGTGCAAATATTGTTTTAAGTACAGTAAACCCCTTTCTTTCTATGATCCCCACATTTTTATCACTTTTAGGCCAAGACGGATGATTTACAATGGTAGCGATCTCACAGTATGTTTCACATCAGCCGTGAAAATAAAATAGAAAGGTAAAACAACACAGAGCTTTTCTTTTGATACAAGCTATTCAGCCGTTAAGAGTTTATGTGTTGCAGACGTTTTACCAAACATTTGAGTAGAAAATGTTTTTTGTTTGGCACATTACCTTGACTGTAGACAAATGTACGTCAGTACTTGACACAACAGGAACGGATGTTATTTTTGGTAAAACTGTTAAGATGCCACACGACTCAATAAAAAGGAGAGATTGTGGCCAGAAGGTAAAATGTTAGGATTAAAAAGTATGTTTTTATTATTACTGATGGCCAGAGAACACACAGTATTGGCGCTGTGATGACTGTTATGGATAATTACATATAATGTTTGTAATTTATTACACTCTTTGAGATTTGTGATTTATTACTGTTGGATTTCATGTATCAACACCTGAGGAGTCTTTATGCTGGTAAAGTTTTTAAAAGATTGCATTACTCATCTTCAGAAGATCACCCTGCTGTCCTGATATACTGCATACTCCTTATCACTATTTAATTCAGTGCCAAACATATGTGACCCTGGACCACAAAACCAGTCATATAGGTCTTTTTTATTGAGATTTATACATCTAAAAGCTATAAATGAGCTTTCTATTGATGTATGGTTTGTTATGATATGACAATATTTGGTGGAGATGCAACTATTTGAAAATCTGGAATCTGAAGGTGCAAAAAAAATCAAAATATTGAGAAACTCGCCTTTAAAGTTGTCCAAATTAAGTCCTTAGCAACACACATTTGATATATTTATTGTAGGAAATGTACAAAATATGAAAAGTTTGGTTCAAAAACGCGATAAACGGCATTTAAAAAAAATAGTTACTGCCAAAATCAATATTGTCACAGGTCAGTATTTGAAAGTAAATTTACGCAAAATCCAATATCCGCCGTGTTATTCTATCATCTTTTCACCCTTTTTTCCCAAAATGCATTAAATGCCAGTCCTCCTTCTCTGCAGAATGCAATAAATCCGCTCAACCAATCACAGCGCACCATTCCACGCATTGTAAACAATAATGGCGGCGCGTTAAATACACACAGAATCCTAGTTTTCCTCATCTACTTTGTACTTCATGATCAACAAACAAACAAAAACAAAATAATACTTTGATGGCATTGATAAACCTGTGGTGGTTTTCTGTGACGGGAAAGAAACGGAAGCCATCAAAATCTTACGTGAGAGGCACTCGGGAGACGGAAAAATGCAGGCTGTTGCTTGTTCTCCTGACAGCATCAAGCTTACACATGCTAACACATTGACCCCAGGGGATCTTATGAAAAACTTTACATTATTTTATACGAAGCCAACGAAAAAGTGTTTCGATTAATGCCATTAATGTTTAATCAGTGTATAGTCAACTAAATGAATATAACATGGCAAAGATGAATGCACATTTATATATATATATTCAACAGATTTATAGCATTTTGAAAGAAAAAACTATTGCATTTTGTGGAAAAAAATAATCAGTTTTTATAATAAATCTTTAAAAATGAAATTATGGATTTGATGTTTTTATGTTTTATAATCTTAAGATGCTATGTGACAGTTTGTAACAGAAAATAGTGGTTTTCATCTTGTCACTTTCTTGGTATACAAAACACGTTTTTACCCAAATTAGTCAAAATGGATTTATTGCGTTTTGGAACCAAACTCTTCATATATTCATGAAACATGAACTTTATCCTAATAATTATTGGCATAAAATAATTTTTCTTATATATACTGTATATATATATATATATATATATATATATATATATATATATATATATATATATATATATATATATATATATATATATATATATATATATATATATATATATATATATATATATATATATATATATATATATATATATTAAGGGCTGTTATGTAAGATTGAAAAGCATGGCTATATGATGCCTGCACTGTAAAAATCCAACATGAAGTTATAACAAGTCAATTCAACATACTATTTAATTTTTAAGGTTTGACTTGTGATAAGTTGACATAACTTATAAAAACAAGTTGAAATGGTTTTATTATATTATAATTTATTTATAGCACAATACAATTTGCAATAATACAGTACTGTATATTTAATCATTTCCCCATCATCTGTGGTTTCTGTTCTTCTTCTTTCATGTAAAGCTGCGTTGATACAATGCAACAGTGTAAAAGTTATATAAGTAAAATGAAACTTAACAAGTGGATAGGATCAGTATTTTAACATGTTAAGTACACTTACACATATCTGTATGAACACATGTAACAAATATCACAAAACTAATATTTCCTTTAAAAAGCATTTAACTCTTTCCCCGCCGGCGTTTTTAAAAAAAGGTTGTTGAAAGAGTTCTTTCTCTTTCACGTGTGGATAATAGCGGTATTGCGGAAAGCTGGAAATTCTTGTTATTGGCAGGGAAACGTTTTCTCTTAATTGGCGGCGAAAGAGTTAAAGGGCCCTATCATGCACCCAGCGCAATTGACTTTGTCAGTGACGCATGTATCATTCGTATTTTGCACCGGCGCACAGCGGGTTTTTCCCTCCACAGACGCACGTCGACAAACTAGGGAATGAACTTGCGCTCCCTGGGCGGTTCAGCGCAAAAAAGGAGGCGTGTTCCGGCGCAAACCATCCCTGATGCTATTTTGCAGTTTCAAAAAACAATTGCGCCACTGACCAAAACAAATTGGTGTAAAGTCAGTGGCGCGTTGCGCGTTGTTCATTATGCTATTTTAAGTGCGCATGCTTGACCATAATGTATAGCGTGCACAACGCGCACACACTTTGCTTATCTAATCTACACAGATGCAACAGTTATTTTTGAAAATCATAAATTCTTACAATAAAAATATTAACACATGAGATAAGGGAAATCATAGTGGTGAGCATTGTGGTGATAGTTTTTATTTATTGTGTGGCTGCGTTAAAAAATTCTCATGCAAATAACGATTAAAATATTTTCATAAGTTTGTTGTGTGGCTGTATTACGTTTATTTTATGTAAATAATAATTAAAATGTTTTCATAAGAAACCTTAATGTATATGAACTTGATTTGTAAGAGTACTTTGGGGTTGGACCTTGCTTGCGTTTCTTGGGTTCGATTTCAAAGCCCCCAAACCCTTTCAGAGGTGAGGGTGGACGCAGCGATGTCCTCTGCTGGCGTCAGGTCCTGTGTAGAGGCAGATCCCCCTCCCGTATTAGGCGTGCCCGATTTATGCTGGCAAGCTTGGGATTCCCCCATCTCCTGACATCATTGTAGCGCTTGGCGTAACGATGGGGATGCCAGCTGATGAGACAATTGTGGCTATTTCCTCTCACGCCTGTTTAACCGACGCTGATTTGGGCGGGTTTCTCCTATCCCCATACAAAACAACTTCTCTGTCTTTGACTGCTCTTACAAGAACGTGGGTCTCCTCGGCTGTAAACCGCTCCTGGCGTGCGCCTGGTAAATCCGTCATAATAATAGCAACCCGCCATGGAACTTGCGCCCTTGCGTTTAAAGGGAATGTTGGATGACGTTCTGATTGGTTTATTTGACGTTATGCCCAAACCACACCTATGAATAATGAACCTACTTCAGACCAACCCCTTATTGATTTGCGCCCGGCGCAAGAGTTATTTCTCCCGGCGGGAAAATAGCAACAGCGCCCAAGATCCGCCCACAAAGTCACTTGCGCTTTGCACTTCGCACTTGCGTTTCAGATCGTTAAAATAGGGCCCAAAATGTTAATCTTTGGCTAACTGTCCAAAACATCAAAAGATAATTTGGATCACATACCCTTAATAAATTAAAATAAATGAGTGATAAAGACAAACAGATTTATTGACAGTGAATCTGGGGATTCTTCATATGAGCAGCTCAGATGCATAAGCCGCTAAACCCCACCTCTGTCAAAAATTACATAATGATATTAACTAAATGCTTTTGGTGTATTATATCTTCATCAAATACTTTAGTTTCAAATCCGCTTAATAATAATGTCAGACTATTTAGAAATACCGGTTTGTTGGCAAAATCCATTAGGGTTCAATAAAAAAGCTCATTTACAAGAACACACTTAGAGGGTTTTGCGTCTGAGCTCTTTATTTTCTGCTCTTTGTCTTCATGGTTTATCTCTGACGCACTGAGCTCAGATGATGCTGCACAGGTTCATGATGTTCACAGGACTGAGATTTATCTGTTTCCTCTTCATTTTTACCAGCAGGGCATGTTTAGTGTCACTGGTGCCAGCTCTCCTTCAACACTAAACCAGCAGTAATCCTGCTTCTCTTATATCTTAGGGTCACATTTCTCAAACGTAGTAAATTTTTATCATCTGCCAGCAGGGGAAGCTTATAACAGTTTTCCAACTATATGATGGACCTTTAGCGAGGGAGCCCTTTCCTAAGATATCCATATTTTGTATAAGAAACATTTAAACTGTGTTAGATAGATAGTAATTGTGCTATTACAAACCTAAATAACTGGTTACACAGAAGACGTGGACCATTTTTGCTTTGTTTATTTTTTCTTGACATTTTCTGGAGACCCCCGGACCTCAGTTTGAAAACCATTGGCTTACTGGTTTGTTCACTTAAAACAGTAATAAAAAAGCACAACAAGCGGTATATTAATTTTTATGTTGAGGACTTTCAATGAAAGTTTAAAAGTAAAAGTGGAGGAATCATAACATACATTAATAGTTAATAATGCCATGTGCCACAATGGTTCAATAATGGTGAGCTGAGGCAGGGCATTAAACTTCAGTCGTAAACTGGCATTCTGCTGCCTACATGTGACTTAGTTGAGCTAGTTTTGTATTTTTTTAGTGCTCTCCAAGTTGATGTCATTTCCTAGTGGTTGTGTAATTCATGGGCTGCGGATCATCATCGGGTCGATAGCGAGAGAGCTGATGGGTCGTCTGGTCCAAGAGAAACACAACGCTGATCTGTGGTTTTATGTTAAAGATGAGGTTTGCGACCAACACATAATAAGAAAATATGATCCCATAATGCTTAGCATTTTTTTCTGATACTGCAGTGACACTTCCCCAACTCAACAATGCATAAAATCAAGTTTACCAAACTTGATGCGTCCACATTAGCATACTACGGTATGTGTGCTTTCTTAAAAAAAAAATTTTCAATAAAGCTGTCCAGATTGTGAACCAAACGCAGAATACAGCCACTAAATCAAGCTATAGTGAGTCAGGAGACTCAAATTTACAGCTCATTTAAAGCAAATATGGGCCAAACTAAGATAACAGGTCAGATTGCCAAATCTAGGGTGATAGCATTGTGCAAAGCACTTTTGCCAAAACATAGACCGGGTGTGGTAACGCTTAATATCTCAGGTACGCCTCCAGTGGCCTTCCTGTGAACCTTTCTTTCCATAGTACACAAACACGCCTCAAACTATACCATCTCATACTTTTTTTATGTATTGCTTGTCTGAAAATTTTCATTCACGTGCAGTTCACGTGTTGTTTATAAACTAATCAAACGTTGCAACATGCAGGAGAAAGACATTTTAGAAAACGAATCTTTGCTTAAATCTGACCAACCCATTTGATTAATGGCTTTATTGTTTGACTTTAACGTCCCCTTGAGTCTATAGCTTTACTGTGGCTGTAATGAGTTCCTCCTCAAGTGGCACCGGGCAAAACACAAGCAATTATTTCTATTTCACAAATGATGCATAATGTAAACATTTGGCTCCTGATAGCTCACTGTGGTTTGATGAAGGGCTGTGAATATTCCTAGAGACCTCTTGGCAAGCATCGGTTGGCGGAAATAGCTTCCAGAAGGCAATGGATCCTTTGTGAAGAATTTAAACACATTTATTAAAAGTAACTGAAAAGTGCTGCAATTAAATCCAGCAGCAGTCATTCGCATCATCTTGATCTTGATATTATCTTTCAGAACAGCATATCGCGGTGTTTCAAATCTTTAGTGCAAAATAAAAAACGTATACAGCAGATTTTTTGAGACAAAAATGCTCAAACCCTTGAAACTCATTTGATTTGTATCCCCAAAATAATCTTTTATTAATGACGGTGCAAATAAGGTGCTCAGTGCATGTTAAAAAGACAAAAACAACATTTCTGTCATACAGGATCATCCCAACGCTATCTCACAAGAATTCGTACTTATTTTACGAGTTGGCTAATTCGTATCAATTCATACGACCACAAGTTTTGGTACGATTTGCCTTGACCCCTACCTTACGAAAATTAACCATGGTTTTATTGTGGTAAAAGTGTAGGAACCATGTTTTTTTGGTGTATTGATTTACTATCAGGTTTTACTACACTAACCATGGTTTAACTATGGTTTTTGAAAACCATGGTTGTCAAAACCATGGTTATTTTGTGGTTACCATGGTTTTACTACAGTAACCATGTTTTTTTTGGTTTTACCTAGAGTAAAACCATGGTAATTATCGTAAGGGCTGTGACATTGGGGTTATAGGTTCGGTTTCGTTGTTGTTGTTGTTTTTTTCATGAGATTTGTAAGATTTTGCACGAGTAACTTCGTATGTATATATATATATATATATATATATATATATATATATATAATTTCTTATAGATCAACACACGTTAATGCAATCAATCAGTCGAGTATAGACCAAGCACTTGACTGACAATTCACCAAGTCTACTTCAAAAAACTTTTTTACTCATATTTAAAGAACTTTTATACATTGAAATCATGTTACATGTGGATTAAAAAGTGTGCATGATCCAGATTTTGTGATGCCTCCAATTTAGTGTTGGCAGTTAAATATTTATTTGTGTTTAGTGGAAACAGAATTATTTTACAGTATGTTACTGTTTATACAGTATGTAAAATGTTAAAGTATCATTGTGCATGTATGGTTTACATCTGGATCGGTGATGCGCAGGTTGATCCAAAATGAGCAGGTGCCTGCGGTCGCCCGTGGTTACCCGCGGTTACAAGTCATCCGAAAATATTTTTAGTGACATTCAGGTCGCGGTCTGTCAGGTCGTTTGGAATAAAGACGCCAGTTAAATATTTTTAAAAATTACTACTTTTAAAAAATGCGGGTCGGGTAAAAAAATTTTTTTTGGGCGGATTAGTTGAAAACGGCAGTCGGGTGCAGGTTGTTTATACATTGACCCACGCATGACTGATCTGGATATAGGGTGAAAATTTGGGGGTTGTGTTTGCTTTTATACAAACATCAGTGAAACTTTTCTTCCAAAAGGCCATACATTGGCAAATAATTGTACAAAAGAAGAGCACAAGGGTTTTTTTGTTGTTGTTGTGTTTATTCAGGATGTCATGCATTTCATAACATAAAAGTAAAAAAATTAATTGGACATTGTTCAAAAAATTTAACATGGATTCAAGAAATTATCAGGGGTCTCCAACGTGGTGCCCGCACAGAGTCTGTGAGTTGCCTGCCAAAGCAAATTCTATTAATAGTCTAAATTTTTATATTTATTAATAAAAAAAATTTATATAAGCTTGGCTTGTTTTATGTATGTTAACATTGTAAACAATACTAAAACATATCAACAAGAAAAATAAAAAATATCAACAAGTAAAACATTTTTTTTTTGAGTAGACTATATCAAAATGTAGCCCTCTATTGTGGAAGCCCTTTCCCAGAAAAAAGGTTGGAGACCCCTGCTGTATTTACTATATTCGGTGTATACACTGGACCTAAAAAAAAAACAACAACAACAAATGTTGCTATAAGTACCTAAGCATGTACCTTTAGCATCTCTACTGTAGCACTCTTTGTCTTAATACTAAGTTAATACATACCGCTTACCAATATCTAAAAAACACTGACTGTAACCATGATGAGCAAGGTTATACATAATGGGTTATATAAATAAAATAGGTTTGCCTGTTTTATATTGATGTTAAAAATATTTGAATGGCACACATCTATTTCTCTCCTATGCAACATGATCATGTCAACAATAAAATGTATTATATTCACATGGTCTTCATATCACACATGTAGTATGCATTATGGTTTGCGGTTGCATTTGAAACGATGCAAATGCATTTTCCGATTTTTTCCTTTAGAAAATTATGGGATCAAATTTTAATGAGAGGTATTTTCATGCGCTGGTGTTTTGGCAGATAGCGTCCCTTTTATCTTTTGAGACCCTTTGGCATGTCCCGAGAAAAATGTGTTGTGTCACAAAGCTGTTTAATCTTAAAGCTCTGCTTTACATTCCTCCTCCTTTCTTGCAGAAAGAGGCCGGCTTTCCATTTTGGTGATAGCGGTGGGTTGCTTAATGGAAAACATTAACTTTTTCTTTTTATTCCATATCCGCTACTTTTGGGGTTTCGTGACAGCTCAAAGGACATGGCTTTTGGGATGTGGTGCTGGTTTTGGTGGCACTGGTACTGTTTTCTAATGGTAAACGATGCCAATGTTATGAATCCTATCACCCAGCTCAGCCTAAAAATATTTGTGTTATTCTAACATCTATTTATGAATATTTTTAAAGCAAAGGGTTGATAAACAAATACAATTTTTAAAACTGCTTACAACTGCTGTTAAATATTGCATGTGTACACAAAACAGTCTATTTAGTTTTAAAGTGCAGAGAAAATGTAAGAATGGCCAAAAGAACGAATAATTTTACAAACAATGCTTAAAATGTAATTTTTAGATTTCAGTTACACCTTTCTCATCAGCAAACTTTTTAAAAGCATTGTTGTGAAACTGCTGTCACAGAGCATCGATCTGATGGATGATATGCTCTTCATGCTGTACTTTAAGTAAAGGTACACCATCTTCTCACAGCTCCATCTATGTGATACTCTCAGCACTAGCTTTGACGACGTCTTTGTCATTTTGGTTGAATAGGCGTCGCAGTAGGAGAACTCCACCGGACAGAAGCCAGGAACAGTGAAAAAGGCCAGATGGAAAGTCACCATAACCCTGCCAGCATGAAACAGTGCCTGCCAGTAAGAAAGCTACCCAAAGGGCAAGACCGGAGTAAGTTCTGGAAAATTCAACTTCTCTCTTCATCTCGACTCTTTGCAGACTGGTACGATGAGTCACACAGGTCTGAAGTACACCAAACTCAGGCCTACACGTTGTCATCTCGACACTTTCCATTTCTTCTCACTTTCCAGCCAAATGTTTGTTAAATGGTGCATTTTACTTTCTTGACACTAGACAATGTTACTGTTGGGAACATGAAGCCACAAAAACAGTATTTCACCATGCTCAGGGCTTGTAAAATTAATTATATGTGTGTTGAGTAGAGATTATACTAAAACCATATAGGGGCGGTTTCACAGACAGGGCTTATCTTAGTCTTAGACTAAAATGCATGTTTGAGCTGCTTTCATTTAAAAACACCTTGTCCTGTTTAATTTTAACATATACCAGTATCATTGTTTTGTCTTAAGATGCACACCTGTAGTGTTTTTTGTAAGGTATGTTTGTAAAAACTTCTTAAATTACCTAATATAAATAAGGCCTAGTCCTGGATTAACCTAAACTCTGTCCAGGAAACCGCCCCATAATGTATGATGTAGTGTTGCAACGCTGCACATGCACGTTTGCATGAAGCTGTTATTTTATAGTTTTATTTTGTAAAGACAAAGACTTTTTAATGTTTAATGTTAATTTAACTTTGAACCAGTAAAAAACATACATTTAAATCTACAGTAAGTTACTGGCAAACAGCTGCATAAATTACAGCAATTTTTTACAGTAAAAAATGTCTGTAGAAATTACAGTATTACTGGGTATTACTGGCAACTAGCTGCCAGTAATTTACTGTATATTTTACATTTATGTTCTTTACTGGCAACAGTTTGTTCAAAGTTAAATGAACATGAAACATTTTCAGTCTTTATCTTCTACAGTAAGTTACTGGCAAACAGCTGCATAATTACAGCTATTTTTTTTTTTACAGTGTGGACATCACATTTTTTGTTGTTTGCACCATAATATTTAATTCTGTGTAACTGGAACCTGTTGTACACGTGGACAATTACACTGCTTCATGTTCAATGGAAAATATTAGTTTTTGATATTTATTGGTACTTCCTAACCACAAATAGCTGGAAGAAATCTGAAAAAAGACAAACCAAAGCTCAAGTCTTAGGAGGTTAATTAAATATTTTTTTGAATTTGAAAATATATTTAATTTGAACCTTGATATATAAACATATATTTCAAAATCTATTTTATGTGTCACAAATACATTTCTAATTTTACAACCCATACGGCAAAAAAAAAATATATAAACATTTGTATAAAATGTAAAGTACAAGTAAATGTATAAATATGTATAAAGTATAAGTATAAAATGTATAAGTATGTATAAAATATAAAATTCTAAGTATATTTTTGCAGTTAAAATTATATTTAACCCCTAAAATCTCAGTGTACCGTGGGAGAGACACTGCATTATTTGACAGAAAACTGCATTAAATTCAGTACAATAACTCAAAAACAAAAAAACTAAACATGTTACATATCTTTGGAAAGCTGAAATACTTTTGATTAAAATTTTCTGGAATTCTAAGGGGTTAATTTTAACCTTTTCAAACCCATGTTTACAAATTTGTAACATACAACGTTTTTCTTCCATTGGGATGTTAATATAAATGCTTTAAAATATATTTATTTTTATAATATAAATTGGCAAAAATATATTGGTGAAAAATAAATTTTTTAACATATTTCAAAATATATTTCAGCACATGTATTTTTTGTATATTTAAAAATATATTTAAAATATTTTTTTTGCCATATGGGATAGAACAATGTACGGTATGCACAGAAAACCATGTACACCTCTCTTTCAGATGTGAAGTCAAAAAAATGCAAATGATCTTGAAATTGTGCGCCGCTAAACAGTTTCAAATCTCCACCTAATTCTCCTCCAATTAATTTCATTAACGTATAAAGAGCATCTGTCAACATCAAAATATTTTGCAAGCGGTAAGAATGGCTTTTATTTCCAAAAACCTGCAGCACTCGGATAGGCAAAAGTGCGTACATCTGCTCAGACCCTGATGTGGCACTAAGCACTTTTTAACATAAAATACCGTTTATTCATAAATCGAAATGTTGCCGTGTATTTTTGCATACGATCAAATCTGTGTGTATGCACGTTTTATAAATGAGCCCCAGAATATCACACTGGGGAGTGGTCAATTGTCTCGGACCTGTAAGTTACCACCCAGAAAGTTTTAAAAACCACCGTCCTATACCCCTTAAAATACCCTTGCAATTGCACAGCAATTACTCTTGAATAGCTCAGTGGTAGACCATTGCATTTGCAAAAAGTAATTTGTTTGAACCCAGGGAACACACATACTGATAAACATTATGTATACCTTGTAACGCACTGTACGTCACTTTAAATCGTAACTGCATAACTGTAAATGTGAATATATAGCAACATGCACCAGACGCATTAGTATCACTGATGCAATTTTCTGTATAAAATGCATACATGTTAACTGTACTTGAGACTTTCTGTTTAGAAAGTGCACATAGTGTGAATGCTGACAGGCCACTCTTTGTGTTTTGTCCCGCTTTGCTACATATTTCCGTGTTTTGTTGAGGTATGTTTGCAGTCGCTGTGTACATAGTGCCTATAGTCTCTCAGAAAGCTCATGGTGGCTGATGTTGGCAGGGTGAGAGCGTCTGTGATAAAACAGGCATTAACCAGCTGCGGGCCCCAGGGAGCTCAAACATTACGCCACTGAGTAAACTCAACAGGGCCTCAGGAGGCTCGGCATTGTTGTCCGGCCCCAGTGCCGAGCAGAGTTTATGTTTGCAGAAGGGAGAACAAAACTCATATGGCCCGGCTTATCACAAGATCCCAGCTCTGCCGTCTGTTCTGAGATCCGCAACTTTGGTTTTTAGTTATATACAGTGGCCCCCAAAAGTATTTGAACACTTAAACCAGGCTTTAAAATGCCATTTTATTGGAGATAAGCAGTTAAGTTCACACAGATGTCCAAATGTGTTTTGTCTTCTTAAACAGTATATATACATGACTTCGTTTTGAAAGCTCCTCCTAGTGAAATATTTATTGCAGAGATGTGCATGTGCAGGTTTGTTTAAAATAAAGAAATATCTATAGACTTTCATAATTTTTTCAAGCCTGGAAAACACATTTTGAACCCCAGACCGATCTTTTTCCTGTTGTACTGTTTGCTACTGTAATTATCACTGCTATTGCTCATAATTTTAATTGTTTGTTCAAATCCCTAAAAGTAAAACGCTGTCTGCTCCACAGCGCCCTCTTGTGCATTTCAAATGAGCTTCAACCAATGAAAATTGTTTTATTTTCACCCTCATGTCATTTCAAACCTGTATGCTCTTGCTTTCCCCGTGAAACACAAAAGGAAAGTTTTTTTTTTTTATCTCATCTAGAATCTTTATTGAGCTGTTTTCCAAACAGTGACAGCGGCCATGGCTTCAGTCATTTAGTGTAGAGTCAACATGAACTTTCAAACATATTTCAGGTCATATTGTTATCTATTCATCCATGCACATTATTTCAATGAAAAATAGTTCAAGCAGTGTGAGGTGTGTTATGCATGTCGAAGTTTAATACCTATAGCTCAACCGGTAGAAAGTTATGTTAGCAATGCAAACGTCATGGGTTCGATTTTCAACAAAGACACATACTGGTAAAAAATGCACTGTCATTTTTTCATAATACAGTGCAATGCACTACATACTTAAAAATAAAGGTGCTAACCATTTTTACTTCCCAAAAAAACAAATAATTAAAGGTTAATAATTAAGTCAATAATTTAGGTCAAGTGTGTAAACCCCTGGGGCCTCATTTATAAAATTCTGCGTAGAAAACATCCTAAATTTTACGATCATTTCTTTTGGGTACGTGAGATTCATAGAACGAATGTGCGCACAGAAAACGCGGGTATAGATGTGAAATCTATAAATCGCAAATAATCTTGAAATTGTGCGCAGCTACATGGTTTCATATCTCTGCATTTAAACTGTGCCTATTAACTCATTCCCCGCCAGCCATTTTTTGAAAAGTTGCCCGCCAGCATTTTGTGTGATTTTTTACAAAAGTTTCACAAAATGCCTAACAGGAAAAAATTATTTTAAAAATATATAAACACACAAATATATAAAATAAAAGAATAGACAATCTGCTTTCAAACATACAATAAACAAACAAACAAAACATGAAAATAAAAAATTTAATCTCTGCTAATAATCTCTTAAATGTGGGTCTATTTATTTAAAAATATATATATTTTTTTTAGCAAAAAGCTGAAATAATTGCAATTTTGTGAAGGAATTTTGGTAAGAGATAAAATTCAGAATGATTATTAAAACATACACAGAAATTAACATTTTGGCTTCAGTTTTTTCATAATCTGGGTAAGCGCAGTATTGCACATTAATGTAAACATTTATCAGGAGCATGTTATTTTATGCAAATGTTTTCTCTAATTGACGAGATAACTCGTCACTGGCGGCGAAAAAATTAATGTCATTGACATGTAAAAAGCACCTGTCAATGTTTAAATTGGGTGTGCCTTATACTGTAAGTCTTTAAAAGTGAAGCCGCTGGCTCTTTGATCGCCCCCTGGTGGCTGGCTGCAGTACAAGTCATAAACTAATGTAACTCTGCTCTAAATAAAAAAATTATTTACACTTCCAATAAAAGTTTCCGAAAGATGTTTTTGTCCTTTCAGGTAGTTGTTATCACGCTGATATATGTTCAATTGTTCTTTTTTGTGATACGTTTTATTTAATCTAGTATTTTGATGCTATAGAAACGGGGCGTGTTGTTATGATTGGCGTGGTTGAATTGGGCGCGCGAGCGTTTGGGCAGAAGTTTGATACCACGGCTCCACCTCTGGCTCCACGGACGATTCATTCTGCGCATGCCTTGGGTCCAAACTGACGTTTTTACGTATGGTATCCATCTTTTTTTACAGTCTATGGTTTAAATCCTTTTCGAGCATCAAGAATGGCTTATATTTTCAAAAGCTTGCAGCAATTGGACAAACAAAAGTGCATACGTCTGCTCAGACCCTGACGTGAATGTCAAAGACAGTTTATATAAATATGAACTTTGCCGTGGATTTTTGCACACAAATATGTGCATACACAAGCTTTATAAATGAGGCGCCTGGTCTATGGCATCATGTATCACCTTTACTAAATGTAAATAGGTTTGTTTGCATCTACAAGCCTAACTATGAGCAAAGTCATAGCCATGCTTGTATTAGCCAACACGATCCATTTAAAACCCCGCACTGTGATCTCTATTTATACCATTGCTGTGAATGGAAAAACACTTTAGGACCTGAAAACAATGGATGAGAGGAGCTGTGGTCTGTTACACGGGGCCGTGAAGCTTAATGTTACAGTTTAATAGGGCTCCTCTGTGCCTGATGAGTTACAGTGGGAAGCGGGAACTGTAAACACATCTAAACAGCTGTCAGACACTTCCTGTGCTTAACCCAGCTCTCGCTGTTAGGACGCTCTATTGTACACATGGCACTGTTACCGAGGCGATGTCGACGAGCTCTGGCTCCTGTCACAATAGGTTATGTTCCATCTCCACGGCAACTGAGAGCCAATCAAGAGTAATGGGGTGGCGGGACGCAGAGCGGATGGGCTTCCTCGCAGGAGCCCCCTGGATGGATAATTGAAACAGGAGAGCGGCCTACGGTAGAAGCAGAACATAAGGGTGTTGTTTTTCGAAAGTTGAGTCTCGGTTTCAGGGCACGTATCCTGATTTAATGCATTTCAAATTGGAGTGAGAATGTTGTGGTTGTAGGTGAATGCAAATGAAAAGGTTTTGTGACTCGCATTGATTGGATATTACAATAAGGTTGTATTTGTTAACATAAGTAAATTAATTTGTTAAGATCTACTAACAATGAGCATTAATAAATCAAGCATTTATTAATCTTGTTTAATGTGAGTTAATACCAATAAAATAGTTTATGTTTGTTCAAATAGACTACGGGTCTTCATTTACTCTTCTTCGGGGGACAGATTTTAAAATTGTTAAAGGTGCAGTGTGTAACTTTAAAAGGATCTCTTGACAGAAATGCAATATAATATACATTACTATATTATCAAGGGTGTATAAAGACCTTGCATAATGAATCATTATGTTTTTATATCCTTAGAATAAGGCATTTTTATCTGCATACACTGCGGGTCCCCTTGCATGGAAGTCGTCATTTTGTGCCGCCATGTTTCTACAGAAGCCCCTAACGGACAAACTTTGTTTGATAAATTGTCTCTGATGATGACATGTTTGTCCTGTGGCGGCTACTGTAGCTTCTCTATGCGTTTCAAAAGTGAGGGGTGAACCGTGGTTGGTTGCAACTCGCAGTCTCACCACTAGATGCCGCTAAAATTTACACACTGCACCTTTAATTTGATGTTAATATGAATTTTCGTGAGATCAGGCTGGGTCGACAGTTTCATCATTACCACTTATGAAATCTTGTTAGCAAACCTTAAAGAGTCATGAAAAACATTCCTGCTACCCAATCCCTGCATTCCCATTAACAAACCAGATAATGTCATGATAATTTTCCCAAGCTGTAAAAATGCATTTCCATCATGCATTCGATGTAAAAAAATCATCAGGGTGTATTACTGCCCGTGCCAGGCGTTTTAATCTATCTCTGGCTATCTAATCTAACACTGTTTTAACTCAAGCTAATGAAGACTGTGTGGGTTGAAATGTAAACATGGTCAAAATGTCTGCTGTCTCATGTGCCAAATCTACTATTTAGTGTGGGTATTCAGACAGACAGATAATACGTCTATTCAGTGCTACTGTATGTGTATGGTAAACAAAATAAAAGCGGTACAGTAATACACTGTAAACTTCCATATGTGGCAGAATTCATCACACACCTATAGTCTGTCTTTCCCTTTGGCCTATTTCTCGCTCTTTCTTTGGCACACCTGCTCTGTTGTTTACATGCTGAAGGATCAGTGTTTAGTTGCCCTGGGTGAGCAGCGTCTCAGAATGAGCTATGAGATGTAGGGTTGGGTTAAGTGTGGCCCTGGGCCAGCATTTAGGAGTTTAGTT
Organism: Misgurnus mizolepis; assembly: GCA_025389145.1. NCBI lineage: Eukaryota > Metazoa > Chordata > Actinopteri > Cypriniformes > Cobitidae > Misgurnus > Misgurnus mizolepis. The sequence goes on from JAIFKI010000017.1 coordinate 35,463,892, forward strand.
GGTGTGTGATTGACACAGTTTTAAGCCTTCTGTCCTAAAGCACAAGCAGGTGTGAGATCAGGGCAACACCTTTGATTGACTGTTCAAGACTAAGTAACTCGCCGTGTTGATGTCTTTGGAGCAGAGAGAGGACTTTTATGTAACAAAAAAGCATTTCTGAAGTTTTTTGGGGATTTTTATATTTGCTTGTGCGCAACAGTTTGTTTCTGCAAGAATAGCCAATGACTTAAATTTAGATTTAGATGCCAAATATTTATTAATAATCTGTGCACTGTGACTTAAAAAGCATTGCTCTAATGCCGACATATCGGCTGGATCCGAATTCTGTTACATTCTTAGCACATTTAAAAACTTTTTAAAAACTTTGGGTTATACTAAAGTCCATTTAGGAAAGTCAAGCTACTAGGCAGCCATGTTCGCAACACCATGGCCAGCTACTTCAGTCATGCAAAACAACATTTTTCGCAACTAATTTCAACTAATTCTCATTAAAGTATTAGTAGGGGTTGGGTTAGGGAAGGGGTTAGTAAAATGAGTTGACACATAGCTGCAAAGATATTTAGTATAATAAGTAAAATGTTACACTGCAAAAAAAGATTTTTAAGAAAACATTTTATTAGTATTTTTGTCTTGTTTTCAATTAAAATATAAAAAATTAAGATGCTTTTTCTTGATGAGCAACACGCCCCAAGAAAATAAGTCTAGTTTATAGACCAAAAATATCAAATTTAAGTGATTTTGTGCATAAAACAAGCAAAAAAAAAAATCTGCTGAATTTTTCTTGAATTTAGTGTCTAGTTCAAGATTTTTTGCTTACCCCATTGGCAGATTTATTTATTTGTTTTATGCACCAAATCACTTAAATTTTATATTTTTTTGTCTAAAAACTAGACTTATTTTCTTATGTTATTTTGCTCATTAAGAAAAAGCATCTTCATTTAAGAATTTTTAGATAGTTTTACTGAAAACAAGACAAAAATATTTATGTATTACACTGCAAAAATGACTTTCTTACTTAGTATTCTTATATTGTTTTCAGTAGAAATATCTATAAATTCCTAAATCAAGATGATTTTCTTGATGAGCAAAATTACTTAAGAAAATGAGTCTAGTTTTTAGATTAAAAACTATACAATTTAAGTGAATTTGTGCTTAAAACAAGCAAAATTATCGGCCAAGTGGGTGAGAAAATTTTGCTTAAATTAAGTGTTTAAGAAAAGAGAAAAAATGTTTTTAGATTTTTTTCTCACCCCATTGGCAGATATTTTTGCTTGTTTTAAGCTTAAATTAACTTGAATTGTATTTTTTTTTGTCTATAAACTAGACTTATTTTCTCAGGTCATTTTGCTCATGAAGAAAAAACATCTTAATTTAAGAATTTTTAGATATTTCTACTGAACAAAAGACAAAAATACTTCGTAAGAAAGTCATTTTTGCAATGTAGATATTACACTGGAAAATTATTTTCAAGAAAAAAAAATCTTAGTATTTTTGTCTTGTTTTGAGTAAAAATATCAAAAAATTCTTAGATTAAGATGCTTTTTCTTGATGAGCAAACTGACCCAAGAAAATAAGTCTAGTTTTTAGACCAAAAATATCAAATTTAAGTGATTTTGTGCATAAAACAAGCAAAAAAATCTGCCAATGGGGTAAGCAAAAAAACCTTGAACATTTTTCTTAAACACTAAATTCAAGAAAAATTAGCTTACCCCATTGGCAGATGGGGTTTGCTTGTTTTATGCACATCAAGAAAAAGCAATCTTAATTTAAGAATTTTTAGATATTTTTACTGAAAACAAGACAAAAATACTAAGAATTTTTTTTCTTGAAGATCATTTTTTTGAAGTGTAATGTTTGAATATTTTACAAGAAGTTGCAAAGCGGACTATCGGAATAAAGTGTTGCCAAATTTTGCTTTAATTTTAACAGATGACAACTGAACAGAATTTATGCTCGACTGAAATGTGAGAATGCACATGGGTCATGGTAAACTGCCAAAATCTCTTTAATCTAACAGGCTTGAGCCCTGTGGGTTGATCTGAATTTGACTAGAGAATATGACGGAGTCAGAAATCTTCCCCACAAGGTTCGGATGACGTTCCTTACACATAATCGCAATGACAACACTGTGACCAGTATGTGATGTATCTGACTCTCTTCACTTAATTCTGACAGGCACCATGGCGTCTTCACTACAGTTCATCAAAGTCCTGACAGGAGATGTTAACAAACATTTCTGAATTCATCACTTCACAGAAGATTTGTGGGCATTGTCCAGCTGGGTCAAATGTTGCTAAGAGACCTTCAGTATTTCATTGGAGGGTAAATGTCAACGCAATATATAACACACTTAAATAACGCTGGTTGCTCATGATCAAGCTCTCTTTAACAGCAAATGTTAGTGAACTATTTACAGTACGCTACTGTGTTGATGTAATGTTGGTTGTCTTTAATTGGCAATTATATTATCTTTATCATGTCCATAATGTTACCAACATGTTGCACAAAAATGTGCCGTCCGTCCTACAAAACAACCTCTTATTAAAGCAGGCATTACGTTTGAATTTTTTTAAAATGATAAAAAAAGTTTTTGTTCCTTTTCAAGGGAACTCGCGCTGCGTCACCACAGCGTGACGGCGTCTGAGTATGTTAAATTCGACCACTGGTTGGCGGTGATGTCATAGACGCAAGCCAGAGAGCATAAATAAGGTGGAAAGTAATGCCCACTTTATCTGGCATATGTCGAAGCGGGTGTACAGGAACACCGGAAGTATGACAAGGTAGACGCAGCGTCTCGTTCCAAGGGTTACATACGTAAACCGAGACGTTGTTATGATGCAATCGGCCAATCAGCAGTATTCATGCCATATGACATTTATGGCAATCATGTTTTTATCAGTAAATTTGACATTTGCATTTTGTTGGTCACCTCATCAGAAAGTGAGGTATGATGTGTCTTAAACAGATTTAGTCAGCATGTTTGAGAATATTTGAGTGTTATGTTTTATTCAGCAAAACAAAATCAGCACAAAGCCCATAAATCAACTCCAAGAGTCAAATTTTAACAATATATCCTCTGAGTTACAGCAAATATTTATACATTCGTATGAACTCGCCAAAATCATCGAAGCTCTTTTCACCCATCTTAAATGAAGACTGTTTGTGTATTTATGAGTGCCGTTTGGATTTTTTCAGTGCATTGAGGCAATTTGTGGCTCTTTCTGTACTTTTGCAGTTTGTGATGTAAACACAGATTTGTATGAGTGTTTCTTATGTCATTACTTTGAAGGGTTGATGTATGGGAACCAAACAAACCAGGCCATTACCGTCAGCATCCAGCTTTCTTTGTTTGTCTTTTGGCCACATCCCATGATTCTTTACCCCAATTCTGCACATGCTTTCATCTCCATTCTACGAAAAATGGTGCGGGAAAATGTTATTACTCATAGGTTGCTCTTTCATAGCTCAGGAGATTCATGGATGTTTGATGTTATTAGGAGCACGCTTAGTCAAGCGACCTATCAAAATTCGACCTTCGTTAACTAAAATATTGCTATTTTATTATTCACTCTAGGAAGACAATACACTGGGCAAATGTGATTTTGTGCATCAAACGTCATTACAAAATACACTCACCTAAAGGATTATTAGAAACACCATACTAATACTGTGTTTGACCCCCTTTTGCCTTCAGAACTGCCTTTATTCTACGTGGCATTGATTCAACAAGGTGCTGAAAGCATTCTTTAGCAATGTTGGCCCATATTGATTAGATAGCATTTTGCAGTTGATGAAGATTTGTGGGATGCACATCCCGGGCACAAAGCTTCCATTCCACCACATCCAAAAGATGCTCTATTGGGTTGAGATCTGGTGACTGTGGGGGCCATTTTAGTTCAGTGAACTCATTGTCATGTTCAAGAAACCAATTTGAAATAATTCAAGCTTTGTGACATGGTGCATTATCCTGCTGGAAGTAGCCATCAGAGGATGGGTACATGGTGGTCATAAAGGGATGGACATGGTCAGAAACAATGCTCAGGTAGGCCGTGGCATTTAAATGATGCCCAATTGGCACTAAGGGACCTAAAGTGTGCCAAGAAAAAATCCCCCACACCATTACACCACTACCAGCAGCCTGCACAGTGGTAACAAGGCATGATGGATCCATTTTCTCATTCTGTTTACGCCAAATTCTGACAGAATTTCAACAGAAATCGAGACTCATCAGACCAGGCAACATTTTTCCAGTCTTCAACTGTCCAATTTTGGTGAGCTTGTGCAAATTGTAGCCTCTTTTTCCTATTTGTAGTGGAGATGAGTGGTACCCGGTGGGGTCTTCTGCTCTTGTAGCCCATCCGCTTCAAGGTTGTGCGTGTTGTGGCTTCACAAATGCTTTGCTGCATACCTCGGTTGTAACGAGTGGTTATTTCAGTCAAAGTTGCTCTTCTATCAGCTTGAATCAGTCGTGCCATTCTCCTCTGACTTCTAGCATCAACAAGGCATTTTCCCCCACAGGATTCCCTTTTCACACCATTCAACTGTCACGTGATTGTTTGATTAGATAATTGCATTAATGAGAAATTGAACAGGTGTTCGTAATAATCCTTTCCTAATGCCCAATGAATGTATGTACCTGCTGCAGCATAAGTCTTTTTCACAGTACTGTATATTTCATTTGTTTTTGTTTGACTGCTTTAGTTTGATCTTCCTTATTTCTTTACGCTGTTGACTTTCTTCATCATAAGTCACAGTCTGTATCTGCTTGCCAAAGAGATCCCCCTCCAGAGGAAATAACCGTTGTATTTCTCTTATTTAGGAAAATTGTTATTACAAGAGCCTGAAGGACATTATAAATGGAAATCAAACATCCACTAAATTCTACTGTTTTCTCTTCCAAACAGCCCTTTAGCCCATTTCTAAGAACAGTGAAACATTGTGGACCAAGATTGAAGCCTTGTGTTGTTTCTCGCTTCCAACCGTTTCTTTCTTCACTCTTTTTAGTTTGTTCTTTTATGTGCCCTCTGCTCATATTTTCTTCATCTGGTGTTTTATTCATATGAAATCTTCAGCGTGCAGGGAGGTTTGGGTAATTCAGCAGGCAGGAGCATGTACTATATGCATATGCGTCTGTTTGCTCCTGACCTGCGGGCCACCCCTGCACAGTGGGCTCTTTGTGTACGGCACAGGCTTATAACACCTCAACATGCACCCTCGCCCGGCTCCCTCTCTTTTTACAGTATCTATTTTCCATGTCACGGCTGTGGCGCATGGCCCTACATCACCCGCAAACGCACAATTGTGAGCACTTTGTGAGCTCTGAATGGTGCATTAGGATTTTCCACTTGAATTAAAACCATCAGTCCTTTGATGCATGCATGCATGCATAATATTTCACCTCTTGTTTCTACATATTTTTATTTAAGGAATTTACACAAAATAAAGGTGCTTCATTATGAACATCCGAAGAACCTTTTTGTTTCACAACGCAATCATTAGGGAACCAAAAATAGTTATTTTGTGGCACCTTTGCATGGAAACTGTGTGCTAGTAATAAAGTCTCTGGCTAAGAGAGTATGAGGTCAGATATGAATATGAATTGGCTCATTCCTTCATTTGGTTTTCTTCCTCTTTGCAGCTTTTTTCCTCTTTTCCGCATTTAATTATTTATGGTATGTTTGCCAGATTTACAGACTGCTATGATGTTTTTTCTCACTGTATCAGGGGGGTTGTGCATGTTTCCTTTAGTTTATCTAATAATTTATCTAAAGCAGTGCTTCCCAATCCTGGTCCTCACGGACCCCCTTCCAAAAAGTTTTAGATGTCTTCTTGTTTAACACACCTGATTTAACTCATCAGCTTGTTAGGGAGACATGTTACCATTTCGGGAAGAGGCTGATTAGGTGTTTTTTTGCAAGGGGATCCTTGAGGACCAGGATTGGGAAGCACTGACCTAAAGGTTCACTTTAACTTTCATTTCTCTAGAAGATCACCCGATGTGCACTATGGTACACTCTGAGAAAGAGGATCCTTACTAAAAGTCTACGTACGCACAAAAGCCAAAAATGGCATACGGCAAAAATAATTCAAGACTTATAAAACAAAGCAATGTTCCCTTTATAAATCACAGATCACCCGCAAATATGCGTACATGAATCATCCTCAGATCCCACCCTTCAAGCCCATTCTCCCATCAAGTTTGTTTTTATAGATCACAACCTTTGTGTGGAAACGTACGCACGTTTCCAGCCCCATTTTGTGTGCACGGTTTATAAATGAGACCCCAGGGCAGTACCTTTTTAAAAAAGTACACTTTTGAACCTAAAATTTGCATATTGGTACCTTATGGCGCTTTTCCATTGCATAGTACCCCACGGTTTGGTTTAGTTTGGGTCGGGTCAGCTTACTTTTGGGAGCTTTTCCATTGGGTGCAGTACGTAGTACCCGATACTTTATTTCGTACCACCTCGGTTGGAGTTCCAAGCGACCCGAGCTGATACCAAACGTTACGCGAAAACACTGTAGATCCAGGGCCGGCCCGAGGCATAAGCGAACCAAGCGGCTGCTTAGGGCCCCGCTGGCCATCAGGGGGCCCCCGCCCCAATCGTTTTTTTTATTTTTATTTTTTTATACAATTAAATAACTTAAACAGGTAATATAAATGGATGAATGAATGAATACGAATTTATAAATGAATAATTAAAGACAAGAAAATTTTGATTTGCAGAAAACTATGTGTCTGCAGTGCTAGCGTTTTAGTCAGGCGCAACATAGACACCTGCGCGTCGGCGCGCAAGTGCACAACGTCATCACTCACTGTAAACAATGATGAGCCATTTGACATGTCAAAAAAAAGGATATATCCCTCTGGGGCCGAAAAGAGAACAAAGAAAAGGACTGAGGATTACAAAAAAGAGCAAGATAAAGGTATGTTTGCATGATTACAGTATGTTTAATTTGTGTTAGTGGTGTGACAGATCGACGTTAATCTGTGACCGTGATCGACCTACGGTTCGGCTCGCATGCGCTTAAATAGTGAAAGTTTATCATTTGCACGTGTTTAAAAGGCTTGCAAAAGTTAACATTTCAAGTGATTTTAAACAATTTATCCCGCAAAAAGGCGCTAAAGTGAGCAGTACTCTGCAAGCCCATGCGGTTTAAATTGTCCAGCCCAGCTCCCTTCAGAGATCAGAACACTAACACTTGATGTTTAAACTTTAGAGAGAGTTACGCTATTTTGTGTCATACTGTAGTCCATTAACATATATTTGAGGAATAGAGCACTGAAAAGAATATAACGTTTATATGCTCCGCCGTCTGTATTTCCGTCTGTGTGAGCGCGCCGCGTATAAGTGCACTTAGTAGGGCACACATAAAATCTTTCTGTTCTTGACAGGGCACATACAAACAAAATGATCTCCACAGTACTCTTTTCCAATAAAAACAGTTGTTTATGTCTTTAGACGGTTTATGTATAGATTAGGCAGAAACCAGGTCCGTGCTTCTCTTAAAGAGACAGTAACCTTAATTAACCTACTTAAGTCTGTGTCATTAATGTTAATCAAACCTTCCAAGACAAAGAGAAAATCACTTCTGTAGCTCTAAAAAAGAATAATTATATTTAATTCATACAATAAAGTGTTATGATTCATTTGATTTGATTTCTGTACCTAATGCTAATTTTAGCCCTTACTTACTGGCAACTTTGTTCTTTTTATAAATGTTTGTAAGTAATTTCTTCATTTTTTTATTAGTTTTTCCAACCCCTTATTCTGCTGATCCGAAAAATGATCAGATCTGTGCCTCAAAAACCATAATGTGATCCGAACCGTGAGTTTTGTGATCCATCACACCCCTAGCTAGCATTGCTGTATGTGTTGAAGTGAACGTTCCAACATCGGAAACGTTCCAGCTTCATAGGATTTCTGTGATGAAAATGGACTTAAATCTTATTTATATGGTGGGTAGTGATGTAACAGTGCTATCCTATATTTATTTATTTATTGCTTGTTGTGTAAGTAATGAAAAATAAGCAAAATAAACTCATTCTGCTCGATCAACTATGCACTTATCCAATGCTATTTTTTTCAGGAACACTGTTGAAGTACTTTGGAGCACAAACAAACTCCACCCGCCCCTGATGTTTCATCAAGTGTCAGTGTCTCCACAGCTGATGATGCAGCAGATGAGGTTTTTCTTGCTGGCCAATGTTAACATTCCATAGCCTGTTAATATGACATGACACATTGAAGAATAAAGTATTTTATTTAAGTATAGATTTTTTTCATTATTTAAATTATTATTCATTTATAATGTAACATTAGAGCGTGACATTTGTGTCCGCGTGGTGGGAGGGGGGCCCCCAAACACATTCTGCGTAGGGCCCCCAAGAGGCTCAGGCCGGCACTGTGTAGATCACTGATTGGTCTGAGAGAATCGTCACGTCATCGCTATAATGTAAATATTAGCTTTAGCTTACTGCTAGCTTGCGCTGTCTCAAGCAAACAGTTGTTATCTGTGTTCTGCTATAAGTTTCCAAACACCCTTTTAGCGATGAAAAACATCCGCAGGTTGAGAATCCAGTACACCATAACAGTTTTTTCCAGACTTGCAGTTTGTGGCGGCACATTAGCGACGTGCACGTCCGCATTATATATGCTTATGCAACTTGAATGAGGCTCAGCGGAGCGCTGTCGACTGACGCCACAGGTCGGGTGTTTGAACAGAAACTGTCATGTGAGACAGAGGTAGTTATAAACGCGATGTGCAAACATCTATTTGTGGTGGCCAATTTTAATTTTGTGGCAGACTGAGAAATAAATGAATGTATGGGAATGTACAACAAAGCTCTCACGTGTATGATGTCACAGCAGTAGGCAGCGTAAATATAACGACACGCCTATAATCCCTCCCACTCCGAAGTGATACTAAACTCGATGGAAAAGCTAACCACGCCAAAGTGAGGTGAGCTGACCCGACCCAAACTAAACTAAACCGTGGGGTACTATGCAATGGAAAAGCGCCATTAGAGGTGCATACTGGTACCTAGGGTTGCAAAGGGTCGGAAAGTTTCTGGTAAATTTCCGGAAACGTTCCATTAAAACTTATTCTGGGGAATTTTGGAAAATTCCAATTTAAATTTAAAGTAATGAACATTAAGGGGAATTTATGGGAATCATTTGGAAATTTAGGGAAATTTATATAAACTATATCATATACAAACATAAATAAACATTTTGTTTGGTTGTAAGCAGACATGAATCCAAGGTAATACAAATTTCGAAGAATTCTGATAATTATGCTCATCAAGCCTGGATTTATTTGATCAAAAATCCTTCAGAAATCATTTTAATAGGAACACACAGCACAAGAAATAATCTGTGCATGTTTTGAAAGAAGGGTGTGTGGCCTAAATGGCTTTTTAGTAAGCAGTGTGCATGTGACTGAAGAATGTGCAGGGTAGAAATTCAGGGTAAAAATTGTTTTAAGCAAAATTATGCTGCAGGATTTTTTAACTATATAAGTTTCCTATTATAGGAAAAATTGCAATTTTATTAAATTCCCAGTTTATTCCCATTAATTCCCATATAATCCCGTTAATTTCCATGGAAAGTTTCCAGCCTTGAAAATTCCCAGAATTTTGCAACCCCAGTGGTACCTCAAATGTACATAGCTGTACAAAAATGGTACATATTGGGACCTGTATAAAGGGAATCTTCCAGTGACAACTTTTCTTTCTAAGAAAAAATGCTGCTACAAAGGGTTCTTCAAAGCAGTACCATAAAAAAATTTTTGGGTTTCTTTAAATAACTATATCTTTCTTAACTTTTTATAGTCAATAGAATTTTTTTTCATTAAAACATATGTTGAAGCCTTTTTTGAAACCACATCTTTATCGTCCCTTTTGAATATTTTACATTACTGATAGGGTAAGATGTCCCTCAATTCATCTCCACAGTTCTCCCTTACATCAAAGGTCATTGAGTGTTCTCAACACAAACCACATCTTCTCTGGATGCTGAAACACACAGTGAACAACGATGAGATGATCCATCAGTTAGAAAACAGAGACGGTCGGTCTGGAGGATATTGCCAAGCTATTTGAGGTTTTGCCGCCAGCACAGGGGAAAGGGTTTCACCCGCTAAGATGCCCACAAATAACAGCATGATATACTCCCACAAACATTTCGTGCTTGACATGGTCCCACGGCTTAATATGAATAAAATATTGCAGATTTAATTAAACTATGCAAAGCACCAACAGTAAAACATCACGTTTGTGGTTAAGTAATGCGATACAGACGCCTCAAAGTCCAGTTTCACAAACTCCACAAAACATAACCAGAAGACTACATGACAGAACCAAAGCAATCTTCCATCCACAAAACCACCCAATATGGAACCATTTCGTTCCAGTAGTGAAGGAAAACAACAAGATGAGATCTTTGTATATTTTCTCCTAAACAACATTAAGATTAGACGGAGAACAAATCAGAGCTTTGTCCGTATGTCATATAGAGACCATAAAAAGTTCATACTTAAAGGCAACATAATAGAGAACTCAATATAAGTCTCTTGAGTCATGAAGGATCAACCACTGCTGAGCAATAAAAACATTCCTCTGGGTTCGCCTGTTAGCATCGATACCCAGCCCCCAAACTTCACCACCTCTGGCCCCTTTTGTTTATTTTTTGCAAGTTTCCAAAGATCCGTCATACCACTTTAGCCTGCAACGTTTTTCAATTTTAAAGCTTATGCAGTTTGAGGCCGGGCTTTTGTAAGGATACAGAAGGAATGTAAAGTGGGGGGATGTAAAGAAAGAGAGCTGAAGATTTATAGCACTCTCCCTTAAAGTCAATATGAGTTTCGGGTTTCATCAGATTTATGTTTAATAAGTTTCAGGTGGTGAGAACGAGGGGAGTTTTGACTATTGAGCCGAACGCTGTCAGAACTCACAGCAGTGCTTCAATTTACACGGCAGCGGCGAGTCTGGAACAACAGAGCTACCTTTGTCCTGCAGACGGAGACGCCGGAATGTGGCAGTCGAGCACGGGAATCACAAACACACGTGCCTGCCGTGAGCTCAGTCTTGGCTGACAGAGGAAAGATGGAGGGCCAAATAAATAGCTAGTAATAAGACAAGGCGAAGTTTTAGGTAAATGGAATAACTACAAGCACCCAAAGTAAATCTTACAGTAAAAACAGAACACCAGGAATACCTCAGATAACTTTGAAAACTTAGCTATTTCCTAATGCAAACTAGTTTTTATTGTAATCATTGCTATATACATTACATAAACATAAACAGTCATATAACTCCATTGTTTTATTATAAATTGGTAGCAAATCGGGGTCTAGTAACCAGGAATCTTTGGTTGGTTTTATTAATTGACTGTCAGATTTAAAGGTACAAAAGCTGTAACTGGGACGGCCCCAATATATACCCTTGAGGTACTACTAAAGGTGTACTTTTGAAAAGTTTGCTACCTCAGTGACAGCTTGTGTAATCTTTTCTGAGAGTGTAGATTAATGAAATAATGTTGTAAGAGTTTTTTTTTATGCACTACATGGTCAAATATATAGTGCACATCTTGTAGTACCAAAACATTTAAGACAACCCAACTTTATGCTCTTACGCTCTATTAACTTTCTCATTTTGTCATTCTCTCTCTGTTTTGTTAAGTCTGTTTTGTTTGACTTTCACTTATTATTTTCCTGTCTTTGTATTTTTTTCTCACCCTCTTACAGACGGTCCAGTCTCTGTTCAGGTAGAGAGAACAATGGCACCTCTGTCTGCGGGAGCGGCGGGCGGGATCCCCTCAGGCTCAGGAAGGAGAGAAAGCGGTGGGCCGGGCAGGACAGAACGTGTGAGCGGTGTACAGTAAACACACACAAATCTCCCTGCTAGTTTCTGTGTAACCTGACTGCCAGTCTGTGTTGTGAAAGCTGTAGTTTAACCACATTATGTAAAGTTTAAAGCATGCTGAACAACTAAGTTACTGAAATAAAAAATCTTTTGACGTTTAGGCTATACATGATTATGGAACCGTTTTTTACATCCATGCCCTGCTAGGAAAAAAAATCAAAAGTGAAATGACAAAATTCAGAAGATCATAAAGGATACTCCAGTGAGATCAAACGGATTGTAAAATGAAACAAAATCTGTAGAAAATAAAAATGTAGCGTTTCCGACACACTAATGCTGGCATGATGTTCTTCTGCAAGTCATTACATGAATCTTCTAGCACACAGGAATGAAATAATGTGAAATCTATACATGCAGTAGCTACTGTATAGTCCCAACTAACCAGATATATATATTTTACTGTACAGTATATACAGCAACACAGCATGCTTAGTTTTTTTTCAGATGCTTTGGAGCATTTTTCAGATCAGAAATTAATTTTTCAAAATACTTATATGCAAATTCTCGTTGTTTTGGACAAACTGCAAATGCTTTGGTACAATCATGCAGATGATTATGTATAGTTGTCCGTTGTTTGCTTCATTTTTAATTGCTTTTGTCATTTTCATCAAAATACACTATACTGGTTTCTGTTGAATAGCCTTACACCTCAAAACATTTAAGAATTATACTAGTCAACATTTAACTCAAAAACATTCATCAAAGTTGTCCTAAGACAAGAACAGGTATTGGGTATTGGTTTTACGTAAGACAACTTTTAGAAAAGGTTTTGATCCAATTTAAATGTTGACTTTTTTGAAATTGTTGACTTTTATATCATAAACCCATGGGTGCAGCAATAATATTACGCAATGTTGAAAATAGTCCCCAGCTATTGAAAGTTAACCAAGGGGACTATTTTCGGGCGCTGCGTAATATCATTGCACCTGCTGCAGCCATGTTACGGCAGCAAAGTCCCTGTTTGTTACGCCAGAATGAGAGTATAGTTCCTAGCCATATCGGCCTAGAAAATCACAACTTTTAATTTCCGTCGGTCTTAGTACACGATGTAACTACAGAAAAGCCAAGTTTTAAATATTTAAATTCCTTGGTTTTTTTGCATTATGCTAATGGTCTAATCAGATTCAATGAATTATGCTAAGCTATGCTAAAAGTGGTAGCGCCAGACTCTGAGATCGCCTGAATGGATTCCAAAGCAGTAAAACTCAATAGTTTACCTCTCGAGGAGCAGACAGACTGATAGACAGACTTTATTCATCCCACACAATTATTGCAAACTACGTAAACTGCTGATGGTGGGAATTTTTTTCAAATGTGTTTCTTTATTAGTGCAACAATGTAACATACTTGAATTTCTATTGTATCTCATTTCATTGACATTCAGTAGAAAAATTGTCAGTTTGTTCCATTTCTGTGAAAGCGTCAGGATTTGATACTGTTTTCCGTAAGGCATGTTGGTTTGTTTTGTGCATTCTGTATGTGGGGTTATTGTGAGTCGTGTAAAACCATACACTTTTCATTCAATGAGCACACGTTCTGACCCCCCAACTCTCTGTCTGACACAAAAGATCATCTCTCCCAGCGGCCTTCTCAGCTGTATCACTTTCCTGAAGTGAGCCTGGCCCAGAATGAAGCTGTGAATATCACTGAATCTGCCCTATGAAACGAAACTCCATTCTTCTCAAAATTCAATCCTGTAATTACAGACGTGTCTGAGTTTCATTCGATCAGGTGCTCGTACGATTTTTTGTACCTTCCCTACCTTAGGAAATTAGGTTTCATTTATTTTTATAGTATTCGTTTGCTTAATAGTCATAAAATATCTTTGCTATATTTTAATGCGGGAGACCTTTATGCAAAATACCGTTTTTACATAACAAAAACTGCAATGCAATTTTGTGTTAAAAATATAATAACAAAACAATTCTTTATGAGATTTTTCTCCTTCTTTATTAAATAATTCAGCTAGTTTGATAATGCTTGAAAATATATGTCCAACAGCTCCATATAACACATATTATCATATTTTATTAAAAGTTTTTCTTGCATGTGCCCAGAAAATGTAAAAAATCCTCTGTGTGGGTCAAACAGGTAACGTTATAAATATATATGTGTGTGATATGGTTTCAGTCTTGACATGCAATTCTAATGAACAATAGCGAGGACGATTCTCACCCCAAACATGAGCAGGGTTTCCCTTTACATTCACTATCCCTGATAAGAAACAGAGAGGCCAGATTGTAACTTGAACTGATTCAAGGTCAGTTTTGCCACCACACAACAGTAATAACTCCCCTTGTATCTGGTTTCTGCGTTTTATTTAGTGAATAGTGGCATAGATAGCTGCAGAGGTAAACAAGAAGAAAAGCTACACCTGCTATCAAATCCAAGTATTACTGTTGAATTATGCTAAAATATTTGTTATGTGTATGCAGAAAATCTAAACAATACTCTTCCAGTCACTGTACACATTTACACCTCCTATTACATCCATCTCCAGTAAACCTCTAGTAATCAGATTTCAGGTCTGATCAGAGCAGATCTGATTGTCTTCATGTTATTTTATTGTTTTCTTTGAACGCTGTATCCATTTTAAATTATGTGCATTATGCTTCACCCATTAAGTGTTCAGTGCATATTTTGTAAAATTTTGCAGAGGCGGCTTGTGACTGCTCATCCGAGGGGCGAAATTCAAAATATGTGTTCGGAGTGTCTGTTGCTCGTGTTTTCAAAATATGTGTTTGTTGCGTCATGTGAACTATGTGCATCACGTGTCTTGTCAAAATAAGTGCCTGCTGCACACGCGCCAAGACCATTTATGATTAAAGAGATGATGATGTTCACAAAATACACGCAAGACACGTGAGTATCTGGCAAATGTGAGCATAAACCCTTTAGACGCGTCAGGTATGCAGCAGGTATTTTGACAAGACACGTGATGCACATAGGATCACTCGACGCAAAGAACACATATTTTGAAATTACGAACCACACACATGACGGGCTACATACATGTTGTCACGAACTTTGCATTGTGCGCACTCAATAAAAGAAGTCACCGGCCACCACTGCAATTTTGATTTACTGGTTGTGAAAAGCATAATAAAAGTTCACTCAACACTGCAGTTTATACCCAAAAATCAATGCAGCAAATACAAAAGAAATTGAAAATTATGTGTGGGCGTGCATATCAGTTATGTACTGAATTACTGTATGTTTATTTTTATTGTATGCTGTATGTAGGGTAATTTTACAACGATTCCATACTAACGTCACAACGGCCGGAAAAGTTGGGAAACTCGTGTTCTTCATCACACTTAAACAAAGCCAAGAGGTTTCCGCAATTTACACCTTTTACACAAACACACAGGAAACTCTTAGGATGGTTTGTCATTTCTCAAGATTTACCAGGACAAATGAAAAGACAGTCCACTTATCCAGTCCCTTTTTTCTTCTGACAAAACCCAGGAGTAAAAAACTTGGGATTTTGTATACGCCATTTGTTGCCCAGATTTAATAAACAATGTGTACAACATATTTAAATTAGGCAATGGCATTAAAATGGTCCAAATGTTCCAATTATCCAAATGTTATAAACTCACCAAAACGGAGCAGAAGTTTACCTGCTTTACTTGCCAGTGAGAAGTAAATATTTAAGCTTAAAGCACCCAGGTTAACATGTAAAGCACATCAATATAATATTTAATCTGGAAATATATTTTTTTTTTAACTATACACTACTCCTGCATGTATATACTTTAATTGAAGCACAAAATGTTCTGGAATATTTTCAAATCTTTTAAAATAAGCAATTGTTTTTTTTTCTTTTATGTCTATGTGTATTTGGACCCTCTTGGAAATGAGATGGTGCATCTCAAGGGGCTATCCATAAATAAATAAATATGTTGTTAATTTCCTGTTTTATCCAAATTGTTGCAGATAAATGTGACCCAGGGCCATATTTTAACGATCTGAAACGCAAGTGCGAAGCACAAAGCGCAAGTGACTTTGTGGGCGGATCTTGGGCGCTGTTGCTATTTTCCCGGCGGGAGAAATAACTCTTGCGCCAGGCGCAAATCAATAAGGGGTTGGTCTGAAGTAGGTTCATTATTCATAGGTGTGGTTTGGGCGTAACGTTAAATAAACCAATCAGAACGTCATCCAACATTCCCTTTAAACGCAAGTGCGCAAGTTCCTTGGCGGGTTGCTATTATTATGACTTTTTAGGATTTACCAGGCGCACGCCAGGAGCGGTTCACAGCCGAGAAGACCGACGTTCTTGTAAGAGCAGTCAAAGACAGAGAAGTTGTTTTGTATGGGGATGGGAGAAACCCGCCCAAATCAGCATCAGTTAAACAGGCGTGGGAGGAAATAGCCACAATTGTCTCATCAGCTGGCATCCCCAGGACGTTGCGCCGCAAGCGCTACAATGATGTCAGGAGACGGGGGAATCCCAAGCTTGCCAGCATAAATTGGGCACGCTGTGTAACAGGAGGTGGGAGGATCTGCCTCTACACAGATGCCAGCAGAGGACATCGCTGCGTCCACCCTCGCTGCTGAAAGCCAAGAAACGCAAGCAGTCCAACCCCAAAGTACACTTACAAATCAAGTTCATATACATTAAGGTTTCTTATGAAAACATTTTAATTATTATTTACATAAAATAAACGTAATGCAGCCACACAACAAACTTATGAAAATATTTTAATCGTTATTTGCATGAGAAGTTTTTAACGCAGCCACACAAAATAAATAAAAACTATCACCACAATGCTCACCACAATGATTTCCCTTATCTCGTGTGTTAATATTTTTTATTGTAACAATTTATGATTTGCAAAAATAACTGTTGCATCTGTGTAGATTAGATAAGCAAAGTGTGTGCACGTTGTGCACGCTATACATTATGGTCAAGCATGCGCCCTTAAAATAGCATAATGAACCACGCGCAACGCGCCACTGTCTTTAGACTAGTTTTTTCTGGTCAGTGGCGCAATTGTTTTTTGAAACTGCAAAATAGCATCAGGGATGGTTTGCGCCGGAACACGCCTCCTTTTTTGCGCAGAACCGCCCAGGGAGCGCAAGTTCATTCCCTAATTTGCTGACGTGCGTCTGTGGAGCGAAAAACCCGCTGTGCGCCGATGCAAAATATGAATGATACATGCATCACTGACAAAGTCAATTGCGCTGGGTGCAAGATAGGGCCCCCAGTGTTAAAAGTCAGCTATAATATTTTTTTGTGATTTACTGTTTGTTACATAAAATCATCCTGTATAATGTAAAGAACATTCTGTAAAAATATAACCTTGGTTATTAAATATCTTTGACTGAGTAAGGTCATGTCAAAAATTCAAATCAATAATTGAAATCAAACTTTGATTCTCCAAATTTCATAAATTTTTCATCAATTTTCATCAATAAAAACAAAAAAACAGACTTAGACTGTTGGACACTGTGTGTAAAGTATATTGAACTTTTGCATAACAAGCCGATCAGAGGCCTTTTTCCTACTATGGAAGTCAATGGGGCCTCCGATCGGTTTGGTAACAAACATTGCTCAAAATATTTTTCTTTTTGTTCATCAGAACAAAGACATTTATACAGGTTTGTAAACACATGAGAGTTAGTAAATGATGACAGAATTTTCTTTTTTGGGTGCAGTACCCCTTTAAGTGTAATGTAAGCAATATAGCATGTTATATAACAGTCTCTATTTGCACTATTTGGTAAGAATGAAGTCTTGTCGCAGTAACATGTACCTGCAGGCTTGGAGAAAAGAGAAATGTGGATTTGTGTGAAGTCTTTGTAACTCGAAGGAAAGATTTTAAATAACAAGAATGACTCAAACATCCCTACGTCATTCATTAAAATAAAAGCTTTTTCAAGAGCTTAATATTCTCTATGGTGCTTTAACATGCAACCATTTTTTATCCCCGATAAACAAACAAACTCACTCCCACCAAATCATTCCTGTGTGTCTCCTACAGTCTGAGCCAGAATATAAATAACTGTTAGGAGATTCATGAACAATGATGAAAGATTAAGTATTTTCCAGCATGAGGAAAATCTATACTCGTATTTAGATACACTTAAAAAGCAGCTGGCCTTTTTTACATGTTTAAACAGATACATTCCTGTTTAAATACATTCCTGTTGATCCATACATGTTATAAACACCCATGCAGAAATAGGCTCAATACATTTTGCATAAGTCATCAATTAGTAAATTGCTATATGGAATTCAAAACTTAAACGTAAAAATAATGAATAAATTACTTTGCTGGTGACGCCTTGCTACAAATTTTCCTTTGTGGGTGCAATTTTCCTTGAAAATCTATTAAAAACACAGAGTAAAGGTCAAAAGATTGGGGAATTGCATCTATAACAGCGATGATGAGAATTTAATAAAATAGGAGTGATCCTCGCCCATTAACTTTGTGGTTAGTTGATAACCACAGAGGCCGGCAAGCTTCTATAATTACAGCTAATTAGTTGTGTAGTTATGTAAAGTTTAAACCACGAGGTTTCGAAACCAAGTGGAGACAAACGGTGAAGGCCGAGGATGAATGTCGTCATTTGTCAGGGAGTGGAAACTTTAGCCCCCAGCTGCCCACAGGGGGAGACTCATCAACGGTTGCTGAAAAATTGACACAAGTGCCGTCGACTGGGCGAGACGAACTGAAACCCAATACATTCACGATGCCCCTCATTCGTCAAGTTCCTCCTATTGCTCTCCCAATGTCTCTTGGTGATTTTTCCTTACCATCGTCTATGTTGGCAGTGTCTCAACTTACAGGAAACCAGAATCATAAATTCACTTTGTGAAATAAATTGGCTACATTTGTTTTGCGATTCAGGATGAACCTAAGTTCATGAATATTGTTAACATAAATGAAGTCAATGGATTGAATGTTTGAAAAGGTTTTTAGTTAACTTAAGTTTTAATGTGCACGCACGCTTGTGCGTGTACAGGTGTGTGCGTTCGTATGTCCTCTGCTTCGGCTGCAGGGTCACGCTCGGCTGTCATCAGATAGTCATGAGTTTGTAAGTCACTAAGTAGCCTCAAGGGTATAGAGGGCCCATATTACCTGTAGTTTACCTGAGACACAGAACTGTGGTACTCATACCTAAAATGTCTGGATGTTATTGCATTGTGTAAAATATGTCTTGCATTTTTATAAGAAATATAATGCAAGCAAAACATTTTGAAAATGTTTAGGGCAGTAGTTTGTTAGATTTGAGATTAAATAATAGCTACAGTTCTTACTTGTTCATTCTTAAGGTTAGGTGTCTGAACAACACTTAAAGGCATAGTTCACCCAAAAATGAAAATTATGTCATTAATGACTCACCATCAGGTCGTTCCAAACCTGTTAGATCTCCGTTCATCTTTGGAACACAGTTTAAGATGTTTTCGATTTAGTCCGAGAGCTTTCTGACCCTCCATTGAAAATCCATGTACGGTACACAGACCCGGAAGAGAAGGCAATGCTAAATAAAGTCGTAATTTTTGGACCAAAATTTATCTTCGATGCTTTAATAAATTCTAAATGACCCACTGATGTCACATGGATTACTTTGATGATGTTTTCATTACCTTTCTTGACATGGAAAGTATACCGTACATTGGTTTTCAATGGAGGGTCAGAAACTGAAAACAACTTTAACTGTGTTTTAAAGATGAACGGAGGTCTTACGGGTTTGGAACGACATGAGTTTGAGTCATTAATGACATCATTTTTATTTTTGGGTGAACTGTCCCTTTAACTAAGCATTAAAGTATGCATATAAATAATCATCTATCTCACATCATGATGATTGGGCTGTTACATTTCTAAGTGGTCAATTTTCTAGCAGATAAAACCCACACTGTAAAAAATGATGTGTTAATGACACCCACACTGTGTAAAAAAATTATCACAAAATAGAGTAATGCGAGTAACAAACTCATTTAAATTTCAGTAATTGTAACTGCGTTACTTGATTTAAAAAAAAATTATTCGTTATATCCTCGTTGCTGCTAAAAGTAGTGGAATTACACTAACGTAATTACTTTGTAATGCGTTACTCCCACCAGTGTTTTTGTGTTGTCCTTGTGTTGTCCCTTTCATTTATTTTAACATGAAATAACGCCTTAAATGGCATGACACACACAATGTGTGAAAAATTAACACATCATTTTTTACAGTGCACAAATACGTGTTACAGTCACAAAATATTTGATACATGTATTTGTGTTATTGACACAATTTTCCGCTGTTTTCGTGCCACTGGAGCACGAATGTCTTTTTTTCGTGTCGAATTTCTAAAAATAGTTTTTCATGTCTGTGGCACGACTTTCTTTATCGTGTCATTTTATATTTAGTTTTCTCATAGTTTTTTGAGAACTATTATTTATTTTATCATTGTCGCTTGGGGCTGGAATCCCTTTCTGTTACATTATAACCCAAATCCCAACTCTAACCCCAACTCCAAGCAAGAATAGTTTTAAAAGCGGAAGAAAAACATGTATAAACCAATGCATAAAATAACATCCTAACGCAAACCCGGAATCTATCCCTAACCCCAATTGACAATCAGTTAAAAATGGGAAAAAACAATGAGAAACTATTTATAGAAATGCGTGCTGATTGACAGAAAAATACATTCATGCTCCAGTGGCACAAAAAACAGTGGAAAATCGTGTCAATAACACAAATAAATTAATCAAATATTTTGTGACTACAACACGACTTGCCTTGAGATAGGGTAGGATATAAAGACCAAAATGCATAGGTCTTCAACAGGAGGTCCTCCAAATATTGTTTAAAGTTCAAATAATTTCCTTGGAAAAATGATATTAGGCATCAGATAAAACAAAGGTTCCCACATTAAAAACCTTTCAGTACATTTAAAATCTGTGTACTGTATACCAAAAATATTATCTTTGCAATGCAACCATTATAATAAAGTATGTAAATCCAGTCTTAATTTCCTGCCAATACTGGGAATCCTACTCCTCGTCTTTATCCACCAAGGGGTCTTTACCTGAAAAAGGTTGAAGACCCCAGAGACCTGGGGGTGATCTGGCAACCAAGCATCATGTTGTGAGTTCAGCACAGGCAGACATCACTTATATTACAGAATTTGTGCCCTAGTGGGTTCAAGATTACCTACATTTTTAAAACTGCCTTTCCTAACTTAAAATTGTGCCAACACCTTAATGTCAAATTAAGCCTGTACTTGATGAAATGTTATTGGACGTTATGTGAACAGATTTTCCAGTTCATAATTTCCAGACATGCAAATATTGCTGAGAATCTCATCAAGTGGGTTAAAATCTCAAGCAAGCAATTAATTATTTAGTTTTAAATGCATTATGGTACTGTATATGAACATATTACATTTATTTTCTAGGGCGAAAACAATAACTGGTGAATCCATTCAGTGTTTCAGACTGGCAGTAGGAATGCAGTGACATGTTAATACAACCCAGAGGAAAGCCCCAACATTTATATCGAGTGAAAAGTGTGATGGGTTGACAGGTGGTATTATCATAGATTAAGCTTTGCAAATATCCTCATGGTCTCAGATTTCTGTCTTATTTGTGGAACTGATCTGCACATACTGTATAGAAATGTAGAAGACTGATTGACTGTTAGTTTGGATCTCAGATGTGTTATGTGAACTACAGTAACACGTCATGCCTGTATGAGTCCTAAGAATTAAGTCAAAGAGAATAGGTGAGACATAGATGTATTAAACAATGTAAAGGTATGTGCTTACGACCTCTGTTATGAAAACGAAATGTACTTGCTGACAGATTTTGAGTTGGTTTGAGCAAGTTTACATTTATAAAAATTCATCAAAAAGTTATAGCAACTTTAATCTCTCTGATTTATTGTCATATTATTTACATGATGTGACAAAAACATTAGCCAATGCCATTGTCTAAACAATAAAAATAACAATAAATCATAAAAAATTATTTTACATTGTAAGTGTGAATCAAAGGTCTTTCTTTAAACCTTTCTTTGCATTTTTGCTTACATCTATAATTTACTCTTTGATTCATTGTCCATCAAGTTCTTGCTATATTTCCTCTTATCCAGTTCTCTGTCAATGCTTGTCCTTTGGCACAAGAATAGAGAAGCAGAAACACTTGAGGGGTGATTCAAATACCAAAAGGGAACTGTTATTCATAATAAGCAGTCGAGGTGGGCATTGCTGTAATATATCAGAGTTAATATGAGGTTCTGCTGCTTTACATTAAACACCTGGAACAGATTGAAACCTAGACAGGTTATCTCACAGATCAAAAAATATTGGCTTGATATCCCATGAAGGTGAAAAACGTAAAATACACTTTATTGAGTACACTTTTATTTTCACACACTCATTTTGTAGTTAATATACACAAAAAGGGGGTATTTCACAATAATTTTTTAAAGATGTAAAATAAATCTATAAATACTTTATTATAACATGTTAAAATTGCCACTTTTAGGTTTTTTGGTGTGTCCTTTTAAATGCGAATGAGCTGATCTTTGCACTAAATGGCAGTGCTGTGGTTGGATAGTACAGATTTAGGGGCGGTATTATCCCCTTCTGACATCACAAGCAGAGCCAAATTTCAATGACCTATTTTTTCACATGCTTTATCAATGGTTTACCAAAACTAAGTTACTGCATTGTTCTTTTACACATTTTCTAGGTTGATAGAAGCACTGGGGATCCAATTATAGCACTTAAACATAGAAAAGGTCAGATTTTCATGATATGTCCTCTTTAGGATAGACTTTTGCGGGTGGTTTCCCTGACAGGGCTTATCCTAGTCCCAGACTAAAGTGCATGTTTGAGCTGCCCTAATTTTAAAACACCTTTTACTGAGACATCTTAAGATATATCAGTGCAATGGTTTTGTCTCAAGATGACCTACATTGTTTTTTGGTAAGGTTTATTTGTAAAAGCTACTTAAATGTCCTAATATAACTAAAGCTTAGTCCTGGATTCATCTAAACCCTGTCTGGGAAACAAAAAATCTAAGTGTACTCAACTGTGCTAGTTTGAGATAACATTTATTTCAATACTTCAATAATTTACAAAGAAAACATCAATAATGCTACAAAGAGTGTAAAACTCTAAGAAATTTTATTAACAACTGTTTATATGTCCAATCAGTTGTTATTCTTTAACCAAAATTAAATCCTTCAAAATTTGAAGTGGCAATAATTTTAAGTTAACTGCACTTACATTTTAAAATGTATGTTAATAAGTTAATAAGTTAAATGAACAAAAATAGTTAAGTTATGGATCCAGACTGCAAAATTTAAGTCATGATTGCTTGACCTTTTGAGTTCATTTTTTGTACATTCAATTATACTTAATTTTTTATCTGGGATTAAATATTTCTCTGGTGTTTTGGTTGGATGGGTGTTGTGAAGAGAAATAGAAGCAGGTGTAGGATTTTTACTTATTTTCTGACAGTAATATTTTAGTCCCCTGAAGGACAAATATGTTTTTGCTCTGTGGTGCATAAATTCTCGTTTCAGAAGCCTTTATACCTTTCTGACAGCTGCTTTAATATCCACTCTATTAAACACTTTATAATTTTACAGAACATATTCCAATGTCAGAATCCGACCAAAATCCAACGTTATTCCAACGTCAGAATCCGACCAAAATCCAATGTTATTCCAATGTCAGATTCCAACCAAAACCCAACATTAATCCAACGTCAGATTCTGACCAAAATCCAATATTATTCCAACGTCACATTCCAACCAAAATCCAACATTAATGCGACGTCAGATTCCAACCAAAATCCAACGTTAATCCGACGTCAGATTCCGACCAAAATCCAACTTTTTTCCAACGTCAAATTCCGACCAAAATCCAACGTTATTCCAACGTCAGAATCCGACCAAAATCCAATGTCAGATTCCGACCAAAATCCAATGTTAATCCAATGTCAGATTTAGACCAAAATCCAACGTCAGATTCCGACCAAAATCCAACGTTATTCTAATGTCAGATTCCGACCAAAATCCAACATTAGTCCAACGTCAGATTCCAACCAAAATACAACTTAATTCCAACGTCAGATACTGACCAAAATCCAACATTAATTCAACCTCAGATTCCGACCAAAATCCAATGTTAATCCAATGTCAGATTTAGACCAAAATCCAACGTCAGATTCCGACCAAAATCCAACGTTATTCTAATGTCAGATTCCGACCAAAATCCAACATTAGTCCAACGTCAGATTCCAACCAAAATACAACTTAATTCCAATGTCAGATACTGACCAAAATCCAACATTAATTCAACCTCAGATTCCGACCAAAATCCAACATCAGATTCCGACCAAAATCCAACGTTATCCTAACGTCAGATTTCGACCAAATCCAACATTATTTCAACGTCAGATTCCAACGTCAGAATCTGACCAAAATCCAACATTATTCCAACATCAGATTCTCACCAAAGTCCAATTTTATTCCAACGTCAGATTCCGTCCAAAATCCAACGTTAATCTAACGTCAGATTCCGACCAAAATCCAACGTTATTCCAACATCAGAATGCGACCAAAATCCAACGTTATTCCAACGTCAGATTCCGACCAACATCCAACATTAATCCAACATCAGTCAGATTCCGACCAAAATCCGACATTATTCCAACGTCAGATTCCAACCAAAATCCAACGTTATTCCAACGTCAGATTCCGACCAAAATCCAACATTATTCCAATGTCAGATTCCAACCATAATCCAACGTTAACCCAACATCAGATTCTGACCAAAATCCAATGTTAATCCAACGTCAGAATCCGACCAGAATCCGACCAAAATCCGACGTCACATTTTGACTCTTTTTAATGTTCTTAAGTTTTATAGGCTACTGTGATGCTACTATTGTGATATTGGTATTGAGTTAGATGTTAAGTAAAAAGTCAAATTGGCAAAAACAAACTTTTTTTCGGGTGTGGGCATCATAAACAAATTATGCTTAGGGCACCAAAATGGCTAGCAGTGGCACAGAGTACAGACACACTTTTAAATTCAGTGCACACGCACACACAATAATTCGTTTTTGTGCAATTCTTGTATAAATACAGCACACACTTATTAACTTTCTCTTGAGATTGTGGATGGGGCTGGTAATTGATAGGTATCGCATGCTGCCTCAGCCCAACCCAAGCTAATATTTCATTGTAACAGATCTCTGTGCGTGCACATTTTACACAGTTTGTATCAATCACTAACCCAGTTTTCACTACATGGTTTTGAATATTCAGCGTATTATATTTTCTCGCCACATAATGCAACTCCTGTTGCAGTGGATGGATTTACCAGACATTATAAAACATGTCAACTTGTTTTTAGCAGATCTATTACAGATTCTTTTTGTTTCAGCTTTTCTGAAATGTAAATCAGCTTTAGCTTGAAAAGCAGCAGTCGTCGGTTTCTGGTACCACAGAATGGGAAACAATAGCCGTCGGACCTGCCAGTTATTTTGCAATTCATTTTTTTTTTATTACAGTTGTGCAAAGACTTTTGGCTTCAACGTTCTCTGCAGGGGTCAAACATTGTTGCAAACAATCACGAATTCAACTCTCACCCCATTATCTGTACATTTCTGAACTACAGTATAGTACTGTATCAGAACTTACATTTACATTTATGCATTTAGCAGAACTACAAAATCTGAACAACCCATTGCTGCATTTTCTGGTTTATATTGACCCAACACCTGGGTTTGTACCTTTATGACCCAACACAGCACTGGGGTTTTTCATAAAGATTAAAAAAATCAATTATGAATACAGTAATTGAAAAAAATTATGCATAATGTACAACCTACAATTTACCAAATAATTTTGTTTCCTGTTTAATGTGATGAAATGTGATTTGACATATTTAAAAACAGAATGAGATGTCTTTAGTTGCTGTCAAACTGGACCCACAATCTTCTCTAATCATATAATAATGAAGATCCTAGATATGTTTGACCTATCAGGCGTCTGATCTCTTCATTCAGTCCACTTCTCTTCTGACACCTGAGGCAAAACAAATCTGGGTTTAACATTAATCTTCTGTCTTACATTATTCATCTTGTGTGTTTAAAGTAGCATTTGCTGAAACAAACATTACTATTACTCATACTAACAGTTACGAATTTGCGCAAACTCCTACCCTAAATATTAAACTTTGCCAAGAACAAGGTTATTGAAAGACTTAATTGGTTGTTTTGGCTTAAGTCTGTAAATAACTACCTAGCAACCATCCAGAACTTTTAAGCATCATGGCAAAGAGTTTTGCATGGGCATGCACACCTCACAAAATCCGATGATCTGTAAATGTGACTAAGGTCAAATATCTGAGTTATAAGGACGTAAATTCACAAAGGTTCCCACTGATTCCCAAACTTATACAAATAAAGACTGAATGCGCTGCAATATAAAAGCATCTGCCAAACACATACATTTCACTTTCACTCCCCTATCCCTTTAGTTTATCGTTTAATCAAATTACTGATATTTATCCTGCCACACATTTTCTTGGATGCATCTCTTGCTCCACTATGCGTTGCAGAGTCAAACTCTTACGCTTTCCAATGTACGTGTTACAAATGGCTAATAAATTGACAGTCCTTGCCAAACCTACAATGAACACACACACACATGAACTGCATGATGAAGGGTGATGACAGGTTAACAACATCCAAATAATACAAAACATTGCGGAGGGAAAAATCTTCACAACTTCAAAAAAATCAATCAAAACAGACAAAAGAAATAGGTGGTGCAAATCCATGCCCAGGTGTGAGTGTTTTAAAAACTCACACAGAATAAATGAAACAGCAGCTTGTGTGATCTCACACGATGAGGTCATGGGTTCTGTGCCAATGACAAATTAAATGAAAATAAAATTAAACACATAAAAATTTAAAAATCAGGAAAGCAGCACTACAGTGTCCTATTAATTTCGATGTTAAATCAACTACTAATTGATCTCACAAAATGACATACCTATAGTCACGTAATTTTTTTAAATCTTTTTCGTGATACTGTCACGAATTTCCGCGTTTTTTTTTTTTGGTGATCATATCACAAAATTCTATTTATGTGTCATTGTCACGGATTGGTTACTCAACTGTTTTGTTTTATTTTCTTACCATTGTCGCTTCGGTTTAGGGTTAGATTTACATAAAATGACACCTTGCCCAAACCCAACCCTAAACCTAATGCCAGGCGACAATGGTTTAAAAATCAGAAAATATAAAAAAAATCAGAAAAAATTGTATAAACCAATATTTAAACGGAAACAACAATGGTTGGATACAATAAATATTTATAATCACAATTTTTTTCCAAAAAACATTTTTTTCCCAAAAAACATTTTTTTTCCCCAAAAAAATACAAAGACAATTCCCGCACACTATCTGCTTGCTGAACAAAATTTGCAACTATTCGATCAACTGATCTTCATCAGGCAGTTGCCTGATGAAGATCAGTTGATCGAAACGTTGCAACGCAACTTTCATTAAACAAATTTTGTTCAGCAAGCAGATAGTGTGCGGGAATTGTCTTTGTATATTTTGAGACTTTTTGTCTTCTTATCCTACGCACCTATCTATTGACTTCAGGTGTGCGATGCTTATTTGGTTGAGTATTTCTTCCAAAAAAACAAAAAAAAAAATTCCAAAAAAAATTGTGATATGATCACAAAAACGTGGAAATTCGTGACAGTATCACGAAAAAATTATGTGAATATATGTACCTAATTTTGTGAGACTGGGTAGACGTCTTTAGATATCAAAAATTTTAATAAACCATGCCATAAATGTATATTGAAACAAGCATAGTGTACAATGCAATTATGGGTACCACTGGTGATTTTGCTGTGTACAGAAAATGTTTTACTTTCTAATAACATTTTTGACCCTGGACCACAAAACCCTTCTTGAAATGCTTTCCACTGATGTATGATTTGTTGGGATAAGACAATATTTGGTCGAGATACAACTATTTGAAAATCTGCAAACCGGGGGTGCAAAAAAATCATAAATGGGTCAGTGACAAAAACGGTTTGGCAGGATGAGAAATTCAATTTTTTTTTTTTAAAAACTTGTTTTAAAAGCTTGCATCAGGTTTATTTCAATGCACATAGTGTTAATTTCATGAAGTAAAAAATTACATTTGCACCATTTTGTGAAATTTAAGATTGAATGGACCTGAAAATGTCAAATGGTGTAACCCCAAATTGCGCCAAAGAATGAGAAATAATAAATATTATTATAAATCATTTTAAAATATAATTGTATAATTGTATTGAAATATTTTATTCCACATTTTTTATGAATATATTTATATTTTTTTTATTTTAAAAAATACTAGTTACACCACATTGACATTTTTGCAATTATCCCCCAAATATTCTTTCAAAATGAAATAGAACCAGAAGTTTTTGACTTGGTCCTCAAAAAAAAGAGAATGTATGCAAGTAATCTGCAAATTTATTTTGAAATTTTAACCCTTTCACATTTAATTGAACCATATGGACACAAAATAATTAACATCACGTCATTGACCCAAATACATTTTTTAATATTTACGGTAGGAAATGTGCAAAATATCTTTACAGAACACGATCTTAACCTAATATCCTAATGATTTTTGTTGCATAAAATATCAATAATTTTGACCCATACAATTCACTGTAAAAAAATGCAGCATGTCAAATCAACATATATTTTTGTGTTACTTTAATCAAATTAAGTTAAACAATTTTAACTTGCTTTTACAAGTTTTGTCAACTTATCACAGGTCAGAACTTAAAATAGTAGGTTGAACTAACATGCAAAACCAAGTTGTTTTATCATGTTTTACAGTGTGGCTATTGCTACAAATATACCCGTGCAACCTATGATTGGTTTTGTGGTCCAGGGTTTGTTTCTAGGGCACAGCATTTTAAACAAAATGTTTAATCTTGGTCATCCTTATTTGTCATTGAGCTATTAATATTTATTCATAACAGACCCTATGTCACCAAAAAACAGAGTCTGGAGGTGCCAGCTTGATTTGGAAATGGGACATAATTCTGTTCATGACAACTTGAAATAGTTTAATAACACTGTTGGCGTCTGAAATAAGCTTGTGTTTGCTATGGCATTACTTAAGCTTAATAGAGAAAATCTGATGCAAATGGCTTAAAATAAAACATTACCCATAGAGCCGACATGTGCATAACAGTTGCTGTGCCAGCTCAACGCTACATGTTCCCACATTCAAAGCTTTTCTTTCTTTTGGACGAAATTATGGTTAATGTTAAAGAAACATCTATCTTTTTTAAACCAAATGACTGCTTTTATTGCAATTTTGTCCAAATTGCAAGTGCAGTTCACATCTTTCTGCAGTCGTTCCAGCTAACGGCATTCGTAAGGTTCACGGAGCGTCGCATCTGATAGGAATATTTAAGTGTCCCCCAACCCCGAGCTATTTCCTGTAATCAAGCTGGCTGTAACAACAACCATTTAAAAGAGATTTGAGTCCAATTTAGGGCAAATGTAAGTGTGTGCATAAAAACAAATCACAAGATCTTGAATGCACCATTTTATTACAATCAGAGACAAATCTAGAAACAACTATCAAAAAATACAATTATGTGATTAATGCATCAAACACATTAGTTAATGGCCTTGTTGTTACTATCAATGTGCAGCCAGATCAGCGAAACAGAACTAGTTTACAATTAAATAAAGTAAATTTAGTGCTCACTTAACAAAAATTACTACAAAGATATTGTGGCGTTGTTGTAAGGAAGTTGTTATATGGTTGCTAGGGTATTTTTTAATGACCCAAGTACAGTAATATTGTAGCACATAATCTTTATGAAAACAAATTTGAGTTAAAGAGAGCACATAGATGCCTCACATAACTTGATGCTCATTGCTTATTTCTATGTGTAATAATATAATTAAAATAAAAAAGATGACTTGATTAGTTATAAAAGTTATGGAACTAGTTTGACTATTTATTAATAACTATTAATTTATCTACTGTATACATTTTTATTAATTTATGATATCCTTCTGGGTAACATACATACACTCACCTAAAGGATTATTAGGAACACCATACTAATACTGTGTTTGACCTTCTTTCACCTTCAGAACTGCCTTAATTCGACGTGACATTGAATTAAGGTGCTGAAAGCATTCTTTAGAAATGTTGGTCCATATTGATAGGATAGCATCTTGCAGTTGATGGAGATTTGTGGGATGCACATCCAGGGCACGAAGCTCCCATTCCACCACATCCCACAGATGCTCTATTGGGTTGAGATCTGGTGACTGTGGGGGCCATTTTAGTACAGTGAACTCATTGTTATGTTCAAGAAACCAATTTCAAAATGATTCAAGCTTTGTGACATGGTGCATTATCCTGCTGGAAGTAACCATCAGAGGATGGATACATGGTGGTCATAAAGGGAAGGACATGGTCAGAAACAATGCTCAGGTAGGCCGTGGGATTTAAATGATGCCCAATTGGCACTAAGGGGCCTATAGTGTGCCAAGAAAACATCCCCACACCATTACACCATTGCATTAATGAGAAATTGAACAGGTGTTCGTAATAATCCTTTAGGTGAGTGTATAGTTACATCAACATGATCTCATGGAAAGCTGTGTTATAGTCAAGATAGAGGCATGAAATTCAGCTTTTTTGTGCCTTGAGCATGTCACCCACACAAATTTATATAGTTTTTCATGTCTGTGGCATGACTTTCTTTTTCATGTAATTTTAACACAAATAAACGAATCAAATTTTGCATGACTATTACACGACTTCCCGTGAGATCAGTCTGAGTTACATCATTTGTAATTAGTAATATTTGGGAAAAGACCTGGTCGGGGTGTGTTTTTCTCTTCTTAACTACCATAGTACAATGCATCATTGGAGAAACTTACTAGTCAAAAATGTTTCCCGAAAACATATTTACTTGCACATCCATTATTTGAACCACGCTGTTTCAACAACATAGTAAATGACGTACTTCATGTTGGAGTAATAACCTCAAGATCGAATTAATGTCAGATTATTGCTGTAAATAACAAACATGGCATTTAATGATAGCTTTTTGTTTCAGTCCTTTACTGTTCTTTATAAACATTTATGTAAAATTTACCTTTGTCGGTTTGTAGATGATACGTATGGCAGGAAATCAAGTTTTTCTTGATCTTTCTTCCCGCTTGGCTGCATTCAATCACAAGCAAACTCTGTCTTCATAGAGCAGAGGTCACAGATTTAAATTGAGCTAACCAGTTCAATATTGTGCTTGTCCAAAGACCCTCCTTATTTCTACTCTCCATTCATGTTGGTGGTTGGTTTAAATAGCCCGATTGAATGACACTGAGTTTCATTGTGTCCCACTGCACCCTGGAAGTCAGGTTTGCCAAAGCACCTCTATCTCTATCTGATGGCGTGGAACGTTGATCAAGTCCGCACCGCCGATCTCCGTTGTCCTTTTCTTGGCTTGCTGAAGCTTTATTTGGTCATCTGATAGCTAAATGTGATAGCAGTGAGGCCTTGAGGTTAAGAAACGGATTGACATATCATCACAGCAGCCAGACCAGGTGCTTTAAACAAGCATTGCCGTTTCACAAAGTCAAGCTTTCATGCCAAAGAATCTGCAAAACCATCTTGAAAAGTAATAGTGAAGTTCGGTCTCCAAGCTTTGCAGCTTTTTTGTTTCATCGCACAAATATATATTTCAGCACTTCGTATTTCAGACAAAATGGTGATTGTGTTCACTTTATTACCTACATATGACGTTTCGCAGATGTGAAACAGACTACAGCACCTCACAGTTATGAAATGAAGGGGCTGAATGAATGTCGCTTTAGAAAGGATGGCGCCAAATGGACAAACTGATAAATACACAAAATTGAGATGAATACAAAAAGACTAAACATTTGTGATTTGTTCCGCAAGATCTCATTTGCGAAATCAGTTTTGTTTACTGTTGGCAAAGTGGATGTTGGTGTTGTTCATTTTTGAAATCGTCACCAGTGTGATTTAGTTTCCATCTCCTTGCTCATAAACATTTACTCAGAGCTGTTAAACAAAACCAAATTCCATTAGCGAGATAAACAGAAATATCTATGCATTCTCATAAACAGACATGAGAAATTAAACAAAAACTATCCAACAAAGAGTTCAACCAAACGGCACCATATGGTCAATGCTCTTAGACAAAATTCGATTGTCAGAGATGGGTTTGCAGATGACAGCAGTTTCGTTTTTTTAGATTCACTCACAAATACAACACACCATAGACAGTAACCTAGCAGATGAAGACACAGTATTTAGATATTTCACCATCTCCATTCAAAAAATATAGTAACACTTTACAATAAGGTTGTATTAGTAAATGCATTAACTAACATGAACAAACAATGAACATTATAGCATTTATTAATTATTTTTGATGTTAGTTAGTGTCATTCATGTTAGTTCATGGTGCATTAATGGTAACACTTTACTTAAAGGGGTGTTCATAGACTGACGTGACACCTTCATAATCATGACATGACACCTGTCATGAACATGAAGGAGATTTTATGTATGTTTATGACAACTGTCATTAAGTGTCATTTGTTCAATAATGTCATTTTTAATGCAAAAAATGACATTGTTTGAGATGTCTTTGTTATGACTTGATATAAATCAATACATCATAACTTGTTATAAATCTGTCATAAACTTGACATAGCAGAATAATTATCAGACTTGAGAAACTACCTAGCTTTTCGGGTTAACATTACATTAAACTGTCATTAAAATGCCATTAAGTGTTTATACTCTCTCAAATATTTTTATAACAGCATCATAATTATTTTTCTTGACCTCAACTATAGTGGTACAAATTGAACTTGTTATAAGTGTTAATAATATGCAAAAGAATTTAAAATACCTTATCAAAATGCAACAGACACCTCAAAAGATTATACTTAACTTTAGGTATGTGCACAATATATATAATATATATAAAACTGACAACTAACAGAATTCATTCCTCCCCACACAGAGGGTTCTGAAATTTTCTGACATAGAAACAAAACTAACAAAACATTGAATTAATTTAATGTAATTAACTGTTTTTGTGCAATATGGACTCAACGCTGCATGACTTAACCCATTATTGTACTGTTTTCATTTTATTTTAGGTGAATCAGTCTCCAAATGCAATAAAATAAAATTTTATCAATTTTATAATTTTATTATTATTATTGGATGATTGATTTTATTTCTCTAACACCTGGAGCAAATATAAAAAAATTATAAATAATATTCATGATGCTGTTATGAAACTATATGACAGATTATTAACACTTTCACTTAATAACATTTTCATGACAGGTTATATTTGTACCATTGTAGTTGAGGTCAACAAACATATTTAGGATGCTGTTATAAAACTATTTGACTGAGTATTAATACTTAATGACATTTTAATGACAAATTAAATGTATCACTGGTAAAAGTGTCTTGGTTATATCAAGTTGTCATAAAAAGACATCTCAAACAATGTCATCTTTTCATTAAAAATTGCATAATTGAACAAATAACACTCTATGACAGTTCAGTGGCGAAGACAGAAATTTTCAAGTGGGTGGGCCTTTATAAAACAGGGTGGGCAAAGCATAGAATGTACATAAACTGGGGGCGTGCACAACAAAGAGGCCAGCGTATGCTTTTTTGATGTGATTTTACTAAAGAACTCGTTTGAGACAGGGGCGGATCTAGAAAATTATTTATGGGGTGGCAAGGGGGTGGCATGAGAACTACAAGGGGTGGCAATGAAGTAAGCGTCCTTGCATGATTGTCGTGGATTCAAGAAATTATATACTGTATATACTATTTTCGGTGAACACTGGACCTCAAATTTTTATAACATTAATAAACGCAACAACAAATGTTCCTATAAGTAAGTACCCAAGCAGCTACCTTTAGCATCTCTGTAGCACCCTTTGTCTTAATACTAAGTTAATACATACAGCTTATCAATATCTAAAAACACTGACTGGTTGAACATAATGGTATAAAGACAGTTATATAAATAAAATAGGATTGCCTAGTTTATATTCATGTAAAACATATTTGAAAGGCAAACATCTCTTTCTCTCATAACCCTCTTCTTTAATCCTTTCACTCACTTCATGATGGATTTCTGTCTTTTCACTTCTTTTTAGCTCTTTGCCATCCATATGTTTCTTTCCTTCATGACTTCATCTACTCCTCTCCCTTCCACAACATATTTTTCTGTTTTATTTGTACCTTCCACTCCCATAGTATTTGACTTATTTTTGGTAAAAAGAATGGATATCAGCCTTTCTTTTCATAATATCCTGGAAAATGCCGCATTAAGTTGTGTTTCAAGCTTTCTAAACATACACAACACTGAATAGTTTTGTCTCCTTAACGAAGACAAATAAAAACATCAGACTAAAACATAACGAGCGATTTCATATGCACGTATGGAATATTTTGATTGCTGCAGTAGCTGCAAGACATGACGGGCTAACTCTAGAAAGAACTGCTTAAAATATATTTACTGCTTACACAAACCTGCAGTTCAGTTGTTTTAACTACCA
The DNA here is from genome assembly GCA_025389145.1 of Misgurnus mizolepis. Taxonomy (NCBI): domain Eukaryota; kingdom Metazoa; phylum Chordata; class Actinopteri; order Cypriniformes; family Cobitidae; genus Misgurnus; species Misgurnus mizolepis. Next base: position 35,498,463 of record JAIFKI010000017.1, read on the forward strand.
AGCAACTACCTCGTGCAATATTTAACATCAGTTTAATTTTTGTATTTTTATCCTGATGCAACATTTATCTATAAATATGACCGTATTTAGTACTCTGATTTGCTGATGTGATGCTCAACTTAATCACTTTAAGACACTAAAGAGAATTTGTTTTGGCAGCATGTGATGATGTGAGGTGCTTTATTAGATCAGAATTCCTCGCTACAGACGTGAAGAGACTCTTTCTTCATGGGCATAAGTTGCACGTTCATAAACATTCTTGCCTTTAACCTCAACGATGGAAAAGTAACGTTTGTGCTTTTTATACTTTGTGCTTGCGTCCGCTACCTTTGTTTTGAGCTCGTTGTACTTCCCATCGCTCTGTTGTTGCGGGTTTGTGCGACTCGAAAGGCATGGACTGCAGCGCGAGAACCGGGCTGCGTGTGAGTGCCTTGGATGGGGCGATGCATCCTTTCACCGCAGTTTCCAAACGTCTCCAACCACGCCAGAAAAGATCGCTAGATTTGTCCTAGTCGCTTTTTTAATAAAGTCGCTAAAGGGGTCTAAAAAGTTTCTTAATCTAGCGACAAAGTCACCAAGTTGGCAAATCTGCGCTGACTTTTTTTTACACTGTAAAAGACTTTCTGCTCGGACTGACTGCATGCTTGTGTATGAACTCTGCTGCCTCTGGTTGGCTAACGATGGAAATTAAGCCAATCACCATCAGCTATGTGGTTGTCCCACCCCGTCTAAGACACACACACCAATCATCGTCAGATATGTGTCTCCCACCCCCAAACACACGCAGAGAAAAACTACATTGCCTTTCTGGTTAAAAGAGCCTACTCTGGTATAAATTATATATATTAGGATACCCGCGCTGGGGTGGCATATGGGGTGGCAATGCTTTTATTTAGGGTGGCAACTGCCACCCCGTGCCACCCCGGTAGATCCGCCCCTGGTTTGAGAGATTGTTATTTAATGAGAAAATGGCCATCAAACAACATGGCGCAATACAAAATTGCATGTGTTGTCGTTTAAGTGTAAATTTTATTCCAACAACAGTAAATCATACAGCCTATGACACAACACAGAGTCTGCCCCCCTAAATAGTTGACTGGAGTAATACTCCTGACTATAAACTGTAAATAATAATGAAACCACTATAAACATTAAGAAAATGTCTGAACTCACCTTTACATGTAGCTACTGTATTAGTCTGAGACGGGGCTTCTGGTTAAATATGGAGAAAGTGTCGATCATAATAAGAAAGTCCAATATCTTTGATCATAATATGTCCCTTCACGCAAAGAAAAGCAGAAATACATTTCTCAGACGAGCATTTATCATCGATGAGCATAACGTTATATGTTTTTTATACAATATGTGGTGAAGAACAGTCTTTCAACACAGCATGAAGTCATTATCAAAGTAATAAGTGCTCGTTTCATTTTGTTAACATTTGAAAAGATGTCTTCAGTAATCCAACATTTCCATGAGTGATGTATAGTGTTTGTGTCCAAAAGTAAACAGACAATCGTGAAAATGCTGATAAACTCGATGATTTGCGACTCGCTATTTTCAAAATTCAGTTCAATCGCTCCTGGGCGGAACTAACAATGACTGACGAATCATATTCAATGTTTTATGTTGACAAGCATGTGCATCAATAAAAACTGCGAAACTGCCTGAACATGCAAACTTGCACTTATATTTTATATTTTTATTATATTTATAATTTTATTACATATATGAAATTATAGTGTGATAAGACGTCTATTCGTAGTACTATTATTTATTTTTGTAAAATTATTTACACATTTGTCTGGAAAATGGCCTTCTGACTGGGTGGGCCACAAGTCAAAGTGGACAGGCACAGGCCCGCCCAGGCCCACCCGTAGCTTCGCCACTGTGACAGTTGTTATAAACTTGCATAAAATCTCCTTTATTTTCATGACAAGTGTCGTGTCATGATTATAAATATGTCATGTCAGTCTTATGAACCCCCCTTCGAGTAAAGTGTTACCGCAATAACACATGTTAAAAGTTTAAACATTTAATTTTAATAATGTATAAGTATCATCAAATGCTCAAATTTAACTAAGATTAATAGATGATGTAGAAGTATTGATCATTGTTAGTTCGTGTTAGCATTTACTACTGTATTGTTAACAAATACAACATTATTGTAAAGTGTTACCAACAATATGAATAAGCTTGTATATAAGTTGTATTAGTAAACATTAGTAAATTAATTAACTAACAAACAAACAATGACCAATATAGTTTTTCAGCATTTATTGATTCTTATTTATTAATTATTTTTAAGTGTTTCCGAATAATTACCTTATACACAATTACATACTAATTATTTTATTATGGATTTTTATATTTTAAAATTAAAAGTTTGGAACAAAAAGATTAAACAAAAATCGACTCAAGAGCAAACAAAAATGATAAAGACATGAGGTTATCAAAAAAGTTTTACCTATAAAGGTGAAAAGTTTTTAATGTTGAATGATTTAACAAGATTTAATAATGATAATAATATAAAAAACAACATTTAGTAACAATGTAATTGTATAAGATTTAATAAAAATGAACCTTTGCGGCCTAAATATTAAAAAAACATCCATGCATACAGTCGTAACTCATACCCTTGGAGTGGAAAAAAACTGTGTTTGGAAAGTTTGGATGTTGTGGAAATGTTCAGGTCACCAAACATAATGCTCGCCAAATTTCCAAGTGTGGGTTGGTTGAAATAAATCTAACCAAATATGATTTTTACATTCTAAAGAAATTGTGCAAAACCTTGCACCACAAAGCTACAGTGAGTGGTTGTACATGGTGGAACTAGTTATGAACATTAGTTTTCTAAATATCTGTTCAAAACCACAATGAGCTTAACAAACAGCACTGAACTTTTTGAAATGTCAGTAACAGAGAGAAAAAGATCTCTGAAATCACATTCAGAAAACATTTCATCTGGAAGTCCGACAATCAACAAATACTGCTAGTTTAAGACAAGGGGGTCGGTATTAGTAACAATCGGACCTATTACTAGTTCCGGTCTTGTGGCACCATCCAGTCTGTAAAGAATGAACTCAAGAGGCCATGAAGATACAATCACAGCGGGAGCAGCAAACACAACCTCCCCCCAGATAATCACCCAGAATTCCAGCGCACGGGAGCCTGGAATTATGAGCGCTGGAATGATATTGCGAGATATTCGACCCACTGTTACGCGAGGGAGTGATGCAGTAATGGGCCGTGAGATCCAGTTAGTCATGTTTGGTTGCACATGCACAGGCAAAAATATCCCAGAGATTTCCTGTATTGAAAGAGGAAATGGATTCATATCTAAAAACCAAAATATCATAAACACTTGAGGGTGGAGCTCTTGTGACAGTCTAGCACCATGATGGCCAGGTTTTAACTGAAATGCACCACTTACATTTAAATCTACAGTAAAAATATATAACTAGGTATACTCACTAAACTGTAGTTGTTAAAGTGCACCTATTTCATTGCTAAAAATGTTTTTTATTTTGTGTATTTGTTAAAATACAATGTGTTTGCGTGGTTTATTTTTAAAAAAACACATTATTTTCCACATATCGTACACTTTTTTGTAGCTCCTGATATTCCTGAAACGCACTGATTTTGTACAAAGCTCATCGATCTGTAAAGCACTGTGTCCCTGATTGGCCAGCTAATCTGTAAATTGTAATTGACCTGAATACCTCTGACGTCAGCTGGAAATGTGACACTCCTTACCATGTTTAAAAGATTCGCTCACAATGCAATGCTAACAGGAGTTAACTTACAGGCTCAGAGTCCGAAGCAGAATGAATTATGATTATCTCGGTCTTGTCCACGTCAACTGGCCCAGGAAGTAAACTGTTGCCTACAATCCGTGTGTTTGTTGTAGTCCAAGAACAGAGATTTACATTGGAGATGATAACTTACGTTATCGTTTACTTTAGGTTATGTACCTTTTGCATATCATTAACATGTACTAATACACACTTACCGTATTTTTCAGTCTGTTAGCCGTGTTTTTTTTTTGTAACTTGGCTGTTGCTGCGTCTTATAGTCAGGTGCGCCTTGTATGAATTAATTTTGACATTCATGAGGCAAGAGACAACATTACCGTCTACAGCCGCGAGAGTCCACCATATCCTGCTTAATTCAATGGATTCAGTGATGTGGAATGACGAGTATGCGAACTTCACGCTAGTTGGCTTGTTCGATTAATAACCTTCCAGGTAAGTTCTGTATGCTATGGTTTATCGTTTAAATAACTGATAATATTACTTTAACATACAGACATATATTCAGCCTGCTGTTCTGTCTGCTATTGTTTAGTTGAATAACTTGCCTTTCCAGATTAAATGTCTGTTGTTCGGCTTGGATTTTGTGAAATTATATATATACGCAATGTATAGTCCACTGTGACTTATATATATTAATTAGCTTAATGAAGCATTTTTTTTTTTATAATGCGGGTTATATTCCAGTGCCGCTTATAGTCCGGAAAGTACGGTACACACTAAAGGAAATGTAAAATCGTGAATCGGAAGATAGGTGCTCTTTAAAGGAATATTTCATCCAAAAATGAAAAATCTGTCATTATTTACTCACCTTCATGTTGTTCTAGACCTGTATGAGTCTCCAGCGCTATCTCATGGCAATTTGTACGTATTTTATTAGGTAGCTAATTCATTCGTGCGACCACATTCGTAAATTCTGTGAGATTTGCCTTAAAAAGTTGAGGTCAAGAAAAATATTGTATTTTAATTAGTACCAATTAGTCAACTTGTAAAACATGTACGAATTCTTGTGAGTCTTTAGGCTGGAGTTTCTTTATTCTGAACACAAAAGAAGATATTATGTTGATAAATGATGGTAAGCACAAAGTTGAAGAGACCCATTGCTTGCCATAGTAGGAAAAACAAATACTATGGAAGTCAGTAAGTACCCTAGCAACGCCCCTGGGATAAACAAAAAGTGAATTTGGGGATTTAGAAAAAAAGTGATTTTTAACAGGCACAGGTAATTAAAGAAACAATGACACAGTGAAATGAGGTTAGTCTGTGGTCAAACAAACTGAACTCCTAATGACTTTAAACTTCCTGACCTGAGCATGGAAATATTTAACAGCCATGGTCTGTATTACCAGAATGACCAACAGTACACAACAGTGTGATAATTACCTAAAAGTCAATAGCATAATTGACATTGGCATACCACTGCAAAATGACTGAAATTATATACTGTACAGTATGTGTGTATAAAACTATGGTATAGAATCCAGATGTGTGTTATCTGTTCATTAGCATGTGTGCGTTTCATTTGTGTAAATGTTTGGGCCATTTTTCCTGTGTTTGTGTTGGCCATTTGGAAGCAGAGAAAAATAACAGCTCTTTAAAAGCTAACACATATTTCACACTTCCTACCACAGCGAGGGGAAAGCGACCAAACATCCTCCATCATAAATCTCTCTCTCACACACACAATATTAATTTACCTGTACTTTAATCATTTTACTAAATATATATCAGATTTTTATTAGATATACATCTAGTTGTTATATGTGAACACTTTGCATAGGTGTAAAGTCCAACGATTTTTGAGGGACATTATAGTGAGTATAAACAAGCAATGTCAGATTTATTGAGTCTGTTCTCAACCTCACAAATTGATTTACGGTGGTCATTATTAAGATTAAATATGTGCTATATGTGTTCGTATGACTTCTGTCTAACACTTCACAAAGGTTTGACTGTTTCAGTCTTTGGCTGTGGGTGTGTGTGGATGAGGTGATGAGTTTTGTGAGCGTCAGTCCACACACTGCTTCTCTTAACGGTTCAATTACAACAAAACGTGGAGGCCAACACCGAAGCGTGTGACTGTGTGCCCCGGTTGTCATTCATTTATAGGCGTGTTTATTTACATGTATGCATTCATGCGTGCTAAGTGAAGATCTGTGTGGTCTCTGGGTCATGCTTTGGCACTTGTAGCAGGGAGGACCGCACTTTTACAGCATCAAAGCGGGCATGTCTGAAGGGCCAATGTGGTTTATGTTCAGCATCTCATGCCAGCCCTTCATAACCACAGCACAGATGCAGAACTCATCTAATTCTCCTCAGACCACAAAATAGGACACTCGTCTTTTGTTTCAAGTCACTCGCCTTTTTTATTTAGATAATTACTATAATTCCTTAGCTAGAGATTGTATTGTGTTACAGTGAATAAACAGTGAATACAATTTGGGGTTTAATGTTATATTCATGTCTCAGTTTGTTTCTGCAAAGTCAACAGTTGAATTATGTATGATATACTCTTCATATTACACTGAGGTAGAAGATAATATTTTAACATAAACAAAATGACACAGATCTGATTTACACGCGGTGTAATGGCATTTACAACTTTTCATATAATTCAAAGACCTGATATGCAGAAGGTACATAGCCCAAAGTAAACGATGACGTGAGTTATTTTCTCCAACGTAAATCTCTTTTCTTGGACTACAACAAACATACGGATTGTAGGCAACAGTTTACTTCCTGAACATTATCATAATTCCTACCGATTCGGACTTAGCCTGTAAGTTAACTCCTGTTAGCATTGCATTGTAAGCGAATCTTTTAAATATGGTAAGGAGCGCCACAGTGGCCAATCAGAAAACAGTGCTTTTCAGATCAAATAGCTTTGTACAAAATCTGTGCGTTTCAGGAAGACAGTATATCTGGAGCTACAAAAATCTATGGTATGTGGAAAATAATGTGTTTTTTGAACCATAAACCACGCGAACACATTTTATTATACCAAATACACAACATAACGTGGTTTTAGCAATGAAATAGATGCCCTTTAAGCCTATTTTTATGTCTTTTATATCTTAAACCTCTTATACAAGTTTGCTTTTTAAAGTCTGTGTAAAGTCATTTTAGAGAATTGTTTCTAAACAACATTATAAATGTTAGATTGCTAAAAACGCATTACAAAGACTTTAAACTTTGTACTGAATTGTGGAGTTACACCGATAAACAGTTTTTACAACATTTCTGTTTTCAGGACTATTTGGGCGGGGCTAAAACCGTGGCTCGATGATGCAATGGAGCCACCTAGCATGGCCCCGCCCCTAACACAATTGCGAACATCCATTCAGGTTGTAGCGGTATTTAGAAGTTGAGACAGACGGCAGCTTTCCTGCGTGTGGTTTCAGCACCAACAGCGTTTGAGAGCAAAGAATCCTGCCTGATTTTGATAACTTATTTTATTTATTTGCCTTTTTTATCATTTCTATTTTGCTCTGTGGTTAATATCACATTTCTGCTGTGTCACTGCAGTGAGACTTCACACTGACTTTTAAGATACAATATCCATAATGGCACTTTAGCAGTACTAATGAGTTAACTGTAGTGAGTTGTCCGGTGTGTTGGGTCTCTGGCGCCTGTAGATCCACAGGAAATCGACTGACCTGCCACAGTGATAAAGAGCTTTTTCCTCTGACCTGAGGTCAGTGCTCTCTCCCCAACACAAGCTTAAATTTACAGCATGCCCTTCTTACAAACTTACCCTGAATGTAAAAGTCCAGCTCTCAGCAGGTCACAATGAATGAGAGTTCATTCATAAAATGTTCCTGACACAAACCCCCATATTTACACTACATCTTTTCCATCCTATCCACTATCTTTCTGTTTCTGTTATCAAAATGTTATTTATAGTACTGTATACTGTTATTTAATTTTAGTTGTAGTTTTATATTCCTGTTGCTCAATTGGTAAAACATTGCCTTAGCAGTGTAAAGGTTGTGGGTTCGATTCCCATGTATCCCATGTAAAATGTACAACCTAATCTCTTAATTTTCTTAGTATTTTTTTGAGCAAAATGACCTAGGAAATCGTCTAGAAAAAGTCTATTAGACAAAAAATATAAAATTTAAGCGAATTTGTGCTTAAAACAAGCAATGCCAATGGAATAAAAACAATTCTTGAATTTACACAGCAAAAATGATTTTCAAGAAAAAATTCTTATTATTTTTGTCTTGTTTACAGTAAAATTATCAACAAATTCTTAAATTAAGATGCTTTTTTTGATGAGCAAAAGGAGCCAAGAAAATATGTATAGTTTTTAGACCAAAAATATTAAATTTAAGTGATTTTGTTGTGATTGACATCTGTTAATGATTTCAAATTCACTTAAATTTTATTTTTTTGGTCTAAAAACTAGACTTATGTTCTTGGGTTGTTTTGCTCATCAAGAAAAAGCATCTTTAAAAATTTTTAGATATTTTTACTGAAAACAAATGATTTTTTGCCGTGAATGAACAATAGAAAAAATGACTTTCTTACTAAGTAATTTTGTCTCGTTTTCAGTAAAAATATGTAAAAATCTTAAATTAAGATGTATTTTCTTTATGAGCAAAATGACTCAGGAAAATAAGATTATTAGACAAATAATATAAAATGAATATTAAAATGTGTGCTTAAAACAAGCAAAAATCTAACAATGAATATTATAAGAAAAATATTCTTGAATTAAATGTTTATGAAAAAAGTAAGCTTACTTCAAGAAATGTTTTCTTATTTTATTAGCTGATTTTTTTGCTTGTTTTAAGTACCAATTTACTTAAAGTTGATATTTTTTGTCTAAAACTGGACTTTTTTTCCTAGGTAATTTTGCTCATCAAGAAAATACATCTTACTTTAAGAATTTTTACATATTTTACTGAAAACAAGACAAAAAATACTAAGTAAGAAAGTCATTTTTTTACAGTGAAAGCATCTGCCCACACTGCAAAAAAATTATTTTCAAGAAAAAAAAATCTTAGTATTTTTGTCTTGTTTTTAGTAAAAATATCTAAAAATTCTTAAATTAAGATGCTTTTTCTTGATGAGCAAAATTACTTAAGAATATATAGTTTTTAGACCAAAAATATAAAATTTAAAACAAGCAAAAAAATCTGCCAATGGGGTACTTAAAAAAATCTTGAAAAAATGTTTAAACACTAAATTCAAGAAAAAATTGCTTACCCCATTGGCAGATTTTTTTGCTTGTTTTATGCACAAAATCACTTAAATTTTATATTTTTGCTCAAAAAACTAGAATCATTTTCTTGGGCTGTTTTGCTCTTAAAGAAAAAGCATCTTAATTTAAGAATTTTTAGATATTTTTTTACTGAAAACAAGACAAAAATACTAAGAACATTTTATCTTGAAAGTCATTTTTTTGCAGTGCATATACATAAAAATGTAAAAGCATTATAGTGGCATTTAAATCCTTTTACTATCACAGTCAGGGGGCATTGTAAGTAAATGCATGAAAGCATAAGTTGCACTGTATCCGTCTTGTTGCCTTGACATAAATAATGTTTTTAATAACTTTCAATCGTTTAGGATGAACTATTCCTTTAAATATCCATAAAATGTTCTTTATATGACTCTAAAACACTGCTTATCTTTGTCAACGAAAGGTCAGCTCTAATACAAGCCATGTGGAGAAGTGAAATGAGTGCTGGAGACAGAGAAATTACACTATCTATGGTGTGCCGGGCTGCGTTCAGCTGTGTTATCTTCAGACAGGAAACTGAGCTGAAGGGGAACATAACCAAACGCAAACACTAACACACACGTATGACTGCACACAAACGCACTACCTACAGTTATCACTAAGCAGAACCTCCCGTCTGGAGCATCTCTCCGACCCAGCAGGGTAAAGTTTTACTAGATTTACTGTGTCTTAAGTATCTCATACTTATCTGATAATAAATCAAAGGGAATTACTTTCAGCCCTTAAGAACATATGGCTATACATCTCAATAAATGGATTGAGCAAAATAAAATATATTCAATCCAGTTCTTATGGAGGTCAGCCATAACTTGTGTATATAATCATTACTTATCGTTTCTAAACGCTTGTTTCTCACCAGCTAAAATGATCACTATTTGTCTTGTGATATTTTGTATCTGATCATCGATATACTGGAAAGTCTCAAGATCCCATTGTGTAAACAGAAAGTTTATTATAGCTCTGATTATACTGCCAGGTCAGTATTGTGATATCAATTGGCAGGACCATTATAAACGGTTCCCTCGGAGCATAAAGAGTTTGCAATGTTTACTTCTTGCTTGGTCACCCTGCCAATACATACAGTATGTGACCGCAACGTTTCCAGCCCTGGCATGGCTCATGGAGACATTGATGATATATTTATAGACAGCGAAAGATCAGACTGATCTGTCAGACTAACTGAATTGTAAGTTAAATGATGTCATGCTAGATAAGATCTGATTCCAGGCCAGTTGGTTAATGGCATTGAGGGTACGTTAAAGATCATTTGTAATTGTAAATAAATATAAATCAATACTTTCTTAATAAGAGTTATATTAATGAGTAACTGTAAATATTTTTTTTCTCATGGGCTACATGTTTTCACATGGAAAATTTTTTTCGTACCCTACATGTCCAAAGTTTAGGGTCGATTGACTGAAATGTTTCTCATTCTTATCTCAAGGATGTTTAACATTTGTTTTGTGTACAAAAATATAATTGTCCCTTCATTTTAATTTCTTTAACTACAAAGCATTACATTACATCTACATGTATGGATTTTGCAGATACTTTTATCCAAAGCGACTTGCACAACACAGTATAAAATTTTTTATTTTAGTTCTAAACGTAGTTTCGAGAGGAGCCTAAACATTCAGATCTGTCAATCATCATTATGGGCGTATATAAGGCAGCCTTCCAGCCTCCGGGTCCAGCTGCAGTTTTTCCGGCATCCCTCCTCCTCCCCATCTCCTCCTTCACTGCTCTCTTTCTTCCTCTGTGCATTTCTTTTGCAAGGGGGGGTTGAACTTGGGGCTCGAGCCCCGGCCTCAGGTTCGCTCTCTCTGAAGGTTCAGAGCTCAGCTGTAGAGCTCCCTTCGAGGACAGCAAGCCAAGTTTGTTTACCATTAATCATTAAGATCTGAATGCGCAGGCGAACTATTGAATTGGTATTTATGTTAAATAAAACAAAAGAAATCTAGTGTTATCTCAAGGCAATCCGTATGTATTTTACAAGGTGGCTAATTCCAACCCAGTATCACGAAATTACGTATCTATAGTCACGTAAATTTGTGAGTTTTTTCCATGACACTGACACGTTTTTTTCCGACTTTTTTCGTGAACACGTCACATATTTTTGTTTACATGTCCTGTCATGTATTTGTTATTAAACTGTTTTGTCCTATTTTCTTACCATTGTTGCTACATACCGTACCGTCAGTGTCACAGAAAAGACTCACAAATTCAAAATCACAAAAAACTATAGGTACATAATTTCGTGATACAGGGTTGCTAATTCGCATTAGCCCTTTTCACACAGAGATTATGGAAAATACACGGAAAATGCATCCGGGCTTTGGGCTGTTCTGTCATGCTGGTGAATGATCTCAGTTTCAGCGTGGATAGGACAAGCTCCCTGATCCCTGCTTCAAAGTAAGGCAGGACGAAAGTAACTTTAAAGTAATTTTCTCCAAGCGCTGATAACATTTGCATTCCAAACTATGACAGCATTTTTAGAATGCAACCCTTAACAGAGCTGACAAAAATTACGTTATTTCCTTACCGTTTTGAACGTGTAGGTCCAGAAAGCAGAAAGTAAATTCCTAAATCGATCATTTTTTTCTTTTAACACGTTGTGTTTCTTGTTTCATGTGATAAAGTATTGATCAAGGTTATTTAGTGCTCTCTTACACATCCTGAATTTTGCCTTCTCAGAGTTTTTCAAAATAAAAGTAAATCGGGTTTAAATGTCAGGAGTTCCTGTCGAAACGAAAGTAACACTTGTTCTATTTCAGTCGGTCACTACGACGTCACGTCGTGACCGACGAATTGGGAGCGGTTCCCAATTCGTCGGTCACGACGTGACGTCTCCGTTCCCTTCCTTCAGGGAACGAGGGTTACATACGTAACCGAGACGTTTCTTTAGTCCCACTGCAAATTCTTTTGCATTATGTTAAAAATTTATATTTGATTTAATTTTATATCCAAACTGTTAAATGTTTTTTTATTTTCAACAACTCTTCAACAAAACTTTTCAACAAAAGTTTGTACTGTCGGGTTGCTTTTGAAACATTTAAAATTGAAATTTAAAAAGGAAAATGTAATTTCATTATTTTTGCAAAGATAAATGACAAAATATGTTTGAAGTTACATATAAACAATGTCACAGTCATGTATATTTACTCAAAACAAGTGTAACACTTCTTAAGGCCGGGGTATACCTTTTTTTCGCGTCCGGCTCGCGGACCAAATTTTGGTCTCGAAAATGACGTCATGCGGACGGCGCGCATACGCGGACGTCCCTAGTATACTTTCGGCTTTAAGCTTCAAGTGAAGTTATACTGAAGTCGTATTACATTTGTACACTTGTGAGTTATTGACCACAGCAAAAATATATCTCTGTCCAAAACATTATCTTTTAAAATAAAGTTTTTTTGAAAAATGGTATTTCGTCCCTGCTCTTCCTATGTGATGCTCAACTTTAAGGGAATGTATACTTCGATCACAGCGTGAGCCTTTCAAAAACCTTGTAAGAAAAGAGAGAGAGAGAGAGAGAGAGACAGCTGCTGCATGTCTGCTATTAGCTGTGTGCTTGTGTTTATGACCTGCACTGTGTTACTCTTAAGTGGAGATTATGACACTAACCAGCTCTAGATAGAGAAACACTTCACACTATGGTAAACAGTTACCAGGCAATGACAGACCCAGTACGGCTGTGAAGAGCGTCACCGGAAAATACCTGCATGGAAATAAATAGTTAAAACCGTATTCATTTGTTATTGTTAACGTAAGAACATGGCCACATTGAGCTGACTACAAAAAATCATGCCAGATTTTTCATAAACCCAACAATAGGAACGATACAAATGACGCACTTTATGTCAAAAAGCAGCGCGATGTGCAGTATCATTCATTGTCTATATAGCACAGCACGCATGTTTATACAAATCCTCAAGCCCAAGTATAAGCAATAGTAATAATATTTGAAATGCAGTTACCCACCCTTAGCTTTCCTCTGCTGAGAAAGATGGATTGTGGGTAATCACTCCACACAGACACAGCAAAAACCCCTTCCAGGGCAAACCAGGAGGTTTAGTCACGATTTTGCGTGACTGAGGTTCATATAAAGAGTTTGTCCCATAATTTGCTTGGTTTGGGATCATTCCAGCAGCGAGGGGTTTTTATTCAGTGTTTTTGGTGTGATGGGGGGGTTGAAACCCTCACTCAAATGCTTCTCTCAATATGGTTCGCATTTCTCATCTCTCACTAAATGCACCATGAATCATCTTTCATTATAATCGTAGAAAAGAGGCTATTGATCTATACAAAAACACATCATCTAACTCTCACACTTGCATCTGTGTTTGCTTCCCCGGGGGCTTTAATTCTGTCACATTTACAAACTTCAACCAAAACAGACACTGATAAAATGAACGTTGAAACTGTAGACAATTGAAACCGTCGCGCGGAAAACTCTCATTTCTTATGTGTATGAATCCATGAAGCAGACGTCCATTTGCTAACCATTAAATAAGTCAGTTGAGATCATCTTCTGAACCAATAGCTGCTTGTCCTTTGAGAAGTTCAAACCGCACGGATTGGATGTTTTTCATATGGATTCATGGCTGATGTGTTTTAACACCATCAAAGCTGGTGGGGAGAGAGTGTGACTTTAGTTTCATACTTCTTTTAATTCAAATCAACATGAAACGCGGTTTACAAGCCCTTAAACACTTTCATAATGTAATGCATTTTCTGGATATTCCAGAAAAGAGGGAGGGAATTGATTTAGTTCATCAAGAATTGGGAAGTGGGAGGGATAGGATTCAAAATGTCAAGAAGGGTTCTTGACGTCAACCGATAACGAAAGTTATTTCAGAAGTGGGGTTAATTGTTATATTGTAAGAAAAAAAAAGAAAATGACTTTATGAAAAGATTAATGAAGTAAATAGCATCACGGTCATAATCAGACATACAGAATTCCTCTAGCAAGTGAAACACCAAGAACAATGAGAGTTTGGGTTCCTGATGTTGTTGACTGATAAGCTGAGCGTTTCATTAACATCATAAATCACTTTGATTATGTTAATCTGTCCAACACAAACACGTCTCACTCCACGTCAATTTATGGGCCTAAACCTTTAAATCTAAACCATTTTGGCAACCTACTGTAGAACATGTGTACTGTTTACCTTTCAGAGGAGGCGTCTCCCATGGGAATGGAGTTCCGATGTGGGAAATTTCTGCAGAGAGGAATACTTCACTTTGTTTTTCTTTTCAATCGTTGTTGGTTCCAATTTGGATGGGGCTGGGTCGAGGTGCCGTGACCAGCTGTGTGCTCGCCGAAAAGTGCCAACGGAGAACTGGATGACCGCCTAGAACCACAACCACTGACGGGCCATGCCTGTCAACCTGAGCCCGAGACAAAGAACCTCTTCAACACTCGCTCACTTTTCCTCTCTGCCTGGGTCCTGTAGCCTCCAGGAGCTTGGGAGAGATGAGAGAAGATGAAATTTGCTAAATAAATGAAAAATAAACATTTGGGATTTCCATGAGAACTTGCACTTACTGATGGTAGAGAGATGGTTTTGATGAGTGCTGTCCAAAGAGCTCGGGGAAATAACTTGGCACGACATTTGGCGTCATCACAATGTTTTTCATGTACACCTTTAACCTCTTCAACCCTGAGGACCCTGTCCCGGGTCCAGAATTTCGTATTTTGACTTAATATAAAATATTCTTTTAATCTTTGATGCTCCGTCATGGACCCCAGTAACACATATGAGATACTGTTTGAAAGCTTAGAGTCTCTACTTTCTGCAGATATGCATCACTTTGACATATCTTTTACTGTAAGAAAGTTATTTACACTTAATTTACACTATCACCCCCCCAATATTTTATTATATCATTTAATATTTACATATTTCATATTTTTCAAAAATGACAAACATGGGCAAGTCTTATATCAAATGAAAGCTCTCACTCTCAGGAATAAGGCTACAACGTTATTTTTGTTCTAATATCAACACATATCCAACAATCGCTGAATGAATAATAAGGTAAAAAATGGTCTTTTGTAAAAATATGTGAAACTTGAGTGTGGACTGCCTCAGATAGCACATATAGCCACAAATGATACACCATCTTTTATTTTAGGTCCTACTCTAAACAATGAGTCCATTCACAGCATTTTCTTTGATTGTTTGCATAATTAATCCCTTGCTATTTATTATATGTGCAAAACAAAAAATTAATATTTATATGAAAAATGTATTTTCACACCCTTTAGTAAAATGAGAATAACTTTTGAATGCGACATGCTAAAGAGTTCATTCTTTTTTGGGTGTTTACTGTCTGCTGCTGGTAACAAACAGAACTGTCTGCAGTCTGCTAGAGCACACAGAACCAGAGTTATACACTATCAAAGACAGTATTTACAACATATAAAAGAAAATTTGGTGTTTCATCATATGAAGAACAACATAAATAACAAAATTTGTCACAAACAGCAGCTTTTTATGTAACTTCAAAGGGTTTTCTTTAAAATGATATAAAGAAATTGCATTTATTCCACTGTATGTGGTTATGGTAGCACTTCAAATGTTCTTAGGCAGAAATTGTATACAAAAAGGGTATTATTCCTCCCTTCAGTTGGAGTAAAATAACTTTTGCAAACATTATGATACAGAAAAAATTCCTTTTTCCTCTGTAAGCTGACAATTGCTGGAATCAAACAAAACTGTCTGCAGGGACCTGAGATACCCAGGGCCAGAGTTATATACTTTCAAATAAAAACTTTAGAAAAAAACATCAAAAAGCGCCTATTTATTTTTGTGTTTATTAGAGGACTGATATCACATACAACCATGTTGAGCACTTTTAACAGTGTTTTATGTAATTTCAAAGGGTTACCTGTAAAATGATACCAAACTTTTGTATGTAAACCTCTGCATGTGGGTATGGGATGCTTTTGAAATTGGGTAGGTCAAATCCAGGCGAAAATCCCCAAAATAGCTTCAGGGTGTAAGTATAAGAATCACATGTTATAAGTATGAGTGAGATACTATTTGATTTTTGATTACAGTATGGCTCAAATTGTGTAGGTGTGGTTTCAAGACCACTTTTCAAAAATACTGTATTATACTTTAGTATTTACTATAGTATTTTTTATATAATTCCTACTAGAGTGTTTTTGTAAATATTTGTATACTAGTAAATATTAAAGTACTACAGTATTTACTACAGTTTGTCAATTTAGTACATCAACAAAGTGTAGTACACTCTAAAAACAAGTGGTTCTTGGCTCGTAATCATAGAGGAACCATTTTAAGTGCCATATAGACGGTTTCAGCAGTAACAACATAAACAAGTGGCTTTCGTGGTCAACACGTAACTTCCAGTTAACTCCGCTAAGAATCAATAACAACAAAGTACTTTAAACTTAGTTATTTATATAAAAAGCAAAATAAACAACACATAGATTACCTAGGAAATCAAACCATTTGTTATTTTCGACGCGCTATTTGTTCAAGAGTTCAGTTTAGCAACTAGTCAGACCATAAAAATTCTGAAACCGGAAGTAAAGTTCCGACCAGACGCGTATCACGTTACTGCACGTGCGTCCGATGAAACCATCTATAGCACCGAAGAAGTACCTGTGTAGCACCTGTGTAGTGGTGCTATATGACCCCCCGTATGGTTTTTCATACTGTAGGTGCTTTACAGGTGCTATATAGCACTAAAAAATGGTTCCTCTATGATTACAAGCCAAGAACCACTTGTGGTGCTATTTACAGTGGCATTGTTTGTTTTTAGAGTGAATAACTATGATATACTACGCTTTACTACAATGTAATATGGTAAGTATTAAAGTACACTACATTATTTACTACAGTTTATCAATTCACTACAGAATACTAAAGTATATGTTAACAAAGTGTAGTAATTACTATATGATACATAACAAAACTACAGTTTACTATTAGTAAATGTTAAAGTATACTACAGTATTTCCTACAGTTTATCAATTCACTACAGTTTACTACAGTATACAAAACAATGTTATCTTCTATGATTATACTAAAGTACACTACAATGTACTACAGTCTACTATAGTAAATATTAAAGAATACCACAGTAGTTACTACAGTTTATAAATTTATAAAGTGTAGTAAATAGTATGATGCACTCAAATTTCCGTGGCATAGTCACGGAATTTTGTGCTCATTTTTCCGTGGCATTCTCACGGATCTCCGCATTTTTCCGTGGCCCTGCTACGGACTGTCTTTTTCCATGGCATTCTCACGAATTGGTTACTCAACTGTTTTGTCCTATTTTCTTACCATTTTCGCTTCGGTTTAGGGTTAGATTTACATGAAATGACATCCCTACCCAAACCCAACTCTAACCCCAACGCCAGGCGACAATTGTTTAAAGTTTAGAAAATATAAAAGAATAAATCAGAAAAAATTATATAAACCAATAGTTAAAGTGACATACTAATGCAAACACCAAATCTAACCCTAAACTGAAGCGACAATGGTTTGAAAATAGGAAAAAGCAGTTGAGTAACCAATCCGTGAGAATGCCACGGAAAAAGACAGTCCGTAGCAGGGCCACGGAAAAATGCGGAGATCCGTGAGAATGCCACGGAAAAATGAGCACAAAATTCCGTGACTATCCCACGGAACTTTGTGAGATCATGTTGGATGCACTATAGTATACTACACTTTACTACAGTTTAATATAGTAAATATTAGAGCTGGGTATCGATTCAGATGTTCCAGATCGATTCAATTTCGATTCACAAGCTATCAAATCGATTCGATTCCGATTCTCGATTAAATTTTCGATTCCGGTTCTCGGGATGCTTCCATACCTCTTACTTTTTATGTTTAGGTGGCATCAACGTCGATGAAGCACCTAAAACCGCCATTTTAAGCACTGAATGAAAGAATGACAGGCTCCTTGGTAACATAGCGCAAGGCAAAAAAGAGGGTGACATCTAGAGAAGAAGACTATAGTAATTTGATTAACGTTAATCTTACGTTCATTTTTTGCAGGAAAAAAATCGATTCTGCTCTTTGAGAATCGATTCTGAATCGACCACGTAAAAAAAACGATTAATCGAAAAATCTATTTTTTTGCCCAGCCCTAGTAAATATTAAAGTATACTACAGTATTTACTACAATGTATCAATTCACTACAGAATACTACAGTATATGTTAACAAACTGAAGTAATTACTATAATACATTACAGTAAACTTCAATTTACGATAGTCTACTATAGTAAATATTACAAAATACCACAGTATTTACTACAGTTTATCAATTTAGTAGGCTGCAGAATACAACACAGTATACATTAACTACGTATAGAAAATAATATGATACACTGTAGTATACTACACTACAGTTTGCTGTAGTAAATATTAAAGAGTATACTACAGTATGGTTTATCAATCTACTACAGAATACATTAGTAAACATTTAAAAAGTGTAATAATAAGTGTGATATACTACAGTATACTACAATTTATTAGAGTGCACTAGTAAATACCAAAGTGCACTACCATATTTACCACAGTTTATCAATTAAAGAATACTACAGTATACATTAACAAAGTGTATTAACTATTGATATACTGCACTACACTACAATTTACTACAGTTTACTATAGTTATTACTTATTATTTTCACCATAATGCCCACAGGACAATTTGTTTCAGTTACAGCAGTCCGTAATGCTCCCACTGAAAGTTTTTTGCCACTGGATTTTTGAAAAAGCAATAGCGTTTGACAAAAAGAGTTAGGGGTGACTGGAGTTTGCAACTCTTGCCAGGACAAGATGGGAAAGTTTTTTATCCTCGCAGGTACGCAGGCATTGAGTCACAGCCAGGAGAAAACTGATTTAATTACATTCTAACCCCAAGACAAGCACAGACATTCCTGAGTATTCGGAACGGCCGTATCCTTCAACCTGCAGTCGACAAACTAATTATCTACACAATAGACACTGTGTCCAGGTAAATTACTTTAGATATGGAGCATTAGCCGAGGGAAAATTGAAGGGAACAGGAGCAGGGAAGCAGGTCATACTCCTCTTATGGTGTTGAATGAACCTTATTGCGTTCGCTTTGGATTTTTTTTCCTAAGAGCAGCTGTCTGTGATCAGCAGTACACACTTTAAGTCACAAAACTGCCAAAAACCATGACTCAAAAAACTACCGTATGAAGCTTTTAGAGGAATAAAGTTGGCAATAGAGTACACAAAATAATACACTACTGATGTTTAAATCACACCACATTCATCCTTCAGATCAGAAGAAAAAAAGCTAAGATGAGCTAACTGCTCATCTGCACATTTATGAGCTTCTTCATCTTCATGGCTGATTTTATTGTTCATCAGTAACCCTGGTGTTTATGACAGTATAGCTTCACAGCATCTGCTAACCCTGTTGCACTAGTTTACAGTCTTTATAGATAAAATGACAACTCTGTGAACACACTTTTAGTGTCTACACTGTTCAGGGGCGTCAGTTTGTGTTAAAAAGTGGTGGGGACAAAAGATCAGATGAAAAAACATTACAACAGGAATGGAAAAATATTGAAAAACGGCGCATCAAAAATGGGCATAGTGTAGGCCGGTCAACAACACAAAAATTCTCAGCATAAAACCCTCAACAATGTCGACTGCACACATGTAACAGTCCCTGCAACACCAGCTCAACCGATCAGTGCCAAAGCACCATACCATAGAAAACAGCAGTGCATTAAGTCAATGGTTACAATGAAATTCATTATATATATAAAAGAAAACACACTATAAGCACACAACGCAACATATGTGACCCTGGACCACAAAACCAGTCGTACACTGCAAAAATGATTTTCAAGAAAAAAAATCTTTGTATTTTTGTCTTGTTTTCAGTAAAAATATAAAAAATTCTTAAATTAAGATGCTTTTTCTTGATGAGCAAAATGACCTAAGAAAATAAATCTAGTTTTTAGACCAAAAATACCAAATGTAAGTGATTTTGTGCATAAAACAAGCAAAAAAATCTGCCAATAGGGTATATCTTGAACATTTTTCTTAAACACAAAATTCAAGAAAAATTCAAGAAAAAATTGCTTACCCCATTGGCAGATTTTTTTGCTTGTTTCATGCAGAAAATCACTTAAATTTGATATTTTTGGTCTAAAAACTAGATTTTTGCTCATAAAGAAAACGCATCTACATTTAAGAATTTTTAGATATTTTTACTGAAAACAAGACAAAAATACTAAGAATTTTTTCTTGAAAATCTGACTTTCTACTTCGTATTTTTGTCTTGTTTTCAGTAGAAATATCTAAAAATTCTTAAATTAAGATGTGTTTTCTTGATGAGCAAAATGACCTAAGAAAATAAATCTAGTTTTTAGACCAAAAATACCAAATGTAAGTGATTTTGTGCATAAAACAAGCAAAAAAATCTGCCAATAGGGTATATCTTGAACATTTTTCTTCAAACACAAAATTGAAGAAAAATTCAAGAAAAAATTGCTTACCCCATTGGCAGATTTTTTTGCTTGTTTTATGCAGAAAATCACTTAAATTTGATATTTTTGGTCTAAAAACTAGATTTTTGCTCATAAAGAAAACGCATCTACATTTAAGAATTTTTAGATATTTTTACTGAAAACAAGACAAAAATACTAAGAATTTTTTCTTGAAAATCTGACTTTCTACTTCGTATTTTTGTCTTGTTTTCAGTAGAAATATCTAAAAATTCTTAAATTAAGATTTATTTTCTTGATGAGCAAAATGACTTAAGAAAATAAGTCTAGTTTTTACACAAAATTTGTGCTTAAAACAAGCAAAAAATATAGTGCCAATGGGGTGATATTTTTGCTTGTTTTAATCACAAATTCACTTAAATTGTATATATTTTGTCTAAAAACTAAACGTATTTTCTTAGGTCATTTTGCTCATCAAGAAAAAGCATCTTGATTTAAGAATTTTTAGATATTTCTACTAAAAACAAGACAAAAATACTAAGTTAGAAAGTGAGATTTTAATTTCAAGAAAAAAATCTTACAATTTTTAAGTAAGAAAGTCATTTTCCCAGTGTAAGTTGCACAGGTATTGTTTGATTTTTCAGAACATTTTAACCAAATGCTTTCAAAAAGTGATGGGGACAAAATCAGCCATTTCAAAAAGTGGTGGGGACATGTCCCCGGCGTCCCCAGTGTAAATGACACCTATGACACTGTTTAACAATTCTGTAGAAATTACACTATTACTTGCAGCTGGTTTCCAGTAATTTACTGTAGATTTTACATTTGTGTTATTTACTGGCAACAGTTCATTCAAAGTTAAATAAACAGGAACTTTTTTCAGTCTTTACCTTCTACGGTAAGTTACCGGCTAACCAGATGCATAATTACAGCAAATTTTGTACATCATGACTTTGTTTCTTATACCAAACTCTTATGCCAGTGTTTTTATGCAGTAATTGATACGTGTCTGAGATCTCTAAAAATATGCTTGGTTATTTTAAACCAGCATTGGGTCAAAAAATGCGAATCTCAGCTGTTGGGTTAAATTAACCCCCAAAAATGGTTGATGGTAAAAAACAACCCAACATTTTGACCTGAAACAACTCAGCACAGGTTAAATAACAACCAAACAGGTTGGGTTTGCCCAATTTTGACTATACTGTAAAAAAAATTCCGTAGAAATTACAGTGTTATTGCAGCTGGGTTGCCGGTAATTTACCGTAGATTTAAATTTATGTTATTTACTGGCAAGAGTTTGTTCAAAGTTAAATAAATTTTAAATATTAACAAGTCTTTATCTTTACAGAATAAAACTATACAATAAAATTGTATTCATGACTTGTATTCATGATAATTTTTCGATATTATCACAAATTTTCACGTTTTTTCGTGATCGTATAACGAATTCCTGTTTTCTTGTGATTATCACGTATTGGTAACTCAACTGTTTTGTCTTATTTTCTTACCATTGTCGCTTCAGTTTAGGGTTAGATTTACTTAAAATTACATCCCTAACCAAACCTAACTCTAACCCTAATGCCAGACGACATATAAAAAAATAAATCAGAAAAAATAGTATAAACCAATGTATAAAGTGACATTCTAATACAAACCCCAAATCTTACCCTAAACCGAAGCAACAATGGAAAAGCAGTTGAGTAACTAATACGTGATAATCACACGAAAACAGGAATTCGTTATACGATCACGAAAAAACTCAGAACTTCGTGATAATATCACGAAAAAAAGAATCAAAAAATTACGTGACTATATCACAAAAACCTGTGAGACTGGGTAGCGTTTGCAAGGTATGAGCTGGGTTTACACAAAATGTATTAAATCATTAAGTCATGTAATTTACATTTAATATATTACAAACATATTTTTTTGAAAGAAACTTATAATTGAAATGCTTTATTTTTACCCAGCATACATGTTGTATGTTGCTTAAAAATAAAATGTATTGTGTCCACTTAAAAAGTTGTCGTTTGTGTATGTCTGAAAAGAACACATTTTAGTGTTGCAATGGCAAAAACGCAATACTGTGAAACCATGGTATTTTATCATAAAACCAAAATCTCATACCGGCCCATGCCTAATTTTGATCCAACATTGGGTTGCAAATACCCCATAATGTTTAAAGTGTACACAGAAAATGTTGGGTTATATCAACCCAGCACTGGGTCAAAAAGAGACAAGCCCAGCAGTTGGGTTGATTGATCACATTTTTATTAGTGTGATCCACAAAACATGTACTGTCCACTTTAGTGGGCACAGGGTCTGAAGGGGTTAAATTCTCTTCAAGCAGCAAGAATTGCTTATATTTCCAAAAACCTGAAGCCATCGGACAAGCAAAATTTTATATGGACTTTGCCGTGGATTTTTGCGTACGCACACTTTACAATCAAATCTGAATGTTATGTTATGCATCTTAATTTCTGTTTTGTATTGTTGGACTTGTCTTTGTCTCTTTTGTACTTCTGTGTCCCTTATCATTGTCATCTTGTTAAAATTTTCTTTTTTGATGTAAAGCGTCCTTGAGCTCTGGAAAGGTGCTATATAAATAAAACTTATTATTATTATTAAATCTGTGCGTACGGACGCTTTATAAATGAGGCCCAAAGCTTTCACAACTCTCTTGTATAGAGTAGAGATGAAAACAGGTTGCAAATTATTACGGGGCTCTGATCCATGTTATTAAGTGCTGAAACCTTTCCAAAAACTATTATGATTGCATTATAATGTGTTCCTGGATCAACTTTTTTATTGTTCCCAGGATAACATTTCTGCCAAACAAATATAATAATAAAATCCCTTAAACCAACCCATGTAACTGCTCCTAAAACCATAAGAAAATAATTAGTTGATAGTAATGTTATTCTGGCCCCTATAGAGTTTAAATAGATTATGCTGCAGGGGCCAAAAGACCATTTGGTTTGCGCAACACAACCCAAACAGATTGTGAAAATTACCATAGAAATTTCTTATAAAACAAACCCCTCAAAAAGTCATTGTGTAATTTACACACCGAGTCCAAAGCTAAACACCTGCTCAATGTAGCTCGAGTTAGCCATTAACTATGTCACCAGTGTCTTATCTGTGAGTGTGGGTCTCTCTCAATGTCTCACGCCCAGCTTATGTTGACATTCCAGAGGACCGGACCCTATGCAAACACCCTGACCCGTCTGACAGATGTAGAGCATGAGGGAGATGGTAGCGACTAACTGAATAACTTTATCTGGCAGATGTAAGTCTCTCTTTATGAGAATATGGAGACATGGTATTAAATGGAGACACTGCTCGTATGTAGTGTTATGTGTTAAAAAAACAAAGAGAAAGTTTTGTTCTTCTCTGATGGTGTGAACACACACACATGCCTGAGTGACACCATTGTAGTCTTAAACAGATACAATAATAATGCCACAGGAGAAATGAAAGAAACGCCACAATGTGAAGGAAGCTAAAAAAAAACTGCAAGAAGATCAAAAGATATCTAAAACCTATTAAAATGTCTCGTCAATACATGCATCCAATTTAAAGGGGACAGAGAATGAAAAACCATTTTTACCTTGTCTTTGTTGAATAATGGTAGTCTATCCGCATTCACGAACATACAAAAAGTGCTAAACATGCTAAACATCTCAGTCTCATAGAAATTCCTCTTTTAGAAATGTCAGCCAGAAAACGGCCCAATCTGAAAAACTGATGCTTATGACATCACAGGCATCTCACTGCCCCTCCACTTTAAAATAATTGGCTACATTTTGTGAGTGGCAGCAAAGTCAGCCAATCAGTAATGAGATTGCAAGTTAAGCCAGTAGGGGGAGCCAAATAGGTGCAAAACCACTTGTTTAAAATCCCCCACCCTAATAGAGCTATCCGAGAGAGGTTTTTAGGAAGCTTCTAAGGCATTACAGACCCAAACAAAAAATGTTTTGTCTACATGTAACATCATAGAACAAGGATAAATACCCCGTTCAATCATTCTATGTCACCTTTAAAAAATAAATTAATATTCAAGCTTTATTTATGTATTCCCTACTGAAATGTAGTGTCCAGCTAAAAACAGCCAAATCTGATGGGGGCAAAAAAGTTTGGGAACAAGTGCTAGATGACACTCCAATGAATCAACTAAGAGCGACTTAAACATTACCGTACATTAAAATAAGACCTAGTGTAATAAAATCACATACTAACCTTGTCCATAGAGGTCCAAAATCCTGCAATGGTCATGTAAATCCGTCAAGTAAAGGACTGTTTACATCGAATAAACTCCAATTACAGGAATTAATATAAATTTGTGTCCATCGTGATAAAAAAAATCCCACTGCTAAAATTATTTCAATAATAATTTCAGCTCAAATAACACATTTTTTTTATTAAACAAATGATTTAGTTGCTTCAACAAGAATCCTCTGAAATAGCTTTTTACTTACCATGTAAATAGATTATTGTCAGTGTTGGGGGTAACGCATTACAAGTAATGTGCATTACGTAATAATATTACTTTTTTGAAGTAACGAGTAAAGTAACGCATTACTTTATAAATGTGCACACAAATATTTGAGTTACTTTTTTAAAAAAGTAATTCAAGTTACTTTTCAGTTTAATTAATTTGATAAAAAAAATTATAATGATTAAACTAAATTAAACTGAATGTAGTCACTTAGAATTACGCACTTTATGCGTCCGCACCTGGGCAGGAACAGTTTAAGCCAGAAACGGAGATGGCAGGCCAGAACTTGACATTTATGCGATGGAAATGCAATTTCTTAATGCAGAACTTCTCAGTCATAAAAACACCTACAAGGCCTGAAAGATATCAAGCCTAAGCCAAATAAGAAAAAGTAACGCAAAAGTAACGTATTACTTTCCATGATAAGTACCTAAGTAACGCAATTAGTTTTTTTTTAGGGAAAAAGCAACTTAGTATTGTAATGCATTCCTTAATATTGTAATGCAAACTTTCCCCAACACTGGTTATTGTAAAGGCGAATCATTTTACAAACTGAAGATTTTAATAAGGGGGTCGCACACCGGTTGCGCATCTCAGCACCGCACAGCGCCGCGTCGAGTCGCGTCTAGGACAACTCGGAGCTATCGTACACCAGAAATGCACATTAAATAGCGAGAGCTTACTCAGATAGCGTCTACTTACAAAAGTGCAAAATATACGTTACCAGCCAATGTTAATCGTTATTGATGATGTTATTTAATATTAAACTATGTGAGTGGCGCGACAGGGATTTCAGCAACTTCCTGAGTCGTAGCTGGGTGCCCCGGACAGGCGCCACCTGTTGGCGGCGGTGTGCGTATACTCAATTTTTTTTTAATTTTTTGGAACGGTGCTGCGTGGCGCTGAACTACACATATGGTGTGTGACCCCCCCTATAGGCAGACATTTTAATAACACTTGGAGCAAATAAAATCAAACACGAAACGTACACAGCTCATTTTTTCTCTTTAATTTTACAAATCTGTCAGGAACACTTGTTCACAACCTCATTTGTTTGGAAGAAAATGAACACAATTCGTAATACTTTTCCTTGATTTCATCTAAATGAATGTACTGAAGAGGTATAAAAATATACCCTAAAAATATACTGCGACCTTTTGTTTGGCAATGACATGTCTGGTGTTTGTCAAACTAAAATGCAACATTCACTGTGAGTAAAATAGCCGGATAAAAACATCGTCTACTATAGAAAAGGGATTAGCTGACTATAAAATGTACGTTATTTTTTGCATTTTATCTTACCATTCACATTTGTATACGGTATATATAAAAACGTAAGAAATGCAGATCTTTCCAATGTTTCAATACCGGCTGGAAATAACTCTTTGTACCGTTGCCTCACTGAAATGTCACTTTAAATTACAAAATAAACATTATGAATCATTATTGTTTCTATGTCATCATTATTATTATTATTATCTCTTTATTACTTTTTGTCCTTTCGATTTATTTTTTAACATAATAAATTAATTCTATATCTGTCCCTGAAAGCCAATAAACGACGTGTGTGTTAGCATTGAGAAATGTGTACGCGGCAGGACTCGACATTAAACTTTGTGCCTATTATAAGGTCATATGCATGCCATGCTAAAACTTAATAAAGTCCAAATTGAATATAATTAACTTTTAGTATTTAGCCTCCCCGCTAAAATGGAGATTGATGCCTTGTCAACAGTTTTTAATATCGAGCCCTGCTGTGTATGTGTGTGTGCGTCTGTCTGGGAATGTAATAGAAACATACGTGTCTACATTCACGTGACTCCGGGGGAAAAGGAAGGAATTTTACGGAAGTCCATACAAAAAATAATTCATGTAAATATATAATATATATATTTTTACATATTTGAATATATTTACAAATATACCCAGCATTATATACCATGTATTATTATTTTTTTACCAATAAGAATAACTGCATGGGCTTTTGTATGATAACTGTGTTATCAAGGCAAAAACAGAGTGTAAAACAACGTTTTAAAAAAATAAAAAAATCGGAGGCAGTGTTGTTATGTTCTTCTAGTTCCTCTTGTGTTAGTTTTACGACACATCGTACACGTATTTTCTCTTTTATGTCTGGTTTCAGTCTCATAAGAGTTCGGTTTGTGTGCTCCATTCTCGCGAACACAAACTCCTGGAATGCCGAGCAACAGATCGGAATGGTGACAAAAACTAGAAAAAACATTTAAAACAAAAGAGAATACAAGAGGTGGATCCCTGGAAGCAGCTCAGTTCAGTCACTAAACTTCAATCCTATCCTCTTCTTAAGAGCTTGGTCACGTGTTTTTGTGTGCAAGCATGCGCCTTCATAAAAAAGCGCTTAACACACATCAGTTTTTAGAAAGCAGCACCGCTGGCCGGCAGTCCTCCCTCGACATGCTTCGAAAGTCCAGTGCGAGGTTTATGAGGAGGCCTCATGCGGTTATGGGTGGGAACAGGGAATTGTGGGTAAAAGTCATACGCTTTTGAGAACTGTGGGCGTGGCTTGGATGTGATGCGTTTGGAGAAGTCAGAGGAGGGCGGCTCATGTTTTTATGCCTCCGTTGATGTGCTGGTACTTGGGTAGGCAGGGTTCATCTGCTAAAGGGTCATGGGAGAAGACGGAATCGTCTCCGGAAGAGCAGGAGCTCCGCGTGTCGGGATAGCTGGGAGAGTACTGCTCTACTGGAGAACACAGGTCCAGATACTCCTAACACACACACAGAAAGAGAGAGATGATGATAATGCTATCAGTATCCAATACTGTATTAACCCTGACACGATAAACATGGCAGATGTTTTTATTCAATGTATAGTAAGTGTGTTCCTGGGATCAAACCCATTATCGTTGGGTTGTTTATGCAATGATTGAGCAACAAAAGTAAAGCAGCCAATTTATAACACAAGTACAAGTGTTTCTGCAAGATTTATCATAAAAAAATAATTTCTGTATCTCAGATAACACCAGAAGGTCTTGATTTTTTTTGGGAAATTCAAGTGTGTTCAAGAATTCACTGAATCAGATTTCATGCGAGAACAATCTACTTCAGAGAAATACAATAATCATACTGGTCAGACTTGACGTTCTTGAAGTTCTTGTTGGAAACATAAGGGACCACCCTTGAAGACATATATATTTTTAAGCATATCTACATCCAAAGCTAGCATAAGACATAAAAACATACAAAAAGGCTTTTTCCTGTTCGTTCCGCAAACAAAACCCGAAGTCTTTGTGGCTGGCACTGAACTATTCGACTGGAGGAAGAGGAGGGTTTTAAGTTGCTGAAAATGAGCTTTGGCTCAACTCTCGCTGCTCAACACAAGGCAGATCACGTTACTAAAGACATTCACATCTGTGAACGGTTTAAGATGGGGGGAGAAAGAAAGCGAAGGCGCTTTATTACATTTCTAAAGTTCAAAACGAAGAGCGAGAACGAAGCTTTTGGCCTGATCCTGATCCTGCGGCTCAATCCCTTTTTTGACAGATTTCCATTCCTCAGTTCGCCGCACGGATATGGCGAACGACAGCCAGGGAATGGAAAGAATCAGCTGGCGTTTCGACCCGGTATCCGCCTGATACCCGAGCGGCGCTAGCGCAAGAAGCCTGGATGAAATCAAGCACGTGCAACACTCGACCTGTGAGCTGACCGTAAAAACCCATCCGACGTTTCCGCTCCCTCGCGAATCTTGCAAGCTGGATACGTTTGATAAATCACAGACGTATAGGGGAAGTGTGAGTCGTCTGTTTGCGTTGAAGAAACACACTGTATGTGTTGTATGCGCTTTACCTCATTGGTTGCCAACGTTAGTATGCGGTCCAAATCCTCCACCAACTGTTTAAATGTGGGTCTGTGAGATGACATTGCATGCCAGCAGTCCTTCATCATCATGTACCTGAAATAAAGACAATGAGATGTGATTTATTTATTTGTAATCACAAATGCATTCATCCATGTGCTAACCATGTTGACTCGCTTAACTCGATTCGATATTAATGTGACGTCACACTTTTTCAACAGAGGTGATCAATTAAAAACCTTCCTTTAACATTTTTCACTCATTCCCTTTCAGGTCCTGCAAAGCATCCCTTTGGCAGCAAATCAATGCATTTGCAGAAAAAAATAAATTAAAATGCTTGCTGATGTCAACGGAAAATCATTTCAGAGGTACAGAAAGTTATTACATTGATGAAAGATTACAAGACAATTGTTTTACTTTGCATTTGCAATAATGTGCACCCATAAATTGTGCATGATAAGATCAGGAACGTGTATTAGGAAAACAAATTTGGACTTCAATGTCCACCAGTTACATTTGTGATTATGGTTAATTATTGAAAAAAAAAATCACTTGGCGTAACACATTTGAATCTCAATAGGTTTATATCAGGCAGGTAAGATGTTATCGTTGTGCAGACAGATAAGAAAATATCTCACAATTCGTTGGTGCAGTTAGCAGGCTTGTCCATGCGATGACCTTCCTTTAATAACTTGAAAAGCTCCTCAACTGGGATACCAGGATACGGAGAACCACCGAGCGTAAAGATCTCCCACATTAGAACCCCGAATGACCAACTAGAAGAGATACAGAAAACACACACATATTCACATCACACTTTATGATAATAATAATACAAATAATAATAATTATAAGCATCAAAGAAGCATATACAAAAATAAATAGCAATAAAAAAAAATTTCAATGCAATTTTGATTTAATATAAGTGGAAACCAGAGGTGTCATTGTTGAAATTGAACACGTTCAGTGCCCTCACAGATTTTTGAGCTAAGTGGATTTTGCATACAACCTTAAAATCTATTAAGCATCTTTTCATCTGTCACTTTGTTTCTTTGGCAAAATATGATCAGTTCTTCACTTTTCTGAGATTTTCACAGTTTAAATCATGTGCGTGCTTTATAGACGCAATTAATTATTAATGAATTATATAAACCCAGACGCAAACACGCTTGTGCCATCATTGTGCACGATCTCGGATTAAATGTATAAAAAGATGATAGTTCAAAGTTCATTTCTTATGTGTAACACAACAACGCTTGTGCCATGTGCATAGCCCCGCCGCTCCCATTACGCGCATCACGCGCTGTGCGTAGGGCATCAGGTGCTGAGAGGGCACCAAAAATATTGATAATTGATGTTTATTTAATGTAATTTATTTAAAGTGACATTGTACTTGGGAAAAACATGTCTGGATTATTTTGATAATTTAAGTTTGGTAATTGTTTTCTATTTTACTATTCTAAAGTTTGCACTTTCAAATGTGTAGTGTGTGTTGGCTAAAGCTATGAAGATTTTAAGTTATATGTTTGGTAATAAAAAATTTAACTGGCAAAAACAGGGTCGGGGTGGGGGGCATTATAAAGGAATTATGCTTAGGGCACCAAAATGGTCTCGAATTTAACTGTATACAAAGATGATAGTTCAAAGTCAATTTCTAATGTAATGCGTTTCAATAATAATTTTGTACAAGTATGTTGGAAACACTTTTCAATAAGGTTGTATTTGACAACAATGCATTAGCTAAAATCCATCTTTCCAGAAAAACTCAATTTTTTTGTGATCGTTGCCGGCAAAAATCCTTGATCTTGCGGCATGTTTTCTTAAAAAATCCGATAGAGAATGCGGGATATTTTCATTGCATAAAATTGCGGGAACTCACCAAAATTGCGGGAACTTGCAAAAACTGGGTGAACTTGCAAAACTGTTTTTGCTTTTGCAGCTTTTCATTGATGTTCACGTCGCGCAATTACGTCATTTCCGAACATTCCCATGAGAACAGGGCACATGGCTGCGCATGTGCGAAGTAAATGCAACATTTTTCAACTTTCTGCTAAGATATATGTGATTTTTGCTAAGAAAATGGAGGGATAATGAAATCACGCAAGACATGCATATTTTGCGAGCAGAAATCTGCAATCAATGCGGCGAAAGTGCGGCATATTTAAAAAATGCGGTCCCCACATAAATATGCGGACTTTGGCTGATTATGCGTTAAATCATGCGATCGCATAATCACGTTTTTCTGGAGGGACTGTAAAATGAACTAACAATGATCAATACTACAGCATTTAATAATCTTTTAGTTCATGTTATTTTCGGTATTTATTGTTTAATTGTTTTTATTGTTTAATTGATGTAAAACATTATGACTACAGTATGAAAGGTAGGTGCCCAAATTTTTTTTACATGAAGCTCCTGGTGGACACGTAACCGTCCACAAGAATTGTTGCTCTTTAATCAATAAGAGCATCTTGCTTTTTTAACATCCCACAAATTCAAATCCCAGAACCAAAAATCTGTGCAGTGGTGATATTTTGTTGGTGCTAACAGTGGAATCGTTTTGTGAGTATCTCTTACTGTGCATGGACATTTCAAAGCTGTCCTCAATGCAAGACCGCAATGACACATATTGTCCAAGCCAAAACAAACATTGAGACTCACAGCATCAAACGTCAAGCGGGTATACGGGGGGTGGGTTGGAAGATTGTAGCGGCGGGAATGATTTTTCAACACGTGCCAATTCTATGTTACTTTATCTGAAGAGAGGGGAACCTTTCACTCATCTTACGTAACTTAAGCGCTTCCTAAAATAGCCCTATAGCAGTCTGCCTAAACTAATAGTATCCCGCTAACTTCAATATAAAACCATTTAACATCAACAACATAATACTTATTACTCATTTTTGGGTAAACTATCCCTTGCAATTTTATGTTTTAAACAGAGATGGCGATAGAGAGGAAACTTACAGCATAAGGCTTCTTTAATGACCAATGTTTTAATAGCACCACAGGGTCACTCAGTTTACACTTTAGGGCAAAATCAAGCTATGAATAGCTCATGTACATTTATATTAGGCATAGAAAAAAATATTAGTTAACACAAATGAAGCACAATTAAGCTGTATTAATTTCTTTGTTCTGCTGCACACAAAGGAAGATACAAAGAAAGCAATGTTTGTAACAAAACCATTTTTGAGCACCATTGACTTCCATAGTAGTATATTACTACAATGGAAGTCAATGGTGCCTCTGTTTCCTGCTTTATTACAAATATATTCCTTTAAGTTTAGCCAAACAAAAAATATATATACAGGTTTGTAACAATATAAGTAAAAAATGACATAATTTTCATTTTTGGGTGAACTATCCCTTTAAAGACCGATTTCTGATACACTTTTCTTCTGGCTCACCGCGGCTTAAACACACAGAGCAAAGCACAGAGATTCGCTGCTGTGGTTGTTTGTTTATATAATCAGTTACTCTGTTTGTTCTCTTCTCGTCTTTATCAAGCGCTGTATCTCCTGTGACATGTTTACCAAATTCATCATTTCTATTCAGCCTCTCTTTGTAACAACTGCTCAACCCCGTGATCAATTACCCACAGAGAGGGGGCAGAAAGACTCAGGGGTCACTGCAATGCCCTCTTGAACCCAAATGCTTGAATGCAATAGACCAAAGACGAGGTAGTGACTGTTTACTACAACATGGTTGGATGTTTGTTTTAACACAATGGCAATTTCTATGGCTATTTTTATGGCGAAAACATTTGTAGTTAAACGTACAAATTCATTTTAGAGAAATAAAACTATATTTGAAAAATTTCAAAAAATAATTTTTTCAAATGGCAATTAATTTTGTTATCCAAGTTACAATTCACCCCCCAAAATGGTCCCAAATAGATGTTTTGATTTGGGCGTGAAAAGCTTGTGTGAGATTTTCCCTATTAGACCTCATTTACTAATTAACAAAAAATACTAACTAGGCAATAAAGACACAGGGGTCCAGTTCTTCTAGGTTGAAAAGGGCGACACATTACTTTTAATTTAACACCGTTGACCTGCTGACCTCATCATGGTGTGAATGAACTTTAACCAGCAGCCATTCAGCATCCTAACAAACCAAATATTTACATGGACACATCCATATTTCCATTATGCAAGCCCTGCAGGTTATATATACCAGTCCTTAGGGACTCAAAACATGCCGATTTTTGGTTATAATTTATGCCCTAACTCAGTATGATGTCACGTATGGATCGTGTCTGTCATCCAGCCAATGAGAGAGCGGAGCAGCATAGAGACTGATGGTGTATAATTAGTGTTGAGCCTGAGATAAACACATTTAAGCATTAGCCATCAGCGAGGGACTCTTTGCTATTGATTCAATTTTACTGCACACATCACACACAAAGAGCTGACAATCATTACAAAACATAATGACCTGTATGAGATAGACGCACACACATTTAAAACATGAATCATTAGACCTGAGCATCCATGCTGTACAACAAAAATGACTTTTACAAAAATCTTTTCCAGCAAACACATTTTTACCCAACCCTATATGTCACAAGACATACATAAAGCAAAAGCCAAACCAGGCAGTCGTGACTAATGATCATAAAGTAAACCTTTACAGATCTTTTGAATTGTTTCCTTCAAACCTATTGTGTGTTATTCCACACAGCTCTTTTTTTAAAGCCTTCAACATGTACGTTATCTAATCGCTTTACACGACAACCTGTGCATTTGACAAAAACTTCAAGAAATCCCGCAAAGGATTCAAGAAAACCCAACAGGAAACCGTGTGTAGCCTCCGGTGCTTTTCATCTTTTCTAGGAGACAAAAACTAAAATGCAAAGAAAGAGGCATGAAGCAGAGGATTGTAGAGGATAAACACCAACACAAATGACATAAAGAGAGGATTATTTCACCCTACGAAAGAAAAAGAAGAGGGAAGTTGGAGGTCACTTCCGTCCGGGTCTCCGAGAGGTGAACGTCTTGCCCGTCAGACGGCTTTGAAGTCGCACAGATTAGTGACAGGACGCTGGTTGCAAGCCGAGCGTGAAATCTATGAACACCCTTCTTATGTCTGTGCCTGACAAAAACACTTCCTCAACTGTCCAACAATCCGCTTTCATTTCTGTCAGGAGAAAAACACTTGCTCACCTGCCAGCCGTTCCTCCTCACCTTCTTTACAAACCCTAGATGTTTACCCGTTCTCTCCCTAACCCACAAAAACACTTCAGCCTCTTTTCTTGCTTAGTAAAAGGGAATAATACTATAACTACTATTTCTAAAATTTTAAATCGACTTTGATTTATAGCAGAGTTCGAAATTTTTCCACAATTCAGAAAGGTTTAATAACCAGCTGTCATTGCATATCATTATATTTCATATTTAATAATATCTGATCAAAGGTTTAATAAGTTTAAAAAATATATATGTACATATAAATGTCTGTGTTTACATAGATAAGCGAAAACGACTATAAACGCTGTCTTACACGTGGCAGGCCAGTTATTTTGTAAAGAAATACTACACGCCTGCGCACATACGCATTTTTCAACAGAGCGAAAAACACAAACAATCAAGGCACCAAATGGTTTTGTTTAGACAATGTAGCAGGTTGTATACTACACATTATGGTGGATCATTCAGTCGTTTTGCAATCCATTCAGCTGATCTCCGGGTCTGGCGGTACCACTTTTAGCATTAGCATAGCTTAGCATAATCCATTGAATCTGATTAGACCATTAGCATCTCGTAAAAAAACAACCAAAGAGTTTCAATATTTTTCCTATTTAAAACTTGACTCTTCTGTAGTTACGTCGGTCTTAGTAAACGATGTATTTACAGAAGAGTCAAGTTTTAAATAGGAAACAAATCAAAACTCTTTAATTATTTTATTTTTATGCGCGATGCTAATGGTCTAATCAGATTCAATGGATTATGCTAAGCTATGCTAAAAGTGGCATCGCCAGACCCGGAGATCAGCTGAATGGATTCCAAAAAGGTCAAAATCAAATATTTAACTGGAAAATGTGCATATGTTTTTTCCAAAAATGTGGAGTGTCTCTTTAAGCAGCACAAACACAGCGCTGTAGGCCGCCAATGTTGTTTTGCTTATACTTGTGCATGCCTATAGACTGAATTAACACATGCGCAAGACATCACCATTATCACATATTGGCATTTTCGTTATAAACTCATCTCTCAAAAACTTGCACTTTAAATCCTGTCAAAAGTCAGCGTTTTCAGGACCCCAAAACGCTGCTATCATGTAAACAAACTCCAATAAAACCTTCCTGGTTTTGCTGTTGTGTAAAGCTTTAGTGTAAAGTATAGCTTGTTTTTTAACGTGTACGTATGCACATTGTCGTGTGCACAGCACAGCAAAGGATAGTTCATTTGACTTGTACACAGACGTTCAACAAAATGCAATGCATGTCCTGGGCTACGTAATAAATTCTCCTGTACACGCATGTGTGAACTACTCGTACAAAGTACACACGGTTACCAAAATATGGCAGTGCGGCCCGCGTATGCATAAAATTGGAGCTATACTTTTAGCTTTCATGGCCCCTAAAAATACGCAAATTACTTTGGTTAATACCTCCACGTGTAAAGTACAACACCATTGGCGTTCTACTGAATGCTGTGTACGAGTTTGATATATAAAAGCAAAACAGCAAGAAAAAGCCTGTTAATACCATATGACTCATTTTAATATAAAAAGCATGAAAAACAGAAAAAGACTTAACAGATTGACTTACACATCACTCTGGTGTGTATATACTCGATCGAACAGCGCCTCTGGAGCCATCCACTTCACAGGCAGACGACCCTACACACATGGATAAAAGAGAAGGTCAGAGACAGTCAACCCACAACATCCACACCGCCAAACCTTTTATCTGTGCGAGACCCTTGTTAGCCTGGAATTTCATTAAACCCGAAGCAGCTCGCCAATAACGATTACGGACGAAATCCTTTGAGACGGACCGCCTAACTCGAATTTCCCTCAGGAACACGCTTACAGATCGAAGCTCGTGAAGACGTTACAAGAGTCAATAGTGCCCGAGGAGGCAGATATTGGGTTTAATTCAATCTAAAAAAGCTATGGGTTCGCAATCGTCTGCCTTCATTTAATTTTTTAACATACAGTGTGTGCCCAGACAATAATCGGTCATCGGTTCTCATTCATGACCATTCAGTCTGAGCGATGTTTGTTGTTTCAATAATGCCAAACTATTTTAATGTATTCTTCATGTATCAGATCTTGTGGTCTTTGATAAAAAAACTTAATAGCCTCTCTGAAATAAAAACTTAGCACCCCTCAGATGAATGTTTATTATTCGATATTACTTCAGTCATTTAGGACAAACAGAATGCTTATAAATGTTATAGGCCCATAAATGGTATCATAAGTGACAGAGATACAGTCGATAGAGACGGCCGTAACTGTGGGAATAAGATTTAAAGCTATGCTAATGTGTTTAGGTTTGTCACAAACATTTCCTTCTCATGAGCTTGAACAACAAGCTTTGGAATAAGAGAACAAGAGCTGAATCACTTTACACACAGACTGCCTGGGAATTGGCAAACTATGCCGAGAGAGAGAGAGAGAGAGAGAGAGAGAGAGAGAGAGAGAGAGAGAGAGAGAGAGAGAGAGAGAGAGAGAGAGAGAGAGAGAGAGAGAGAGAGCAAGAATATATAAAGAAATAGCTTAGCTTAGCACAATCCACTGAATCTGATTAGACCATTAGCATCGCACAAAAAAATAACCAAAGAGTTGTGATATTGTTCTTATTTAAAAATGCTTCTGTAGTTACATCATGTACTAAGACCGACTACAGAAGAGTCAAGTTTTAAATAGAAAAAAATATCGAAACTCTTTGGGTTTTTTTTGAGCGATGCTAATGGTCTAATCAGATTTAATGGATTGTGCTAAGCTATGCTAAAAGCGGTAGCACCAGACCCGGAGATCAGCTGAATGGATTCCAAAACGGTAAAAATCAAATGTTTAACTCTAGGAGAGCTGGAAAATGAGCATATTTTCAAAAAAGTGGAGTGTCCCTTTGAAGCGAAAGAGCAGAGACAATGAAACTTACATTCGTGGTCTTTTTATAGTAATCTATGTTGTGGACATCTCTGGCCAGACCAAAGTCTGCAATCTTCATAAAGTTGCTCTCCGTGACCAACACGTTCCTGGCAGCCAGATCTCTGTGTATACACTGCGGCAGAGATAAAGAAAGACCATTAGACACAACTGAATGTTAAGGGGCTTTGGGATACTCTGCATTGGATGTTTGTGCGTTCAGATGTGTGCGAGGGTACGATAAGACCCCTCATGCATTCCAAAAGAGAACGAAGGCATGACGACAGTATTTAGCAGACAGTATTTTGTACGCTGACAGAGAGACTTACAGGATTGTGCACATCTAGTGTGATTTATTATTATGCTTGTCTGAACCATACGGCTCATTGGAAGTCTATGCATAAATCTGACTGCAGGGCGGGACTCCACATTTAAATTGAAACTATAGTTTTGTGGACCGTGGATCACAAAAATAATCATAAGGATACATTTTTTTGAAATTTCGATAATTTGAAAGTTTAATAAATAAGATTTCCGTTGATGTATGGTTTGTTAAGACAGTGGTTCTCAAACTTTTTCCGCGTGCGGCCCCCTTGTGTACGATGCATTCCTTCGCTGCACCCCCAAATAAAATTTATGAGAAAAACTGTTTTAAAATGTAACATTTTAATTAAACAAAACATATTAAGTTATACAAAGTAGTGCTGTTGGTTAGTAGCCTTATTTTGTAGGTTTAATTACACAGAATTCATGATAAATGAATGTATTTTATAAAATGTCATAAAACTGGGGCCCCCTGGCACCCTCTCGCGGCCCCCCTGGGGGCCCCGGACCCCAGTTTGCGAACCACTGTGTTAGGATGCGACCATATTTTGGCATCACATATTACTAATGATGAATACATTTTGTATATATTTACGGTAGGAAGCTACTTTTAACTAGCCAATCAAAATATAATGTGGTCCAATTTCGTATTATTCTGTTCACGAATGAGGCTTCACACTTTATAGCACTACCTGATGCCCAAATTCAAAGACATTCAAAGACAAATTACATTCATATGTGCTCATACCTTTTGTGAGGCTAAATACTCCATTCCTCGAGCTACTTGGTAGGTACAGGAGATCAGATCTTTGAACGTAAGAGCTTCATCTGATACTCTGGCTATATCATAAGAGTACTCCATTCCCGGGGGCCGCCGGGCCCTCAAATACTCTCTGAGGTTACCCTTAGATGCGTACTCCACTATTACATACAACGGCCCTAAAACAAAAAGAGGTGTCATGTTATTTTAATTATCTAATAAATAATCAAATTAGCTATAAATAAGAGATGGACTGATTCACAGATTCATTCAAATTGCTTACCGTCCTGTGTGCACGCCCCCAACAGATTAATGATGTTTTTGTGCCGGCCAATCATCTTCATCATTTCCATTTCTGACACCAGGTCAGAAAGATCTTTCTCTGTTGCGTCATCTACGAAGGATACAAAAAATTAACGATGTGCATTACCTAAATAACATGTGAAAATAAACTTTATTCGAAGGGATTGTAAATGGTCTTATGGTTCTTCCTATTTTTGTTCCCTAAGGCAGGTTTTTTAACTGGTGTCTAGGGACCCCCAGGGTTCCCCCAGAAGGTTCTAAGGGGTCCCCAGTCTACGGTTCAGTCAATTATTTAAGTTTGTAAACAATTTGCTGTCTTAATAATATCACAGTTCCCTGCCAGAAAAAACAGCAAGACCAGCATATGTTGTGTATTGGTGCTGGTATGCTGGTGACCACCAGCTAAACCAGCATGGGGAATATGCTGGTCTATGCTGGTTTTTCCAGCAGGTTTACTATTTATCTAACACAGTTTAAACATTCCTTTATACAAAATATGGAAATACGGATATGAATTTTAGGAAAGAGGTCCCTTGCTAAAGGTTCATCATATGTGGGGGTCCCTGTCATCATAAAATTTGAAAACCCCTGTTCTAAGGTTCAGAGAGCTGCGTTCAAAACATACTATGAGTGCTTTGCTTACTGCACTGTATACTGCATACTATTTTTTTTTTAAAGGTATCCAAGTGCAATGTGTCTCGTGCATTACATAAAGCAAATGAAAAAAGTTCATTTATTAGTTTATACATACAAAAAAGTTGTCTACTGTGCACAGAATAAATATTGCATGTCAAATAGGAGTACCATGGTATTATACCACACTACACACCATGTATAAGTGTTCTGACTGGCTTGCTTGTGTAACCGTGTGGCCATGTGGTGTAGATTTACACTGAAGAGCCGCCACACAGCTCCTCTTTCATTGCCTCACAATTAAAAAGCGTTTCTTCCATTTCGAGTAATTACCTTCGAGACAGTCGCCTTTTCATTATCTGCCTGCCGATCCCCAGAGCAGACCTGACACAATCCACCGAGCGCCATTCCTGACTTATCTTACCCTCCTTTCTCTTACTTCTCTAGCAGAGTCTGGAAACGTAAGTTTCTAACAGTTTGGGCTAAATATGTTTTCTTAAAACATTACATGGAACGGCATGAGGCCGAGTAAATAATTACAGAAGATTCATTTCAGCCTTGTGTAAGGGTGAGCATGCTCATGTTTTGGTCGTTTTCTCTAATGGTCTCTTTTATTCGGGACCCCTGCCCCCACAATCCTTTCTCTAAACTTCTTTTAAGACACAAGCTGCCCCCCCAGCTTCTTCTCTTTCACTGTGAGAGTCTTTCTTTGTGCAGGTGAAGAGCGAGAGGCGTGCAGCTGGTGAACACTGGGTCAGCTATGCGGCCTCTTGACCCAAGCTCTACCAACGTCACTCAGCGCCAACAAATAACCCCACGCAGGCCCCTACAGTAAAAAAACTCAAAGCTCCCACCTTCCCTTTCTGTTGTATGTGCTTGAGCTCACATTGTAAGCATACGCAAACTCAATGAAATTCTAAAGATAACAATTGTACTAAACTAAAACGTTTTGCGCCACAATGTTGTCAAAACGATTACTACTAAAAATTAGGGCTGTCAAAAGATTAATCGTGATTAATCGCATACAAAATAAAAGTTAAACATTTTTTTAATAATAATAATATAAAATAATTTATTTAGATTTTGTTACATTTTATAATAAATATAGAATTTTTTTTTTTTACATTTTTCTTAAATGTATACATGTATGTGTGTATTTTAGGGATTCACCGAATCCAGGATTCGGATTCGGCCGAATACTGGGCTTTTTGACGGGGTTCGGGTTCGGCCGAATCTTAGATTTTTTTCCACCGAACCCTAAGCTTGCGCTACGCTGGCCGGCATCATGCGGCCGTTGATAACACACATCGGGTGCTGACGTGGAGATAAGCTTTTTATTCGTTGAGCCTTAGGGGCGATTTACATTTCGTGGACACACCTGGAAAAAACTAGCGCATCGCACCGCATCGCTTTCATTATGCATAGGCTTATGGTAATTGTCAAAATAGTTTTTCCCACTTGTCATCCTGGCATAATGTTGCCTATCCTTTTTTTATAGTTAAAATCAAATAAAATGAAAAATACACTGCTGTGGACGTTGTTTACTTTTACTGTGTTAATTAATGGAATAAGGATGCGAGAAGGATTCGGTATTCGGTTTTGGATTCTTAAACAGTGGATTCGGTATTCGGCCGAACCAAAAAAATCTGGATTCGGTGCATCCCTAGTGTATTTATATATGCAAAATAATTACACACAGTGCACACACATATATAACACAAAAACAAACTTTTATTTTGTATGTGATTAATCTCGATTATTTTTTTGATTTGACCTTTATTTAACCAGGAAAATCTCTCTGAGATTAAAAATCTCTTTTGACAGCCCTACTAAAATGCTGTATTATGCATGCCAAGCCAGTAGTTGGCGATGTAACTTTTGTAATAAAAGCATCAGCGCGTTTTTCTACAGAGCGATAAATATAAACAATTTAAGCGGCGAAAGCATCAAGCAATTTTGTTTGGGTGGATGAAAAGGTACGTTTACTACAAGCGACACCGGACTATAAAGTGACATTTTGTAAGCTCAGTATCTTGAGTAGCACAAATACAGTCCTGCAAGCCTGTTAACCCCTTGGTTATTATGGTAAAGTACTTGTGCATGCCTATAGACTAAACATGTAACACGTATTCGTATGACATCACATTTTCGTTTACATGGAAATGGTTTTTAAATACCTCGCACTTTAAAACTAGGTGCATAAACCAACAGCCCGAAATGCATAAAAAGTTTAAAATTTTTGGTTGTCATGTAACTGGCCCTTACGTGAAGTTCATCCCCAGCCGGCATTTCAATGGTGTATCAACGTCAAGGAAAGGTTGAATCAACGTTGAATTACCTTTTGATTTTGCAAATTGAATTAACGTTGAACAAACAACTGACATTATTTCAACCAAATTTCAAATTGATTTTTAAGCATGTTATTAACCTTTTGCAACCATTTAGAATTAACTGTTGCATCAACGTTGTTTGAACTTGAAACAAGAACTGACATTATTTCAACCATATTTCAACCTTCAAGGTCGGTCATATGCTTGCTGGGTCCGTTTTTATAATAAGATTCAAATAAAAATACGTCTAGTGCATGTCAGGTAGCCTAGATCTTTCCTTTCTGAAAATGTCTTGCAAAAGACATTTGCCAGGATCAAAAAATATTAACAATGTTTTTGTTTAAAATTCTTCTGATTTTTTTCAGCATTCTGGCCACATATGGAGCACATAACAATATTATTCTGTCTGTGTTGTTTCAACCCTGTCTGAAAAGCCAAACGACTTTTGGCTGTTTTAGCAAAAGACCTGCTGGGTGGCCACATGGTTATGGCAGATATTCTACAATTATATATAACTAACTTAACAACAATTCAACATTCATAGTCATTTACCATGTATGATCCACTTCTTAGGTTTAATTACCTTTAAGCATCTTGACAGCCACTGTCACAGCTTCTTTAGGTTTGTCCTTGTCGATGCCCAGAGCTTCAGCCATCACCACCTGACCAAAGCAGCCCTCACCCAACGGTTTACCTAGAGTTAACCTGCAAACGCAATTTAAAAAGATATCGTAAGCTTATGAGATTTTATAATCATCAACGTTCAATTTGATATTCATATTGAAGGTCTGGACAGAACCAGCAACATTTTCAGCTTTGGAAAGTGCCCTAGATGTCTAGAAATGCCATCTAGATAGATAGCTCACTAGGTTTTAAGTCACAGCCAATGTGTGTATATATATCGAATATCAGTCATGCTGGGCTTTGACTTGTGTTCACTGGTCAAGTATAAACAAGATTTACACATGTATACAAAGAATCAAAGCTGTTTTCAACCATGACTACAGATTAAATGTAAACTAAACCCTATACACTCTGAGTTGTGTCAAATATGCCACATAGGCAACCACAGGGTTAAAAATTAACCAGACTGGATTGTTTCAACCCAAGTTTGGGTCAAATATGCACTTTTTCTGAGTAACTTTAAGCCAACAGTTGGGTTTGTCTATATTTAACCAAACCATGGACTGAAACAATTAAGCATTTTTAGTGTATACATTTAATCTCTTCTCTCATTTCATATCCATGTATATATACATATATATTATGTTTTAATCCCCATAAAATTGTAAAAAATCGTACCTATTATATAAAATCCTCTATAGAACCAGCTATGTCTGGCTCTCTCCCAAGGGTTTTTCCCCTCATAGGACTTTTCGCCCACAGGGTTTTCTCCTAGGGTTTTTTACCTATGATTTTCTGTGTTTTTTCCTGCATCTATTAATGTAAAGCTGCTTTTCACAATTAAACAATTGTGAAAACCGCTATATAAATAAAATTAACTTTTGAGACTTTATAAATCAATTTTACCTGTTGCTTTTATTTCGTTTTTATTAGCTAAGACACACACACAATCTTTATCTTAATTCCTTAGGGTAACCGTGACATCTCAACCTCTTGTTTTGTCAGTGGCCCTCGGTCAAACTTTGATTGGCAGGCGCTGGGTTTTACCCCGCCCCCTGCATGCTGGTCTATGTAAACATTCACACCCGCACCAGGGCCGGGGCCCGGGGCCGATCTGTGGCCGTGATAACATAATCCCCCTCTGTGCTGTTCGCTTAATGGTGGCCTCTGTCTGCTTCAGCCCACCACAGATAATCAATGTTATGTTTATCCTCCACGCCAACCGCAAAAGTTAACATTCCACAGCGCTCTGCCTCTCACAGGCATGCGGCCGCAGGGCACGTCACACAGGGAGAAAAACACAACCACGAAACAATGACTTTCACCACTGCGGGGGAAATTTAGTCGAGGCCAAAAACCCCACCTTAACTGTTTTACCTGCTTTCAAAAAATAAACAATAAATAAAACATAAATAGAATCGTAATGCAACAAGTAAAACTGCAATAAGTAGTTAGGTAATGTGCTCCTGTATGCATTGCATTAGCAGTGCAAAAGGTCATGGGTTCAAACACTGATAAAATACTAATAAAATTCTAATGTAATGCACTCTAAGTGGCTTCTGCCAAATGCGTAAATGTAATTTTATTAAAACATAAAACTGTAAAACTATTTGAGTTGATATTATCTGCTTTGAATCGCCAATAATGATATATAGTAGTCATTGATGTATGTGCATGTCTAGTGTCTGAAACAAATAATTAATGATTATAACAATAACTGATATGATTACTGACTCTAACTAACTACTGTAAATGTTTAATGTCAATTTTTTTGGAACTTTAAGGGGTTAAATGTCTCATTTGAACTAAATCTTTCCATAGGCGTCAGTCTCCTAACAGAAATGCATTAGCGTGTCTTAGCGTGTCTGCCCAAAAGCAACAATTCCTTTAGTGGGTGGGAAGGTAAAAGAATCTATAGAATAAGTCAACATTAGTATTAATACTAGTGGTTTAGTCGGAGCGATATGAACATTTACACCTTTAATATTGACTGACTCATGTCAAAGATTGAAATTTAAGTGAAATCCAACTTTGATGCTCCTGATCTCAAACTTAGACTATGAGACATTGGTCTGGATTTCGGGTCAGTGACAAAAACGGTTTGGCAAGATCAGATATTCAAAAATCTTTCATAAAAATGGTGCAAATGTAATTTTTTTTAATGTAAGACTGAATGGACCTGAAAATGTCGAATGGTGTAACCGGCAATTGCGCCAAAGAATGAGAAATATTAAATATTTTATCCCCCTTGATGGCATGTAAGCGTAATCATATGAATCATTTTAAAATATCATTTTATTAGTTATTTCTAAATGTAAATTTGTATGCGTTTTTGTCCTGACATATGCTGAAAACACCTCTGTTTTCTATACAATCTTTGAAAAAATATGTAAAAATGTTTGTAAAAAAATATCATATTACACTAAACTAGATGATTATATTTTATTCCATATTT
The DNA here is from genome assembly GCA_025389145.1 of Misgurnus mizolepis. NCBI lineage: Eukaryota > Metazoa > Chordata > Actinopteri > Cypriniformes > Cobitidae > Misgurnus > Misgurnus mizolepis. The sequence continues at coordinate 35,542,865 of JAIFKI010000017.1, forward strand.
TTTATGAATACATTTATATTTTCATTTAAAAATATACTAGTTACACCAATTGACACAGACCGGTTACACCACATTGACATTTTTGCAACTCTCCCCCAAATATTATTTCAAAATGAAATAAAACCAGAAATTTTAGACTTGGTCCTCAAATAAGAGAATGTATGCAAGTAATCTGCAAATTTATTTAGAAATTTTAAACCTTTTACATTTACTTTAACCATACGGACACAAAATAATTAACGTCACGTCATTGACCCTTTCACAGACAGGGTCAAATGTGTTAAACGCTTTAAATAGTTTGAAAAGTTAACAATGCCATACCAAAAACCATAGTATTTTTGGAAAGGCTGGAACTAAAAGAAAGCCAGTGGATGGCTGCTAACAAATCCAGTCTGAAGGACAAAAACAGTCATTTATTCAAATCTATAAAGGTTTTGGAAACACACAGCGGACCCATTGTTCAGCTAAAACCGATACCGGAAGTTTTTTGTAAATATTAAAGGTGCAGTGTGTAATTTTTAGCTCTTGACATAAATGCAAAATGATATACAAAACTATATTATCAGGGGTGAATAAAGACCTTTCATAATGAACCGGTATGTGTTTATTACCTTAGAACGAGACCTTTTAATCTACATGGAAGTCACCATTTTGTGCCGTAATTTTTCTACAGAAGCCCTTAACGGACAAATTATTTTACTAAGTTGTCTCTGACGATGACATGTTTGTCTGGTGGCGGCTACCGTAGCTTCTCTATGTATTTCAAAAGCGAGGGCTGAGCAGTGGACTAAGCCATTGGTTGCAATTCGTGACCTCTCCACTAGATGCTGCTAAAATTTACACACTGCACCTTTAAGCGTGACCATTAAACATTAATTTGTTAGTCTGAGCATTGCTGTGTTTTTTAAGCTTAGTCACAAGGTTCATGGTTGCTGTCGAGGTGACTGTATCAAACAGAACATCAGATTTAAATATCGTTTAATCTGGCAACAACTCGTTTATACAAAAAAACCCTCAAAAATATTGGTTTGATCATTAAGAATAATGATGTAATAATGGTATGATATAAATGTCTGAAGGTCTGTGTTGAATTTCGAATGATTAATTGTCCACTACAGCAGCATTAATCATAAGTTAATCATTAGACTTAATGAGATTGTGGCCACATAACAAGATTAGTTTCACACTGAGTTGCAAGTTCAAAAAAAAATCCATCAAGACGGCAAAAACAATTTAAAATTAAAGCATCTTTTCTAACCTAAAATAAAAAGCAAGACATTTTATCAAAGTAAACCATTTAAACTCTAGCAGTAAATTTTTTTGTGTGTAAAAACAAAGATGCTCACTTGTCTCTAGAAAATTCCCATCGTGGATCCTCAGGTAGGTCGTACTCAGGGATTGGGTCATCATGGGCGGAGCTACGGCGAGTGGTGATCCTGACCAATGGCGTGCTTGAGCTCATGGACGAGCTGGAGTCTGAGGAAACCTGTAAGAATAGAGGGGATTGGCTGATTATATGAACATTGGAGACAGCATACATTTGAATGCTACATGTATGTGTGCGTGTGTTTTATCGCGGCAGTATAATGTAATTAAAATTAAAACAGTATGCTAAGCAAGCTAAGTAACTTAAGATTTTTAGTCAACAGAGTCACATAAACTTGAAAATGGGAGATTTTTTATTTGGTATATTTATCAATATCTAGGAATGTTTCTTATATTTCTATACTTACCCCCGTATAGGATACCTTCATCGTCAGCAAAGAAAACCTTACATGTTATTTAATACCTCTCAACATCTAAAAATATTACACAAAGGCACCAATGTGCAAAACTTTGTGCCACAAACTTTAAAACGCCTATAAATGCAGAAAACTTTAAATTCTGCAAAAATATTATATTTATGTAAAGAACAATCTCTTGGAGAAATCTTAATCATGTCTTAAAGGTACAGTGTGTAATTTTTAAAAAGATCTCTTGACAGAAATTAAAAATAATATACTAAACTATATTATTAGGGGTGTTTAAAAACCTTCTTATAATGAACCGTTAAGTTTTTATTACCTTAGAATGAGACGTTTTTATTTACATACATGAGGGTCCCCTTACGTGGAAGTCGCCATTTTGTGCTGCTATTTTTCTACAGAAGCCCTTAACGGACAAACTTTTTTACTAAGTTGTCTCCGACAACGACATGTTTTTTCTCGTGGCGGCTACCGTAGCTTCTCTATACGTTTCAATAGCGAGGGGTGAGCAGTGGACTGAACCGTTGGTTGCAATTCGCAACCTCACCACTAGATGCCGCAAAAATTTACACACTGCACCTTTAAATAATAATAATAAAAATTAAATATTAATAATAATAATATAAGAAACTTTTTTATACTACAAACTTCATTTAAAGTCGCCATGAAACAGAAGTTGCGATTGTCTCATTTTCCCAGTGGTGAACGTATATCCGAGTGAAACGGCTACTGAATTGAAAAAAGTAGCTGGACTTAAATTCATCCTTCGATGTGATCTATTCCTGGGCCCCGCCCACCTGCCATATCATGTGACCGGAAGCAAAGAGAGATTGTTTCGAGGAAGGGAAGAGATTTGCTTTTTTGATTAAAGATTATGAGGGCACATAAATAAAATAAAACTAATGAAGCTCACAGAGAAGCTTTTCATTTGTAAAAAAAAAACCACAATATCCCCCCAAAATTACAGTTTTCATTTCAATTTCATTGCGACTTTAAAAAATATAAATATAAACACAATTTGATCAAATTCCTAACCCGTAGTAATTCTTGTCTTATTAGTATACCATGGCATGGGATATACAATAGACAAGACACATCGTTTTTTTTGTGTGTGATTGTGTGTATAAGTTTTTTAGAACTCTTTATCTACTTTCTGTTACCTGGCGGCGCAGTGGGATCTGTTTGGTTAGTTTATGAACAGCAGGTTGACTCGCAAAATCAGGCTTCTTTGCAGACGTCCTCATTCGGCAAACCACCACTATCACCACCATACAGGCGATGAGAAAGACGCCTATGCAGTAGATGGCGATCTCCACGTAATCAGGAGGATAGTCCGGCTCGATGGGGTCTATCTGGGCTGTTGTGCAGTGAGATAAACCAGACAAAATAGTAAGGCAACTCTAGAAATACGATACTGTAATGAAATACCGTACCAGAAACTTTAATGTTGTTCATCGCATCGATTCTAAACGCATGCGAGGACATTAAAGCTTCATGGACAGATATTCCACCGGTGATATCGAACACAAGAAGGTGATGGAGGTGACGCATGATGCACAAATACAACTTATACATCTACATCATCTTTGATCTTTTAGCTCTCAAAGCAGGTGTTATACTGTTATAGTATGGTAAAGAAAACCCAAATCAGATATTAAAGATCTCTCATTTGTTATTTTTTGCATGCTTTCTGACACTTAATAGCTTATAAGCATACACGCGATCACAAAATGGTTTACATATGACTACAGCATACAGTTATTAAATCTATGAAACATGTTCAATTCATGGATATCCTACTTAATCTGGCCAAATGAATGAATGAATGAATGAAGCCTTTATGAAATGATAATGTAAACAGTATCAAGTTACATCTTTAGATTCAAAAACAGTCACAAACACGATGGTTGTAAAGTGCATCTAATAACTAAGAAAGTCCAACATTTGATGAGAAAAGCAAATCTTGTGACTTTCTTTGAAACAGTCATTAGAGTGTAAACGGAAAGAGACACTTAAACATGACATGTTGTTAAAGGAACAGTTCGAAAATAAGACGCCATATGATATTTAAAAAACCAGACATATCTGTCGTAAGGACTACTCCAGTGATATTTATTGTTCCTTAAAAGGAAAACACCACCGTTTTTCAATATTTTACTATGTTCTTACCTCAACTTAGACAAATTAATACATACCAATCTTTTTTCAATGCGTGCACTTCATCTTTGTACAGTGCGTCATGAATGTGTTAGCATTTAGCCTACCCCCATTCATTCCTTAGGATCCAAACAGGTATACATTTAGAAGCCACCAAAGACATCCATGTTTTCCATATTTAAAGACGTGTTACGTTACACGAGTAAGTATGGTGGCACAAAATAAAAGATGGCGATTTTTTAAGAGGATAAAAATAAAAACTATATTGTATGGTGGAAGAGCACTGCAAACTAAGTGTTTTTCCACCATACAATATAGTTCTTATTTTTTACCTGCTTAAAAAATCGCCACGTTTTATTTTGTGCCACCATACTTACTCGTGTAACTAGTAAAGTAACAGTCTTTAAATAGAAAAAACATGGAAGTGTTTGGTGGCTTCTAAATTCATCCCTGTTTGGATCCTAAGGAATGAATGGGGCTACGCTAAATGCTAACGCATTCAGACGCACTGTACAAAGATTAAGTGTATGCATTGAAAAAAAATAGGGATGTATTATTTCATCTAAGTTGAGGTAAGAACACAGTAAAATATTGAAAAACTGTGGTGTATTCCTTTAACTTGCCATCCCCGGCCGGGTCACTATATGTTCAGAACGATTATATACAATTACATTTCTTCACATCGTTGAATAAAAAAGATGAACAGTTCCTTTAAAACACATCTTTACGAACATGCAGTCAATAAAATGTTAGTTTGGAAGAGAAATAGAAATGAGAGGGAGCTAAAGACACTTGGATGCAGTTTGGGAGCTCTTATAGCTAAAACAATATTATACAATGCTGAAAACACTCAGATTTTTCATATAATGGCCATTGTTTCAAGTGTCTTTGACTCCCCCTCCTAGAGATTTGCCACAAATGAAGTGGTATCAACCAAACAATAGAGGAAAGTGGCCACAGAGAAGCAGTGTATACCTGGAAGCACCGTCAACCAAGCAGTGTGATAGGAGATCCCAATAGAGTTACCCGCCAAACACGTATACTCGCCCGCATCCTCGAAAGTTACGTTAGGCAGGTAGAGCACCTCGATCTCTTTGTCCGTAGTGTTCACACCTGCCGTCTGAGAGAAACAGAGGTGGAAACGCAGGAGGAGAATCATGGAGGAAGATGGATGAAGAAGAAAGAAAGAAAGAAACAAATCAGACCCAAAATACCAAAAAGAAGAAACTGAATGAAAGACGTTTCTGTTTTATTTCCCATCTACACATCACATATGGTAGATGTCCAATTTTGAAAGTGGAGGTTTCAAGATCATCAAAAAAAGATAGAGTAGAAACCGTTATAACGAAAAGTAAGGGGGTGGAGAAGGACAACTTTCAACGAATAAGTACGAAACCTCTGCGCCTTGTTCCCAACATGGGTGAGCCCACTAGATCCTCAAAGATCCATGCAAACACAAGAGAAAAAACATGGAAAACAAGCCATTGTTTTATCGCCAAACAAGTGAGAAGATGAAAAGAGGGGAATGTGGACAGAAAACAGCAAAACAAAGCCAGAATTAAAGAATAGAGAACAATGGCGAGAAGACCGAAGGCTTGTTTCCATGGCTGACTGTCACCAGGAAAAAAGAAAAACACCAAACTACGCCACAATGGCTCAGCACATATCCCAGGATCACCACGACAACCCAAAACACCAGCAGATGGGAGGACACCGGTCAATCTGTCTCGTTCTTTGCTTTACCTGGTAGGACAGTCAGCCAACCGGACTGGTTGACCTCCCCAATATAATTGGAGACTTTGCACGTATATTCACCAGCGTCCTCTTCCGTGACATTGTTGAGTATGAGCACTTCCACGTCCGAGCTGTTTATGCCCGAGCTCTAATGGGCGCCGCAACGGGGACAAAAACAGACATATGGAGGTCTTTTACAATCTTTTGTACTCTTTAGTGACAGTAGGAGAGCGGGAAGGACCACCACCCATAATGTTTTATTGCTCGTCTCCAGCAGAAGTTTATCCATTACGTCTTTTGTACGTTTGAAAATAAAAACATCTCCTTTGCCAGAGATAAAAGACAGAAGATACTCTAGAATCCTTAAGTCGGTGATGCACATCAGATGCGTGAATAACAAGGGTTGATTCATTCGGATTAACTGAGCTTACCTTTAATACCCGGACGTACGGAAGGCCATCAGGACCATAACGGCTGCCGTTCTTCTCAATGTGCTGAAGCCACTGAATGTGGGGCTGGGCATCACTGTAAACCTTACAGACGAACTTGGCGTCCTCTCCGAGATGCACGGTTGTGTTGGCCGGTAGGCCGGCCTGAAGAATGGGCCGGTGAGGAGAGCGTTCTGATAGAAAGAAAAATCACAAACATTAATATAAATATCGGAACAAAATATTATTATTACTTTGTTGCAACACGATCTCACAAAGTTCCGTGGTATAGTTACGGAATATTTGCTCATTTATCTGTGTCATTGTCACAAATCTCCGCATTTTTTCCGTGGCTGTACCACGGACTTTCTTTTCCATGTCATTGTAAACCGAAGCGACAATGGTAAAAAATTAGGACAAAACAGTAAAGTAACCAATCCGTGACAAAGACACGGAAAAGAAAGTCCGTGGTACGGCCCCGGAAAAATGTGGAGATCCGTAACAATGACAAAGATAAATGAGCAAAATATTCCGTGACTATACCATGGAAATTCGTGAGATCAGGTTGATTGTTCCTATGTGTTCTTGTAGCTCAATGATAGAGCATTGTGTTAGCAGCGCAAAAGGTTGTGGGTTCGATCTCAAGAAAAAGCATCTTGTAAATGCACTCCTAGTTGTTTTGGATAAAATGTAATGTTTCAAACACTTCTACGCTGCCTTTAAGGCAACATCCTCAACTAAATGGATTTCCATAAATGGCTGCTTTGAGACACTTTTTGTTGTGTGTGACTCATGTGCACTCTTGTTGCAATGCATTCTGGGATTGCCCTATTCACCATGAGTGCATGCACAAGAATGCATCTGTTCAATTCAATTTAAGTTTATTTTTTTTAGCACTTTCAACAATTTAGAATTAGTAAAAGCAGCTTATATAAAAATCTGGGTAGGCTGCCCACTACAATACATTCTTTATGTAGTCATTTGTGTGTAGATTTTAAATGTACTTTTTATTAATAATCAGTTTGCAGTCGCAAATTGAAACCAGGCCAATTGTAGGTGTGTAGCGCGTGTATACATAATGTTTAAGTAAACGTTCAGTAATTTGATAACTGCAGGACCGCACCTCCTGTCCTATCAGTCGCTGTTATGATTTCACAAAACAGAGGCAGTTGTGTTATCTCTGCTGATAAGAAGTGAATAAATGCAGATGAAGAAAGGTGAGATAAAAAGATAACGAGGAAGTTGCACGACTGATAAAGTAAACTGCGGTTTCTGCATTGGTGTGTAAGAGATGTTCTCATTTGGTAATGAAGTTTTTTTGCAAAAACAACAATATTTTGGCTGGCCATTCTTTATGGGAACATAATGCATCACTCTTTCTGTCTCACCAGTCTCTATGCAATCTGCAATCGACCTAAACATGGCCTACACATAACTTTTTGAAGTATTAAAATCATTCAATTATTGCAAACCAATATGGTTTGTTTAGGTGTTTTTGCTTTTCACGCAAGTGTCTATAAAATGCCTGGGAATGCTGTCTTTCTCACCTGCTCCTCTTCGTCATTGCAAGTTTACTAAATCTTTCTCACCTCACATCTCTAGCTCTTTCTACGCTTCTCAAGCTAATCAGTAAAGCTCTTCATGAAACCATTGAGTCACCCACAAGATTGCGCCAGACTCGAGTCATTCAACCACATCACCACCAAATCATAATCTATTCATTACATCACATGGTAGGCAGTTAACGGCTGATCTGGCATCCCAGAGCGAGACTGATGAACTTTGGGTAACCTGCTGGCTTGGCATAAAAACCCAGAAAGGATCAGAGAGAGGTAACTCTTGTTGGCACACAAAAATGACTAAACTGAGATAGATATATATAGGATTATGCAATTAATGGTGATGGAATTCCGATATAAATACATATAAACAGCAAGATGGGATGGGACTGATCAACAGTAAAGTTTTCTGCACGGGAATCTGGCTGACGTCCATAGTAAACAGCAATAATTGGAGTCTTTTTGGCTCTTTTAAGCATCAATGCTTTGTACTTTGTCCAGCTTTGAAACGCAGGCCAGTGCAAACCGCCGCGACCTTCATTGATCAGACTAAAGGGTCAGCGAGATTCCGGCACAGGAAAAACATTTTCGCTCCTGATCTTCTGTTATTCTTCCCGTCACTTACGCAGGCTTCTCTGGTATTTTATTTTGACATTAAATAAAGCAAGAGAAAAACAAATACCTTTCCTCCGTCTTATTTTTGGTCAGATGAGAGTCTGAGCCAGACACAAAAAGTTTTACGGCCGTGCAATAAAACAGAACAGAAAAACAGAGACCTTCTGAAAGACTGCATTTACTTAACCCAGAACTGGGGCCCTAAATAGGGCACATATATGTGTGTGTCGCTGCTCATGCATGTCTGTATTTTGTGCCTGTGCTTGCATAAATGTAGACTGGATGCAGCTCTGTGCTTAACAATGAAATACTGCAGACGCCGCTGAATTAAAGCAACAGTGCATCCAAATATGCATTATTCAAAACAGAACTATAAAACCAAATATATTGGATATAAAAAGATTAAGCACTACTATTACTATGAATACTTCACAATGCAATGCTCAATATCCAAGTCCAGCTTTTCTAGTTAAAAGAACCAATCCTCAATCGATACTGACGATTTTCTATAGGGACCTTTGTGGATAGGCTGTAGCTGAAACCACCTCAAAAAAAAAGGTGTATTTAACAAAATTTGAGCATAAGAAATATGTGGATTAATTGTGATTTTAGGACGCAATTTTAGAGATATCTGTCTTTCCCCATTCAGTAGATAGGATTGCATGACTGTCTGGGGGCATTGTAAATATGGCTGCCTAGTGGTGCGACTTCCCTAAAGGGACTTTGGTGAAACGGACACAAGGAACAGTTAATTCTGTAACTCTTATAATCTCTTTATGATTTACAGATTTTCAGTTTTAGAGAAACTACTTCACGTGCTTTTGATAAAGCAATGCATCTATACACAAGTAAAGCATTTAAACTGTACTCACCCACTACATCCAGGGTGTAGGTGTGATTGATGGAGCCGTAAGAGTTCTCCACCAGGCAGGTGTAGTTTCCTTTATCCGATGGGACGACGCTTTCCATGATAAGTGTCCAGTGCTGTTGTCGAACCTGAATAAAAAAATAAATCAATCAACACAACAAGCATAAACTCCCTGCAAAACGCACTCTGAAAGTCATGAAAATCTGACTTTTTCCATGTTTAAGTGCTGTAATTGGGTCCCCATTGCCTATATCATCCTAGAAAATGTGAAAAAGTTCAACCTAGTAACTTAGTTTTGGTAAACCATTCTCTGCAAGCATGTGGAAAAAATAGCTCACTGAAATTTGGCTCCCCTTGTGATGTCAGAAGGGGATAATACCGCCCCTTAATCTGCACTATTCAACCACGGCACTGCCATTTAGTGCAGGGATCAACTCATTTGCATTTAAAAATCGGCACATTTTGCTCATACCCACAAAGGGGCAATTTTAACATGTTATAATAAATTATATATATGGCATTTTGAGCTTAAACTTCACATACGTACTCTGGGTACACCAAAGATTACATCTTAAAAAAGTTTGTGAAATGTCTTTCTTTATGTGCTACTTTTGTGAACCCTTGTTTCAATATCTGGTGACACACAAACACATGTAATGGGCTAGTTTAAAACCGTTTATCCTCGACATTACAACTATCTATGACGAGTTAGAAAATGGAGGCGAATTTGATATCATCACTGGCAACAAGCGGGACAGAGAAAGAGAGAGAGAGAGAGAGAGAGAGAGAGAGAGAGAGAGAGAGAGAGAGAGAGAGAGAGAGAGAGACTTGGACTAGAGACGCAGAAATGGGTTTTCGAGCAAGAGCGCCATGGGAACAGTAATATCGGCGTGCAGACAGACAAGCGCGCTCCTGCCCCAACCTCAGGAATGCTGATCTCTTGACTGCGGGCCACGAAATCTTGCGTATCTTCCATGGACTCCTTCCACAACCCTCTGAGATCACTCGGATGATGTCAAAGTGGGAGTTTCTTCACATGACACGCTGTAATTTAGTGTGTGTACTTTATCAATAACCAAGTTCTCTCGCTTTTATATTTAAGGTGGTATCGTTACTCATAAATCTAAATAAATTGAACAAAAATATTAAAGGATATAAAAAAGCAAAATGCAGCGCAAATGCATAAATGTAAGACTAAAATGCAAAGTCCAAATTGAATAAAGTTCATTAGATCAGAGGTACGCATGGCTTTCAAAGAGCCTCCCACGTCTCACACTGAGGTCAGACGAAATAAAATATGATTGCGCTCTTTGATTTTGTTTTGATGCTATGGGTCAGGTTTTGTCATAAATCAATTATTTTAAATCTCACAAACCATTACTGAGAAGCTGAACCAGCAAAAATAAACAAGTTTGTACAGTTTTGAAGTTTATACTATTTAGGAGTAATATATTATAAGAATATGTTTGACAGTGAGTTCGTGAACACATTAGTTTGATCCATCTGTGTTCTCAGATCAGAAAGGGCAAACAGACAGCGATCGGGGTACAGACAAACACCCTATGACCCAAATCTATTACACTTTAACTAACACATGCTGCTTTCCTCCAACTTATTCATTTGAACATTTCTGCTTTTACAAAACAAGTAATGTTTATACCGCAGTACTTGTAGTACTGAACCATTATCACACTTAAGCACCATGGATATTTGCCAAGTCAGACCACAGTCTGTTTGTTTGTTAAACTGCTACGCCGTGTATTGAAGACTTTCCGGAAAAAAAATCATCTTGACGGTATTGTTAGTGTATGTAACTTAAATTTTTTGGACTGTTGCTCCATACTGATGATGAAGTACTAAAAATATATGACCTAAAAAAAGAAAACAATAAAGGAAGACAGGTATGAGGTGGAGTTCTCATATTAAGCGACGTCTTACCTTGTATCCACCCATGCGATCCTCCTGTCTGAAGGGTCTCCCATTTTTCATCCAATGCATCTTAGGTTTGGGGTTGCCAGCAGCAGCGCAGCGAAACTTCACGGTGTTGGCCGCTGGAACGGCGTGCAGCTTCTTCTCCATCTTTTCTGGTGAGGTCCAATAAGGCGCCCCTGCAGGCAAAGAGGAAAAATTAAACCCAACTATTGATATCATCCAAATGCCAAGGTTTCTAACATTGCATCGTGTAAAACAGCTTTGATAACTATCAGGTAAAAACCTCTATGCAAACTAGCGGTCTGTGCCCAATCCCTTATCTCCATCTAACATCTACACTTTGTTTTGTTAACCCAGGAACAAAGCCAAAAACCGCAGCAACCCTTATTTTGTTGTTTGTACGTGGAGGACATTTTGAACTTTTGGGTTTAAATCAAATACTGATGCTATATAATCGGTATTAGGGCTGCAGTCATGAATGCACTTGGTTATGGAGGTCAATTGAACCTACCATTTTAAGTTTTTAACTAGTATATAGTTGAAAGAACTTATAAACAAATTAAAAAGTATTTAACTTTAAAAACTTAATATGATATGATATGACTTGATATTGCTATGATTTTTTTTCACTCCGAGTTGCTTTACACTCGATTTACTTTGAATCATCTAAAAGAGGTTTGAGTCTTTTAAAGAGAACTCAAGTGTGAACGCTCTTACAATGTAATTATTTCTATTGGCTGAAGGGCCAACGTTTTTAAGTCTTCATATCTATGTGGTAGTAAGTAATATGAGATATCAAATGATTTTCACACCACACTTCAAATAATTTGCAAATTCAAATGAATAGCTTATAATCCGATCACTTTCCTCAATTACACACATCTTAAGGACTGTGCACGCAAACGAACATGATGAGAATACCATGGCATGCATCAGTGCATTTATAATGCAAAAAAATGTCCAACAGAAACACATGCTGGCGCAGACACAGAGAAATCAGGAGCCCATCTGAAACTCTGCACAGGAAACAGGAAGGCGTGATCGCGGATGCAAATCGAAACAGTTATTCACACTCGCAGCCCTGCATGACTACAAGCCACATCTGCTTACTGCGATCCACAGTAAACGGCTTAAATAAAAACATATTATGGTTCGCTTCGAATGCACAGGAGAAAAGGGTGAATACAAATCGAACCAAAAGTGCAGAAGCTTGCCAAGAAGGAACTGGACCATCACATTCGATTTCTTTAGCACAACCGACATACCAACCGGAAGTTCAAGCGAGCCGATATCAAACGTATAAACAGGCGTATTTCCTTGAACATCAAGGCATGTTAATTACTTCTAAACCCAACCCTTTCCTCCAACGACTAGCTATCTTTCCATGTTCTTTCCTCACCACCCAGCTTTTAATCTCATCTCCTGGGAATCCTTTCGCAACAGTCACTCTCTTTAACCTCAACGACCTGACCGACAGCAGACTACATGTCTGTAGCTCTGAATCCTTTCAACTTTTATTAACGCTTAAACCTTCATTGAGAAAAAGACGATGAGAGTGACCCTAAGACATCAGGGCGGTGGGGTCGGAGGTCACCGGCCATCTGTCCGGACGTGCCGATATCGTACCCGAAGATTCTTCACACGCTGATGGTTGGTTTCTGAAAAGGTTTCTACCATCATAAATAAAAGTTCAGTAAGCAAAAACAGCGAGGCATCCTAGAAGCCATTTCCAACAAATTAACCACAAAAAGACAAAGTGAAGGTTTTACCCCAACTTGAAAACCCGAGCAGAAGTCTTTGAACAAACCCACTGTTGTCTACTCCAAAACATTGCGGTCACAGCTAAAACGTTTTGCAAATAATAGGAAACTTTTTCGTGAGAGGGGAAAAAAATTGGTGTTTTTGAGGCCCCCTTTGCAAAGAAATATCAAAGAGTTCGGAGTGGTTCAGCTGGGCAGACATCCAACCCACTGAGTCCGTAACCGCCCCAAGCACAATGCTAAACACCCTGAGCCCCCTATTTCCACAACCCTACCCCCTAAACTCCACTCGCACATGGCCAAAGACCAGATATCCAGAACATACACAGAGAAGTGTTGGTACAGATCCAAACCAGAGCCCATTAGTTGAAAGACTTTTGCTCCACCCCCTTTTCCAACAACTCTCTTTAATATTTAGTTTTGCAGAACTCAAAACAGATTTCTTTGGGTATAGTGTGCTTGTTTCAAGTGTGAATATCTTACTTGTCAAAAAACTCTCTCTAAACGATCAAGGGTAATCATAAATAAAGCTGTGAAGGCATCAGATGCTTGCAAGGACGCTTGTATATGTATTCAATATTCTACAACTATGCCACCTGTGTTTATTCTGCACCCATCAAAAAACACATCCACCAAAAACTCGGCTGACAGGGCACCTCAGACGAGAATACAAACAAAGGCACAAAGAAAGACGAGCCCTGGAATTCTGGGAATGTGACTGTGTCGAAATAGCTTGGTGACATAATTGACATGAAAAATGTGCCTTATTGAAAACAGGTTAGCTAATCAAAACATACAAAATTAGAAACAAGTTTCAGAGAGGTTCACTGTGAAGTTTAAAAGTGGACTCATATTTGAGCTCTTTCCATTTCTTTTCTCGTGAGCCAACTGGTGTCCTGCCCCTGTCCCCGATACTCACGCATCTGTTCACCGTCGGCACCCACATCGTCCGATCTCTCCGTGTCGTCCTCATCGTCACCAGATGAGATGGCATCTGCAGAGAGGACCGGTAAGATTGTAACCTAAAGCTGGTGCCACTTTAACATCTAGTAGACTACTATGCTACTAAACGATGATTAAAGGTGATGTGTGCTTTATTTCCAAACACTTGAAAATGACATCCAGCTTAAAAATCTAATGGTGCGTTCACACCAGACGCGAATGAAGCGTTAAGTGCGAGTGATTTACATTTTAAGTCAATGGATAGACGCGATAGACATCCTGCACGAATGACACGGTGCTTCGTGCATTTGACGCGCATAACGTGTTATTAAAATTTGATCTTTGGCGGATATTCGTGCCGTATTAACCAATAAGGGGCTTGCTCTAGTAATGACGTGATTATGACGTAGCGAGCTGAGGCAGAAATACAAAACAACAATGGAGGACAAAATCATTAGTCACCCAGAGCTGTAGGACACATCTTCGTACTTTTATGGCGCTTTTCCATCGCATAGTACCCCACGGTTTGTTTGAGTCAGGTTGGGTCAGCTCACCTCACTTTGGCTTGGTTACCTTTTCCATTGAGTTTAGTAACACTTCGGAGTGGGAGGGATTAAAGGCGTGTCGTTATATTTGCGCTGTCAACTGCTGTGACATCATACAAGTGAGAGCGCCGTTGTACATTCCCATACATTTATTTATTTCTCAGTCCACCACAAAATTAATAATGACCACCACAAATAGATGTTTGCATATCGCGTTTATCACTACCTCTGTCTCACAGGACAGTTTCTGTACAAACACCCGTGGCGTCAGTCGACAAGTCCGCGGAGCCTCATTTAAGTTGCATTTAAGCATATGTGCGGACGTGCGCATCGCAAAATTTGCCGCCACAAACTACAAGTCTGGAAAAAAACTGTTATGGTGTTCCTGATTCACAACCTGTGGATTTTTTTCATCGCTAAAAGGGAACTTACAGCAGAGCACAGATGAGAACAGGTTTGCTCGAGACAGTGCAAGCTAGCACGAAGGTAAAGCAAATCTTTTACATTATAGCGATGACGCTGTAGTGACGATTCTCTCAGACCAATCAGTGATCTACAGTGTTTTCGCGTCATGTTTTAATATCAGCTCGGGTCGCTTGGAACCCCGACCGAGGTAGTACTAAAAAAAGTATCACGTACTACGTACTGCACCCAGTGGAAAAGCTCCCAAAGTAAGCTGACCCAAACCGTGGGGTACAATGCAATGGAAAAGCGCCATTATAGAAACCGGAATAAAAAGGAGGTCGGACAATCTGGTAAGTTGTAAAAATGTTTGAGACTACAAGCTGGCTAAAGCCAGCAAATTGAGCGTATTCGCAAATAAAGCAAGTTAACTTAAATGTTCAAACGTCCAACTACACGCGAATAGCAAGATTTATTCGCGTCTGGTGTGAACGCACAGTAAGCCATTGGCAGGGTGATTTCTTTGTTACTTCTTTATTTATTTGGGCATTTTAGCAAGCTCAACACAGTACCAAAATTGTGCAATATTGTTGTGCAGTACTTTGTTTTCAATCAACCAATGATTAATTGAAAACTTTATTTTTGTCTTTGCATTGTACTGATGCAAGTTGCATAGAAATGACACACTTCACCTTTAAGATAAAAATAAAACTAAAAAGCATTCAGGCAACTGTTAAACATTAAAATTGTGCTTAACAGAAGCCAGCAGGGGAATTGGACATCTTAATAATAAATTGACTCATCATAACACACAGTGCCAACAAATATAATTTTTTCAGACTGCTACTTCATCAACCCAGGCGACAACAGTGTAGGAAACCCGTCGCCAAATACGACATAATTTTCTCACTGTACCGCTGTTGCAAACTCTTCCAGACGGACGTCTCACCTGTAACGTTTACGATGAAGCAAAGCACGTCGCCGGCCCGCGAGCCCGCGGCACTGCACTCATACAGGCCCGAGTCCTTCGGGGTGGCGTCGCGGATCTGTAACCACTCCTGACCTATGAGCGTGCGGTTGTCGGGCCCCAGCGAGGAGCCGTCTTTGGTCCAGATGATGGCGGCCGCCTCGGGCAGCGGGCAGCTGAGCTTCAGCAGTTCGCCCGGGTGCAGCGAGCACAGGGTGGGCTTAGAGTTTTGGTATTTGGTTGGAGGCTCTGCAGAGCGGAGGGTAAAGAGAGGAGGGCAGGTGGAAAGGGTGCACAAGAAAAGAGAAAGACAGGTGGGAGAAAAAAGAAACAAGCAAGAGTGTAAGATGAAAAAATACCCTGGTAAACCTACTGTACAGTTTGATTTGGGTTGAGAAAGAGGCTTGGGAGTGTCTTTTGGGATTAATGAATAGTTCACCCAAAAATTGTAATTCTGTCATGTGGGTGTAAATTAAATTTATGTTCCTCATATAGTTCTTGTGAAAGTTGACAGATACGGTCACTATGAAACGAACGTTCTTCTAATGAGAAGAAGTTTGTAACAGGTGGGTAAATAGTGACAGAGTTTTTTATTTTTTGGTGAACTATTTATTGACATAAACCACAGTTTGAAAACCAGAAATGTTCCCAAATCCAAAGAGCTTAGACGACCTCATCAGCTATGAACGGTGTTTACAAAGCACAGCGCTTCTGGAAGCATGCAGCTATAACAGTAAAAGAAAGTGTGCTGTTAGCGGTGCACTGATGTGAAAGATGTGCCAGTCGAGAAATAGCTCTCAATATTTGTTCATTTGATAAACAGAGTGGTTCACCCCACCACCATATTAACCTCCACCTGTATTCATTTTAAGTCCTATTATATTGCAGTTTATTCTATTTCCTTTATTTATGATCTTCACTTTTGCTATTTTTACAATAACTACACTGTCTAACCAAACACCAAGAGGGACTGATGGGAACAGGCCATCAATGTAGGAAAACCAAAGACCAGAATATAAAAAGAATCATTAGGAAAGATGCAGAAGTACAAAGTAAAAGTAATTCAATAAAAACACTGTCCATCTATAAAAATGTATAGCTGGGGTAGTGTTAGACCACAATGGACCAAGCCGGTTATAGATCAACAGATATTGGTATCAGCCATTAACTAACAAACAAACAGCTGATCAATAGCGTGAAGCAAAATAATTTGAGCAACACTAAGCAATATCAATGCAAATTTAAAGGGATAGTTCACCAAAAAATATACAATTTGTCATCATTTACTGACCTTCAAGTTTTTCCAAACTTGTATACATTAGATTTTTTTCTCCTGAATACAAAGGAAGATATTTTTAAGAATGTTTGTAACCAAGCAGATCTGGGGCACCATTGACTTCCATGGAAGGAAAAAAAACTATTAAAGTGAATGGTGCCCCTGATCTGTACTTCTTAAAATATTCTAACTTGTGTTTAGCAGAACAAAGAAATGTATACCAGTTTGGATCAATTGGGGTGAGTATGATGACAAAATTGTAATTTTTCGGTGAACTATCCCTTTAACTGAAATTACATTGAACGCAAAGCCAAGAAGGACACAAATCGAATGCAGCAGTAAGAATGCAAGAAATATATTATCTCTTGTAAAATGATTTTATTCTTTGGCTTGAATAAACTAGCCTTCACAAAACAATAAGTAGTTTTGTGCTCAAATTGCACTTTTCTTTGGAACCATCAACACTGGCTAGCACCATTGGGTGGGAATTGTACAATCTGATATAGCATGAGCAACATCAGCATATATTAGATTTCAGGACAATTAACATAGCTGGATGATTAAACCCAGACCACAGACACGCCGTCCAAACCGCAATCTCTCCCTGACAAACATACCCTGCTATAATTGTCCAATAATTTGCCTAGTAGAGCTTTCCACCTAAACACCCTTAAAAAAATGTAACCGTACACTCTTAAAAATAAAGGGGCTACACAGAAGAACCATTTTTGGATGAATGGTCCCAAGAAGAACCTTTTTGTTTATAAAAAGGTTCCTTGTAATGAAAATTTTTCTTTAGACTATAAAAAAGGTAAATGGTTTGTCTAAGAACCTTTAACCTAGAATGGTTCTTCGAGGAACCAAACATGTTTTATGGCACCTTTAATTTTAAGAGTATGGCATTCGCCAACATTTGGCTCCACACTGAAGGAGCCCATATTACTATATTATGATTTAGTATTAAAAGTTATAAACTATGGTTATTGTGAATTAATAACCGTAAAATCAGCATTCCAGAATCCAAAAACGTTGAAAGTGAGAGATTTGGAAAGTCATGGTCAGACATGTCAAGCGATTAAAATAATTAGGGGTATTCATCGACACTCCCAAGCCTTCCCAAACCAACACACCTTTCCCTGCCCCGTCTTGTCGTACTAAGATTGTGTATTCAACTACACACCACAGGAAGGTAAAATCATATGACTAACGCTCAGCGCTTGAGGGGTTTGGAGTGCGCTCAAAGGTCTAAACTCTCTCTCTCCCCAGGCACGCTGCCCTACGCAGGTCTAGTTCCTGTATTGTTTCCTTTTTCGCTACTCCGGAAACAATTACCATTCTCCTTTATGTCTTTTGCAAGCGTGCGGCCGTACACGTCTACTGTTGATTGATGAGATCGGTATTCATTGCGGCGTGTTTCCGGAGGCCTATGTTTGTCCAAGTGTTATTTAACTGTTAATGGCTGAATGTTTCCTTCTATTGTACGATTAAAGGCCTAATGCGGGAGAAAAGTGAACGGGCCAGATCTCTCTTAAACACGTGCATTTGACACACATCAGATCAACATTGATCTATGTATCACTTTGTGCGTAAATAAAAAGCAGGTAAGATGCTATTTGATAGTGAACAGCCGCAATAGATGCCAAAGGTGCCAAAGATGAAGCGGCGCATGCAGCAGGCAGCGAAATAAGCAAAACAGAGCTCTCCAACAAATAGTAGATAATGGTAGATGCTTTATATCTAAAGTGACTTATATTGCATTTATATGGCGTATAACACACGTATGGCGTATAACTTTACCAATTCAAATAAGAAAATGATAAAAGGATCGTACTTGATATAGCAGCACTAGGATGAATTTCTTTATTTTGCCGCAAGTGCCTAAAAGGATGCAATCTCAACCACATCTGGCACGCTTTCATTCTCTCCCTTTATTCTTTGGCTCTAGTACATCTGTTCTTTGCCATCAATAACACCTCCTGCTCCTCTGATTTGCTCTTTCACCTTTCACCCCTCACCATCGAACCCCCCGACCCCCTGCCGAACCAGAGACACCAACCCTCCACAAATCCACAACCTGTTGACATGCGGCAAATTTGTCCTGGGAATGGGAGGACGGAGAAACATCCTACTCTACCCAAATGAGTGATCTTTTTTTCTCATGCCCTTAAAAGCAAAAAAGGTCATCCATAAATCCAAATGTTGTGTTAGTCAAACCTGTATGACTTCTTTCTTCTGTGGTACACAAAAGATTTTTGCAATATCGTGGCTGCTTTTGTTAATACATGAGATAATTTGACTTCTTGCCGGGATAAGGAACAACACATGCAACTCAATTTCTTTAGGTGTGACTCAATCTGTTTTCCTGTATTTTCCTGGGAACGCTTCTGAAGAAAGTGGCGTCGCTTTTTGAGTGGCAGTTATTATCAAATATCCCGTCAGAAGTGATGGATTCATCTCGCACTCCTCCTCCACGGCACCGCGTCTCATTTTCACCTCCGCCACAACAGATAATTGGGATCTTGGACAAACAGGAACCAGTCTATCGAATTCTCACACTATCATCCGCATGGTTTGTGAGATGGAATCGAGACTTTTGTACTTGGTGACGGCTTTATGAGGTGCGTTTGAGATGACAAAACGATTAATAGCTTCTGATACAGTAACATTTCTTTTCATTTCATGTATTATGTATATAATTGTATTTTCCTATTTTCTTACCATTGTCGCTTGGGGTTAGAATCACTTTCTGGTACATTTTTAAACATCCTAACCCAAACCCCAACTCTAACCCCAACTCCAGGGAGAATAGTTTTAAAAGTGGAAGAAAAACCAATACATAAAAGTACATCCTAACCCAAACCCCAAATGTAACCCCAACCGACAATGACTTAAAAATAGGGGGGGGGGGGTTAGAAAACAATACATAAAATGACACGAAAAAGACATTCGTGCTCAAGGCACGAAAAAATCTGAAATCTGAAAAAATTTCGTGCCATGGACACGATTAATTGAATCAAATTTTTCGTGACTATAACACGACTTTCTGTGAGATCATGTGGAAAATTTCCCACCAGCCCTAGAGGTTCATTATCGAACTACAGGGATTCATAAAATCACAAAAAAAATACACTATAACAAGTATGCTTTTGCTGTTTAACTTATAAAACGTTACGCCTGGTTGCCTTAAAGCAACACTAAAGAGTTATTGCTCTTTGCTCCCCCTACAGGTTAGAAGCGTAATTGTCCATTACCACTATTGTAAATATTGCAGCATAGCTGGCTCTGATTGGATTGTAGGTCTGCCGTAAAGCAAGTTTTGGTAGTTTTTACTCGAACTACAGGACCACGACCCGACGGTTGGAAACTTCTTTAGTGCGGTTTTTTTCCGATAAAGGGCTGCAAAGCAAATGTGAAAGTGCCGTTCACCCTGTTTCAAGTGGATGAACCACTGAAACTTTTTTTGGAAACGTTATTTTAAAGGAATAGTCTACCCTTTTGCCATGTTATTACCTCAACCTAGATGAATTAATACATACCTATCTTTTTTCAATGCGTGCACTGTACAACGGGTTGTGAATGTGTTGGCATTTAGCCTAGCCCCATTCATTCCTATTGTACCAAAAAAAAGTTTTATTTTGTGGCACCATACTTACTGGTCTAACTCCTCATTTAACAGTCTTAAAATAGGGAAAACACAGAAGTGTTTGGTGACTTCCCTGTTTGGTACCATAGGAATGAATGGGTCTAGGCTAAATGCTAACACATTCACGACGCGCTGTACAGTGCACGCATTGAAAAAATATAGATATGTATTAATATGTCTAAGTTGAGGTAATAACATAGTTTAATATGGCAAAAGGGTAGACTATTCCTTTAAGGTAAAAAAACTCTTTGGTGTTGCTTTAAAATTTAAGTTAATTGAACTTAAAAATATTAGTTGACAAGAATTTGTACACAATATTGTTGAGTTAACTAATATTTTTAAGTTGGCTTAACTCAACATTTTAAGGCAACCAGGTAACTTACTTTTAAAGTTGAACCAACCAATCTTTTTTTAGTGTGGGTATAATTAAATATACTGTACAAGTCATTTCAACTTACTATTTTAAATTTTGACCGCACTTATTTTTTTTTAATTCACTTATTTAAAACAGTAAGTTGAAAATAACTTCACTGTAAAACCTAACAGTTAACTTAACTCAAACCATTTAAGTAAACCGGTTGCATTAGACCATTTAAGTTTTAAAACACATACATTTAAGTACTGTGAACTTGAGTCATGTGCAATTATGCACTTATATTTAAGTAGTGTGAACTGCGTATGACTCAATTTGTTTAAATTCACAGTACTCAAATGTATATGTTTTAAAACTAATGCAACCGGTTTACTTAAATGGTTTGAGTTGAGTTAACTTTTAGGTTTTACAGTGTTGTACAGCCATTCTAACCTAAAAAAAAAAGGTTAGTAAACATTTTAAGTGTACTAAAATTATGTAATAATTAATACGATTTTAAAATGTAACTTATGAAAAAATATTCATTTTTAATTTATTATATTTATTAAAAGTTTGTCTATGGCGTAATAATTACTAGTCTATCACCATGTCATTGTATGTCTATGACAAATTCACATATCTGATCCCTTAGACCTCTCATAAATAAACTGCATGAGTTATCAACGCCTGATGCTTTAACAACACTGTTAGGCCGAGTTTATGGTTAGAGGTTAATCACAATCAATAACTTGTTAAGTATGAGCAGTACTGATAGTAAAACCTTAAACACCTCTTATCAGATGACAGAGCTACGGCAGACAACAAAGTTCGGGAACCCCTATCCTATATCGCGACTCTGTAAGCAAGCTTTACACAATCTTCCCTTTCTCTCCCGTGCCCTCCTTCCCCATTTCTTCTACACAGACCTCTGTTAAATCCCGACCCTCTTCCATAGGAGCAGGCCTTTTCTTTCCCAATCACAATCGCCTTTCAGATTGTAATTTCTGGCAGCTTTATTGTCATGACAATAGCACGCTCGGCCAAAGGCTTCTCAGGGCGTCCACGGCAACCAACACGCAGGCATCCGGCCTCTATCGGGCAAATCTCATTGGCCAGATTTCCCTCCAAAACGTCCACCTATAAAAACATTGTGATGTTTCTTCTAAACCTCTCATATTTCAGTATAGTTTTTTTTGGGGGGAGGGGGCACGATACCCCATTTTGGGCATTATTAAAGTTCATTATCTTAATGAGTAATTCATAAGATTCCCAATAACAAAAGAGAAACATCTGCAAGAATCAACAACATTTGTCATTAAATAAATAAATGAATAATTAGATCACACGTTTCCAACAGGTTTCAATCCGTTTGACGGGGGATTCACCCGGGAACGTGCTATTAACAACGGGTGTGAGAGCTAACAGGTTTATTGCATGGACTTGCTATCTTGACCTAAGAACGTTTGGTATAAACAAAGATAAATTCGCCCCGGAAACCCCCTGGTTTAGGCAGGTGGTCACTTTTATTTTTCATTATCTACATCGAGGATCTTTGTGTACCCCACAGTACAGGTGGTACAGGTTTATGTATGGAAACAAGAACGACAAGGAACGGAGCACAGGAAAGCCCTCGAGGATGAGACTGTGAGAGACACAGCAGGAATGATTCGGATTGCGGAGAGACGACGATGGCACGACAGACCCAGAAAGATTCTCTTGGATCTCCGGCCAAGGTTTAAAGCATCATCAAAGCCTGGTTAGACTGTGTCTAATTCCGTCCAAACCAACGAGGCACATACGCATGCTAACACGCTAGCAGGAGCACTCCAACGACAATAAATAAATCACAGAATCCAAATAACAGTGATCCCAACCGAGCACATTTTCCACCATCGGGTCAGCCTGGCCGTACCTCCCATCCATCCAACCGCAAACCTTATGGGGCGGCCGGGAAAGAGAGAATAAAACCGACGAGCTTGAATTCTATTGTGCTCTAAGCCCTGTCAGATTACATTTGATCCAAGTTTGCTTTCCCACACTCTTACAATGTGTTGTTTTCCAACCGCTTGGAAGATGTCAACCGGCCTTTATATTATAACATCTTAAAGGAATAGTTCACCCAAAACAGAAAACGTCATCATGATCGCATTCGCGTCATTCGTAACGCATGACTGATTAAATGTATTTTTACTTAATTGGTTAAATTCACGTGTGACAAAGTACCCAGATAGCAACAGACTCCAGGACGGAGTCGGCAGCTGCGGTGTCTACTGCTATCTGGGAAAGGAATACAAGTATGAAACAAATTAAAGAGAAAATATTACCAGACCAAACAAACAACACCAAATCTTCTTTTTCTTATTACTTTTAAAGAAGCATCAACATTTTTTCATACAAAAGCAATACATTTTGCAAAACTTTTTAAAAAGCATGGCAATATTTGCCAAATTGTTTTATGTTATTTATCCACCAAACGTCCCAGTCAAACAGAAAGACTACCTCATATAAAACTCTATAGGACAGCCTCAAGAAAGAACTGATATGCTATCTTAAACAATTACCCCTCCCAGAAACACAAGCTAACCTCTGGTGGGCATTACATGCATCAGGTGGGGGTTATTGTAGTTTCCCTTCAGGGGTGGGTGTTTAATGGACGGTTCTCTTGCCGAAATGATACATTCTCATTCATGATGAGAGTAAACAGCTACAAAATGCTCCGTAACGGGTACTGTGGTTTGGACAGTTTTCACTATTTAATGAAACTTCCAACCAAGCCGCATCACATGACTCAAATCAGTTAATCCACAGTCACATGACCTCCTGTAAATCGTCTTACAAAGTTTTACATGCATTAGCGATGTGGTTAAGAAGTTAATCATCTGACTTTTGACAAAAAGAAAACTCAAGAATGTACTTTGTATTTATAAGATGATTCACAAGGCTTTAAAATCAGGATGCGGGTGAACTATTCCTAAGGATCTCTTCTAATCTTCAGGTCAAAGGGTAACTGGACATTGTGGATGGGGGGTTGGTGTGTCTTCTTAAAGCAATTGTGTTTGACAAGCCTTTCATTAACATAGTGATTAAACCTGGAGGAACAAAAGCAGACTCATGCAGCCTAACAGTGCTAATTACCCGCTGGCCCAAAACTAATGGACCACAACGAAATGGAAAAACTGCAGCAACAATCGCAACCGCTTATGAGCACTAAACCGGGCCAAGACATGCACGTCATGAGGAAAGTGCCACTCCTGAAGGAGCCAACGAACCCAACATAAGTTTTTAAGTGGGTTAGAAATGAAGACGACGGCAAACCACATCCCGCTTGAAGGAAGTCAGAAGATAATCTCTTCTTTGGTATCAAATGCAAAAACGAGTCGGGTTTATTTTCTTCCCAAACAAACTAATAGCGGTTGGTTTGCGTCTGCATGCCAAGCAAGCAGGTATGTGTGTGGTCCTCCGTTCTGAACAACATTAAACTCAGACAGATGCTGAGAGGGAAAATATGGGGGGGGGTGAAAAGTTATGAGTGGAACCGCAAAAGTGCCTTCCATACATTATAAAACTCCAAGGTTTTGCAGTACAGAGACGCCACATATATGTGCTCAAACCACTTTCCCTACATAATTACGGCAGTTTCAAAGACACGATCCACGCAAAAGCAGCCCTTCCTAGCGTTTCCATGCAGGAACATAGCACGAGAACCCATAAAACCTCCAAACCGCACATCATCACAAACCAGCACCTCCTCAGAACTTTCCTGGCAGTTGTGAGTGGCTGCGCAAAACTGTTTATGAAAAGTTAAATCTCATAAATCTGTACTAAATATTGATCTATGAAGCTATGAGGAATTCTACCTACACCCCAAGAAATTCAACTTTAAAAAAGATTTGGTTTCACCTCTAATCCCTAATAAAAAGCAAATATTTTCACACTTAGGCACAGGGTTGTTTTTATTAAGTGGCAAAGAAGCATCTGTTTACACTGAGAATGTGCACCATTCTGTATTGCATTAAAACACATAATGCTCTGGGAGCACCAAGCAGGTTCTTACCTTCAGATTCAGCCGTTGCCTTCACTTCCTCTGCGATCTTTAAGGACGGTCGTGCCACAGACAATGTTGCCAGGGTCAAAAGCAGGAGCGCACCCAGCAGTGAGCCCCGGGCGGACATCCCGTCAGCAGTGAGCGTGCAGCCCCATCCGACCCCCCTTGACCTCCCCCTGGACACAGATCCCATCTGAGGGGCACAACCCAACCATGAACTTCAGGCCGTGCGGTCAGTCACTCGCTAGAATTCTCACCGATCACCTGGGCTGAAGGGAGCGGGTGCGGGTACCAAAGCAGCAAGGTAACCAACAAGATGGGAACAAAATAAGAAAAGTGAATCAAATATTGTGTCACAGCACAGCAGAAATAAATAATTTACATTACTGCATTCACCAGACACTTGTCCAAAGGGACATACAGTGCATTCTAGCTCAGTATCATTGTTTTCTAGAATTCAAACTCTACAAAACACAATGACATGTGCATGCGGTCAAGTATTACTCTCTAAACACATTTTTGAGATAATGAAATCTTATGTAAATAGTAAAGCATTGCCATGCAAACGGTGTGTCTTTGTAGGACAGAAAGAATGATAGAAACTAAAGGCCCACGTGTCATAATGCTGTTGAACGAGCCTTACCACAGACATACCAGAGCTCTGATTCATTATACTGACATATGACAACACACCTTCATCACTCTTCACAGCTTAACTTCATTTGATCGCAAAGGTTGTGGGTTTGATCTTCAGGGAACACACTGTACTGATCAAAACTTATAACTTGTAATGCACCATATGTCACTTTGGATAAAAGTATCTGCCAAATATTCTAAGTGTTTATATATCAAGGCTGTTTATTTTATTTTCCCAACACAAAAATGTGCTTCAAAATACGATAAACACTAAAACAAAACAACCAGAGCACTAAACCGTGGGAATCAGCAGCAGTCACCAGGTAACTTCATTAGGAGATCTGGCGCGCAATGTTGCGCGCTCCGCGTCTGCGGTGGTATTGATTGCGCTTACGCGTATGTTTATATGCGATAGGTATTTCTGTAGAATTTTGCACAGATGATCTCTGCGCAGTGCGTGACGTATAAAAATACTGCAGTTTTGCCTCTTTTTTTACTTTACGCCGCGCAAACATTGAATTTGTTCGGTTATGACTCAACCCAGTATATGGTGGGTTTTTAGTAAGGACTTTGTTTACCATGACTTTCTCTTGTGTACGAATGTTTACTTATATTCCACGATGTAGTGCATGATGTCACCCTTAACTTTTCTAGAAAAACGCATGTTTTGGCTTGAACGCAAGTTTGCGCACGAGCAAACGCAATCTAAATCACCATCCTATTCACATTCAAATCAGTTTACAAAGAAATCACGCTGAAAGCGCCAAGGGATTTATGGCCAATGCAAAGAAAAAAACTCATTTACCCCTGGGAATCAGCTGTACTCCGCCCTTTGATCACATTTTAATTGTTAATGCACCCAATGTTAACGATTCTAATGTTTGTCTGCTAAATGCTCCTCTAACGAGTTCACCATAATCTTATTACAGGACTAATGCGATCACCTGGACAGGCATTGATATTATCTAAACCCTAACGATCAGCTCATTTTATTATCAGTTAAACATTAATTCAATCTTATTCTTTACAAAAAATAAAGTTTCACGAGTTCACACTTACAAATAAGTTAAAAGAATTAAATTAGTAAACGTATTTGGCGTGCTGTCCGGGGAGAGGGCTCTGAGCAGGGAATGAGCCTGAAACACAGAGTATCCCCCCAAAAGGCAAAATAGATTATTCGGACAGCAGCCGGGAGCTGTGCCCCCCAAACGTAGAAATGATGAGGCTGATGTTTGCTGAGAAGACGTCTGGAATCGGGAGTTTTGAGTCTGTTTCCGATGGAAGATTAATATATGCTGCGCTGTAGGATGGGTGAGCCTGCCACCTCCGATGAGCTGGACGATTTTGGAGGGGCTTTGCGGCATCCGAACGGGAGTTCAATACTCGCTGCGATCGGACGTGTAAGCCCTGCTGGCGGTCGGATGGGTATTTTGATTAAATTATGTAAGGAGGCTTTTGCGGTGTCCGACGGGAGTTCAATACTCACTGCGATCGGACGGGTAAGCCCCCCCGTTGATGGTGGGCAATTTAATAATTTATATAAGAATGCTTTCTAATAGTGCCCGACGGGAGTTCAATACTCACTGCGATCGGACGGGTAAGCACCATTGATGGTGCGCACTTGATAATTTATATAAGGGTGCTTTCTAATGGTGCCCGACGGGAGTTCAATACTCACTGCGACCAGGCGGTAAGCCCTCGCTGATGGTTTGTTTCATGTTTTGAATTTGGGAGGCTTCTGCGGCGTCAGACGGGAGTTCAATACTCGCTGCGATCGGACGTGTAGCCCCCCACTGGTAATGGGGAATTCGCTCATTTAGGAGGCTTAGTGGTGCCCGACGGGAGTTCAATACTCGCTGCGATCGGACAGATAGCCTCGCTGGCAATTAGATAGGCTATTTGATTATTTATATTATGAGGCTTTCTTAGTGGTGCCCGACGGGAGTTCAATACTCGCTGCGATCGGACAGGTAGCCTCGCTGGCGATGAGATGGGCAATGATAATTTATATTAGAAGGCTTTCTAGTGGTGCCCGACGGGAGTTCAATACTCGCTGCGATCGGACAGGTAGCCTCGCTGGCAATGCGATGGGCAATGATAATTTATATTAGGAGGCTTTCTAGTGGTGCCCGACGGGAGTTCAATACTCGCTGCGATCGGACAGGTAGCCTCGCTGGCAATGCGATGGGCAATGATAATTTATATTAGGAGGCTTCTAGTGGTGCCCGACGGGAGTTCAATACTCGCTGCGATCGGACAGGTAGCCTCGCTGGCGATGAAATGGGCAATGATAATTTATATTAGGAGGCTTTCTAGTGGTGCCCGACGGGAGTTCAATACTCGCTGCGATCGGACAGGTAGCCTCGCTGGCGATGAAATGGGCAATGATAATTTATATTAGGAGGCTTTCTAGTGGTGCCCGACGGGAGTTCAATACTCGCTGCGATCGGACAGGTAGCCTCGCTGGCAAAGAAATGGGCAATGATAATTTATATTAGGAGGCTTTCTAGTGGTGCCCGACGGGAGTTCAATACTCACTGCGATCGGACAGGTAAGCCATGCTGGCAATGGGTGAGGAAATGTAATCATTTATATTAGAAGGCTTTCTGTTTGTTTCATATTGGGAGGGTTTTGCGAAATTTGACAGGAGTTCAATACTCGCTGCAATCGGATGGTTAGCCCCCCTTTCGTGATTGGGGTTAATTTAACTGATGAGGGTTTGGTGCGCTTTTTTAATGTGGAAGCGGTTAGATCTGATATAGCTTTTGAAAGCTTCAGATGACAAACGGCCAAGAGCTTGGATCTGCTGCCGCGAGAATCCTTTTTGGGCGGCTGTGATTGCAGCACCTATACAGAATGAGTGACCTGAAAGGAGTTCTGCTGGGATGCCCGATTGGATTAGGACTAATTTTTTTAAAGGTTTTGAAACCAGAAGCGTGTGATTGGATGTTTTGCGTCGTTTATAAATTGGGTCTGAGGGGTCCTTACTTGTTAATTTCCTGAATTGAAGGTAGGATTTGAGAGTTTGGTAAGGTTGGATAGGTGAATGGAGGTTGAAAATATAAATGAAATGGCCTTTTTTGAATTTGTCTGTCTTCCTCTGTTTAATAAAGTAGGAGATAGTTTCATCGTCTACTAGGGATAGATCTGAAATTGTGGGATGAATCTTTGGGTTAAAATTTTAGGTCTTGGTGAGTTCCGAGGATCTGAGAAACCCGAAAAAGCAAAAATAAACATAGCATCCAATGTGCGAGCTGTATTGATGGAATAGCCTAGACACAGGGTATGGATACATTTAGTAAGTAGGTCTAGTGTTAAAGGTTGTCTAGCATCTGGGCGGGTGGGTGGCTTTAATAAGCAGTTTGTGAATTTGTTAGGGGAGGGAGAGACGAAAATTAATTTATGGAAAAGTTGGATTCCGCTTAGATAGCCTTTAATGGAACTGATTTGTAGGTTTTTTGGTGTTGTAGAGGTAGGAGATAGACAATGTAATTGTGAGCAGTGAGAAATCTGGGAATGGAAGATTAAAAATTAAATGAAAGGTTTTAAAACATCTCCAGGTTGTTAGATATGATTGGAGAGTTCTGGTGAAAAAGGCTTGGAAAATTGAATTGAGAGAAGCGTCGAGTAATGTTCTCAAGGAATGGTTTACGGGAAGATTAATTCCGAATAGTGAGGTACTGGCTAGGGCGGGGATTTTGATTCGAATTTCAAGAATCGATTAGATTCCGATTCTCCAGATATTGAATCGATTATCATTATTCGATCTGATCCGATCTTTGAGATCTAGATACGTGTTTTTGAA
Source organism: Misgurnus mizolepis (assembly GCA_025389145.1). Classification (NCBI taxonomy): domain Eukaryota; kingdom Metazoa; phylum Chordata; class Actinopteri; order Cypriniformes; family Cobitidae; genus Misgurnus; species Misgurnus mizolepis. The sequence goes on from JAIFKI010000017.1 coordinate 35,572,276, forward strand.
AAAGCATGAAATGGTGCCAGATAGGGGTGGGCGGAATGACCAAAAATCTATTCCACGGAATGATTCAGTTTTACCAGTTTTTAAATATGGACAATTTAAAGTTAATGTTGTTAAAGTGAAAATGCCCAGATGCTAACAACAGATTAAGTCTTGATAGACAGAGTCTTGAGTTATTAATTTTATAGACTATTGAAGCTATAGTATGCATTGTATTTTATATTTATGCATACATTACATTAAAATAGGCAATATGTAAAATGAACAGGTATAAGTTTAACACGAACAGACAGGATAAATACCTGTATATGAGAGACGGATCTCTAGATATAGATATTATAAATATGACAGCTGCTATGATGTGATGAAGTCTATTTTAAGGTCTTAACGCTCTTTACTTTCTATTAGACCTTAACATTTGCGTTTCTTTCTCGTCTTTCTGATCAAAGATATTTGTACTATAAGCAAATCAGGCCTCAAACTACATCGCTCAATCGGCGCACGCGTCACTGATATAAACGAGAGTTTTGTCTTAAAGTTCAGAAACTTACAACTATTAGCATTATGTGCGAGAAGAACTCTTTATTTGGGGACCTGTTGCGCGCGCCTCAAGAAACCTCTGCCCGTCAGAGACCGGCTGCATGAGCACAGAGGGGGAGAGAGAGAGAGATTCGCTGCCAGACCCGCGGTGGATTCACTGGCGCTTATTATAAAAATAACACAAATAACTCGTTCATTTGTTATGAGTGGATTATTTTAAATGTAGATCGCAGCTTTCAGCGTTTCTGGAGTTTTCAAAACAACCACTTTTGTGGAATACAGTTCAGTGTAGAAAAAATGATGTGGTCTTGTGCTCGCTGCTGCTGATGGAGTTTGGGAAGCGAACGGGAAGGCGAGAGAGAGTGTTGAGGTGGAAAGTAGATGGGCTGGGCTTGAGCCTCTAGTGGAGGCATCATCGCGCTACCACTTGCCGTAGGCCCTGGCTGGCTGAGGAAAAGTGTTAGGGTTAGCTTCGTGAGAAGGACCGGCTAAAACTGTCCGGGCTCGCGGCTCTGGCGGAGGCAGCCTCACGTCAGGAGCCGCGGGCCATGAACAGTGGATATTGGCAGCAGCTTGCGTCTGCTCCGCCAACGGAGGCAGCCTCACGCTGACGGGGAGACGGTCGCTGCTGGTGGCCGGTATATCCGGAGTGGAAGCCTGTGGTGGAGAATAACCCGGAAAAGTTTTCCGGGCTCGCGGCTCTGGCGGAGGCAGCCTCACGTCAGGAGCCGCGGACCGCAGCTGTTTAGTGGCAACAGTTCGCGCCTGCCCCGCCAGCGGAGGCAACCTCACGCTAGCGGAGCGACGGTTACTGTTGGTGGCTGGTAAATCCGGGCTAGGAGTGCTGGAAGCCCCCGCTGAATGACGTGGAGCAGCAGGTTGCGGTGTAGCAGGGGATCGACCCAGGCTTGCTGGGGCTCGTACTCTTACCTGGAGGTCGACGGAGTTTTGGTCTTACTATTCTGAAAGATGCCATTCTGAAAGATGCGAAGGATTTTCAGTGAGTTCAACTGTGATTTATATATGGCTTGCTTTCGAGCTGATTGGGTGTATTGTTGATTACCGATTGAAAGCGGCTGGTGCCATTGATTACTGATTGAAAACAGCTGAAGTCACTTAGGTATTTTATTTGACATGTTCCTCCCGAACTTTGTTAATAAAACATCATTTATAGTAGCAGTTTTGCCTTAAGGAGTTTAGCACTATTGTGAGAAATCCTAAACCATTTCTCATAACAAAATAAACTTTTAAAAGCAAACCTATTCTTGTCATCTATTTTATAGTTGTAAGGCATTACTGTATCACAATTCATAAGTTTTAGAGCATTAAGCTTTAATTGTCATAACAATGTTATATTTAAAGACAAAAAACAAACTGCGTCTTTTAAAAGTAATAGAAAAAAATCGAATATTTTAATTAAAAATGTTAATTTTAACACATTGCATGTTTTTCTACACATTCTGATACTTAAAAAAAAAACATATAAACATTTATCCAAACTTTACAATCATCATTATCAATGGCTTAAATCTTTCAAATATCATTTCTTGCCTGGGAAATATAATATCTCACGTTTCGTAATCGGTAGAGACTTATACTTATTTACAGCCATTTTATCTGCAAAAACTGAAAAAGTGTACAGGCTACACACGATAGTGAATATACAACTAAACTTACAATAGTAATTTTATTGAATGTTCTGCTAAATAAACAACCAAAAAGTTGTAGGTTGTTGATCACAGTGAAAGAAAATATTGGCTGTGACAGTTTCTGTTGAGTCCACAATGCACTAGGGCTAAAGCCTAAAGAGCAAAAATGTGCATTTATAAAAATGCCTATTTTTAAAGTTGAAGTTGTAAAATGGACAACAAAATATAAGCCGTATATGTGCATTAAATACAGAAATGTTACATTTCTATTAAAGAAAAAGAAAAATCTCATACAATAAAGGAAAAAACTTACAGAAATGGGGCAGAATACGCGAGGCTCAGGATCCACATACACACAGGGACTCATGCATGGGCCGAATGCACAGAGGAATGCGACTTGTCCCCCATGCAACCAAAAATATTCCCAATTTGCAAATCCAACGGGGCAAAAATCACAGTGCACCAATGATAAGATCGCATGCCAACAGCGGGCAACTGATAGTATCCGTGCGTACGTGTGCGTAAATCCTTCAGGAAAACAAATGTGCGTCCCAGAAACTTTGGTGCGTCCGAAACCAAGTTGTTTTCTTTCACCGAGCGGCTCTTGCAAACGTAGCGTCCGTCCAACACGAGATGAGATGCGACATTGTATCAAACATCCTCGAGAAAACCGAAATCCAGCGAAGTGCAGTCTCTGCGGACACTGACTCTCTTCTCTCAGACGCTTTGTCGGGCATACGGAGATTTTTTCTTTCTCCAACCCCCTGAAGAAATGTCACTCCCCCCTGAAACCCGACACGTTTCCTGGCTTGTAATTTTCGGACCCTGCCTTTCTCCTCCAATCACAGATCTCGGTGTGCGAGCTCCCCTCCGAACAGACTCAACCTCCTCCGATTAGTCTTGTAAAGTTACCCAGTCCTGGGCTTTCCTTCCTCCCTTGATACGCGCACTCGGCGGGTTCGAATGTTGCAGCCCGTGCCGCGTCAGCGTTATGCGTTTACTACAGCGCCGCCCTGCGGTAACTATGTCTCATTTTGAACCTTAATTCCTGGGAGACCCAAAAAAAAGCTCTTTTCAAAACATGTTTATGATAGCATGCTTGTTTTGAAAAATACAAATCTTGGCATAATTAAAGATATATAGGGTATTTGATATAAAAACACTTGCCCAGATGCCCCATAGTGGAGCCCGGGCCCCTGGATGTGAAACTCTGCTGGACACCAAACCGATACAATGTTACTTTTCTGAATTACAATACCAAAAGCCTCCAAATATAAATATAATCTTACTGAAACATGAGGGTACCTGAAAGAAAAATTACAGACCAGGTGCTTTAAACATTACTATCCACTTTAAAATCTCCTGTTTTTATTTGTTTACTTTATAATTAAATTTAAATGCATAGTTCATTTCTAGTTTTTGAGCACATGAGTCTGTGTACAACAAGTGCATGAAACTGTACATCTAAAATACCTTTTCATGACACCAACCAGAATATAAATCTAAAGCACTTGCAATACATGTTTCATCTTAAGCATGATCAGACCATATTTTTTATTTAATATTTTTGAATAGTTTAAGCGACACTGGGATTATTTTCTTATGGGTTCTGCTCCGAAGACCCACAGGAAGAACAGTGGGATACAGTTTTCCCAAATGATCCTTTCACAAGACGTCCACAAAAGACAAATAAAAATGTTTAATAAAAATCTGTCATTATTTATTTTATTTATGTTCTTCCAAAACCATATCCTCTCATTTTTCACAAAAGGGAATTTATTAAAATAGAAAAGACATTCAAAATAAGAGTTAAAGTAAAAAACAATGATTGTCTTTCTGTTTATCATATGGCTTCTTAAACTTAAAATATATCACCAGTGTTGGGGAAAGTTACTTTTAAAGTATGCATTAAGTTACTCTCCAAAAAAGTAACTAATTGTGTTACTTAATTACTTTTCATTGAAAGTAATGCTTACGTTACTTTTGTGTTACTTTTGCGTCACTTTTTCTTACTTTGCAGGTGTTTTTTATGACTGAGAAGTACTGCATTCAGAAATTGCATATTTCCGGCGCAATTATATTATCACGACTTTCCGCGTTTTTTTGTGACTGTATAACAAATCCCGTTTTTCGTGTGATTATCACGTATTGGTTACTCAACAGTTTTTTCCTATTTTCAAACTTGTCGCTTCGGTTTAGGGTTAGATTTGGTGCTTGCATTAGAATGTCACTTTATATATCGGTTTATACTATTTGTTTCTGATTTTTTTTTTTTTTAAGTCGCCTGGCGTTAGGGTTAGAGTTGGGTTTGGGTAGGGATGTCATTTTATGTAAATCTAACTCTAAACCGAAGCGACAATGGTAAGAAAACAGGATAACAGGAATTCGTTATACAATCACGAAAAAACGCAAAAATTTGTGATAATATTACGAAAAAACAATCAAAAAGTTACGTAACTATATAACAAAATTTCGTGAACGGTTCACACATAGAGTGTATAATTCTACGTTAATACATTCAGTTTAATGCAGTAACTCGCAAAAAAGTAACTCAAATATTAATGTGTACATTTATAAAGTAATGCGTTACTTTACTCGTTACTTCAGAAAAGTTATATTATTACGTAATGCACGTTACTTGTAATGTTAATGATGTTTTTATCCTTTTTAGCTTTCCTCATATGAAAAACAGCTGAGTAAGATTCATAAAAGCTTTAGAACAACATAATGGTGAGTAAATATTGACTGAATTTTTCAACTTTTCTTATTATTTTTTTATTATTATTATTTTAACCGTCCCTTTAATCTTCAGTCCCTGTTGGGACAGCATGTACGATACGCTGTATATCATCCATACACACATATGGAGCCCGTCATGTTCCCAACGATGCTTTTAAACTCTCCCCCATGATGCGCTCTCTGTCTCTCTCTCTCTCTCTCTCTCTCTCTCTCTCTCTCTCTCTCTCTCTCTCTCTCTCTCTCTCTCTCTCTCTCTCTCTCTCCTCACGGGGGGAAGCTCCTTAATCAATGACCCCTAAATGTCAAAAACATGGGGCCCCCAACAATGTTCCACACTCCCCTCCAAACTGTCTTCTCCATTGGACAGGCCCTTTTCAAGGGCCCTGAGAGGAACACTAAAGAAGCCCAAAAGAGTTTCGGAGGAGAGCAGGATTAGGATGGGGGGGTTAAGGGGGACTGTGGCCTCTCATCCAGCCTACCCTAGCCTCCCGTTTCTCCCCCTTCCTCATAAAAGAAACGTTCCCATTCAGTCCGAACGCGCCGGCTAATAAGGTTGTTAAAGAAAGCGAGAGGCTCCTCCGTGAATGGGGCCTCCGATCGCAGCTTTTCTTTCCTTTCTACTTGTGATTCTCTCACTCACTCATACACAGTGAAGCCATCATGGTCTTCCATAAAAGGTGACAGTTTGGATTGGAGCGAGAGGGAAGGCGGGGGGTGGAGGATCGCGCCGCAGGTTTAGGGGTGTGAAATAAAAGATGGCCTTTCACGTGTGTTCTCATCGCCTGTCCGAACCAGATTTATGTTGTCTTTATGGCTGTCTTATAAACACAATGGGACAGCCAGTTACAGTCAAAGAGGAAGACGGAAGGGAGGCCACAACCAATCAATGAATTTCACCAACTTCGATGCTGCGGTCGAAACTTACGAGATTGATGTTTTTTAGTATGTAACCAGAGGAACATCCCTCATGTGTTATATATTGACTTAAACAATTTTGAAATGTCTAAAAAGTTTGGAGATATCTAGTCACATGATACTTTAACATTTATTTGAAAAGCCTTTAAGGGTTAAACATGCTCGTGTTGCATGAATGAAGTCCAAGCTAGGTCTATTGCATTTATAAAAGTAAATATTTTTACTGTTAATATGCAAATTTGGACACCCACCCATGATGTTATGTTAAATTTAATAACACTGATATCCTCACCAACATGTCTTGACAAACACTAATGGACTTGATCATGGGAACCGTCATCTACTGGAATGCAGAGAGTGAATTTAATGCTCATTACAGCTCATCCCTGCTGTTATGCTAATCTTCAGTTGTTTCAGTGGGACCATCGACGCTTCGGTGTTATTTTATCTCCACTGGGCTGCCGAAGAGATTCACGTGAGCAGCCCGCTATTTGCTGCCCTCCTGTTTATCGACAGCAAGTTATGATTTACGCCAGCAATTGTTTGGTCAGCCATCGGTTTCAAAACAATCCCGACAAAATGCAAAGGTTTTCCTAAACCAGGAGAGGGGATGAAAAGAAAAACTATTCACAGAAAGAACAAAAACACTCATCCCCCATGCACGTCACCGAGAGGGCAAGAATTTATAGAAAAACATTGTGTAATGTAAAATCTCTTTGGCGGTGAGCCCGAGTATAAATACTCATTAAAATCATTATGCACTGCTTAGTGCAATTTATTTTAGGTGTGCCAAATGTTAAATTGCACTAAAATTATAGAGAACAACATAATTGCAAGATAATGTCTGTGTGATGTATTAACATGCTTTGTGCATGCGTATATCTACTGTAGGCCTACTTTTAAAAGATCAGCATTCACAATATAATCCTGAATCTGTCATAAAACAGAGCACTTTAATCGTAAATATTTCTGGTGCTTGCTTATGTGCAAAACTCACTGTGGATATGCAAGTGCTTCAAACTGAGTTTAATCATCTTTATATGCTTTGGGATGGACCGGCCGGCCATCTGTCCAAAATGAATCCTGTCTGCAGACTGAAATGCTATAGAGGCTCCGGTCTTCCTGAGACCCTGCAGAAAACAAACAGGTTTGTAAGATTGATGGATGGATATATAAGTGTATACTGTATATCTTCATTCATCTGTCACACTTAAGTAGTAGGTGAAAATGAAAAATTGTGTGTATTTGATCATTTTGGTCTAGTTAATAGCACTCTTTACAGGATTTTGCACATTGATGGCAATAGCAGTAAAGGATTTGTGGCACATTTGGAGGAAAACTTTACCAGAAAAAAATTTCCTGTGGTGCAGCTTTAGTGATGCTATTAGTGGTTGTGGCGACGGTCTAATACTGCAATCATTGTATAGTGCTTCCTTGTTGATGTAGCAAATTGTTAAAGGAAAACACCACCGTTTTTCAATATTTTATTTTGTTATGACCTCAACTTAGACAAATTAATACATACATATCTTTTTTCAATACGTGCACTTAATCTTTGTACAGCGCATTGTGAATGTGTTAGCATTTAGCCTAGCCCCATTCATTCCTTAGGATCCAAACAGGAACTATTTAGAAGCCCCCAAATACTTCCATGTTTTCACATACTTACTCGTGTAACTATTCATGTAACAGTCTTTAAATAGGGAAAACATGGAAGTGTTTGGTGGCTTCTAAATTTATCCCTGTTTGGATCCTAAGGAATGAATGGGGCTAGGCTAAATGCTAACACATTCATGATGCGCTGTACAAAGATTAAATGCACGCATTAAAAAAATATATTTATGTATTAATTTGTCTAAGATGAGGTAAGAACATAGTAAAATATTGAAAAACTGTGGTGTTTTCCTTTAAACAAAGCCAAATCTCTTCAAAGTTTTTTAGTAATAGTGATGCTTGCAGTCACTGGTTTTTGTGATATAGTTTAATGACATCATTATGCAAATGCACTGACTTTCAACTGTGGTTACACTGTCACAAATGGTACCTAGCTGTCACTAAGATGGTACCCTTTCAAAAAGTACACCTAAAGAGTTCATATTAGTACCTCAGAGGTACATATTAGGACTTTGTTAAAGGGTGCAGGCCTGGTGATGGCTTATTGGCACTGATATTTCAATATAGAAAATCTGCACTGAAAAGCCGGAGAGAATTAAAACCCTAAAGCAACTTTCAGCCCCAGTTATAAAAAACTGGAATTAACGATGAGTTGTTGAAATAAACAGCAGGTTTGTTTGTACACGTCAGAATTAAATAGATTTCACTTCAAGAAACAATCCACACGTACCATCAATTTCAGATAAATGCCAACAGCTGTACAAACACCCAGTGATTTTTCTCATTGATGTGGTGGTGGTTCATTTTGGGAGCTCTTGGTCCTTGAGAAGACAACGTTCAACACCTTCATAGCACAAAATGAATCAGCATCAGTTTAATTGTCTCCACAAAACTCCTAAGGGATTGTTTTACTTACAATGCATTTTTATATGCTATAATTAAAAGATCAGATGTAGGTGACCTTTATTCTTACACTCAAAAAAATGAACTTTCGCCTTTGCCAGTTTTACTTAATCCTTTCATATTGTGATTACTTAAAAAAAATAATTTAACAACGTGAACTTAATTTAATTGAATTTATTCAACAAAAAGGTGTGTCTTGTCACTTCACTTAAAAATTATTTGTTCAGCCAACATAACAGTGTTGTGTAAAATTAACAGATTAATAAAACCAATACAGACTGGCATCGTGTATTATGGGTAATTGATGTTGTTCTGGCACCCTCTTGCAGAAGTGTAGCACCATAAGATAGGTACCTGTGGCCAACTATGAGTGAATTAACTTGTTCTGATATATTATTAGAACAAAAACAAACAAATTAATGGTTTGAAATGTAACATTTCATTTCAAATATATTTGTGATGTACTTGATAAGTTATAATTAAGAGGCTTATATGATTAGTTGTATTAAGCAGCTGCACTATTATTGATTGATTGATTGATTCAGTGTTAAGGAGTTATTAGATAAAAGGGGTGAAGCTTATAAAATGGCATTATTCAAATGTTTTTCATCATTAATTAATTTTTTTATGTACAATCAACTCAACTGTTGTTTGTTAAGTTTACTTAATCTTCTTTTGTTAAATGAACTAAATTATTGTTCGTTGAGTTTACTTAAAGGAATAGTCTACTCATTTTCAATATTAAAATATGTTATTACCTTAACTAAGAACTGTTGAATCATCCCTCTATCATCTGTGTGTGTGCACGTAAGCGCTGGGGCGCGCTGCGACACTTCGATAGCATTTAGCTTAGCCCCATTCATTCAATGGTACCATTTAGAGATAAAGTTAGAAGTGACCAAACACATCAACGTTTTTCCTATTTAAGACGAGTAGTTATACGAGCAAGTTTGGTGGTACAAAATAAAACATAGCGCTTTTCTAAGCGGATTTAAAAGAGTAACTATATTTTATGGCGTAATAGCACTTTTGGGAGTACTTCGACTCGGCGCAGTAACACCCTCCCTCTCCCATTATGAGAGTGAGAAGGGGAGCGGACTTTTCAGGCGAGTCGAAGTACTCCCAAAAGTGCTATTACGCCATAAAATATAGTTCCTCTTTTAAATCCGCTTAGAAAAGCGCTACGTTTTATTTAGGAAAAACGTTGATGTGTTTGGTCACTTCTAACTTTATCTCTAAATGGCAGCATTGAATGAATGGGGCTAAGCTAAATGCTATCGTAGCGTCGCAGCGCGCTCCAGCGCTTACGTGCACACACACAGATGATAGAGGGATGATTCAACAGTTCTTAGTTAAGGTAATAACATATTTTAATATTGAAAATGAGTAGACTATTCCTTTAACAAATTATGTGGAACCTGTTGACAAAATATTTTTAAGTAAATCCAACATTTCATTTTTTTGAGTGTAGAAGAATATAAAACTAATAAAAAATGTGTGGTCACATACAGTATATCTGGCTTTAATGTAAAAAATATAAGTTGACTTTGGAAGGATGATTAGTTTGATGGATGTATGAAGAAAATATGCAGTGAGAGAGACAGAGATTGCGAACAGATGCGGATTCATTCACCTCTGAAACCTTAAATTATAAATTTCACATGTAAATATAGTTATACTTAACTTGTAAAATCTAACCCAAAAATCTAACAAAAAGTGGTAGTGCACATGGCAACATGGTGATTTAGCTCACTTGTCATTTCATTTCCCATCCTTGTAATTCCTGAAACTCTCGTCCTGCCCAGTGAATAACGGACAGACCTGTGTGTGTGCGTGTTCATAAAGCGTCCAGATTCCTCAAATGTCTGGGCTGCTACTCTCTGAAGTTCTTGAAATAACTCGCATGCTTGTCACTAAACTCCTGCAGTCCTGGAGAAAACACCAGATCAGATGTTTTCCAAGTTTGGCCTGAAGAGAAAATAGCAAAGGAGATGAAGTATTGCTTGAAATGTGCATATATGACATTCAACCACAGAATTAGTATATTGAGAGTAACATGCATGAAAGAGATAACATAATTACTGTAGCACGACCAAAATTGTTGGGACTCATTCATAATAACAACCGGATGGCTGTACATTATCCCATTTATTACATAGCTAATTACTACTTAAGTAAGTAAATATGCATAAAATATTGATTTGATATTAGCTCATGTGCAAGAAATGCAAACCTTACTTAAGGATAAAATATTTCCTTATGGCTTCAATCCAAAACATGATTTTCAAACAATGCATTTGGTTTATAAATACAATCTTAAACAGGTTAATCATTGTGCATATTTACATCAAATTTATTTGTCAGTATTAAACAGCACATTTCAATTTGAGTCGCAGTACCCGGATGAGGCTGTGTTTTAGCTTCAGGGGAATAACAAATCTTGAAATGTTGGCAGTGGCCAATCAAAATCAAGCATTCCGCAGCACCGTTTAATAAGTTAGTGATAATTTGTCTCTGTTTATTATGTGATAATGACTGTGCTACTAAAACATATTGACATGTATTACTGATCTTGATCTCTTTTTCCAGTTCTGGCAACATTTTAGGTTTTATTCAGTTGATTTTTTATATTTGACACCTTGAATCATGTTAAACTTGAACTTTGAACAGGTAAAGTACATGGTTGCGTATAGGGGACATTTCAGAATGCTGTTTTAAGATGTCCAATAAATCTTTGGTGTCCCTAGAGTACATATGAGAAGTTTTAGCTCAAAATACCATATAGATCATTTATTATACCATGTTAAAATCGCCAAAAAAAGTGTCCTTTAAATGCAAATGAGCTGATCTCTGCACTAAATGGCAGTGGCGTGGTTGGATAGTGCATATTATGCTGCGTTCCAGGCAACCTGTAACCCGTAACTCACGACTTCAAAACCACGACTCACGACTTTGAACTGGGAGTACATCGATCTAGTACGAGTTCACGGGTGGGAAGTCACGGGTTTGACTGCCGTTCCAGAGCACTTTCACCGGTAGAAGGTTGTAAAAACACGAGTTACAGGCTGCCTGGAACGCATAAGGTCGTGAGTCGTGGTTTTGAAGTCGTAACTCACGGGTTTAAAAACCTGCCTGGAACGCACCATAAGGGGACGGTATTATCCCCTTCTGACATCACAAAGGGAGCCAAATTTAAATTCTTGCAGAGAATGGTTTACCAAAACTAAGTTACTGGGTTGATCTTTTTTCACATTTTCTAGGTTGATACAAACACTTGGGACCCAATCATAGCACTTAAACATGAAAAAGGTTTGATTTTCATGATACATCCCCTTTAATACAGAAATGCAGTGCTAACACTGCTAATGTTTGTATTAGGAATCATTCTGAGCTCTATGTTTAAACCTCAAGTTAAGTATTTGTGCTGACTGAACAAACGCACAAATCTGTTCTGTCTGGACAAGCAGGAAGCAAGTTAAACTTTAGCACTAAATCTGTCACAAACCTGAAACCAGCCCACGTGTCATTAATAATAACTCTTTCGGCGGAGACAGTCTTAATAAAACTGTTTCTGTAATGTTTATTTACACGAGTCAGACACAATATTTATAAATTCCTTATTGACAGAAACATTGTTCACCATTACTGACGACTGTATTGTTATATCTAAATATACTAAAGGACTCGGTCGGCTCTTCACATTTTCGCAACTGCAAGCACCGTCTCGCATTCTCTACCTCATTGTTAATGTTTGAGACAAGAGTAATGTCGTAAATTGTGTGGCTTGTCGAGATGTTTGTTGGTCTTGCAATGTCTGTCTGGCAGATGAAGAAATACCATAGAATTGAGTTTGTTACATTAAATACATCGTCTATTATCTATCTCAAACTAAATTAAATCCTTTCATCTTTGAGATCCATAAAGGCTTTGAGAAGTGTCTGTGTGACACTAGAAAACATGAAGTAGTTATGAAGAGGAGGACGGCGTTGTTTTTGATGAACCTCTTCAGACGTGTTGACAAAGAGGTGGATTGTATTGTGACAGCACCTGGCTTCATCTCACCGGGGGGAAGGGCTACAACACAAGATCTACTTTTACTTTCCATCATTAAAACTAAAGTGTGTTCAACGGTGAATATCTTCAATAGCTCCCTACACAGACATGTTCCTTCTGAGGCTAAGTAACTTTGGACACTTGAAAACACGATAATGAAAATACCTCAAAATTAGTTTGTTAGTACGTACTCATCTTTATGTTGATTTAAACCATTTCCTTCTTCTGCTGTTGATACAAAGTTTTAAAAACTGTTTTCCATGCAATGAAAGTATTGAGCAATAAGGAGCTACAAAGCCCAAAACAGCAGTAGAGGATCAGAGAAGCTGAGTCCAGTTCTCAATTTTTCCAGCTATTTAGCTGTGAACCACTCTTCTGTTTGTCATTAAAGTTTACTAGTTTGTTGAGAGGTTTGTATCTGTGTTTGTCTGATGCCAATCTTCTTATGCGTTATAAAAAATATTTTAACTTCAAACGTTAAGATGAACTGTACAAGTCATTGTAACTCACTATATAAAATCTTGACAAAAATTATTTTGATGACATATGTTGTTTTGACTTTTTATTAAAAATGTGTACATTATCACATCTTACCCTGGTTTTACAGACAAAGCTTAAGGCTAGTCCTAGACTAAAACACATCTTTGAGTTGCCTCAAGTGACAATTATTTGCACTGACAGATCTCAAAATATGGCAGTGCCACTGATTTGTCACAAGACACAGACCAGTAACATCTTTTTCTAAGGCATGAAAGATGCTTAAACATCATAATTAACTAAGGCTTAATCCTGACTTTAGCTAAGCCTTGTCTGTGAAACCATTTAATGCAACCACATTTGTCATGATGCATTAAATGCAACAACATTGGACCTTATGCTTTTAATGCAATCATATTAATCCTGATGCATTAAATGCGATAATATAAACCTTGCTGCATTTAATGCAACCACATTCATCCTGGTGCATTAAATTCAATCATATTAGTCCTGATGTATTTAATGCAACCACATTAGTCCTGGTGCATTAAATACAGCCACATTAGTCCTAATCTATTTAATGCAATCACATGAATCCTGGTGAATTAATGCAGTCACATTAGTCCTGATCTATTTAATGCAAGCACATTAGTCCTGGAGCATTGAATGCAATCATATTAGTCCTGATGTATTCAATGCAAGCACATTAGTCCTGGTGCATAAAATGCAGCCACATTAGTCCCGATCTATTAAATGCAACCACATTAGTCCTGGTGCATTAAATGCAATCATATAAGTCCTGATGTATTTAATGCAAGCACATTGGTCCTGGTGCATTAAATGCAATCATATTAGTCCTGATGTATTCAATGCAAGCACATTAGTCCTGATGCATTAAATGCAGCCACATTAGTCCTGATCTATTTAATGCAACCACATTAGTCCTTGTGCATTAAATGCAGCCACATTAGTCCTGATCTATTTAATGCAGCCACATTAGTCCTGATGTATTAAATGCAAGCACATTAGTCCTGGTGCATTAAATGCAATCATATTAGTCCTGAAGTATTTAATGCAAGCACATTAGTCCTGGAGCATTAAATGCAGCCATATTAGTCCTGATCTATTTAATGCAATCATATTAGTCCTGATGTATTCAATGCAAGCACATTAGTCCTGGGGCATTAAATGCAGCCACATTAGTCCTGATCTATTAAATGCAACCACATTAGTCCTGGTGCATTAAATGCAATCATATTAGTCCTGATGTATTTAATGCAAGCACATAAGTCCTGATGCATTAAATGCAGCCACATTAGTCCTGATCTATTTAATGCAACCACATTAGTCCTGGTGCATTAAATGCAGCCACATTAGTCCTGATCTATTTAATGCAGCCACATTAGTCCTGATGTATTTAATGCAAGCACATTAGTCCTGGTGCATTAAATGCAATCATATTAGTGCTGATGTATTTAATGCAAGCACTTTGGTCCTGTTGCATTAAATGCAATCATATTAGTCCTGATGTATTTAATGCAAGCACATTAGTCCTGGTGCATTAAATGCAATCATATTAGTGCTGATGTATTTAATGCAAGCACTTTGGTCCTGTTGCATTCAATGCAAGCACATTAGTCCTGATGCATTAAATGCAGTCACATTAGTCCCGATCTATTTAATGCAACCACATTAGTCCTGGTGCATTAAATGCAGCCACATTAGTCCTGATCTATTTAATGCAGCCACATTAGTCCTGATGTATTAAATGCAAGCACATTAGTCCTGGTGCATTAAATGCAATCATATTAGTCCTGATGTATTTAATGCAAGCACATTAGTCCTGGAGCATTAAATGCAGCCATATTAGTCCTGATCTATTTAATGCAAGCACATTAGTCCTGGAGCATTAAATGCAGCCACATTAGTCCTGATCTATTTAATGCAACCACATTAGTCCTGGTGCATTAAATGCAGCCACATTAGTCCTGATCTATTTAATGCAATCACATGAATCCTGGTGAATTAATGCAGTCACATTAGTCCTGATGTATTTAATGCAAGCACATTAGTCCTGGAGCATTGAATGCAATCATATTAGTCCTGATGTATTCAATGCAAGCACATTAGTCCTGGGGCATTAAATACAGCCACATTAGTCCTGATCTATTAAATGCAACCACATTAGTCCTGGTGCATTAAATGCAATCATATTAGTCCTGATGTATTTAATGCAAGCACATTGGTCCTGGTGCATTAAATGCAATCATATTAGTCCTGATGTATTTAATGCAAGCACATAAGTCCTGATGCATTAAATGCAGCCACATTAGTCCTGATCTATTTAATGCAACCACATTAGTCCTGGTGCATTAAATGCAGCCACATTAGTCCTGATCTATTTAATGCAGCCACATTAGTCCTGATGTATTTAATGCAAGCACATTAGTCCTGGTGCATTAAATGCAATCATATTAGTGCTGATGTATTTAATGCAAGCACTTTGGTCCTGGTGCATTAAATGCAATCATATTAGTCCTGATGTATTCAATGCAAGCACATTAGTCCTGGTGCATTAAATACAGCCACATTAGTCCTAATCTATTTAATGCAATCACATGAATCCTGGTGAATTAATGCAGTCACATTAGTCCTGATCTATTTAATGCAAGCACATTAGTCCTGGAGCATTGAATGCAATCATATTAGTCCTGATGTATTCAATGCAAGCACATTAGTCCTGGTGCATAAAATGCAGCCACATTAGTCCTGATCTATTAAATGCAACCACATTAGTCCTGGTGCATTAAATGCAATCATATTAGTCCTGATGTATTTAATGCAAGCACATTGGTCCTGGTGCATTAAATGCAATCATATTAGTCCTGATGTATTCAATGCAAGCACATTAGTCCTGATGCA
The DNA here is from genome assembly GCA_025389145.1 of Misgurnus mizolepis. Classification (NCBI taxonomy): domain Eukaryota; kingdom Metazoa; phylum Chordata; class Actinopteri; order Cypriniformes; family Cobitidae; genus Misgurnus; species Misgurnus mizolepis. Next base: position 35,588,085 of record JAIFKI010000017.1, read on the forward strand.
TTAAATGCAGCCACATTAGTCCTGATCTATTTAATGCAGCCACATTAGTCCTGATGTATTAAATGCAAGCACATTAGTCCTGGTGCATTAAATGCAATCATATTAGTCCTGATGTATTTAATGCAAGCACATTAGTCCTGGAGCATTAAATGCAGCCATATTAGTCCTGATCTATTTAATGCAAGCACATTAGTCCTGGAGCATTGAATGCAATCATATTAGTCCTGATGTATTCAATGCAAGCACATTAGTCCTGGTGCATAAAATGCAGCCACATTAGTCCCGATCTATTAAATGCAACCACATTAGTCCTGGTGCATTAAATGCAATCATATAAGTCCTGATGTATTTAATGCAAGCACATTGGTCCTGGTGCATTAAATGCAATCATATTAGTCCTGATGTATTCAATGCAAGCACATTAGTCCTGGTGCATTAAATGCAGCCACATTAGTCCTGATCTATTTAATGCAGCCACATTAGTCCTGATGTATTAAATGCAAGCACATTAGTCCTGGTGCATTAAATGCAATCATATTAGTCCTGATGTATTTAATGCAAGCACATTAGTCCTGGAGCATTAAATGCAGCCATATTAGTCCTGATCTATTCAATGCAAGCACATTAGTCCTGGAGCATAAAATGCAGCCACATTAGTCCCGATCTATTAAATGCAACCACATTAGTCCTGGTGCATTAAATGCAATCATATAAGTCCTGATGTATTTAATGCAAGCACATTGGTCCTGGTGCATTAAATGCAGCCACATTAGTCCTGATGTATTCAATGCAAGCACATTAGTCCTGGTGCATTAAATGCAGCCACATTAGTCCTGATCTATTTAATGCAGCCACATTAGTCCTGATGTATTAAATGCAAGCACATTAGTCCTGGTGCATTAAATGCAATCATATTAGTCCTGATGTATTTAATGCAAGCACATTAGTCCTGGAGCATTAAATGCAGCCATATTAGTCCTGATCTATTTAATGCAAGCACATTAGTCCTGGAGTATTGAATGCAATCATATTAGTCCTGATGTATTCAATGCAAGCACATTAGTCCTGGGGCATTAAATGCAGCCACATTAGTCCTGATCTATTAAATGCAACCACATTAGTCCTGGTGCATTAAATGCAATCATATTAGTCCTGATGTATTTAATGCAAGCACATTGGTCCTGGTGCATTAAATGCAATCATATTAGTCCTGATGTATTTAATGCAAGCACATAAGTCCTGATGCATTAAATGCAGCCACATTAGTCCTGATCTATTTAATGCAACCACATTAGTCCTGGTGCATTAAATGCAGCCACATTAGTCCTGATCTATTTAATGCAGCCACATTAGTCCTGATGTATTTAATGCAAGCACATTAGTCCTGGTGCATTAAATGCAATCATATTAGTGCTGATGTATTTAATGCAAGCACTTTGGTCCTGTTGCATTAAATGCAATCATATTAGTCCTGATGTATTCAATGCAAGCACATTAGTCCTGATGCATTAAATGCAGTCACATTAGTCCCGATCTATTTAATGCAACCACATTAGTCCTGGTGCATTAAATGCAGCCACATTAGTCCTGATCTATTTAATGCAGCCACATTAGTCCTGATGTATTAAATGCAAGCACATTAGTCCTGGTGCATTAAATGCAATCATATTAGTCCTGATGTATTTAATGCAAGCACATTAGTCCTGGAGCATTAAATGCAGCCATATTAGTCCTGATCTATTTAATGCAAGCACATTAGTCCTGGAGCATTAAATGCAGCCACATTAGTCCTGATCTATTTAATGCAAGCACATTAGTCCTGGAGCATTAAATGCAGCCACATTAGTCCTGATCTATTTAATGCAATCACATGAATCCTGGTGAATTAATGCAGTCACATTAGTCCTGATGTATTTAATGCAAGCACATTAGTCCTGGAGCATTGAATGCAATCATATTAGTCCTGATGTATTCAATGCAAGCACATTAGTCCTGGGGCATTAAATGCAGCCACATTAGTCCTGATCTATTAAATGCAACCACATTAGTCCTGGTGCATTAAATGCAATCATATTAGTCCTGATGTATTTAATGCAAGCACATTGGTCCTGGTGCATTAAATGCAATCATATTAGTCCTGATGTATTTAATGCAAGCACATAAGTCCTGATGCATTAAATGCAGCCACATTAGTCCTGATCTATTTAATGCAACCACATTAGTCCTGGTGCATTAAATGCAGCCACATTAGTCCTGATCTATTTAATGCAGCCACATTAGTCCTGATGTATTTAATGCAAGCACATTAGTCCTGGTGCATTAAATGCAATCATATTAGTCCTGATGTATTAAATGCAAGCACATTAGTCCTGGTGCATTAAATGCAATCATATTAGTGCTGATGTATTTAATGCAAGCACTTTGGTCCTGGTGCATTAAATGCAATCATATTAGTCCTGATGTATTCAATGCAAGCACATTAGTCCTGGTGCATTAAATACAGCCACATTAGTCCTAATCTATTTAATGCAATCACATGAATCCTGGTGAATTAATGCAGTCACATTAGTCCTGATCTATTTAATGCAAGCACATTAGTCCTGGAGCATTGAATGCAATCATATTAGTCCTGATGTATTCAATGCAAGCACATTAGTCCTGGTGCATAAAATGCAGCCACATTAGTCCTGATCTATTAAATGCAACCACATTAGTCCTGGTGCATTAAATGCAATCATATTAGTCCTGATGTATTCAATGCAAGCACATTAGTCCTGATGCATTAAATGCAGCCACATTAGTCCTGATCTATTTAATGCAGCCACATTAGTCCTGATGTATTAAATGCAAGCACATTAGTCCTGGTGCATTAAATGCAATCATATTAGTCCTGATGTATTTAATGCAAGCACATTAGTCCTGGAGCATTAAATGCAGCCATATTAGTCCTGATCTATTTAATGCAAGCACATTAGTCCTGGAGCATTGAATGCAATCATATTAGTCCTGATGTATTCAATGCAAGCACATTAGTCCTGGGGCATTAAATGCAGCCACATTAGTCCTGATCTATTAAATGCAACCACATTAGTCCTGGTGCATTAAATGCAATCATATTAGTCCTGATGTATTTAATGCAAGCACATTGGTCCTGGTGCATTAAATGCAATCATATTAGTCCTGATGTATTTAATGCAAGCACATAAGTCCTGATGCATTAAATGCAGCCACATTAGTCCTGATCTATTTAATGCAACCACATTAGTCCTGGTGCATTAAATGCAGCCACATTAGTCCTGATCTATTTAATGCAGCCACATTAGTCCTGATGTATTAAATTCAAGCACATTAGTCCTGGTGCATTAAATGCAATCATATTAGTCCTGATGTATTTAATGCAAGCACATTAGTCCTGGAGCATTAAATGCAGCCATATTAGTCCTGATCTATTTAATGCAAGCACATTAGTCCTGGAGCATTAAATGCAGCCACATTAGTCCTGATCTATTTAATGCAACCACATTAGTCCTGCTGCATTAAATGCAGCCACATTAGTCCTGATCTATTTAATGCAATCACATGAATCCTGGTGAATTAATGCAGTCACATTAGTCCTGATTTATTTAATGCAAGCACATTAGTCCTGGAGCATTGAATGCAATCATATTAGTCCTGATGTATTCAATGCAACCACATTAGTCCTGGTGCATTAAATGCAATCATATTAGTCCTGATGTATTTAATGCAAGCACATAAGTCCTGATGCATTAAATGCAGCCACATTAGTCCTGATCTATTTAATGCAACCACATTAGTCCTGGTGCATTAAATGCAGCCACATTAGTCCTGATCTATTTAATGCAGCCACATTAGTCCTGATGTATTTAATGCAAGCACATTAGTCCTGGTGCATTAAATGCAATCATATTAGTGCTGATGTATTTAATGCAAGCACTTTAGCCCTGGTGCATTAAATGCAGCCACATTAGTCCTGATCTATTTGATGCAACCACATTAGTCCTGGTGCATTAAATGCAGTCACATTAGTCCTGATCTATTTAATGCAACCACATTAGTGCTGGTGCATTAAATGCAGCCACATTAGTCCTGATCTATTTAATGCAGCCACATTAGTCCTGGTGCATTAAATCCAGTCACATTAGTCCTGATCTATTTAATGCAACCACATTAGTTTTGGTTCATTAAATGCAGCCACATTAGTCCTGATGTATTTAATGCAACCATATTAGTCCTGATGTATTTAATGCAAGCACATTAGTCCTGGTGCATTAAATGCAGCCACATTAGTCCTGATGTATTTAATGCAAGCACATTAGTCCTGGTGCATTAAATGCATTCATATTAGTCCTGATGTATTTAATGCGACCACATTAGTCCTGGTGCATTAAATGCGGCCACATAGTCCTGATGTATTTAATGCAAGCACATTAGTCCTGGTGCATTAAATGCAATCATATTAGTCCTGATGTATTTAATGCGACCACATTAGTCCTGGTGCATTAAAAGCAGCCACATTAGTCCTGATGTATTTAATGCAAGCACATTAGTCCTGGTGCATTAAATGCAATCATATTAGTCCTGATGTATTTAATGCGACCACATTAGTCCTGGTGCATTAAATGCAGCCACATAGTCCTGATGTATTTAATGCAAGCACATTAGTCCTGGTGCATTAAATGCAATCATATTAGTTCTGATGTATTTAATGCAACCATATTAGTCCTGATGTATTTAATGCAAGCATTAAATGCAGCCACATTAGTCCTGATGTATTTAATGCAACCATATTAGTCCTGATGTATTTAATGCAAGCACTTTAGCCCTGGTGCTTTAAATGTAGACACATAGTCCTGATGTATTTAATGCAAGCACATTAGTCCTGGTGCATTAAATGCAATCATATTAGTCCTGATGTATTTAATGCGACCACATTAGTCCTGGTGCATTAAATGCAGCCACATAGTCCTGATGTATTTAATGCAAGCACATTAGTCCTGGTGCATTAAATGCAATCATATTAGTCCTGATGTATTTAATGTGACCACATTAGTCCTGGTGCATTAAAAGCAGCCACATTAGTCCTGATGTATTTAATGCAAGCACATTACCATGTTAACACTGTTTAAAAAGCTGAAGATTGGAGAATATTGAGAATGTGAAAAACATTAAATATGACACAGTTTTGATTTCTTGAAAATGTTTTGGTTACTTAATACTTATTTAATATTTTTATGTCTTAACTATTATTGTAAAATGTGTCCAAATGTGTCCATTTGTCTATTAGTATATACTTTAAAAGTGATTTAACAATACAACCATCCTGCTGAGGCTTCACACTTTGTCAGGTCTTCCACGTGACAAATCTGCAGTTTTCCTCCAGAAACAGTTCTCAGGGTTTTTAGTCTGTTACAGACATTTTTCAACGTTTCCACTTGTGCCCAAATCTAAACAAAACAACTCATCCCCTCCAAGCAACTAATCCAGGACTGCAGAAAGAGAGCCAGTGATCATTTAATAAGGATTAATAAAAGATTCTTCTGTTCTCAGAGGAGTGGAAAGATAAAGAGGAAAATGACACAGAATATTTTGCAGTGTTAGCACATAGTCCTGCTTTGAGTCTTGAAGCATTTATTGCAGTCATATCAGTCCTGATCAATTTAATGCAATCACATTAGTTCTTAATGCATTAAATGGAACCACATTAGTCATGATGCATTAGATGCATCAACATAAGTCCTTATGTTTTTAATGCAATCATATTAAACCTGATGCTTTAAATGGAACCATGTCGATCTTGATTGATTTAATGCAACCACATAAGTCCTGGTGCATTAAATGCAACCATTTTGATCTTGATGCATTTAATGCAACGACATTTGTTCTGATGCATTAAATGCAACCACGTCAGCCCTGATTTATTTAATGCAACCACATTAGTCCTGGTGCATTAAATGCAATCACATTAGTCCTGATAAATTTAAAGCAACCACATTAATCCTGGTGCATTAAATGCAGCGACGTCTGTCCTGATGCATTTAATGCAACCACATTAATCCTGGTGCATTAAATGAAATCACATTAGTCCTGATGAATTTAAAGCAACCACATCAGTCCTGGTGCTTTAAATGCAGCCACGTCTGTCCTGATGCATTTAATGCAACCACATTATTCCTGGTGCTTTAAATGCAGCCACATCAGTCCTTATGCTTTAAATGCAACCATGTTAATCCTAATGCATTATTTGCAATATCAGTCCTGATGTATTTAATGCAACCAATAAGCATGAGAAACTTAGCTACAGGCTACAGCTTTGTATTCAAACTATCAGTTTAAGACTTTTTTATCTTGTCATAATTACTATTTGCAATAACTTACCATAACAACACAAAAATGTCAAAATACTTATTTGCTCCATGTATCTACACCCCTTTACACCGTAATAGACTTATTAAAAAGACCAATAAAAAATAGACCAATAAAAAATTCAAAAATTTTTAGTTGATGTCCACAGAGTTGAAAGGTGCCACAATTAAAGAAACACCCAAATACTGTAGGAATTTTAGAGAAAGCTCACTATACCTGGCAGACCGCCTCCACCCTGTAAATAAAAGGCGTCTGCCAGCAGGTTTGGGTTGAGCCAGACATCAGGTTACGGCATGCAAGTCTGCGGATGAACCAATGACAGATATACATTGTTGTCTCTTACTTCGCTCCACTTTCCTTAATTACTCGATTTCGTAACTTTAAAGTGAAAGCGAGTCTACTGCTGGCTACACCTGTGATAACTAAAACAACAACCTGCTTTGAGCATGTTCAGACTACTGTGAGGCTTCTGTTGGCACAATTTGTTCTTGCCATGGTGCCCTCAGGTTTTCATAAAATATTTATGCCAACTTGTTGGAAAGCACTGTGGGCAAAACTGTATTTAATGACTTTATCTGCAAGTAACAAGAAATGATTCATAATCCGCATTACCTTTCTAAGAGATGTTCTTGTGTTTTACATGCAGATACTCTAAAACGTCCTCAGAGAAGATCTTCTGATATCCATGAATGAGGTAAAAACACAATTAAAGAGCAACTATGGTCCGATTCATGATTTTAAATTTCCTTTGGTGTGTAAGTGTGTATAAGTAGGTCCCCATGAGGAAACAAGCTTATAAATCAAACAGAATGTTGTTTTTTGAAAATCGAATTTACAATTAAGTTTTCTGTGATGGTTGGGGTTAGGGAATGGGGTAGGTAAGGGTAATAGAATATACAGTTTGTATGGTATAAAATGCATTACGTCTATGGAATGTCCCCACAAAACATGGAAATCAGAGTGTGTGTGTGTGTGTATGTCCGCAAGAATGTGTGTGAGTGAAAACACTGTAAAAAATGTGTGGCTGTCTCAATCCCAAATGGGAAGAGCATTTGATCATGTCAGATAAGATTGATCAGTTGTTTGTTTTACATTAGCAGACTGATTTAAAGCCATAAAAGTGTGAAGATCTCCTCACCTCAGGAACTGGAGGAGGGTGAGAAGAACTCGACCAGTGTCACACTACACAGATTAACTTTACACACGGTTGACTGAAAACTACTGCCTCACACATCAAAAACAACACACAGAATCTCAAAATGTCTTCTCCATATTTCCAAAAATCAAAGAAATGATTTTTAGAAAAAGAAATGAAAGACCATTACAATTGTAAGGTATTGTGTTTCTGAATTAGTTGTTTTATTCCTCATGGAAATTTGTGTGTATTTTACAGTGTGACTACATTTAAACAATTTGTATGATTTGCTTTTGCCCCCATATAAAATGGGGTTAGGGGTGTACTGTAAAAAATTAAGTTAATCAATTTGAACTTGATTTTACAAGTTGTGTCACCTTTTTTAAGCCAAAACTTAAAATAGTAGGTTGAATTGACTTGCAAAACCAAGTTAGTTTAAATTTGTACTGCATTTGTTTACAGTGGGGTTTTGTTAATCTTGTTTAATGATAATCGTAGGTTTTTGTATACTGTTAAAAATACTTTGCTGCCTTAAATTTTTTTGTTGAATCAACTCGGATTTATAAGTCATTTCAACTTACTATTATTTATCTTCACTAAAGATGAGTTGTTATAACTACAGGTGAGTTGTTATAACTTATAAAATTAAGTTGTATTTTCTCAACTATATTTTATAAGTTGTGACAACTCATCTCTGTTGACATGACTTGTAAATCTGAGTTGATTGATTTAACAAAAAATTTTAAGGCAGCAAAGTATTTTTTACAGAGTATGATTCACTTCGTACAGAATCATATGAATTTGTAAAATGCGTACAAATTATTGTGAGATCTGTCTGGTTTTTTTCCCAACTTTTTGACACAAAGGCCATGAGGACAAAACCATTTATTTTCTGTAATAGCTTTGAAATATTTTAGTTTATCGAAATATTTGCCATCAAACCCAGATAAATACTTTGTTGTCAAGATGGGTTACAGGAATCAGCATGCAAGTGCAAGTTCACAATAAATAAATTAAATTTATTAACAAACAGGAAATAAAACGCGAGAAACAACAACAGGCAGGTAAGTACTACAGGACCACTGACATGAACAAGAGGAACAGACGTGGAACGGCGACAATGATTCGACAGTGAATATTGCACAAACAGATGTCCAGGTGACGATGATGGGAACAGAAACAAAACATGACTTGGACTAACCGTGACATTTATATGTACTCCAAGAGTCATTGACTCTTCAACAGTCTTTCTAAATAACAGAGCCGATTACTGTCTGGATTCAAGCTCTCCTTTGACTTTATTATTTTGGTGCCAAAACAAAAACATAAAATAACACTTTTGCTAATTTATGAGTTTTCTGTACCCTTGAGAGTTTCTATTGGCCTTAGGAGAATTTCACAACAGCACCTGGGTAAGAAAGCAACCAATGTATGTATTAATTAGAGAGACAATGCTTTACACAATAACAGGTATAGATAATGCAATGCTTGTTGTGGTTTTTTTATAATTATTTCAGAACTCACCCAACATGGTAAAATGTAATTGTGTGTGCGTGTTTGTTTGTGTTCAGTCCATCTGTGTATCAGTTTGGTTATTCGGTGTCTGTATCCCTGCAGTGCATGAGTCTGTTGTGAGATTTGGACCATGTGTCTTTGTCAAAGGGGAGGTGGGCTGGGGTCTCTGTGAGACCACCAAACCGTGAACATCAGGACTGTTGTTCATTCATGGCTAACTTGAAAAATTTCTCCAAATTTCCTTTAGGTAAATAAAATAGACACATGTGAGAGAATTGTTAACACTTAAAGTAAATCTGAGCACATTTTGAGACATTGTTGAGACTATGGGCCCTATCTTGCACCCAGCGCAATTGACTTTGTCAGGGACGCATGTATCATTCGTATTTTGCACCGGCGCACAGCGGGTTTTTCCCTCCACAGACGCATGTCAGCAAACTAGGGAATGAACTTGCGCTCCCTGGGCAGTTCAGCGCAAAAAAATAGGCGTGTTCCAGCGCAAACGATCCCTGATGCTATTTTGCAGTTTCAAAAAACAATTGCGCCACTGACCAGAAAAAACTAGTCTAAAGTCAGTGGCGCGTTGCGCGTTGTTCATTATGCTATTTAAAGGGCGCATGCTTGATCATAATGTATAGCGTGCACAACGCGCACACACTTTGCTTATCTAATCTACACAGATGCAACAGTTATTTTTGCAAATCATAAATTGTTAAAATAAAAAATATTAACACACGAGATAAGGGAAATCATTGTGGTGAGCATTGTGGTGATAGTTTTTATTTATTTTGTGTGGCTGCGTTAAAAAATTCTCATGCAAATAACGATTAAAACATTTTCATAAGTTTGTTGTGTGGCTGTATTACGTTTATTTTATGTAAATAATAATTAAAATGTTTTCATAAGAAACCTTAATGTATGTGAACTTGATTTGTAAGTGCTTTGGGGTTGGACTGCTTGCGTTTCTTGGCGTTCAGCGGTGAGGGTGGACGCAGCGATGTCCTCTGCTGGCGTCAGGTCCTGTGTAGAGGCAGATCCACCTCCCGTTACACGACGTGCCCGATTTATGCTGGCAAGCTTGGGATTCCCCCGTCTCCTGACATCATTGTAGCGCTTGGCGCAATGATGGGGATGCCAGCTGATGAGACAATTGTGGCTATTTCCTCCCACGCCTGTTTAACCGACGCTGATTTGGGCGGGTTTCTCCTATCCCCATACAAAACAACTTCTCTGTCTTTGACTGCTCTTACAAGAACGTGGGTCTTCTCGGCTGTGAACCGCTCCTGGTGTGCACCTGGTAAATCCGTCATAATAATAGCAACCCGCCATGGAACTTGCGCAGTTGCGTTTAAAGGGAATGTTGGATGACGTTCTGATTGGTTTATTTGACGTTAAGCCCAAACCACACCTATGAATAAGGAACCTACTTCAGACCAACCCCTTATTAATTTGCGCATGGCGCAAGAGTTATTTCTCCCGCCGGGAAAATAGCAACAGTGCCCAAGATCCGCCCACAAACTCACTTGCGCATTGCGCTTCGCACTTGCGTTTCAGATCGTTAAAATAGGGCCCCAAGAATCAAAGCACGAATCTCAACCATGGTGACAAATAAAATAGTAAAAAATCATTATTTATCCATGCTGCATTATTAATCCATGTTGGGAGTCCTGAATGATATTTGTAATTTGTTGATACCCAGCATGCATTGCAAGTTTTTCATTTAATTGTCGCCATGGCTGAGATTCATTCTCTGATTCATGATGTTTGTGCGTCCCAATTATACAGCGGTTATTTTTTGTCTAAAATTTCTAAAACTCCTTAATGACAAACCGCTGAACGCAGAATGTTTTTGGAACCGTTGGGAGCTTTCAGGGAACGTTCTTAGAACATTTTTCCGTTAGCTGAGAAGAAAGGTTTTCATTTGCTCTCAAAAAGAAACAAAGTCAAGTAGATATTAAAAAATCATAATGATATCTGCCACCTCAGTACAGCAAACTAAATAAACATCTGACAAACTTTTGGTGAATTTTGAAAAGAGAGTCTTACCTTACTCTCATCACATCAGGCGTGAGGGGAAATGAAAACCGGATCTCTACGAGTGCTGGTGTTTGAGAGAAGCTAAGCCGGAGCGGATTAGAGATGGAGGGGTGTCTGAGAGACGACAATGAGGTAAAGATCCGGGAGTAAGTGGGTAAACAGCCTAACCACTCATCACGATTCACCAACTTCAGAATGGGTCACCAAAATAAGTGAAAGATGGACGCATGTTTGCAATAATGAGAGATTGCATTAACCATTTGATACATCTTCAATGTAAAAGTATAACAAAAAAATCTATAATCATTTTTATTGGTCATCATAATGCAACGCAATATTTTCAATCTTAGATGAAGTCTTATACACTGTTAAAAAATTCTAGCTTCGTTTATATAACTTTTATTTTTCAGAAGTAAAGCGAGTGTTTTCTACTCTGCTAAGCATTCCATTTGAATAAATAGATCAAATAAAACATCTCAAAATAAACATTTTAATTGAATTTACACCATCAAGACTATAAACACACACCCAAATGCACCACATTTTTAGTTGGCAGCCAATTGCACAGTGTTCCCCTTTCTCAAAACATCTCCACATATTTAAGGTAAAGTCCAGTGAAAGTCTTGTGGTGACAGGTCAGATGAGACAGTGGATGTGACACCGGGGTCCTGGGTTAACTCTGGTGTGAATAGCTGAGGCCCCACGGGGCGTGAGTGTCTGTGTGTCCTGTCTGCCTGTATAATCTGATAATGTATTCCTTAGGTCAGGAGGTCCTCTGCCAAATCAATGGCAGGGATTTACACAGCTTTCCCCTGGAATGTGCCTGATCTGCACTCCTCTCCACGGCCGGGGGGAAAACATCCAGTTTGGCATCCAGTCCGTCCAATTTTCCACGGAATTTCACCAATGAAAAGTGAAAGAGGGAGGACGCTAGCAACAGCCCCTAATGAGAAGACGCTTCTTGCTGATTTATATTAATACACAAAACCCTAAACACTTTCTTACACTCATTTAATGTGTGCGTTTGATTTTAAAAGTTAAAAAAGAAAAATGTCCAAACAACTGCAGAAAGTTTTTTTTTTGAGTAAATCATTTTCATTTTCTCACTTTTGTAAGTGCCTTTGGATCTGCTTAATGCCTATGTATGCCATATTATTTTCTGCAAAAAGATAGCCATACATGTACAGTATACGTTTTATAGTTGCATCTTGTTGTGAGATTGCAATTTTTTTAAACAAAATAAGAAGCTACGTTAGCTGCCACAGGACAAAGATGTCTTCGTCTGAGACAACTCCTGCATCCGAAACCGCCTACTTCCATATAGTACGTGAAAAGCAGTAGGCAAGGTGAGTAGTATGTCCGCATACATAGTATTTGAAAAACAGTATGCGAAAAGTACCCGGATGACCTACTACTTCGGGTTCGATTTTTCAGTGTTCATACGATGGACACTTCACTATCCCATGATGCCCCAGGCATCCAACGAAGAAGACGACGCGTCGTCTGATTTCGCGCTGGAATGACATGACGTGATGACGACCTATGTCACGTGATGTAGCAACATGGCGGATGTAGTAAGTCCAAATCTCATTCATACTACCAGGACTCATAGTATACAGTACCTACTGTTTTAACAGTCAGAAAGTAGGTACTTAATCTCATTCAGTACCTACTATACAGTATGCGGTTTCGAATGCAGCCAACGTATAGGGACAAAACATGCTCTGTATAACAGTTTTTTATCTGCTTAAAAAATCCCCACACATTTTATTTTGTGCCACCATACTATGAAACTACTACTCTAATTCATCCCTGTTTGGATCCTAAGGAATGAATGGGGTTAGGCTAAATGCTAACACATTCACGACGCGCTGTACATTAAGTGCACGCATTTCGAAAAGATAGGGATGTATTAATTTGTCTAAGTTGAGGTAAGAAAATAGTAAAATATAGAAAAACGCTGGTGTTTCCTTTAATATTGTAATGCATTAATTTTAAAAGTAACTTTCCTCAACACTGATCACAAGTCACAAAACCTTACTCAAAAGCTAATTTTTGTGTAGTGCAGGTTGTGTTATCAATATTTGTGCTCCAACATCCCAGCAGGGAAAGGCCGTAAATTTGGTTAATACTAGCACAGAGATGACCTTAAATATATTTGTATAAAAGCCACAATTTTTCAATTTCATGTGATCTTAAATGCCTCATAAGATGTAATCTTAAATCTATTAAGATTTCTAAACAAGAAACAAATATTTCAGCCCAATCTCACAGGAATTTGCACACTGTAAAAAAAAACCTTGCTGCCTTCAATTTTTTTTATCTTGACAAGAGATGAATTGCTACAAAATGAAGCTGACATATGAAGAGTTTGGTTCCAAAACGCAATAAATCCATTTGGACTTTTTGACATTTTCGGTAAAAATGTGTTTTCTATAACAAGAAAGTGACAAGATAAAAACCCCTATTTTATTTTACAGACTTTCACATAGCATCTTTAGGTTATAATAACATAAAAAATTCAAATCCATAATTTGATTTTTAAAGATTTATTAAATAGCTTGATGTTTTTACAATGGAAAATAATAACTTAGTTTGCGTCACTTTGTCCTCAGGCGCTGTAAAGATTTATTATATAAACTGATAATTTTTTCCACAAAATGCAATAAATCCATGACAAGTTTTTTTTTTCAAAATGCTATAAATCTATTGAATCAATATATAAATGTGGATTCACCTTTGCAATGTTATATTCATTTAGTTGACTGGTGCTATACACTGATTAAAACAAAAATTGCGTAAAATTAAGAATTTTCTTTTTAATACTGACCAGATACAATACTGATTTTGGCGGTAATTTTTTTTTACTGGTGTTTATCGCATTTTGGATAACTTTTCATATTTTCAAAATATTTTTATTTATAACAACAACAACTCTCATCAAGATAAATAATATTAAGTTGAAATGACTTGAAAATCTTAGTTTATTTAACAAAAAATTAAGGCAGCAAAGAATTTTTAACAGTGATGCATAATTTACAAGTTTGCTACTTTGTATCAATTCGTACAAAGTGAATTTGTACAAATTCGATTACTTTAAAAACAAAACCTTACCCCAACATCACAGAAATGAAAGCAAATTATAAAAAACACTCACTGTAAAAAAAATGCATCATTTTTGTCAAATAAACATATATTTGTTGTTCCTTAACTTAAAAAAATTAAGTTAAACAATTTCAACTCGTTTTTTTAAGTTATCTCAACTTATCACAGGTCAAAACTTTAAAAAGTAGGTTGAATTGACTTGCCAAACCAAGTTGTTGTAACTTTATGCTGCATTTTTTGAATGTGGTCGTACAAATTAGCGTAAAATACGTATGAATTGTAATGAGTTTGTGTTGAATATTCCTATAGTCCATGACGCTTCAATAGCGCTATAGCAATACTGAATCTGGCTTCAATCTGTACACTTGAGTTATAATGGAAAGATTAAGAGATTCCACTGAAAATTACTTAAAAAAAACCCTGCCAACAAAAACACAATCTCTAAATAGATCATTCTCATTGATAATCGCTGTAAAGCCATTTGGTGATGTTTTTTTTACTTAATTGTGCTTCTTATCTCTTATTGCAGTTATAACACAGGTTCAAATTTCACATCACCTCATAAATTACCAGTGGAGGGAAACTATGATGAATCAAATCTGACTAGTGCAACGTTGGGACCTGATGTGACCCTTTCTCTGTTAGATATTCCAGCCAGCAGAGCGGAGAAAACTCACCCCTGCGGTAAGACCAGCATATGTTGTGTTTGAATGGGATGGTGGAGTCTGCAAAAGGCCTTTTAATTAACTTAACCAGCAAGACTTCCATGCCATCTGCACCAAAAATGGTTCTGGCCATACTGGATATGTAGCTTTACCATTATAAGCTGTATTGGTCCACCAGCTAAACTAGCACTAACCATCATAAACAAGCATGGGCCAGCATGGTAATTCATGATGGGACAAAAGTAAGATCTCAGGCACATGATCATCACTGCTGTCTAGTAGAAACAATAGAAATATTTAAATATGGTTTAGATCTCATCTTTGATGGTGGTTAAACAGTAGACTGGCTGTCAAGAGACGACTGCTTGCTTAGATGATCAGATCCCATCACATTAACCAAACCATTCTCCTTCTTCATCTCTTTTATTGCCATCATCTCTCATTCATCCATCAATATGTTTCCTGTCCGGGACACCACAGGGTCAGTAAAGTGATAAACATATAAATCCACTCCCTGGGTGCCCCGCCCCCATCACAAGCCGTCCAACCAAAAGACCCCCTGCCCTCCGGTTCCCACAGAATCTGTGTCTGTCACTCAAGCGGAGTGACAGCTCTATTCTAAAACACCACAGTTGCTCATTTCCAGACATCTCAAGAGATGACAAGCTGTCAATCATACTGCACTGAAGCAAAAACACTAATGGGTCTAAAGGCCAACAAATAATGAACCAAAAATATGACATCAGGATTCAGATGCATAAAGCACAGTGAAGACATTAGACCGATACCACCTATACTGGTCTCATTTATTTTAAGATTTTTTAAAATAAAGGTTTAAAGAACTAAAATAATTTTGAAGCATGAATTTAAAAGAAATCCTGGGCTTGCTACTCACGGTTTGATAAAATACGTTTAAAACCCAAGCGATGGTTTTAAATTAATCTTTGATTGGTTGTTTTTAAAGCAGCCTGATCTCACAAGAATTCGTATTTTACAAGTTGGCTAATTCCTATAAATTCATAGGAAAACAATAACGAAAACTCATCCCTAACCAAGCCCATTCTCATGAAATGCATATAAATAGCACACAGTGTAAAAATCTTGCAATACATACGCCAAATTTCAATTTTGCGTGCATATATGATATATTATTGGTTTATAATTTTTTTCAGGTTTTTTACCATTGGCTTTGAGGTTAGAGTATGTTTTTGTTGCATAAAATGACATCCTAACCCAAACCCCAATTTTAACCCCAACTCCAAGCGACCATGGTTTAAAAATAGACAAAATATGAAAAAAAATATATTAAATGACATCTTAAAACAAATCCCAAATCTAACCCCATACCCAAGCGACAATGGTTTAAAAAACAGAAAACAAATGAGAAACCAATAAATAAAATGACATGAAAAGATGTGCCGTATAAGTAAACGGGAAGGACTGGTGTATCATATGCACGCAAAATTGGAATTTGGTGTATGTATTGCACGATTTAAATATTTAGTATATACGCATTTCATGAGAATGTTGCCTAATCCAACTTCACAGGTGAAAAAGCGAATTGTACATAAATGTTTAAATGTGATCGTACGAATTAGCCACCTAGTAAAATACGTACAAATTGCCAAGAGATAGCGATGTTTTAACCATAGGACCCCTAGCATTGTGATCACACATTTTGGCATTGAAAACATCAAAACAATTATGGCAATTGGTATGTATTTTAATTGTATTAATTCATTCAACCACAATTGTACATTTTGTATCGTACCCTTTGACACTAGGGTTAGGGGCGGGGTTTAGTTAAGTTTCTTTTATAATAATCATACGTTTTTGTTCGATTCACTGCATACAAATTCAAACAAATTAGCGAGTTCATAAATTCTATATGAATTCCCGTGAGATCAGGCTGGTGAATACTAGTGGAATTTTCTTTATTACATAAAATACATTTTATATAGGATAAATTCAGGTAAATTGGGACACATTTAAGTGTCTTATTCAGCTAAACTCACTTAATATTGTCTAACATTCTCTCTTTGTGACTCATCATCACTTAATTTCATGTAAAAAACTGTTTTCTAACATAACAATGATGTCCAGTAAATGTCCAGTGTTAACTAGATGTACCCATTTAAACTTCTGCTACCATAACTCATCAGAGTCAGTGAACCGGGCACATTGCCTGTTTTCTTGTGCTGTATAATCTAATGTGTGTCAGGACCGAGACAAAACCAGAGGCCCTATCATACCGTCTGTCTCAAAGCAGCATTCAATGGGCAGAATGTAGCATGCAAAATGTGCAAACAGACAGTTGAATGAAGATGAGCTGCTGCTACAGTTTCTTGGCACAATGGTGCCGTCCAGTGTTTTAATGCGATTTGTCCTGGGTGGGTAAACATCAGTTCCTATACGCACATTTTAATGCATATAGTCAGTTCATGGGGTAAAAACTGTCTTGTGTGGCAATCTACAACTTAAACCTTACAAAAAGTGAGCCACAATCTACCCAAGGCCAAACTCAATCAACTCTAGTCCTGAAGTTCAAAACCTAAATGAGCAAATCACAGTTTGCAGGACTACACTTCCTAACAAAGGTTCCTAAAAAGTACTTGATCAGGTTGAATTGTTCCACAAAGAATCTTTAACATCCACAGAACCTATATAAAGCTATAAAAAGGCAGAAAAAACATTATTTAATCAGTGTTCAAGAATAATAACGTTTTTGGTGTTTGGGGTCTGATAGACCCCAAAGTTTTAAAGAGCAATTACATAAGGAAATATAAATTTTTTATATGGAAAACTATATATACAGCGGGGAAAATAAGTATTTGACACATCAGCATTTTTATCAGTAAGGGGATTTCTAAGTGATTTCAAAATTTCCACCAGATGTAGCTATCAAGTCAAATATTGAATTCATACAAAGAAATCAGAACATTTAAGTATACAAGTTGAGTCATAATAAATAAAGTGAAATGACACAGGGAATAAGTATTGAACACACTTTATTTAATACTTTCGCAAACTTTAACCGAGCTTCAACATGCTTTTTGTTCAGCAATGGAGTCTTGCATGGTGAGCGTGCATGGATGCCATGGCGGTTCAGTGCATTGCTTATAGCATTTTTTTTAATATATATATTTACTGCACAATTACTTAACTAGGCCATAAATTGGCTCAAGAATTTTTTTTTTAAATCACTTAAATGTTGATCTTGATTAAATCTAAATAGTTTTTGGACATTGCCCTATGTGTTAGGGATAGAATATTGACATCTGCTGGTTTGTGGAAAAACTTTATATCCAATAGACGTCCATAGGGACTCATTTCATTTTCACTTATTTTTTCTTGATGCTTCAACTTCTCCTCAAAACTTTATGATATATATTTTGTGAAAATATATTTAAATATTATGAAATACATAAAAAAATCTGTATTTTTTGTATATGTATATGAGATGGAAAGTTCGTTCCACTTTTTATTTATGCTCCAGGACCAGGTTTATATGTAGACATTTTCAGATTTTAATGGATTTACTTTTATTTTTTGACAAACAAAATGAAAAGGGTATTTTTTCATTTTCCCATTCAGTCTAAACATTTTTTTCCCCATTCATTTTCAACGTGGGGTCATTTTGACCCCAAACACCTTAAACGTTAATTTTTTTACACACCTTTAGAACAACCAAATCAAGCCCAGTTTTTTGTGCATGTTTAGATAGATTATTTAGGAAAAGTCACAGAGTTTCATGATCCTGAGATTAAGGTAACACTTTAAAAAAATAAAGGAAAAGTCCAGTGGGGTCCGCTGGGACCCCAAACACTGATTAAGGAACCTTTGACTGAATAGGAAACCAAAAATGGTCTGCCACAGCATCGCTTTGAATAACTTTTTGTAGCACCTTTATTTTTAAGAGTGTATTTGCTATAGCCTAAGTGCTTTATTTGTAGACCTGTGTCTCCAACCCAAACTCAGACACATCATAAGTTACATAAGAACCACCAAAGCTCCGTCTTGCCTGCTGAACTAATGAGGTGAATCGTGCACTCATTTTTTTGGTAAGCACATCAGGTCCAAAACCTAAACGTAATGTGGGCAGACAAAGGAGGGCATGTGGGTGTTGTCCAGATGCTCCTCGACGTCTAAATGATGAGTCTAGTCTGAAGAAGAGTCCACACGCTTTCCAATGGGATTTTGGCGTGACACGGCACATCCATTAAACCTCTGTTAAGTGACTTTTTGGCTGACTAAAAAAGGGGGGAGATGAGCTAATCTCTTTTAGATCACACACATATGACTGCAAACTTCAGGAGGGGTCGGGAGAGATGACTGCTCACCTTTATAATTTGGATAATGTTCATTGGTTTGAAGAAAGGTTTAGGAGTTTTGAGTGAGCATGAGTTTCCACTGCACTCGAATCATCTTGGTGGGCTTAAGTATGAAGAAAATGTTCCTACTGTAAGCACCAATTATACATCCAGAACCATAACAAACACAGTTCAAGTTTAAATCTGCAGAAGAGTCTCTGAGGTAATTCGTCAGCTGAGTCAACTCATTATATGTGTAATAATTCAAGGGTGACAGCCCTTTTAATTTTCTCTATTGGCATTCTTAAAAACCAACTTATAAACCAAAATAACCAGAACAAAATATCAATGTTTGATTAAAAGTAAAAAAGAAAGAAATAGCCCATTACATTTTTATTTATTAACGCCCTTCCAGCATCTCTGGAAATTCATGGAGAAAAGGCAATTTGGCATCTACAAGGGAGTAAACCCACACTGAAGACCTCCCGACCAAGCCGAGGCTCATACCAGGGACCTTCTTGTTGTGAGGCAACAATGAGACCCCCACCAAATGACCTGGAATATATACTGCAAAGACAAATAATAATTACACAACCACAACCAAACTGCTTCCTTTCCTTCTGTCTTCATGTATGATTGATTTTTCAGGCTTTGCCGTGGCTTTCATTACATTAACCCAAATATTTCTTTCTTTCCGAATGCTACTAATGCCACAGACCCCATAAAAGACCTCTGGGTGTATAGTCATGGAGTTTTTGGGTTTCATATGCGAATTGAAATCATCTTTGCATTTCCTCTAGCCCTGGCTAGGAAGAGAGAGAGGCGTCAGAAAGTTTTTTGGTCTCTTTTACTTCGAATTCTTGTATAATGATCGGTCTGTAACACACTGAGCTGCTCACAGCCAAGTGAAACAATTATGCCTGCCAATATCTTTCCATTTATTTCTTTTTATTTTTTCCATCTCTTTCTTCTCTTATTACAAACCAAAAAAATCACATAGTCAGAATCTGCATTTAATTTGCATGGCAGATCACTGTTCCCCAACTTTTTTTGCACGTTCAGCAAATACTTGGGCCAACTGGAGGATTTGTGGCTGGTGAGAGGAGAACATTTTCTGAGAAACAACAGCGTTTCTGTGGTCTCAAACACTGACCTCTGCAAATAATTTCAAAATGGGACTGGAAAAATAAAACCGCAGAAATGTTTCTTTGTTTTTCAGATACTAAACAAGCAGAAGTCAACAGTCATGTAATGGATCCAATGACTTCTGATTTAAAGCTCAGATGCATCATACGTTAACAAATTCATCATCAAAATAAAGAATTCAAATTCATTTATTCAGTACCTTTAAAGGGATAGTTCGGCCAAAAATGATATTAAACCCATGATTTACTCACCCCAAAGCTGTCCGAGTTGCATATGTCCATCGTTTTTCAGACAAACACATTTTCGGATATTTTAGAAAATGTTTTAGATCTTTCAGTTGATTAAATATAATGTTACGGGTCCACCCATAGTCCACGACCTTCAAGTCCAAAAAAAGTGCGTCGATCCTTCACGAATTAAATCCAAACGTCTCCAGGATGATATACAAAGGTCTTCTGAGAGTAATCCGCGCAGTGTTCTTGTAGAAATATCCATATTTAAAACTTTATTAACGAAAATAAATACCTTCCGGTAGCGCCGCCATCTTAGACTCCTCTGTATTCAGGAGAGAGTATTAGCGTAGTGTACGCACTTTTCTTAGTGACGTATGACAAATTCGGAGGGCGTGGGCACAGAGCAGCAGCAGAGTAGCCTCCGTAGGCTGCGTAAGCTCTCATCCTGAATGCGGACGCGACTAAGATGGCGGCGCTACCGGAAGGTATTTATTTACGTTAATAAAGTTTTAAATATGGATATTTCTACAACAACACCACGCAGATTACCCTCAGAAGACCTTTGTTTATCATCCTGGAGCCGTTTGGATTTATTTTGTGAAGGATGGACGCACTTTTTTTAGACTTGAAGGTCGTGGACCCCGTTACATTACATTTAATCAACTGAAAGATCTAAAACATTTTCTAAAATATCCGAAAATGTGTTTGTCTGAAAAACGATGGACATATGCAACTCGGACAGCTTTGGGGTGAGTAAATCATGGGTTTAATATCATTTTTGGCCGAACTATCCCTTTAACTAAAAGTGTCTTTAACTTTTTACTCCATACAAATATTATAAACAGAAACTTTTCTTCTTTTTCAAATACTTGATTTTTCTTTTTATAGCAAATGCTTATATATCTACATCTATATACATACATATATACATAATATATATATACATATACACACACACACATATATATACATATACATATGGTAAACAAAACCCAGTTGCAGACAGATCCTAACCAAATAGATAACCTTATTAAATAACAAAAACACCCTCGAGGGGGCAAACAATGACAATAATCAAAATATAAACATAACAGGGCAGGGCAAGATATGGTACACACGACGGTGTCAAAAGACACACAAGGATCCAGCACAACACAGCAGACACAATGCCATTAAATAAGGGAGAACTAAACTAAGGAACGAGGACAGACAGATCTAGGGCGTAAACTAATAATGAATAACTTAAAAGGAAACAAGGGGGCGGGGTCAAGACTTAAGACAGGAGAGCATGAAAACACAAAACACAGGCCATGTGACTCTCCACACAAAAACAAGACAACAATAAGGTCAGCCATAATCCTGTCACATGAAACACGTAAAAATACATACAGGGCTGACAGGACCATGACATATATACACTCTCAGAAACTTTACCTTTTCTGTCACTGGGGCTGTACTCTTTCAAAAAGTACAGCTTTGCACCAAAGGATTTCATTTTAGGACCTCAAAAGTACATTCTGGGACCAAAGAGAGCTTATTAGTACCTCAAAAATACATATTAGTATCTCAAAGGTACATGTTGGTACTAAATGTTTACATATCTGTACCTAATGATCTATACAATTACGTTTTTAAAGGGTGCTGCCCCACTGACAGCTAGGGTAGATATTTTGACTTTTTTCTAACAATGTGGGTCCTTAAGGTACGGTAATCTACCCAAAATTGTATTCGGATTTGTATTCCTGTAAAGGTATCAAACGGAAACTTAGGGTACAGCCCCAGTGACAGAAAAGGTACAGTTTTGTACCTTTATTTCTGACATTGTATCTATATTTATCTATATATAATTGTTTTTGGATTACAGTAAGGACTCAATAGTGTTTCTCTTGTGACCCAAGTGATTTTGGATTGATTTTTTTATTAAAATAATGTGATAATGCACAAAATTCTTACAGGTCTCCAAAATTGCCTTTAGACTTTATAAAAAGCTGGGTTATTTTCAACCGAGCATTGGTTCAAAAAGGGAAAAACCTAACTTGTTGGTTTGCAATTGAACTTATGCTGGGATGTTTCAAATATAAACATTTTCTAAGTAAAAGGCAGTGTTCGAATTGAGGGGGTCTGGGGTGGTCCCGGACCTCCTATAAGCATTAAGGGACCCCTATAAACCACATACATATAAATTGGGGGGCCCCTGCTTTCTATTAAAATACTACATGAATTTAAAATTATTGTGCTGCACTGCCAAAAAGCGATACTGTCCATTATTTGTCCCAGTTTCGCTATGAACTAATCCAAAAGATTTCTGTCTAAAAAAATGTAAACTCTCATGTTGTTTTCTGGAGGACTAAGCTAGGGGACATAATTCGAACACTGGTCAAAGGGATAGTTCATCATTTACTTACATTTTGTTACAAACTTGTATAATTTTTTTATTCTGCTGAACACAAAGGAAAATATTTGTAATGAAGCAGGAAACAGATGCACTATTGACTTCCATAGTAGGAAAAAATACTACTACGAAATTCAATGGTGCCCCAAAACGGTTTGGTTACAAACATTGCTCAAAATATCTTTCTTTGTGTTTAGCAGAACAAATATATTATACAGGTTTGTAACAACATGAGAGTAAGTAAATGATGACAGAATTTATGTTGGGGTGAATTATCCCTTTAATTAAACCCACGGCTGGGTTTGTTCCTTTTTAACCCAATGACGGGTTGAAAATAACCCAACATTTTTTATATGCAAAGTAACATATACTGTATGTCCAGCCCAGTCACAAGAAATTACGTACCTATAGTCACGCAATTGTTTGATTCTTTTTCGTGATACTCTCACGAATTTCCACGTTTTTTCAAGATTGTTTCACAAATTTCTGTTTATGTGTCATTGTCACGTATTAGTTACTGTCAACAGTTTTGTCCTAATTTCTTATTTTTTTCGCTTTGGTTTAGGGATAGATTTACGTAAAATGACATCCTTACCCAACTCTAACCCTAACACCAGGCGACAATGTTTTAAAATTTAGAAAATATAAAAAAATAAATCAGAAAAAATTATATAAACCAATACTTCAAGTGACAAACCCCAAATCTAGCCCTAAACCGAAGTGAAAATGGTTTGAAAATAGGAAAAAGCAATTGAGTAACCAATACGTGACA
Source organism: Misgurnus mizolepis (assembly GCA_025389145.1). Taxonomy (NCBI): domain Eukaryota; kingdom Metazoa; phylum Chordata; class Actinopteri; order Cypriniformes; family Cobitidae; genus Misgurnus; species Misgurnus mizolepis. The sequence goes on from JAIFKI010000017.1 coordinate 35,611,779, forward strand.
GAAATTCGTGATGCGTATTCATGACAGTATCACGAAAAAGAAGAAAACAATTACGTGACTAATAGGTACATCATTTGTAAGATTGGGTAGCAGCGTCACCCTCCCTGCAGGTAAAGTATTTTTTGTGGATTACTTTTTTATATATAAAATCACCCAATCATAATGTAAATAACATATCTGTGAAAATATAACCTTGATATCTTCATTCTTATTTTTTTAACGGCATTGGTGTGGAAAGCAAATAACGAATTTTATTCTGCATATGACAATAAAAGCTTTGAATCCTTAATATTGACTGAGTAAGGTCATGTCAAATATTTATTTCATCAATGTGAAATGCCTAAAATCAAACTTTAATGCTTCTAATCTCATCATTAGACTTTGAGACTTCATAGATAAGGTCACATATTTTCTTTTAATTTCGAGGGAATTTCATGAGATTCACCAAATAATGCTGCTGTGTTTATGTGCCCATTTATTCACTGCAGTATAACCGTAAGCACAACTGGAAGGCAGCCAAAATAAATGTATATCATTGTAAAAGAAGCGCTCAGAGCCGTTGAGACACAATGAAGTCAGGGCAGCCGGCCAGGTGTGAGGCTTTGCTTTGGAACCCACAGCGAGTGAACAAATATGCTGCTGGATCAATCTTTAAATCGGCTCACTCACGCACCCAGCGGCTCCAAAGACAGACAGAAGAGAAAGAGATTTGATTTTGTATAATGTGAAGCCACTGAATGTCTCATCCAAAAGCCACAGCAGCTAAGAGCAGGTACTCCCTCTCTGTATTATTCAAATCTCATCTGACTGAACACCAGCCATATATGATTGAATTTATGAGTGCGACGGCTTAAACCAAGGTTTTCAGATTCACTTTTGAATCACAGAAGCTTAGAGAGGTCCAGTAGATCTGAGGAACAGAAAGGACATCAATCACAGTCTCAGTTTTCTATTATGAAAGGCTAAACACTTGGACGTGTGTTCTTCCAGAGTAAAAAAATATATATAAACATCTATTGAAGGAGACCCCCTCCAGAAAAATCTTATAGTCACGTGTCCTTTCATATTAGGAAAGTGAAAATAAATAATCTTGGAATGGAAACGTTGGAGCTTAACACAACTAAAAAGTTAATAGTTGTGTAGTAATATATAAATATTTCTGGGTTAATTTAATCCAATTACTAGTGTTCACCCTTTTTGGCCCAACCAATTGTGGCTAAAACAGGTCAAAATTTAGGCTGTCAGTGAAAGTCTAATACTGGATTCACACCAGCCGCAGTAGAGTGCGATTTCAATGTAAAGTCAATGGAGGTCTTGCGGCGCGAAAGAGGCGTTTAGCGTGAATCTATTGAATGACTAGAATTTCACACGCGAATGAAGCAAGGAAACTCAAAATGTTCAATCATCCAAGTATGCGTGGTAGATGCCTTAAACGTGTCTGGTGTGAACCCACAGTAATGCTTGATTCACACCAAACGCGGTAGAGGCGACAAAAACGCGCCATTCGCAAGTAGTTGGACGCTTGAACATTTTGGGTTTACTCGCTTCATTCGCGCGTGAAAGCAGCCTGTAAAATTCTAGTCATACGAGAAATTCACGCGGAAATTTGCGTCATGGGAGGGGCTTCTGCAACTCCGCTCGCTTCCTGTAATCACGTCACTACTATAGCAAGCTCCTGATTGGTTAACGCGGCATATTATATTTTTCAACTTGCACGTTTTCCGCGGCAACGCTCAATTCGCGTCATTGACACACAACTCGTTCACGCCATGAGACCTCCAGACGTGCGTAAACGCGTCTTTACATTGACTTAACATTGAAATCAACTCGCGCTGAGTTGCCTCTACTGCGGCTGGTGTGAATGCAGCATAATAGACGTCTAACCATAGCCCAAGAATAGACGATGAACATATGCTTGAACATAAAAGAAATTTAAGCAAACAATTTAAACACCTTTTGTTTTTTGTTTTGCGAAAAACGCATGTAACCAAATTTAAGGTTATTAAGGGTGGAAGTGGGTTACTTTAGTCCAAACTCATGAAATGCGTATGAATAGCACGAAGTGTGAAGTTGTGCAATACATACGCCAAATTCCAATTTTGTATGCATATGATACGCCAGTGCCTTATATTGCGCATCTTTTCGTGCAATTGTATGTATTGGTTTCTCTTTTTTTTCTGTTTTTAACACTGTTGATTGGGTTTGGGGTAAGAGCAACTTTCTGTTGCATAAAATGACATTCAAAACCCCAGTTCTATTATCATACTGGCATTGCAGATATATCCAAACCCTTTGTTTGCTAATTGAAGAAGCAGTCTATCATTTTATGATGCAGATGAAACCACACAAATATGTTGAGGTTTAAGTGAGGTAAGGAACAGTAGATCCTGCAAGCTGGAGGTGGTGAACTTTAATGATGCATCTCTTTTTCTCTTCTCTAGACTTAAACATCTATTCATTATGAGAAGCCCACATCAGTCACGCAAGAACCTCAGCCAAAAACCCAAGACAGAGAAACCAGCGTCCCACAGATTGGAAGTTCACTTCTTTACCACCCAGATTTTATACAGTAAATGGCTGCATGGTTTCTATCCTTAAGCTAGAAAATAATTTGTTTCTCTTAGATGAATGCTTTTGAATAGTTTAATAAAATCTGGGTCTCCTTCTTTTAGCAATCTCTTAAAGAGTTCAAATTTTGTTTAGCTCTTTTTCTTTCAGGCCATTTTTTTATGTTTCATTTAAAGGGGACATACCATGAAAATCTGATTTTTCCCCATGTTTAAGGGCTATAATTGGGTCCCCAGTGCTTCTATGAACTTAGAAATGTGAAAAAGATCAACCCACTAACTTAGTTTTGGTAAACCATTCTCTGCAAGCATGTGAAAAGTAATTGAATAATTGAATTTTGTTTCCCCTTGTGATGTCATAAGAGGATAATACCACCCCTTAATCTGCACTATCCAACCACCACACTACCATTTAGAGCAGAGATCAGCTCATTTGCATTTAAGAGGCCACACCAAAAACTGCTGATTTTTGCAAACACCTACAAAGTGGCAATATTAATACTGCAAAAAAAATATTTTCAAGAAAAAAAATCTTATTTTTTTCTAAAAAACACGACAAAAATACTATCTAAAAATTCTTAAAATAAGATGCTTTTTCTTGATGAGCAAAACGACCCCAAAAAAATAAGTCTAGTTTTTAGACCAAAAATATAAAATTTTACTGATTTTGTGCATAAAATAAGCAAAAAAATCTGCCAATAGGGTAAGCTAATTTTTCTTGAATTTAGTGTTTAAGAAAAATGTTCAAGTTTTTTTTTTTGCTTACCCCATTGGCAGATTTGTATGCTTGTTTTATGCACAAAATCAGTAAAATTTTATATTTTTCATCTAAAAACTAGACTTATTTTTTGGGGTTGTTTTGCTCATTAAGAAAAAGCATCTTTAATTTAAAAATTTTTAGATAGTATTTTTGTCGTGTTTTTAAAAATAAAAATCTTGAAAATAATTTTTTGAAAATAACTTTGTAGGTGTTTGCAAAAATGTGCAGTTTTGGTGTGTCCTTATTTTTTTGTGTCATTTTGCTTATCAAGAAAAAGCATCTAAATTTAAGAATTTCTAGATATTTTTACTGAAAACAAGTAAAAAAAAATTCTTGAAAAATATTTTTTTTTGCAGTGAACATGCTATAATAAATTATCTATATGATATTTGCAGCTAAAACTTCATAAATGTACTCTAGAGACACCAAAGATTTATTTGACATCTTCAAAAAGTCTTTTAAAATGTCCCCTTTAACAAGTCTTTGTCTTTACAGAATAATAACAGCCTCATGCAAAGCATTCTGGGAAGCAAAAACTGGAGAGAAATTTTTTTTTTTTTTTGAGAAAAGGATTTCTTGTGCCAAGTATGCTTTGCATAACTCTGTTATTTTAGCAAAGACAAACTTTACTTTGTAAAGACAATGACCTGTTAATGTTTAATGTTCATGTTTAATGTTGCCAGTAAATAACATACATTTAAATCTGCAGTAAGTTACTGGCAAACAGCTGCAAACTACAGCTACTTTTTTACAGTATATCATTAGATCTGTTTGATTTGATTAAGATATAGATGTATTAGTCTTGTGTAGTCAGATTAGTAGGATTTGGTCAATTTTATGTCTTCTGAAATATACCTTGGAGTACCATACCATGTAAATACTGTAGCATACTGTATCTTATTAAACTAACAATCATTGGTAGCGCCATTGTACTTTTTTATAAAGTTACATCAGCCCAATTCCTTAAGGATAATTTTGCAGTGTGTTTCACTAAATCAACAATTGTGTATTTTAAATGGCAAACATTAACCAAATAAGGATCTCGACTTGAAATTTGGACGACAATTGAAAAACAAGATGAAATCTTGAGAAAATATGAAAGTGGTGGTAATGGAAGGAAATGAATGTAGTCGCATCATTCAATGCTTACGTCAATCCTTCAGTAAATAAATAATACGATCTGATTATTTTGCCATTTAGAGGAAAAATTAATGATCGCACTTAAAACCAGTAGTCCATCCGTCAAAAGATCCTGAGTTTGTGGTCAAGCAGTCCAGTCGCAGCCTCAGAGAGAGACGGAAAGAAAGTTTTGGATAAGAAAATGGAAAGAAAGCAAACTCTCACCCCACCCATCGTCTGGAAGGTACAAATAAATTGGGTCACAACTGCACTTATAGAGTAACTCCAGTAGAGATGGACCTTTAAAATGCAGTACATTAAATTGTATTTATTCTTTCTGTGACTTCCAAACATATGCTATGTTTTTATATCTTACATAAATATTGGATTTGGGAGGCTGTAATACTTAGAAACGTTTCTGACATTGGTGAAATGTGTGGTAAATCACAAAGAGCTGTAAATGTCTGAGCCTCTGTGATTTACACCCAGCACAATGAAAACAAAGCAAACATGCTTTAGGGTACCACAAAAGTTCATGAGCAAAATGAAATGCTTTAGAAATAGCACACAAAAACATGTTGTGTCAATATTATCGTGCAAGGCATTCCAACACACAATATTATTTAAAAACCTGGACACTTTTCTGGGAGTCACATTTACACCCCTTGTTTACTGACTGTACTGTATGTCTTTATAATTTGGGCCTCTCAGAAATCGCAAACGGATCCAAATAATGTAAAATTAACGTAACAAGAACTACAGAGTATATGAATTGCATGTAAAAATGCAGACTCGTAAAATTAAAACAATAGCAGTTTGTGGAAGAATGGGCTATTACACACTATTAACGAGAAAAATACACAGTTTACCGAGTCAAACACACTTACAGCATCAAATGAGGTGTAAAGATTTAGGAAAGAGGCACATCTATGGTGGGCAAACTCAACAGTAATGCTTGTTGTGTATACTTAGAAACTGGTGAGACGTTGGAACGAGTCGCCATTAGGTCTCATTAAAACAATAAACTCAAAAATTTCACTTTGACTGATTCATCGGGTGTTAAAACTCGAAACTAAACTCGTCCCAAAGGGATTCTGTGGTCCGCACTGGACCATAAACATCTCCAGCTCAATCCAGCTCTCCCTGCGTCTCAGCAGGGATTCAATGGCGATGCCAAACATCAGACCTGAACAACAACAGCATTCATTAGGTGCTTCACTTTTTTTAAACAATAAGAGAAAGAATTGTGAAAAAATTTTAATTTTCAATTGGGCTAATATTAAAAAAACACCCTAACAATAACTCCATCAATATCATACGTCAGGGGAGAGCGGGCACAACCTAACGCTTTTTGGTTTTGGCTCAGTCATTCAAAAAATATTTGTGTTTGATTTATTATATTTTTACACAAGCAACACACACATCTCTGCTACAAATGAACATTTGAAGATTGTTTCTAGTACTTACTATTCTTGGACAATTACACCAAACGTGACAGAAGTGCAAACGTTACAACTTACCCCATAGGTGGGGTTAATTGTAACAGGCAGGAGGTTAGTTGTAACACTTAAAATTTAAGTTTGCAGGCAAATATTTCAATACTATTTTGTTTGTATTCTTGAAGTGGATGTCACTGGCCTCACTGTTTTCAATAAATTCAGTTATCCAGCCGCTAAACACTTCCACAATAAACTCCACAAATGCAGTTAATGAAGTTTAATCTTGAAAATGTGAAACTACAAAAAATAGAAAAATACACAAATATAAATTTCATAAAGTTAACAAATCATCAAATAAATGAACATTCTGAAGTACACAAGGTTGTATATCAACAGCATAGATGAATACTTTGCAAACTTAAATAGAAAGTTACAAACATGCTTAACTGAATACTTTAACAAATAGCACAGTAATAAAGTACTCAAAATGCTCACAAAACAAAGTTAAACAAACACACTTACAGATATTGCATTTCAAAGGGCTTTAAATGGCATGATGATGTTTGATGACTGCAACCACATGGAGTACCTTGTAAAACTAAAGCAGTAAAGTAATATGGCCTACTTCCTCTTAAAACAGGAAACAATAGGAAGAACTATGGAAAAAAGTCAAAACTATATCAAAATAAAAGTCCTTCTTTAGAACACAAATTAAAGTCCAGAACACTCCCCGTCTGGGGTTTGTAAAAACCCCACTCAAAATTACTTTAGTGTCTTAGGGGGAGTAAAGTAGAACTACTTCTGATATAGGACGAATGAAGGTTTTCTGTATTCCTTCTCTAATGAATTTCAGCTCCACTTTTCTCACAAGACCATCTTTGCTAGGTAGCGTTTTTGCAATGATAGCCAAAGGCCACTGATTTCTCTTAGCCTGGGCATCTTTCATCAACACAATGTCTCCTTCCTTGAGACAGGGTTTCTTATCTTGCCACTTCTGTCTACTTTGTAGAGTGGAAAGATACTCACGGCGCCACCTTGACCAAAATGTTTCAGCTAGAGTTTGGACCCTTTTCCATTCAGCTTTGAAAAGATCTTTATCTGTAAACTCACCAGGTGGCGGAGGACTTGAACAGGTTTTCTGGGTCAGCAAAATAGCAGGGGTGAGTATTAAAGGAGCTTCAGGATCTGAAGACACTGGGATGAGAGGGCGTGCGTTAATGATAGCGGACACTTCAGCCATAAGGGTTACAAGAACTTCATGTGTAAGATGCAGGGATTTTGCTTCAAGCAGCATGCAGTCAAGAATACGTCTGGCTATGCCCACCATCCTTTCCCATGCACCTCCCATATGTGATGCATGTGGAGGGTTGAATATCCATGTACAAGCATTTTGTTGTAGATACTTCTCAAGATCAGAGCTTGATGTTTCTTTGTTCATCTTGAGCTCCTGCGCTGCTCCAATAAAATTTGTGCCACAATCAGAGCGTATCTGTTTGACAGGTCCTCTTATTGCAAAGAAACGCCGCAGAGCATTAATGAATCCACTTGCACTTAAGGTCTCTACAACTTCAATGTGCACTGCTCTTGTGCACATACATGAGAAAATGACTGCCCATCTTTTGGAATCGGAGCAGCCACCTCTGGTACGACGAGAAATCACCTGCCATGGTCCAAATACATCGACTCCTACATATGTGAAAGGTGGAGCAACTTGAAGTCTTTCTGCAGGCAAATCTGCCATTTGTTGGAGCTCTGTAGGACGGCGAAGCTTTCTGCATGTCACACACTTGTTAAGTAGACTTCCAATGCATCTTTTGGCACTCGTCAGCCAATACCCTGCTGCTCGTATCGCTCCCTCAGTAAAATGCCTTCCTTGATGCTTGACTGCTTGATGGTAGTGTCGAACAAGCAAGGTGGCTACATGATGTTTCCCCGGAATAATCACTGGATTACATTCTTCTTTCTCAAAACCTGCCTGTGCAATACGGCCACCAACACACAGAAGACCTTTGTTATCCAGAATAGGATGAAGTTTCCGTATAGTACTACTAGGTGAGAGATTGCATCCTGCTTTTGTTTCACTTAGCTCCTCGGAATAGGCTGCATGTTGAACACTCTTCAGGATAACAATCCTGGCCTTTTCCAACTCCTCATTTGTGGGACTGTTACTACAGAAATGCCATCCACTACATCTTGACTGTTTTGTTACATGTGAGAAAGACTGGGAGATGTGGCTTAAACGAGCGATCGCTCTGATTAGCTTACTCAAGCTGGAGAAGCGTTCAAAACGTTCAGAAGTCAGAAACTGATTTGATACTGCAGTAAGACATAAAACCACTTGTGGTCGGATTTCTGGATCTAATGCAAGATCAATCAGATCGTAGTTTTCTTGGGACAAGGAGTTTAAAGTTGAAGAGTTCAAAAGAAAGTCTGGCCCTGTAAGCCAAGTTGTGCTATGGAGATGCTCAGCTGCTACAGATCTAGACCCATGATCCGCAGGATTGACCTCTGATGGAACATAGTTCCACTGACTAGGAGTAGATGACTGAAGAATGCGTTGGATTCTGTTGCTCACATACACATAAAAGCGTTTTGTTTGATTATGAATATATCCAAGAATAACTTTACTGTCTGTGTAAAACTGGACATTGCTGAACTCCAAGCCTATTTCTTCTACAATCATGTCTGCGATCTCAACTGCAAGGACTGCAGCACAGAGTTCCAATCTTGGAACAGTCAGATCTGGCTGTGGTGCTAACTTTGTTTTTCCAAACACAAAGCCAATATCTATTCGGCCATTGTGAGAGGTGGAACGCAAATAAGCTACAGCTGCAACAGCTCTCATAGATGCATCTGCAAATATACACAACTCCCTTGTCTGAACCTCTGAAGTAGGAAAAGATGAGTAAGTACGTGGTATCTTTAGATCTTGCAGGTTTTGTAAGGAGTCCCTCCATCGTATCCAATCTGGCTTTAACTCATCAGGCAATGGAGAATCCCAATCTTCAGCCTGCATGGAGAGTTCCCGAAGCAACAATCTGCCTTTAATGGTTACAGGAGCAATGAAACCACATGGATCATATAAGCTGTTTACTGTTGACAGTACACCTCGCCGAGTAAATGGCTTCTTATCATCAATGGCTTGGAAAGTAAATGTATCTGATGCTAAGTTCCATGACACTCCTAGACTACGCTGGACTGGAGTATCTTCAAAGAAAAGGTCAACATCTTTGATATCCACAGCCCGATCCTCAGGGTGAAATGCATCAATCACTGCAGGTCGATTAGAGATTATTTTATGTAGCCTAAGGTTTGCTACCGCAAGCATGTCTTGAGTTTGCTTGAGAACATTGATTGCTGCTGCTTCAGTCGGGAAGGATTTCAGAGCATCATCAACATAGAAGTCATGTTCTACAAACTCCTTCACTTCACTCTCAAAGTTATTTTCCTCCTCTTTAGCTGTTCTGTGCAAACCATATATAGCAACAGCAGGAGAGGGACGATTGCCGAACACGTGAACACACATTCTGTATTCCACTATTTCTTTACCTGGGTCATTATCTTGATACCAGAGAAAACGCAAGAAATCTCTGTGATCCTCTCTTACTAAAAAACAGTGAAACATGTGCTGGATATCAGCGGTAATAGCCACTGGCTCTTTACGAAATCTCAACAAGACTCCCAGGAGGCTATTATTGAGGTCTGGCCCCTTAAGTAGGACATCATTCAACGAGACTCCATCATAAGGTGCACTGGAGTCAAAGACCACACGGATCTTGTTCGGCTTCTTCGGATGATAAACACCAAACAAAGGTAAGTACCAACACTCTTGGTCTTTCTTAAGTGGGAGAGCAATTTCGGCATGTCCATTAGCAAACATATTCTCCATAAACTCAAGAAAATGCTCTTTCATCTGAGGACGTTTGTCCAAAGTACGACGAAGTGAAGAAAGACGGTTGTATGCATACTTCTTGTTATTTGGAAGCCGCCTTCTAGGAACTTGAAATGGCAGCGGAGCCACCCAGCCATTAGATTCATCTTGATAGAACTCTTTGTCCATTATGCGAAGGAATCTGTCATCATCCACTGATAGTGCAAGCTTGTGGTCTCTGGGTGTACTAACAAAAATGGACTGGCCTAGCTTCTCACTTGCACATGTTGCTAAAGCACTTACACCCTTTGATGCAAGATAATCTTGAGACTGAAGTTTGGTACCGTACTGCTCTTTTACATGTAACTGACTTTCACAGGGCCAAAAGAAACTGGGGCGACCACTTTCAAGTATAGTGGTTTTAAAAACATCTACATGAGCAGGTCGATGAGCACCTCCAAGACACACGTCTCCAACAACAACCCATCCAAGATCTAACTTTTGAGCAAACGGAGCATCATGTGGTCCATTAATCTGATGGCGGACCTTATGGACCCTTATAAGGTCCCTGCCGATAAGGAGGAGGATGTTAGCATCTGGGTCAAGGGCTGGTATTTCATCAGCAATATCCATAAGGTGACTAAAATGACGTGCTGCATCTGAGGTAGGAATTTCAGAACGAACATTAGGAATCTGATTGCACTCTAGCAAAGTAGGAAGACGAAGGCTTACACTCTTATCCAATGACTCCACAATGTATCCACTTGCTCTCCTTCCTGTTGTCTCTTTTAGTCCAGCACATGTTTTAAGGGAATACGGAAAAGAAGATCCTTTGATTTTAAACTCTTCAAAGAATTCTGTTCTGGCCAATGAGCGGTTGCTCTGTTCATCCAGAATTGCATACATTTTTCTGGATTGTGCTTTGTTACCCTCAGGATAAACATTAACCAAACAGATCTTGGAACATGCTCTGGCACTCATTCCAGCTCCACACACTTCCGTACACTTTGATGTTACCTCCTGATTGGTTAATTCTCTTTCCTCCCCGCCATCTTCTAAGACAGGAGGGATGGTTTTCTTCCAGGGCGCTGGACCAGGATGTAGAGCTGAAACATGACGATCACTATCACATTCAGTACAGTGGATTTCAGCTTTACAGTTCTTTGCCATATGATCTACAGAGGAGCAGCATCTGAAGCATATTGAATGTTCCTTAAGAAACTGTTTGCGATCTTCAAAACTTTTCGATCTGAAACCTCTGCATCTTTTTAGTGGATGAGGCTTATCATGAATGATACAGTATCGTTGAGGATCAACAGATTTTATCCTGTAAGTTGCATCTCTTGTTTCAGGCATGTTAACTTGAGTTTTATGAACAGCTATAGAGGCGTGCCTATATTTATCTGGTCTGTCTCTCCGTTCCTGTGGTACTGGAGGAAAAATAGTAAAGCTTGGGTCTGTTCTTGTTTTAGCTTCCGAGCGAATGAAATCAGCAAACACAGAGAATGGTGGAAAGGCCACAGAATTATCTCTCTTGTACTTCGATCCATAAGATATCCATTTTTCTTGGATATTGTAAGGAAGCTTTCCTACAATTGGGCTCACTCCATGAGCAGTGTCAAGGTAGGATAACCCAGGAAGATAGCCATCCAGCTTTGCTGCCTCGAGCTCTGCAAGCAGGTCTCCAAGATCACGCAGCCTATACAGATCTTTACCTGAAATTTTAGGGAAGTTTTCCAGTTTGAAGAATAGAGCTCTTTCAATTGCCTCTGGTGAGCCATACATTTCCTCTAACCTCTCCCAAGCCATTTGTAGACCTGCAAATGGGTGCCTAATATTAACTGATTTTATTCTTCGTACTTGTTCTGATGATTCTCTGCCGAGATATTTAATGAGCAAATCCATCTCTTCCACTGGCTTGAGGTCAAGGTCTGCAATAGAACTTTTAAAAGATGATCTCCAAGCCCAATAATTTATAGGTTTATCATCAAAGGTGTTCAATCCAGAAGTAACCAAGTGACTGCGTGCAAGGTATTTGGCCAGGCTGTAAGTATCTGACATATGCTCAGGAATACTTTGTGGATTATAACTAGATGCTTGTTGTCTTACATAGTCTTCGGTGCGTTGGACACTGCTCTCTTTAGGAAACTCAGATGCTGACACATGGTCTACTTCTATGAAGGCTGCTGCTAGAGTTTCTGCTTCTGCTATAGCTGCATCTCTTTCTTTCTCCTCCTGCAGTGCCTCTAATGTTGCTTGAAGACGAGCTTGTTCCACTTTAATTCCAATTTCTTTCTTTGCATGAGCTGCTCTTGCCTTAGCTGCCTCTGCCTTAGCCCTTGCTTTTGTGACAACCAAACTGCCGCTAGAACTTCTAGATGACGTAGAGGAGTGAGAACTTGAGAAAGCATCTTCACCTTCTTTGTGCATGCGATGCGATTTAGACTCTCTTGAAGACATAATTTCTGTGCAGGCTTACAAGCAGAAATGTTCCTCTATCTCTCTGATGCAGTTGTTAGACAGGCATCACATCCATCTTTCAATTCGCTGCTTATCTTTTCACTGTCACTGGCCTCACTGTTTTCAATAAATTCAGTTATCCAGCCGCTAAACACTTCCACAATAAACTCCACAAATGCAGTTAATGAAGTTTAATCTTGAAAATGTGAAACTACAAAAAATAGAAAAATACACAAATATAAATTTCATAAAGTTAACAAATCATCAAATAAATGAACATTCTGAAGTACACAAGGTTGTATATCAACAGCATAGATGAATACTTTGCAAACTTAAATAGAAAGTTACAAACATGCTTAACTGAATACTTTAACAAATAGCACAGTAATAAAGTACTCAAAATGCTCACAAAACAAAGTTAAACAAACACACTTACAGATATTGCATTTCAAAGGGCTTTAAATGGCATGATGATGTTTGATGACTGCAACCACATGGAGTACCTTGTAAAACTAAAGCAGTAAAGTAATATGGCCTACTTCCTCTTAAAACAGGAAACAATAGGAAGAACTATGGAAAAAAGTCAAAACTATATCAAAATAAAAGTCCTTCTTTAGAACACAAATTAAAGTCCAGAACAGTGGATATTTTTTATATATCTGTCTATAATAGACAGGTATCCACACTGTATTCATTCATCCAGCCCTTTTCTAACAATAGTTCAATTATAAATCGATACAAATGTCTAAATTTGTGAGGAAAAACAGCACAATTATGACAAATAATTTTTTTATACGTGATTTTACGTCTGTAAAAATCATACTAAAGTCTCAAATTCTGAGATAATGAGCATCAAAGTCTGATTTTAGTCATTCAGTTCATTATGATTTCAATCTTTGACGTGACCTTATTCAATCAATATTAAAGATATGAATAAAAATAAATTTGACAAATGATTTTTGATAAGACAGGCACATTTATTTTGTTGGCAGCCGCAATCATTTGTGTGTAGCTGATTTAAAACAATGGCAAGAATTACGCTAACGTTAGCGGTTTTCATATCGTAAGTCCTGAGGGGTTAGTTATAACACAGCGTTACAATTAACCCCGCTGGGTCAAAATATTTTCAAGCCCACCAAAAAAGTTGCTAAGCGCTGCAGACATATTTTAAAACAATGCTTTAGTCAACAAGACACTGATTAATATGACATAACATTGGATTTGATATCTTACACACCCAGCGTAGAAACCGAAAAAAAAACATATGATGAAAAAATTTACTTACATGCCACCAAAACACTCGTTCATCAAGAACTCTCTGGAAAAAAATTATACATTTCCAATCATTTGCTGGAGATCGTCTTTTGGCAGCGTGAAAAAAATACCGGAAAAACAAAACGCTCAACTTTGTGCAATAATGTAACCAGTCCGTGTTACAACTAACCCCGTGTTAGTTTTTGCCTTGCGCACCCCTACACACTAAACATTTAAATTAGCGACGACCCAATTCAACATCTCAATCCTTTACTTTCACATTCATTAATATGCAAGAGAAGAGACGTAAACCGGGGTTCTGGTCGTTCACCAGACACGCAGAAAACCCTTTGACAAGTGAAAGAGTTAAAGACAGCAGAATAACGCTTTTAAAACAACAAGGTTTCCATCTTATGGCCAAGAGTCTATTGTCACAATCGCCATGGCAACCTTTCCCATTCTAGATGCTCTCCATTAAAAAGAGATCCATTATCCCACAACTTCACCTCCCAAAGTCTTTCACAGAACATCAGACCTGCACAATATAAACACTTTCTCCAGCAAACCAAACAAAACGTCTCCAACAACCATCAGAATGTCTTCATGAAACATTTACTGCTAATAAATGACTCAAGCACTGAGTTATACACAGTCAATGAGGATTATAATCTTCTTGTTCTTTAATCCTCATTTTATTTTTATACATTTAATCAGATGCTTTATTTTATGCTTTTTGTCGATAACTAAAACCTTACAAAGACAGTCATCGCACCTAGCGTACCGTAAACCACTTTACTGACTACACCTGATGCTTTGTGAAGTAAATATGGTGTGACAAACTCTGACTATATTTTTAAAAGAGATTTTGAAGTGAAATGCTGTTGGTCATCCACATCGCCCAAAATGTTATTATTCTAAAATGTGGAAAATAGTTTTTTTTAAAATAGTAATTTTCTACATTTGCCTGCAGTCTACATTAAATTATCAGAGAAAATGATGTGGATTCATTACTTTAATTTGCAAAACTAATTGCATAAAATTGCATAACACACATTAGTTGGAACACTGATGCTTGTTTTCCTGAATCTCTCTGCAAACATTACCTGCGAAGCAGAATGACTCTTTCATTTACTGATGAATGAAGAGAAACCATAACAAAATGATTGTGTGTGTGTGTATTACAGAGGACTACATGTTAGGACAAATCTCCTGTACTACAGCTGCACATAGGGTGGGACTTCTGTTGTGTGAATTGTGGGATTTTTAGGAACAAGGTGACGAGAATAACTCCCAATCACATCTCAGAGTTATAAATATTCTCTCAAACAAAAAGGGAAAACAAAGGCGGAAGAATAGAGAGGAACGAACGTGGCAAAGATGAAAGTACTGGACAAATCGGATCTGAGACAAACAGGGCAGTGGAAAACAGACTGAGATCTGAGCCGATGGATTCATTCTAGCAGTGACACAACAGGCCAGATGGAATCATTTTGTGGTACAACCAGAAATGAAACTGGATCTTTACATCTTCTAAAAAATATGTGAGTGGGGAATGCAAATGCAAAACATGTCGCCATAATACTAGAGAGAGGTTGCCAGGACGTTGCTAGGGTTTTCTGGGCGGTTGCCAGGATGTTGCTAGGGTTTTCTGGGCGGTTGCCAGGACAATGCTAGGGTTTTCTGGGTGGTTGCCAGGACAATGCTAGGGTTTTCTGGGCAGTTGCCAGGAGGATGCTAGGGTTTTCTGGGTGGTTTCCAGGATGATGCTAGGGTTTTATGGCCGGTTGTCTGGACGTTGCTACAGTTTTACTGGTTTGTTTTCTAAGTCTCTCCAAGTCTTTCCCATGATGTTGCAAGAGTTTTCTGAATGGTTGCCAGGGCATTGGTAGGGATTCCGGGTGTTTGCCATATGTTTCTAAAGTTTTATTGGTTTGTTGCCAGTACCGGTATGTTGCTAAGGTTTACTGGATGGTTGCCAGGATGTGGCTAGGATTTTCTGGGTGGTTGCCAGGACGTTGCTAGGGTTTTCTAGGGATTCCGGGTTTGCCATATGTTGCTACAGTTTAATTGGTTTGTTTTTCCAGGATGTTGCTACAATTTTACTGGGTCATGGGCAGGAAGTTGCTAGCGTTTGATAAGTGGTTGCTAGGACGCTGCAAGGTTTTTCGGAGGGGTTGTCCGGACGTTGTTAGGGTTTTCTGGGTGTTTGCCATGATGTTGCTAAGTGGTTGCCAGGATGTTTGCCAAGGTTTTTTTGAGTGGCTGATGGGATGTTGCAGCAGTTTTACTGATTTGTTACCAGGACATCTCTTGGGTTCTCTAAGTGGTAGCCAGGCTGTTGCTAAGATTTTCTGGGTGGTTGCCAGGATTTTTTGGGGGGTGGTTGCAGGGACGTGGCTAGGGATTTTTAAGTGGTTGCCAAGAGATTGCTAGGGATTTCTGAGTGGTTGCCAGGCCATTGCTAGGGTTTTCTGGGTGTTTACCATGATGTTGCCAGGGTTTGCTAAGTGTTTAAATGGAGGTTGCAAGGTTTTTCTGAGGGGTTGACAAGTTGTTGCAACAGTTTAACTGGTTTGTTGCCAGGACATCTCTAGAATTTTTCTGGGTGGTTGCCAGGACATTACTATAATTCTTTAAGTGGTTGCCATGCTGCTGCTAAGGTTTACTAGGTGGTTGCCAGGCCATAGGGTTTTTTAAGTGGTTGCCATGTCTTTGCTTGGGTTTTCTGAGTGATTGCTAGGGTGTTGCTAGGGTTTTCTGAGTGGTTGCCAGGGCATTGCTATGAATTCCGAGTGTTTGTCATATGTTGCTCCAGTTTTACAGGTTTGTTGCCAGGATGTTGCTACAATTTTACTGGGTCACGGCCAGGACATTGCTAAGTGGTTGCCAGGAAGTTGTTAGGGTTTTCTGGGTGTTTACCATGATGTTGCCAGGGTTTGCTAAGTGGTTGAATGGAGGTTGCAAGGTTTTTCTGCGTGGTTGACAAGTTGTTGCAACAGTTTAACTGTTTTGTTGCCACGACATCTCTAGAATTTTCCTGGGTGGTTGCCAGGACATTACTATAGTTCTTTAAGTGGTTGCCATGCTGCGGCTAAGGTTTACTAGGTGGTTGCCAGGCTATAGGGTTTTCTAAGTGGTTGCCAGGTCTTTGCTTGGGTTTTCTACGTGATTGCTAGGATGTTGCTAGGGTTTTCTGAATGGTTGCCAGGGCATTGCTATGCATTCCGAGTGTTTGCCATATGTTGCTCCAGTTTTACTGGTTTGTTGCAAGGATGTTGCTATGGTTTACTTAGTGGTTGCCAGGATGTTGGTACAATTTTACTGGAACATGGCCAGGATGTTGCCAGGGTTCTCCAACCAAGCTGGAGAAGGTTTTCTAGGTGGTTGTAAGGATGTTGCAAAATTTTTCTAGATGGTTAATAGGTATTCTGGTTCTTGAGCCACTGGTTATCAGTGTTTAATGTTTTATTTGAATGAAAGTCGAGAATAAGAACCTGTAATTGAGCCATTTGGTTTAGCAAGCAGCACTTTTTAAGTCGACAGTCGAAAAACAAGGAAATATGGGTAATTATGACAAGGTGAACAGAGTAAAAAGAGAGCCAGATCAAGGTATGTGAATTTTACTGACAAAGCAAAAAAGAGTGGTGGGAACCTCTGCCCCCATCTAATCCCCCATAGAAAAGCCCTGCATTTAGGCAGTGGTACAGATAATCCATGGCCCCGCTTCACAATACACTTCAGATCTTCACCAGACCACTGCGCTTCCGATGAGGACATCGCCTGGATACCATAAAAAACACACAAAGATAAAGGGAGGGATAAAGTCAGGAAACGTTGGCACACAGATGAAATACACAAATCAAAACTTTAGCTTCCATTTACATAACAGTGCCATAGCTGCTGATTGAAAAGTATAAACACAGCGCTCGCTCACAGCATCTCAGATATTACACCGCTCTTCCATCTGCCAAACCAAACATGGTGCATCCAAAAGAACACAACGTATTTTTTACAAGTCAATAGGCACAGAAATACAAGTTAGACGGTTATAGAATTACAAAAGTAGAACACGTCGCACATTTCATATCCAGAGAATGAAAACTCACCCTCTTTGCTTTTTCCTGCATCGATGCCAGCGAAAACATGTATGAGGAACGCGTACTGTAGATACAGAAATGCACGCACAGGGCCGCATTGTCAGCATTTAGATGGACTAAAACAAACTTTTATGAAAGTGCAGATGAACAAAGATCACACCAGACAGAGAGATTGTGTTCACAGGCAACATGCCAGTTTGCCACATCTGCTTACTGTTATGTACCAATAACTGTGTAAACTTTATTAAATATAAACATGGATTAAAAATATTACCTGTAAAGCTATAAGGTTAGTTGTTTTTGCAGTGACCATAACTATTTCTTTATTGGAATACAACCAGAAGTAATAACTTCTAAAGAACAATAGGGTCCTAACACACGACAATTGGCATGCAGTATTAAAAAACACCTCCCTTTAATACTTCAGCAAGGCTCACTAAAATCCTAAATTTTAATTCGAAAAACTTCAGGTCTCCTAGAGTTTAAGATGTGCTTAGTGCCAAGAGAGGTCACACTAAATACTGACTTTTACCTGAAGTCTGTTTGTTTTTGTTGTGCTCCTATTCATGTGTTTTCTGTTTGTATCTTAAAGGGGACAGATCATGAAAATCTGACTTTTTTAAGTGCTATAATTGGGTCCCCAGAGCTTCTATCAACCTAGAAAATGTGAAAAAGATCAACCCAGTAACTTAGTTTTGGTAAACCATTCTCTGCAAGCATGTGAAAAAATAGGTCATTGAAATTTGGCTCCCCTTGTGATGTCAGAAGGGGATAATACTGCCCCTTAACCTGCACTATCCAACCACGCCACTGCCATTTAGTGCAGAGATCAGTTCATTTGCATTTTAAAGGACATGCCCAAAAAGCACATTTTTGCTCACACCTGCAAAGTGGCAATTTTAACATGTTATAATAATTTATCTGTGGGGTATTTTGAGCTTAAACTTCACATATGTACTCTGGTGACACCAAAGATTTATTTTAAATCTTAAAAAAGTCTTGTGAAATGTCCCCTTTAATAAAAAGAGTCAAAAATAAATATCATGTAGCCAGAAAAAGTAATGTCAAAGAATGGCCCTAAGTTGGCACAAAGGTCCTAATATGTACCATTCATGTACAGTTATGTATACATGTGGTACTAATAAGTACTTGGTACGTTTATATTGAACCGAATAATCCATTTGTAATCGTATTGATGGCTCAATTGAGGTCGATTGGATGTAAATTTCAATTGTATTGAAAGGGGTGGTGTAGTCGGATCTGTGATCCGATCAGCAGAAGAAAAGTACGCATGTAAACGCATAAATTAAAAGGTATATTGGATGCGAAAAAACCTTGTGCACATGGTCAGAAAAATATTGCCTAAGTTCACGTCTTATATTTATCTCATATTTACGCATCACATGATTCAAATCATCGAAACATACAATAGCAAGGCAACGGCAACACATATTATTAAGTTAATACCGGGACACTCTGTACATTCTGCAGGGTACATGTATACTTTTTATAATATAAGGCTAAATAAAGCAATAAAATAGTGCCATGGTAACTTTTGACAAGTGTTTCAATGCTACAATATAACTTTTTGACAAGTGTTTCAATGCTACAATATAACTTTTTGACAAGTGTTTCAATGCTACAATATAACTTTTTGACAAGTGTTTCAATGCTACAATATAACTTTTTGACAAGTGTTTCAATGCTACAATATATGGTGTAAAAACGTCTTAGTGCTGCCCTCTTCAGGTTGAACGGTGGCTACTGCAGTTGAATTTTCCTATTGGATGTTGCGGTACTACGTGATGTAAGCAGGTTGAAGCTCACCATGCCCTTGTTACGATCTCACCACACCCTTGGTACGAGCTCAGTTCGTCCCCTCTATCTCCGTTGGGGTCTGCCCACTTTT
Source organism: Misgurnus mizolepis (assembly GCA_025389145.1). NCBI lineage: Eukaryota > Metazoa > Chordata > Actinopteri > Cypriniformes > Cobitidae > Misgurnus > Misgurnus mizolepis. The sequence goes on from JAIFKI010000017.1 coordinate 35,631,255, forward strand.
CTTGCATTTTTTAAATATTGCCAGTGGGTGGAGTCACGCGCTGACTCGTGGTTTAGTTACTCTTTAAGAACAACTTTCTCCAACTCAACTTTGACTTTGTACATTTATGCAGAGATATAGCGTAAACTCGACGAGAGATGCTATGCGCTTCAAGTGCCAAGTCTTTGGTGGAGTTCAGATTTGGGCTATAGTTTCCGCGAGTTGATTCTTTTCTCTGAGTTTAAGATGAAAGGATTTCGTTTATCAGTCATTGGTATTTGGTCTGTATATTGTCATTGGGATGCTTTTTGGCTAGTTTTGAATGTCCATTGGCGTGGTTTTAATACGCAAATCTGGCAACCTTGCTTGTAAAGACATTTGGCTCGGATTACTGTATATAGAATGCACATGTAAATGAACATTTTAATCAGATTGAAATGTTTAGGGTACATGTAAACTGTACTGTCGTGACCTTCAATCTGATTAAATTCAGTCGGATTGACATAATTTTGTGCATGTTAACATAGCTACTGAGGTACTAATATGATCTCTTAAGGTGCAAAGGTCTTTTTGTGATGCTAGGGACCATTTTTTGTCAAAATTTTTCAGTGTTACCAGTGTAATATTGTGATATTGAATGCCTCATACATTGATATTTTAACAATATTGTAAGATACATACTACAAAAAGAAAAGCATGAGCACTGCAAAAAATGAATTTCTTACGTAGTATTTTTGTCTTGTTTTCAGTTAAAATATCTAAAAATTCTTAAATTAAGATGTATTTTCTTGACGAGCAAAATAACCTAGGAAAATAAGTAAATTTTTAGACAAAAAAAATATCAAATTTAAGCGAATTTGTGCTTAAAATTAGCAAAAAAATCTGCCAATGGAATAAGAAAAAATTTCTTGAATTAAGTGTTAATGAAAAAAGATAAATTATTTCAAGAAAATTTGTCTTATTCCTTTGGTAGATCTTTTAGCTTGTTTTAAGCACTAATTAAAGTTTATATTTTTTTTTCCAAAAACTAGACTTATTTTGTCATTTTGCCTATCAAGAAAATCTTAATTTAAGAATTTTTAGATATTTTTACTGAAAACAAGACAAAAATACTAAGTAAGAAAGTCATTTTTGCAGTGTTATTACAAAAAATAGTCAGAAAAAAGTTATTTTTGTCACTGGGGAGATACCCTTAGGTACAATTTTTTACCTTTACAGGTATACAAAATGTAATACAGTGTTGTCCCTTTTGGGGTACATTTCTGTACCTTTTGTAACCCTAACATGTAACAAATAACCACATTTCAGTGTGAAGCACCCATAAAGATACAAAAAGGAACCTTTGATGGTGGCCCAGTTATATAAGATAGTTTTGTTTTTTTCCTGACAGTGCAGGGCACAATTTCATAAGATTATCCAGAGATGCTTCATGCTAGACTGAAGTTCTCACTGTTTGAGCAATAGCAGGGATGAACCGCTAATATTTGTTTAAATAAAACTTTGCAATAATGTAAGTTGATACATAACTCATAACACGCACCAATCTAAACACCGTGAGTCACAAAACCCAACACTGATGGAGGATAAACAGAACGACACCAGAACAGAGTTTAGATTTTCCTCTCCGGAGGAAGTACAGTATTCCGACGGGTTTATGTGGCCTATTCAGTCGGAAACCCAGCGGTTAATGCAGTGAAATATGAAGAGAGGTCACGGAGATGAAATATCCCCACCAGCGCCACAAAATAACCAGCATTTCTGTACTGCGGTCATCTCTCTTCCCTCACATTTCTTCAAATCAGCCTGTACGCTATGTGCCTAATAGAGGGAATTTTCCCTTTAACATGCCAAAGGATGCAGAACGGTTGGTAAAAAATCTCATCTGCATATGAAACCAGGAAAATGTTACTTAGAAAGGGGATATAAATTTAATATTTACTGTATGCAAAATCCTGTTCTGTATGACTTGACTTTCAGTCGCTTTTGAAGCTGGGAAATAATCCGGTAGACTTCACTTATAAAGTCCCCATATTATCAGATAATAACGTGACAATTTCAAAAGCATTTCATAGCCTCCGTCCAACTCCGCAAGGGTTGATGGGGATCACTGAAGTCACTAAATCAACACTAAATGATTTGAACTACATCATTTTGTTGTCAGCACAGATAAATGTACCCAAACTGGCTGGCAGCTCGTAGCGCATTTAAAACACATAGCTGCCAGACGCACTAAAATGGTAGATGGCCTGGTGTGTTTTATAGCTCTGGCTCCAGAGCTCCGCTGGCACAGTCTAGCAAACACAAAGCAGAAACTAACCCGCCATGACACTGCCAACAGATTCAGAGATCCAGTGAAGAATATTCAATACAAGAGACGTGTAGTCTTGACCTCATACAGCACACACACATCAAAACTGCAGTGCAATTATTTTCCATGCCAAATTATTACTGCGGTATCAACCATTACCGTATTCCTTACCGCATTTCACTGCGGTGTTTGTAAGGAGAAGATAAGAACACTATGAGCTACAGGCTTTGTCTTTTCAGTCTTGTTTTGTATTTCGACGGTCAAGCTTCAAGAGCCAAGAAAGGTGAAACGAGGGAGCTCATTTAAAACGAATACAAACCGCAGCTTTTCCCTCAAGCGCTGGCGTTCAAATAAAGATGACTACAGGTTAGCTCATGTGATTCCTGTCGAGGTCGTGTATTTTGCTGTTTAAGCCGTGCTCAGAGTGCTGGCTTTCGTTTCTGGTTCACGACCAAGGCCACCCACTCATCTTTAGCACGGCCACGTCGGAGCAGACAAAACACATCGTAATCGACCAGACGCGAGTGAATCAGCCGTCTGCATCTATGTTCACGAGTCTTTAGATGGGACGTTGGACCTGATTACAGAACAGGAGCCGGGTCAGAGGATGTCACTACAGCTGGAGGATGAGAAAATGCTGAAATTGCAAACACTTTTGACTCACCGTTGCATTGAAATAAAAAAAGTGTTTTATATTGGTGCCATTTAAATGATGTTTTGAACATTTTATGTGATTTGGCTGTGCGTTTACATGCCGTTTTGAGGTCATGAAAACCCAAACTTTTAAGTATTTTAAGTTTTCGATAAAGGCGCCTCGTTGTCTCTGCGTAAACGCAGTTCTGTTATAATGGTGACGTCATGCCCATGCATTGATTCAGTCTATAGGTATGCACGAGTATAACATAAACCTGTGCTTCTCAAACTTTTTCAGTGTGCGGCCCCCCTTGTGTACGGTGCATTCCTTTGCGACCCTCTGCACAAAAATTTATGACAAAAATAGTTCTAAAATGTAACATTTTAATTAAACAAAACATATTATACCTAGTAGTGCTGTTGGTTAGTTGGCTTATTTTTTTTTAGGTTTAATTACACAGAATTCATGATAAATGAATGTATTTTATAAAATGTCATAAAACTGGGTCCCCCTGGCACCATCTCGCAGCCCCCAGTTTGAGAACCACTGACCTAAACAACAACAGTGGCTTACTATTTGTGCTGCTAATGATGCTGAGTTTATTAATACTTTTCCAACAAAGCGCACAAAATTTGGGCATTTTAGGGCGTTTTCACATATTTTGGTGCACACCGAGGCTGCACCAAAATACATTGTATAATTTTTCAGTTAGTGCAGACCGTGTTCACATATGTTGTTTTTACCGTACTCGAAACGTCACACTGTACACCATGTGACAACGGTCAGCTCTGTCATTGGTCTCTGATAGCTCTTACCGTCTCATGACCACCACCCATGTTTTCATGACAACCAGCCTAACAGGAAGAGCGAGGCTAGCAAGATATGTAGATAAACGATGCACGTCTTTGCAAAGTTTATTTGCTTTAACGCGAAATTGCGCAACTGTTCTATTAAAAGCCCTTCTCAAGGAGCCAGCACAATTTTTGTGTGTGGAGGACAGCTGTGCATTTATAAAATCATCAGCTCAAACGTCCAGGAGACAGTGAATCTCTGCAACAAACCAAGATTGCCTTGTTTGTTGTTAACCCCGGCTCACGTCACGACGGAAGCCCAGTGGATCAAACATGTGGAGAACTTCCTGTATTTGGTTCGGCCCGAGGTCGAGCAGCGTTCACACCACCGATGGGTCGCCCCAGAGTTTGGCGGCAGCCCTCCGAGACCACCTGTTTAGAGCAGTCTCGGAGCGGTCGTTTAGTGCGCACCACAGTGCGGCTGTTGTGTTCACAGTGACCCAAACGAACCGTGCTCGGACTGACACGTCATTTGGGCCGACCTCAGTCTATGTGTGAAAACACCCTCTTACACGATTATGCTTAATAAGGGGGCCTGCACACCACTCCTTTTTAAAGCAGCTGAAAACGCCCAGCGGACGCCGACCGCCAGCTTTCTTCAGCTGAGCACTTTGGTTGGTGTGATACTTCTGCTTTGTTTACCAGTCGTTGAACGATGCGCCGGTTGGTTGTGGTGATATTTGTCCCGCCCCTCCTCCACTGTCATTGGATGGCCGTTTGAGAACTGACATTGACGAGCTGAGCTATTCACCAGAATAATTTTCAACTTTCGGCGCTCAGCGCAGAAAAAAACACCAGCTGCTGGATTTTTTGAAAACGCTGTGCTTTCATTGGAAACAAATGAAAATTAAAAACTCTGATGCGCACACCCCCTTAAAGGGATAGTTCGGCCAAAAATGATATTAAACCCATGATTTACTCACCCCCAAGCTGTCCGAGTTGCGTATGTCCATCGTTTTTCAGACAAACACATTTGGTAATTTTGGAAGTGTTATTCACTTTGTACTGCAAAGTTTTCTCACTGGTGAATGAGACATGAGACGTGACCGTCTGATCTGTGCGTGTTCATGTGTTTTGAAAGGCGTTTAGGCGTGACTTTGGATGGCGATTTGACTTGAGGGTGGGATCGGGATTTCATTGCTAGACGGCTACCGTTAGCATTTTTCAAAATGTGTTACCCTACCTTTAATCTGAAGTTACGGGGGCCACGACCTTCAAGTGCAAAAAAAGTGCGTCCATCCTTCACGAAATAAACCCAATCGGCTCCAGGATGATAAACAAAGGTCTTCTGAGGGTAATCCGCGCGGTGTTGTTGTAGAAATGTCCATATTTAAAAAACTTTATTAACGTAAATAACTACCTTCCGGTAGCACCGCCATCTTAGACTCCTCTGTATTCAGGAGAGAGTATCAGCGTAGTGTATGCACATTTTTTAGTGACGTATGACAAATTTGGAGGGCGGGGGCACAGAGCAGCAGCAGAGTAGCCTCCGTAGGCTGCGTAAGCTCTCATCCTGAATGCGGACGCGACTAAGATGGCGGCTTGAAGGTCGTGGACCCCGTAACTTCACATTTAATCAACTGAAAGATCTAAAACATTTTCTAAAATATCCGAAAATGTGTTTGTCTGAAAAACGATGGACATACGCAACTCGGACAGCTTGGGGGTGAGTAAATCATGGGTTTAATATCATTTTTGGCCGAACTATCCCTTTAACTTACAACAATTTCCGTTTATCAGGAAAGCCCATAAATGGCATAAGCAAAAACCGGCACAGGTAGTTTTTTGCTTATTACCCCGATTTCACATTGCATGTAAACACCTTAACCGGTTTTATTCATGTGCATATGTCTCTGCATGTGATTAAAAAATAAATGTGACATGCGGAGGTAAGCGCAAAGTAACGCATAAAAGTCAGCACTCGACTAAAGCAGTGAAACTGCGAAAATAAAAGTTTGTGCTACATTTACAGCTTCTGCAGAAATACAACAATATAGCTTAAAGGTCACGTTCTTTCTGATCCCATTTTTTAAACCCTGGTTTGTGTGTAATGTTGCTAGCATAAATAATACCTGTAAAATGATAAAGCTTAAAGTTCACGGCCAGGCGATATATTTTCTTTAACAGAATTCGCGTTTCAAAGCCTACAGGGAACGGCCGGTTTGGACTACAGCCCTCTACTTCGTCACTAGAACAGTTTTTGACTAAACTCCGCCCACAGGAATACATCAGTCGTCAGCTAAGCTAACGGCAAGCTAAGCTGCTATCGTATCACGAACTCGTTACGTATTTCTGAAGGAGAGACTTCATAGAACAAGGAAGACATCAGCCTGTTTTTAGGACAGTGAAAACAGCGCTATACAGATAAGTAAATTGTGTGAAAAATACCACGATTTTTTACACATGAAACATGAACACATGTTATATTATGCACTGTAAACAAAGCTTCAAAAACTTCCCGCCAGCTTTTTGAATGACTATATGTACTATAAAAGGTGACGTCACTGCCTGCGAAAAACCTGACAAATCCCCAAATCCCACCTAAACGCAGTTTTCTGCATAGCCGGTTTATTAATTTGCATGTAAGCGGGTTTCCATAATAAGCAGATTTTTGATTATCCGCTTATTAGGTATATGTAAATGCACTAAATAAAACTGAACGCAACAAGTGATTTTGTAATTTATTTATTTAGTTTAAAACAAAACAATATTAAAATAAATGCCCTTAATCTATTTCATCAACCAAAAGCAAAGTCAGAAAAGATAAATGTGATCCACAGGTTAATGAATCGGATTCAAGCATCATTTAATACATGTCATGTCACAGCACCTGCTTTGGAAATCCCTTTGGATACTTATGGACATTAATACCAATTTTGTCCAAAAAAAATCAATAACGGCACCACAAGACACAGGAAAGAGCCGTGATCCAAGTTACTAATGATACATCTTGAATACATCTTCAGTATAATTTGCAGGGCAAACCTAGTGTACAAATACACAACAACATTTAACAGCCAAACAGTGACTGCATTGAAAGGTTTTATATATTGAGAGAGGTATAGGGTTTGCCGTGACATGTGTTACATAAATAGTTGTGATTGGTGAATTATAAATGGCCAATATTTTGTAATACATTGTGATATTATGTGCCTGTTTATTATTTTTGTTGCACGTGAGCTTGTGGAGTTACAGAATGCTGTTGGCTAAATATATAAAAGTAAAGTTTAATAAATGCAAAAAAGACAGAAGAGTTCTGGAAGAGGAAAATAAGCAAAGACGGATAGACAGACAGACAGACAGACAGCTGTAAGATGCAATTGTGTTCTAGGATCTGTAAAGCAGGATTCTCTCAGCACACATCTGTCCCACCAGACTGGCATACTGCTCCACTTCTTTCTGATCATTTGAACCCTTGCGCTTGCGGGCGTAGGCGGCGTATGGCATCACTGTCCTTCTGTAGAGCACCAAAGCTCTGCCCACTTCCTTCAGAGCCTGAGCATCACCTACAGAAAGATAAAGAAAAGAGAGACATTAAACAATCGTACACAACTGAAGTACTGCGGTAAAACAAAGATTTAAATTAAGATTACACTACTAAAATAAAGGTGCTTCACAATGCCATTATTGGCAAAACGGTTCCATAAAGAACATCCGAAGAACCTTTCTGTTGCACAAAAGAATGATAAATGATTCACAAATGAAAAATAAATTAAGAAATGGTTCTTATTAAAAAACATTTCAAGCTCCTTTATTTTTAAGAGTGAGTATGTCAATAAACAGAGGCATTTGATACATCAGCAGACGTACAGGTCCTTATACTTTAATAAAAGATTATGAAAATGGGTTTCTTTGGAATAATGTGCACTGATAAATCGTACATAATAAGATTTTAGTAAGAAATGTTTCACTTTAATGTAACATCAGGAGCACAAACCATTGCATCTTTCTGCATCTTTGAATGCAATTAAAGAGATAGTTTAGCCAAAAATGAAAATGACCCCATGATTTACTCACCCTCAAGCCATCCTCAATGTATATGATTATCTTTTTTCAGACTTAGGGGTGGATCACACAAAAAGCGTTTATGGCAGTGGCAGGCGCCTTTTTTAAATGGTTTTCTATGGGCAGTGAGCATTATGCACGCGGTTTATCCGTGCCGAATAGGGTTGGGTATCGTAAAAAAATTCTGGTTCCAGTTCTGCCTAATGATTCCCGGTATAATAAAAAAATATGAAAAAGAATGCACAACATTTAAACAATTACAGTTGTATTTATTAATTACTGTCAAAATATTTGAAATGTAAAGTGAATTAATATTTATTAATACAGTAAACGGCAGACGCTCTGGAGTGCTCAAACGATTTAAAGAGGATGAAAGAAAGGGGTGCGGTCACGTTTTCTGCTTGGTTTTAGAGGTGAAATGTGAAGTAAATAGCTTGGCCATTTCGGTAGGTGTTCGAGTCGAGTCAGGATCAGCGCCTATGTGCGTATTTATTGTAGCACTTCCATCTGTGAAACACACAGTTCAAGTGAGAAACCTTTTTTTGGGTTATAATGTTTACAAAAAAAAGTTCTGATGGTGTACGTTTAAGCGCAGATTGATACTTTTTCACAACTTTGAGGCTGTTTACACTTGGCATTAACATGCGTTTTCATCAATCGGATCACAAGTGGACGACGTTAATGCCAGGTGTAAACGGTATTCAAAAAGTTTTGAGCTCGTCCACTTTCGACCACTTTCAACCACATTCAGAGGTAGTCGAAAACTCTTTCGATCGGATTGCTTTTGTGGTGTAAACGCACAAATGTGGTTGAATGTGTTCGAACAGCCACACGCGACCGCCTTCTCTCCACCCATTTATCTAATCTGAGGTACTAAGCACAATGTTTTACGTCTTTTCTTACTTCTGGCGCGAACAGCGCTATTTTTAGCCTTTCATTGATAAAACTAAAGCGGCTGATCTCCGCAGTTACATTTTGCAAGCGTGTGAAAGTTGCGCGATCTTATTTCATCAAATGCGCTGAAAATTCAGAGAAAGCTTTAACATATACATGTACAAAACACTGTGCAGCATGTTTACTTACAACAAAAGCAGTGGACTCTGACATTATATTAGTTAGCGTCCATATAAACTCGTTATTACTCCCGCTCGCGTTTAAATGACAGCAGAGAGACTCACCCACCGTCTCGACAGACCGCCCCCTCACAGTATTCAGGACAGATGCGGTCGAAAGTGGACAAAAGAGACAGATTTAAATACCAGGTGTAAATGTGATGTGTCTCTCTCGTCCACTTGTGATCCGATCGACGAAAACACATCTTAGAGGCTGTTTACACTTGGCATTAACATGCGTTTTTGACGATCGGATCACAAGCGGACGACGTTAATGCCAGGTGTAAACGGTGTTCAAAACATTTTGAACACTTCCACTTTCGACCACTTTCAACTACATCCAGAGGTAGTCGAAACCACTTTCGATCGGATCGCTTTGGAGTTGCGGAACGCAAATGTGGTTGAATGTGTTCGAACAGCCACACACGACCGCCTTCTCTCCGCCCATTTATCTAATCTGAGGTATTAAACACAAATTTAACATCTTTTTTTGACTTCTGGCGTGAACATACGTTGAACAGCCCTATTTTTAGCCTTTCATTAATAAAACTACTGCGGGTGTTCTCCGTAGTTTCGTTTTGAATGCGTGAAAGTTGCGCGATCCTATTTCATCAACTGCGCTTAAAATTCAGAGAAAGCTCCAACATATAAACGTACAAAACACTGTGCAGCATGTTTACTTGCTAAACAAGCAGCGGACTCCAACATAATATTAGTTTGCGTCCATATAAACTCATAATTACTCCCGCTCGCGTTTAAATGACAACAGAGAGACTCGCCCACCGTCTCACAGACCACCCCCTCACAGTATTGAGGACAGAAGCGGTCGAAAGTGGACAAAAGAGACAGATTTAAATACCAGGTGTAAACGTGATGTGTCTCTCCTGTCCACTTGTGATCCGATCGACGGAAACACATCTTAGTACCAAGTGTAAACAGCCCCTACAAAGCTTACCTCAGCAACGTGAGTGTTTTATGTGGTAAGCTGCGTTAATTTGGTTGCGTGACTGTAAACAGTGTCTCAAGATAATTAATATTCATGAGGTAAGACATGGCTATTCAAAGTGACTTTGCCCATGCATCAGAATCGCTTTTAGATCCGAAACGTAAGAATTTTCGTGCGTTTCCGGATTCTTTTAAAAAACAGGGTTCCCAACCCTAGTGCCGAACACATCGCGCTTTGCCCGCCTCCTACGCCACTTCTCATACACTGGAAACGCGCTCTCTCGTGAACGCGCTTTGGCCATTACCAAAAGCAAGTTATTTTAGTTCGTAAAGGTTTAAACTTTTATATATTTTTAGATTGCCCTCAAAAATCGTTAACTATCCCTGCTGGAGCCGAGTGGATTACTTCTGTGAAGGATGGATGGACTTTTTTACCACCATTATAAAAAGCTTGCTACAACCAGGACAGTATTGATAACTTCAATTGTGCTTGTGTCTCACAAAACATAATCATATACATCGAGGACAGCTTGAGAGTAAGTAAATCATACACTTGGGTAAACTATCCCTTTAAGTCATTGGGTGGAGGACTTTGTACAGTATAAGATCAGTGAATGTGGTTCAAAAGATCAAACGGAGGTCAGGTACAAATTGTAGTGCAGAAATAACCAGGTATGATGATGAAAAAGTATCAGTCCACCCTCTGGCACCGAGTTGGGGTCAGCCAGGGTTACTACGACTTCAACCAAATTGACACAAATCTACTGTTGCAAAGACCGAATGCAGAACAGTTCGACTGCTCACGTGCAAAAGCTCTGGTTTATAAGGCTTCACTTTAATTTCACTACGGTTTGGCATGCCAAATTCAGACCCACATTGCGTATTCAGTAAAAAAGCCAACACGCTCCCCAATGAGCTGTTAAACCAGGAATTACCGCGAAAAAACTGTAAAGTGGTAACAATTTGTAAAAGCTTAAAAACAGCCCTGCAGGGCAGGAGAAAATTAAACTAACCAGAACAATGAAAAATTACGTCAACTGTAATCATTTCTATAGAGTAGCACTGAACAAAAAGTCAACTGAACATTTATTTGTTTGTTTTTTTGACACAGGGAAAGTGTCAATGCAGGAAAAGCTGACATGTTGATAAAGCTAAAAATATATTAAAATATGCACAATACCAACAAAGATGTTACAAATGCAATATTACCAGTCGGTTACCGACATGCAATGTCATTTATTTAGGCATAAACAAACAATATATAAGAGAATATAAGGTCAACACTGTGATTTGGAAAACTGTGCCGACTGTGACAGAAAAAAACAATATATTACTCTGATGTGAGAGAGTTATGAATGTTATGAAGAGATCTGACACCAGATCTTGGTTCACTTTCTGTCAAGCAGCTCATCTGGAGGCCATCTGACCGAGATTTCTGAGAGATGCCGGGTAATGTAAATTAGTCTTCATTATTTCACACACACACACAGGGGGTGCGGTTTAATTTTTCACAGTCTCCCTGTAATATAAACAGTAAAACATAACCGCCACACATGCACAGAGCTCCCTACAAGATTTCTGCAGTACATGTACAGTAAAAAAAAAAAGGGTGGTACCTGTAAGTTATACTATAATAATAACTAGGGATGCAAAATGTGTGTGCCGATACCGATATTCGATTACTCATGGCGCTTTTCCATTGCATAGTACCCCAGGGTTTGGTTTGGGTCAGGTTGGGTCAGCTCACCTCACTTAGGCTTGGTTAGCTTTTCCATCGAGTTTAGTATCACTTTGGAGTGGGAGGGATTAAAGGCGTGTCATTATATTTGAGTGCCTACTGCTGTGACGTCATACAAGTGAGAGCGTCGCTGTACATTCCCATACGTTAATTTATTTCCCAAATTTACCACCACAAATAGATGTTTGCACATCGCATTTATCACTACCTCTGTCTCACATGACAGTTTCTGTTCAAACACCCGTGGCGTCAGTCAACGCACTCCGCTGAACCAAATTTAAGTTGCATTTAGGCATATATGTGAACGTGCGCGTTGCAAATGTGCCGCCACAAACTCCAAGTCTGGAAAAAAACTGTTATGGTGTTCCTGATTCTCAACCTGTGGATGTTTTTCATCACTAAAAGGAAGTTTGGGAACTTACAGCAAAGCACAGATGACAAAAGGTTTGTTCGAGACAGCGCAAGCTAGCACGAAGGTAAAGCTAATCTTTTACATTATAGTGATGACACTGATAGTGACGATTCTCTCAGACCAATCAGTGATCTACAGTGTTTTCGCGTCACGTTTTGGTACCAGCTCGGGTCGCTTGGAACCCCAACCGAGGTGGTACTAAAAAAAGTATCGGGTACTACATACTGCACCCAGTGGAAAAGCCCCCAAAAGTAAGCTGACCCAAACCAAACCATGGGGTACTATGCAATGGAAAAGCGCCATTAGACCGACATCTGCTGATACCAATAGATAGCAATAGCTTTGTTTTTAACTTCTTGTTCCAAAGGTGCAGAGCATACAGGATATAATCAGTCCTAATCATTGGCTGTTTTAAAACAAAAACTGCTTTTATCTGCTGATACCGATTATAGGCCGATACATCAGTGCCTCCCTAATAATAACTATGCAATATACAATTTAAACCAGCACACAGACCTGCATAAACTAGCGCTGAAATTCACCTGGTCTTAGATGAAAATGGACGTTTGCTAGGTAAATGTAATAGCATTCAGACATTATTCATAAAAGTGTTCATAACACTTTTTAGGACCAACATGGCTGCTAGTTCTTCTAAGCCTAGAACTGTATGTTCTTGATCCATGAATCCTGATCAAGAATAAAGAGCTACATGCCCAAACCTCAGGCTGTAAGACAATAGCTGAGAGCAGAAAAATAAAACTGGATAAATAGACTGTGTGAGAGAATGAGAGAGAGTACAGAAAGAAAGAGAGGTAGCTGGCAGTCTACCATACTACATGCAATAAATGATGACAAATGAAGAACAGACGAGACACATGAAATCACTCTCGTAGCTGTATGAAACTCCTGCATACCCCCCAAACTAAACACTGTGTGCTTTATTATTTCCACACATTCACTGGAAAACCCCTACAGGCTCTCAATACTCCATTTTTGTGCTCGGTCGATACTGACAGGCTGTGTTTAAAGTTTGGTTAATTTATAATTGTACTTTATGTTTAATGTTTGCATATATGCATGCTCATTTATTTGTTGACTACTTTCCGCTGGCAAACTGTAGTTACTGAAATGAGAGAAAGTTTAAAATCTAATAATAATACATTAGCATAGAAACATCCCTAAAATACTTCAGGGTGTTTACTAATGAAAGAATGAATGGTCAGCATGGGATTAAGCAATATATATGGGCTGTGTCCCAAACCGCCTACTTCCATACTATAGCTGGTTTTAGCAGTAACAACATAAACAAGCGGCTTTTATGGAAAAAACGTAACTTCTGGTAAACTCTGCTAAGAATAAATAACAACAAAATCCGTTTAAAGTAGTTTATTTATACAACAAGCAAAATAAACAACACGTAGATTACCTAAGAAACCAAAATATTTGAAATTTTCGACGAGGTATTTGTTTAAAGCAACACTAAAGACTTATTGCTCTTAGCTCCCCCTACAGGTTAGAAGCGTAATTGTTCATTACCACTGTCGTAAATACTGCAGCATAGCTGGCTCTGATTGGATTGTAGGTCTGCCGTAAAGCAAGTTTTTGTAGTTTTCACTCGAACTACAGGACCACTACCCGACGGTTGGAAACTTCTTTAGTGCGGTTTTGGCCGATAGAGGGCTGCAAAGCGAATGTGAAAGTGCCATTCACCCTGTTTTGAGTGGATGAACCACTGAAACTTTTTTGGAAACGTTATTTTAAGGTAAAAAAACTCTTTGGTGTTGCTTTAAGAGTTCAGTTTCAGCAGCTAGTCAGAGCATTAAACAAACAGAAACCGGAAGTAAAGTTCGGACCAGACACGTAATGGCGTCACCGCACATGTGTCCCATGAAACAGTCTACATAGCAGGGAAAAGCAGTTGGCGAGGCGAGTAGTATGTCCAAATTCATATATTCGAAAAACAGTAGGAAAAAGTATCTGGATGACCGACTACTTCTGGCAAGATCCCAAAGTGTTCTTTCAATGAACACTTTGCTATCCCGTGGTCCACCAGGATTAGGTTTTGGTATCGAGAACCGGTTCCATTTTAGAACCGGTTCCAAAAAATAAACAACAACCGGGGAATCAATATGCCGCGTGCATTTTGATTCCGTTTATCGATTCCTGACTTTTCATTCATTCTCGCAGGACGAACAGCAGCGAGCGTTTTACAGTTGTATCTAACTGCGACGAACCTTCTCTCATTACGCACATAGGCAGTGTATCACATCTGCCACTATGAAGGCAGCAAATGTTCAAAAGTTTGGTTAAACTTTGTGAAAAAAGACTGTAGTATTGCCAAACGTGGCAAGGATATTTCGTGTAAGTTTTCCAGCTCCTCTAGAGTTTGATTTTAACCGTTTTGGAATCCATCCAGCTGATCCCCGGGTCTGGCGCTACCACATTTAGCATAGCTTAGCATAATCCATTGAATCTGATTAGACCATTAGCATTGTGCTAAAAAATGACCAAAAATTTTCAATATTTTTCCTTTTTAAAACTTGACTGTTCTGTAGTTACATTGTGTACTTATGCTGCGTTTCAGGCAACCTGTAACCCGTAACTCACGACTTCAAAACCACGACTCACGACTTTGAACTGGGAGTACATCGATCTAGTACGAGTTCACGGGTGGGAAGTCACGGGTTTCACTGCCGTTCCAGTGCACTTTCACCGGTAGAAGGTTGTAAAAACACGAGTTACAGGCTGCCTGGAACGCATAGGGTCGTGAGTCGTGGTTTTGAAGTCGTAACTCACGGGTTTAAAAACCTGCATGGAACGCACCATAAGACTGATGAAAAATTAAAAGTTGTGATTTTCTACTGTATGCAGATATGGCTAGGAACTATACTCTCATTCTGGCATACTGTAATAATTAAGGACTTTGCTGCCGTAACATCACTGATATTACGTAGTGCCCGAAAATAGTCCTCTGCTATTGAAAGATACTAAGGGGACTATTTTCTGCTGCTGCGAAATATCATTGCACCTCCTGCAGCCATGTTACGGCAGCAAAGTCCTTGATTATTACGGCAGAATGAGAGTATAGTTCCTAGCATTCATACTATTCATTCATACTATCCATATTCATACTATATTCTGTTTATATGTTTTAACGTTCGATGAGTAGATACTTCATCTAATTCAGTATCTACTGTCACAGTTTGCAATTTCGGACGTAGCAATCGAGTATATTCAGACCCAAAAAATTGCTGTTATTGTTTGGCGATATACATTTTATCCGTATGTGTTCTCTGTGTTTAAACCTATGACCTTTTGCACTGCTATCAGGAGTTATCATTTAATAAATAAAAGCCATCACTTGGTAATCTTGATCTTCAGCTTGTGCACACCCAGGGTGCTTTTCGATGTGATTGTATGATCTTTTTCCAAAGAGGTGCAACAAGATGTTACATGTTTATCGTATCACAGCTCAAATTGCAATCGTGTCGACGTAATCACAATTATTTTTCCAACCAAGTCATGCGAGCCTATTTGTATTCGATATATTTAACAAACTCGGACTGTGACTCAGAAAAGCAACACTAATTGAATCAAAATGTGGAAATATCAAACAGCAATAAACAGTGGAGAAAAAGCTTTTAGCTGCCCAATTAAGCACAGTATTAACACTGTACAGAGCTGTCACAAGAGCCGAGACCTCTTACACACAATCTAAACATCCGCTCTGTATATAAACACACTCCCTCTCTTTCGCGCTCTCTCTCTGCACCCTTGCTTCATAAATCCTTTGACTCGATTAACAGTGCCGTCAAGTGGCAAACGCTTTCTCAATCTCCAGCACCGGAGGTTCACCGACACAAAGCTTTAGGGCCACATCTGTCCAAGGGTCAGAGGTGAAAGGTGATAAATAAGACTTTCACTGGAATGAGAGGGTCAGGACTGAGCGAAGGGGTTTTTGACCCCAGCCACACTTCTTCAAGAGGACAAGAAACTTCATCCGGTGTGATTATATGAGTTAAACTAGTGCTGATGATGAGCAGTGTGTTGTTAAAAGAATAGTTAAATCCAAATTATCTAATAATTTACTCCCCTCCCTAATGTCATCCCAGATCTTCAGTTGAACAAATTAGTAATTTAATATTAAAATGCCACAAAGCACATCCATCCATCATTAAAGTAATCCAGATGACTCTAGTGCAGTAATCTCCAACATGGTTTCTTTTATGCATGTTAACATTTTAAACAATGATAAAACGTATCAAGAAGTAAAACAACAAAGTTTTAAGTAGACAATATAATAAAGTAGACTATATAACCCTCTAGATTGTTTTATCCATTGTGATAGCCCTTGCTCACAAAATTTGTTGGATTGGAGACCCCTGCTTTAGTGGGATAATATACGTCTCATGAATTAAGCTAAAACAATATTTGTGAGAGAAAATTATTCATATTTTGAGCTTATATTTAATAATCGATACATTACATACCCATGGAAACATAAAATTCAGCATAGGCAGAGTTTGGGAGGGCAGGGGGGGGCACTTCCCCCCTAAGAGCAGAGCCAATTATAATTTTGTCTGGTAATGAAATGGAAATATGAGAATTTGTCTGTCTAATTGTTGGACTGAGTAACTTAAGGCTAAAATACAGTAGTTTTAATCAGAGGTGGAAAGTAACAAATAACATTTACTGATGTTACTTTTTTGAGTAGTTTTTAAAATCTGTACTTTTACTTTTACTTAAGTATATATTGTTTAAAGTATTGTACTTCGTTACATTTTAAATCATATCCGTTACAGAGTAAAAAAATAATTTAAAAAGGCAGGGTGATAAAGACGCGTCACGGATGATTGATTGATGGACGGGGAAACGTGCAAAAAGAGCCATTGAGACGGACGAGACAGGCGCGCGCTAATGCAGACCCGCCTCATTTCAATTCTTATGAAAGAAACCCCTGGCCATATTTAAGCGACCATTTTCCACTGACGTGAAGTGATTGTTTCTTTCATATGAAAAGTAGGATTCATGCTCTTGAGTACAGAATTGCCGACCGGGTTTATACCGCTCATTTGCACGACGCGTTTTTAATTATCTTCAGATGTCTAGCAGCTTCGCGTCAAGTCAAACACAACTTCAGAACATCCTCGAGAATGCGTAGGTCATTAGACATTGAGAGAGAGAGAGAGAGAGAGAGAGAGAGAGAGAGAGAGAGAGAGAGAGAGAGAGAGAGAGAGAGAGAGAGAGAGAGAGAGAGAGAGAGAAGAGAGAGAAAGAGAGAGAGAGAGAGAGAGAGAGAGAGAGAGAGAGAGAGAGAGAGAGAGACATAAAATAATGTATGTTACCCGCAATACATCAATTACAACCTTACTATAATGATTGTATTTACTAGCTGCTGACCTCATATTATTTTTCTTCAAAAGTGCATAACTCACCTGTAAAAATCATTCAACAATTCCATAAATGTTTCTTAGTTATTAAAAAGCTTATTACTTGATTAACTTTTTGTTATTGCACTTTAATTGTAAAGATGTTCCTACGAGTAAAAACAACTAGTTTGAGAATTATATTCCCTTGTTGTTTTTGAACTATATTAGAATCCTCCACCTCATGACTTACTTTTAACTTTTACTTGAGTAGATTTTTAGACCAGTAACTTTACTTTTGCTTAAGTAAAATATTATTAAAGTAACTTTACTTTTACTTGAGTACAATATTTTATTACTCTTTCCACCACTGTTTTTAATTAATTTTAATCATATTTAAAAACAAGGTTAATTCAATATGGTGGACAATGTTAACTTTAAATCTCATTGGCTCTCGCATATCTAGTGATTAGTTGTCATTTGCATGCTTCACCAAAAACTCAAAGTACAAATAGTTAAAATTAGTAACTGTGAGTGAAAATGAGTAAATACGAGAATGTTCATATTTATGTAAACTATTACTTTAAAACAGTTGCAAGAAAAAGTATGTGAACCTTTTGGAATTTCATGTTTTTTTAATAAATTAGTCATAAAATCTGATCTGATCTTCACCCTTGCTATTGACAAACATATTGCATCTAAAAATAATTACACAAAAAATTCTGATCTTTGATGTCTTTATTGAGAACAACCAAAAAAAAGGAAAACTCATTGTGCTTGTGGAAAAGTATGTGAACCCTTGAGTTAATTACCTCAAAAAGCTAATTGGAGTTAGGTTTTAGCATACCCGGAGTCTCGTTAAGATAATACATTGGGAGGTGTGGACTACAGCTACTTTGACTGATAAAAACCCCTCAAACTTTTGGAGTTTGCTCTGCACAACAAGAACACGCTTATGTGAGCCATGCCTGGCCAAAAAGCGCTTTCAGAGAAGCTACGGTCAAGAATTGTTGCTATTTCACCATAATTCATTGAGAAGCATAGCAAGCATCATCGGCCGATGTATTGGTCCATTCCTATCCAAAAGGTTCACATACTTTTTCTTGCCACTGTATTAGCTTCTTTGCATTCTAGGAAAACTTTGATGTCTTTAATATAAGTGAAATCAATTTAATGCTCCTATTTTAAAAATTGGATTTTGGGACTTGAGGCTGGATTTGACAGACAGGGTCACATTTAGACACACTGAATGTGTAAATGAGAACAGCAACATAAACACATCATTACTGCTTATCTTGTCTCCAGACTCATGTGTGCACATCTCATAAATATGTGCATTCCAGCAGAACTTCAAAAGGCATATAAGCCCTGTCGGTCAAAACCTTCTGAGGCAGATGCCAATGATGTTATTCAACAGGACAGTTCTGGTAATCTGGAGCTGGACACTGTTGGCTCTCCATAAGCTTTTGATAAACAGATCCAGATAAACAAAATGCAGACTTACAACTAGAATCATAGTATCTGCCATGTGAGCCAATGAAGACAGCAAACATCATTCAAACTTCAGTCTGGAGACCATGGAAATGTTTTAGTTCAACTCTGAATGAACACACCGGATTGCTTGAAAAGGTCTGTTAGTTCAGCCACCAGGACTAGAATTAATTTAATAACTACTGTGAAAAGAACTGGACTTTACCACGTTTGTGTTTTTTGGACTGAAGTCACATTGATACGGACTGGAAGAATTGACTTAAAAATGGAAATTCTGTCATCATTTAAACTAGACATATACATCTTCAGTGAATAATTATATGGGAATGTTTTGAGAAAATAAATATACTTGTCCATCCAAAGGTTTGAAACAACATCAGTTTGAATAAGTCACATGAGAAATTTTCTTCATAATGATTATTTTTCAATTATATTACTGAGCACAGTGATCATTAAAAAGCAACATGTTCTACTTCAATCATTCAAATCTTTAATGTCTTTGAAGGAGGGCATGGAGTTTACAATAAATCCTCACTGTGGCTTTCACAGAATCCAAACATCAACCTTGTAACCAAGAGTCAGACCGCTGGTCTGGAGTCTGCTGAGAAACAAGCCAGAAATAGTTCATCTGTCTGGCCAAGAACAACAGGTCCTGTAGGACTGAAGGCACCACAGAACCATTTAAAAACACTGAGGGACTTGATGGACTTCAGATGGTTGCCAGTTAGCACAGAGGTAGGTCAAACCTCCCGCAATCTGCCATTCCCAATCAAAACTATGGCCATATCTGAGGGAGGCCATGATGATTCTGATGAAGTCATTTCTATTGGCATCATGCAAAAAAAACTCTTTACAGAAACAAGAGAGGAGTTTTCCAGCCCATATCATTTGTGGTTTTGAAACCTAACATGTGTCCTAACCAGGCATAGCGTGATAAAGCAACAAGCAATACAGTAAATCTTTCTTCTGTGCAAAATATTTTGTCAGTCATTCGTTTATTTCGTGCTGTACTGATTGACCACATTGGTCCAAATTCTGCTATACCTTAGCTAAACATTAAACTTGGTCATTTAAGATGCTACATTTAATCACTACATTTTTTTACAATAAAAACAACATACAACTCAAACGGTGGGTTAAAGGGGTGGTGTATGGCCGGGCCGAGTACCAAAACACACTTGTAGCCAATCAGCAGTCTACTAAACCACATCGTTGCCTGGGTTCCATTGGGGTAGGGGCGTGTTTGTTTTGGTGATTTCAAATGTCAACATTGGCTTTCAGAGATCATGCACCCCGTCTTTAATATGAAGCGAAATAATATGTTTGTGAAAAGAAAACATTTTAAGTGTATTTAGTGACTGATATGGCACGTTTAAATATAACACATCTTGATTAAAAATTATGGCACGCCGGCTCTGCGTCAATAAGTTGTTCTCGCGTGTCTTGCATTAACTATGGGGTTTTATTTTACGGTGAACTATTCCTTTGATGTTAGCTAATATCACTTCAACTGTTCATGTTTGTTCATTGTGTACTGACTTATGTTTACAAATGTGATTTGATTTTACAAATGTGACCCTGGACCACATCAGTCATAATATATAAATATATAAATAAGCTTTCCATTTATGTATACTTTGTTAGGATAGGACAATATTCGGCTTGAGATACAACTATTTTAAAACCTGGAATCTAAAGGTGGATAAATCAAAATATTGAGAAATTCTGCTTTTAAAGTTGTCCAAATGAAGTCCTTAACAACACATATTACTAATGATAAATACAATTTTATATATATGTACAGTTGGAAATTTACAAAATATCTTCATGATCTTTACTTTATATCCTTATGATTTTTGGCATTAAAAAAATCTATAATTTTGACCGATACAATGTATCTTTGGCTACAAATATGCCCCTGCTACCTCCAATAATGTTTTTTTTAAATGTATAAACATACTTGAACAAAATTGCATTAACTAAAATAATCACGATATAATGATATAAAGTAAATGTACATATAAAGTCAAGTATTCAGAGAAACCTAACAAAGAAAGAAAAAATACTTTAAAATGGTGTAGGAAATATAAACTTAAAAGTTCAATTTGTTCTACTTTCAAATGAGAATAAATGAATGTGAAGCATATTTAAAATGTGACTAATCTGTCTTTAAATAATGAAATATATTCTGATTGGCTCCAATTTCGTCATTTAGGAATATTTCACTGTCAGTAAGATGAGAAAAATTACCTGACAAAAAAACTTGTCTGGTTAGAGACAGTGTTAGATTTTCCTCTGGATCACAGAGTTCTTACACGTTCTTCATCATCAGACACACAGACACAAGTTAAAACTTCAAAATACTCTCTGTGACCTCTCCTTCATCTTTACCTCAACCCTTGATCTCAAGTGCTCCATTTAACACCCGAAATAAGCGGCTATAACTTAAATATTTACATGAGAGAAGTATGGCACACTTACATTCGCACCATTGCATTTGAAAAGCTGATAGGGTCGAAAGGGAAGACAGGAGAGAAGTTTGCTAACAGCTGTTTTTAGATGGAATAAACAGAAATAATTCTGTAATCTTTTTCTCAAAATCATGTTGTTCCAAACCAATAAATATGGAATATATTAATATACATTTAATAATAAATTACACTTTATATTCTGAACAATACAAAATTCTCATATGAGCCTATGCAAGCTTCAATCTGCTCAATGAAGACCTATAGAACTTGAGGGCACTGTAACGTAATGTATTGTTTTTCTATATCAATTTCAATCAAATAATGTGCAGTGTTAGGGGTAACACATTACAATTAACATGCATTACGTAATAATATTACTTTTCTAAAGTAACGAGTAAAGTAACACATTACTTTAAAAATGTACACATTAATATTTGAGTTACTTTTTTAAAAAAGTAATGAGAGTTACTTTTCAGTTTAATTAATTAGATTTAAAAAAAAAATTACTGAATTAAACTGAACGTAGTCACATAGAATAACACACTCTATACGTGCGCGCCTGATTTTGGGAACAGTTCAAATCAGAAATGGAGATGGCAGGCCATTTTTGCAATGGAAATATGCAATTTCTGAATGCAGAACTTCTCCGTCATAAAAAACGAATGCAAGGCCTGAAAGAGATCAAGCCTCAGCCAAGTAAGAAAAAGTAACACAAAAGTAACTTAAAAGTAATGTAAGTACTACTTTCCATGAAATGTAACCAAGTAACGCAATTAGTTACTTTTTTGGGGAGTAACTTAATATTTTAATGCATTACTTTTAAAAGTAACTTTCCCCAACACTGATCATATGCACTAGAAAAAGCCGCCAAATAATATACAGATTAAAATAAATGACAGATTTGTATAAATACACAATGTCACACAACACTGCACAAATTATATGAATTATTTCCCTTGTGCTTTTTTGGTCTAGCTTCTTTGAACTGTTGCATAGCAGTCAACAAGGAGATCAGATGCAAAAGCTGCTAAACGCGACCTCCTTCAAAAATGAGATAATGATATTAACCGAATGCTTTCGGCATGTATTATACATTAATCAAATGCTTTTGTTTTAATTCGGACCTCAGACCATTCAGAAATACTGAATGCTAGAATCCATTAACTCTTTCCTCGCCATTGACGAGTTAACTCGTCAATTAAGAGAAAATGCCTCCCTGCCAATGACGAGTTTTTCCGGCTTCCACCGCTATTATCCACCAGGTGCCAATCTTCCGTAATTTATAAAACCCAGAAGTATCGCCCTAGGACAAACAGCTGTATGTCTGTGTAAGTTTTGAAGATCGCTCTGCATCTGATCTCTAACAAAAGTCCTTCACAAAAATGGAATTAACTTTGTGCTCAAAATGTGGTGTTTTGAAAAAAACTACCTATATTTGAGAGGTGATAAAAAGATAACTAATAAAGGTAGGATAAAACTGTTTTTTAGTTTGAAAGGGTCTGTCTTTCATTTGATATATTGTATGTTTACATATTTCAAGAAGAAAATCTGGAAGGCACATTAAACTTTTGTCAAAATCTCGATAAATGCTGCGCTGGCTGGCAACTTAAAAAAAAGCGCTAATTTACAAGAAAACATGTCAGATGCACTTAGAGGGTTTTGCATCGTATCTCTTTAAATATAACAGCATACAAGCTTGAATCAACATGAGGGTAACTAAATGATGCCAGAAGTGAACAATTCCTTTGCCATTATGTTTAGGAATAATGTCTGACATTACCTGAAACAGTCATGAGGGTAAAGGGGGATAAGGATCATGGTATTGTGATGAGGACATAATGAAAGGACTGTCATCTGTCCAGGGTGGACGTGTCTCGGGCATCGCAATCACCCTGCTGCCTGTATCTCACTGGCTCCACAGATGAACTCACTATTTTAAGTGAATAACAGGAAAGTCTCTACAAGGGCCTGTTTTTAAACAGTAAATACAGATGTCCTTGTTTGAAGACAACATCTAAACTCATAAAGCACAAACACCCGCACACCTCTGCTGTGGGCTATAGAGTGCCTCATCGTGATTTAGGAGGGAAATATAAACAGAGAGCAGCAGACGGGCCTGTCGGATTACATAAGCTGGACACTGCCAAACTGTCTCCAGTCTTACCTGTGGCTTTGATAGGAACACCTAATGTTGCTAATTTAAAAAACTTTAAAAGACAAATTTGAAGACTTATGTGGAAGTGATTTAATTGTAAAAATAAGTTGAATGTAGCTGAAATGTCTTATATGTAGCTTAAAGCATAACCAAGTAGCCTTAAAGGAATATTTCAGCCAAAAATTAAAATAAGCCCATATTTTACTCAACCTCAAGCCATCCTAAATATATAACTTTCTTTTTTCAGCCGACACAGTCAAAGTTAAATGATACAGTATCCTGGCTCTTTTCAGCTTTAGCATTGGATTGTGTTCCACTTTTAAAGCCCCCCAAAACCACATTCATTCATCAAAAACTAATCCATACAGATATTAAATGTCTTCTCAAGCAATTATTTTTGAAAATAAAACATTTATATTTCCTACTTTATAAACTACGATCATATACGTGCTCACAAGTGAGTTTAGATCAGGTTGTTAGATCTCTTACCTAACATTTCAAAAACCCAACACTTTACCTCGAAAGACATTTAACTTTTTCACTGCCACTGACGAGTTATCTCGTCAATTAAGAGAAAATGCTTCCCTGCCAACGACGAGTTTTTACGGCAATCTATATTTCCGCTATTATCCACTAGGTGATGCTTTGACCCAACTTTCAAAACACTAAAGCATTCACTTATCCAAAAACATAAAAAAAACTCATCAAATGCAATTATCTCAGTTTTGTTCAAAATTTGGTACTTTAAAAAAAACCTACCCATATTTCTGTTCTTTTATTAGATATATTATGTGTTTATATATTTAAAGAAGAAAACGTTCTGGAACGCATTAAACATTTTTGAAAATCATAAAAAATGCTGGCGCTGGCAACTTTTTTTTAAAGGAAAACACCACCGTTTTTCAATATTTTACTATATTCTTACCTCAACTTAAGCACTATTCGGACGGGATTAGTTTGCCAAACAACGTTTGAGTTTCAACGTGTCCCCCAGGACGTCTGTGATTTTATGTACCGATTCGGACGGGATTAAAATGATGCAGGCTATTCCAGAGATGGGAGTGTCTGTTTCATGCATTTGGGCGTTCCAGAAGAGCACGTGCTCTGGACGCGTGTTTGTAATGTTTAATATTTTGCTTTAAATGTAAAATTATGACAGAACATGTAATTTATTAATTTAATTTTAACAAATCAAAATAAAATATACAAATCCTACTAAAGTAACGTTAGCCTACTTGTTTTATATAACTGTCTGCTTATAATAAACACAAAGAAATGAAGAAATAATGATTAATAACAATTTATTATCTTTATTAATTAACATTACCATTCCGGAGTTAAACAACTTTGAACAGAGTTTCTTATAACGTTAATGATATTAAAGTGGCCAGTCTTAACAGTGTTTGATATTCAGATCGTCTTGATTTAATTATTTTATTTTGCCGAATGCGAAAAAACATCCATATCTGAATGAATGTGACTCAGGAAAAATACAATATACACGCATTAGTAAGACCTTACGGCAGATCACATTGGCCAAAACACGAAATGAACCGCGTTTTCAAAAGATATTGCGGGCAAACACAGACATTTGCATTCGGACGGGATTAAATTTCTCAGAGGACCTCTGAGTTCGGCGAAAAACAGTAGGTAAATTGCTCTGGAATTCTTACGGAGGTCGTCAGAGAAAAACACAGACATGGCCGATTCGGACGGGATTAAAAACACAGAGGACCTCTGAGAAGCACGATTTTCTCAGAGGTCCCCCTGTAATACTAATCCCGTCCGAATAGGGCTTTAGACAAACTTATACATACCTATCTTTTTCAATGTGTGCACTTAATCTTTGTACATTGCGTTGTGAATGTGTTAGCATTTAGCCTAGCCCCACTCATTCCTTAGGATCCAAACAGGGATGAATTTAGAAGCCACCAAACACTTCCATGTTTTCCCTATTTAAAGACTTTCTTAAGCGGATAAAAAGTGAGAACTATGTTGTACAGCGGAAGAGCACTTAGTTTGCAGCACTTCAACTTCGGGCGAATGCTAACACATTCACGACGCCTTGAACAAAGATTAAGTGCACGCTTCGAAAAAGCTAGGTATGTATTAATTCATGTGAAGTAAGAACATAGTAAAATATTGAACAATGGTGGTGCTTTCCTTTAATAACGCTAGCGGTGAAAGAGTAAATAACTATATGGAGTAGTTTTTGATGGATGGATGCACTTTTAAAACTTAAAAAATGGGGCACTATCCAATACCATTATAAATCTGAAAAGGATGTTATTTAATTAATGGAGTCACCTATATACGCCAAGGATGGCTTGAAAGTTAGCAAAATATTGGCTAATTTTTCATTTTGGGGTGAAATATTCCTTTAAAACTTCAGAAATAAACATGTGTGTATGTATTAAACAGCAGTCAGTTTCTAGGAATCTCTAAAGCATTCAGTTGAGTTCTTCTACACATTTTGCTAAACGGTCTTATAAAACAATGAAAATAAAAATTCGATCCTATCCTTTCCCAACATATCCCATCCATTCCTACACTACCCCATCTATCCTATCCTTTCCCATCACTTTCCTTTTTATCCTACCCTATCCTTTCGTTTCTCACCCCATCCCATTCGTTGATTCTGTGTGGTCCTGAATATGAGGAACTAAGCATACTTTAACTTTCTTAAAGTCCACATGACCTTAAGTCTCAAGTCCTAAAAGCACACCTCATCGGCGCACATTATTTCCAACCATACCAAATATTTGTCTTCTTAAACTGAAATAAACCTCTGCTTCTTGGTTTATACTTGACACACGGTGTCCTATTGAAAAACCTCTATTAGACAAAGAGTTCTTAAGCTAACAAAAGAGGAAAGATCAGCACGTCTCACCCTCCCTCTTCGGCCCAACCGTGGCGTCTGCTTGTCGGTACTGAAATTATTATTATTATTATTATCATCGTCACTAACCCAACAGTTCTGGGCCCTGACCACACCACTGACCCTGCTCGCCTGCCAGCACACAATCCTGGATCTTCTCCATTCTTGGACGCAGTCCTGTTATTTCAACACACGTTACGCGGGACCAAATCAGCCCTCCTCCTGTTCACTGAACTGAGATATATAAACACAGTTGAAGGCTTACAAATTGAATGGCTACTGATATTAGGCTGACATAAACGCTGCATATTGTGCAATTACAGTCATGGGAACCGCTAGAGCACACTGCTTATACAATGAACCAAACAGTTGGCCCTTACCGAACCTTCAAACTGATAAGTGAGTTTTGATTAGAAAGTGTCATGACGTGGTCAAATGGCACATTTCCCAAATCCTCCAGCGGTGATGGACCTCATTCTGACCCGAGTCCAATAACCTGATGCAAGTTCAACACTAAACAGACTGGGCTTGATAAGAATTGGCTGCAACCAAACTTGGTCTGGGATTCTGTCAGCTGAGGATTGGAAACACTGACACTTATTTAACACTTAAGCATTTACAAGTTCAGCTATAGGATCATTTTGAGCAATATATATCAAAACACATTAAGAAGCTAAAATCTAGGGCTGGGTAAAAAAATATTAATTCTCAGATTTTAATCGATCTTCAGTTTAACAAAACAATATCTATTCGGGAAATCCCTGAATTGATTCTTAATGTGCTCTAGAGACAGAGCTCGACAATAAGGAGTACCAGATGGCCCGGGGCAAGTGTGAACAATGCTCGGGACAGTTGACAGAACTGTCACTTGCTTGCATGTGTTTTAAGGCCTTGCCTATGTTAAATTTTAAAGAAAGAAGACTCAAAGCAGATTTTAATGCGCTACTCATGCACTGTTTAAGAAGTTTTGTTTTTGCGCGAACCCGGAAAGGGGCATCACGAGGCTTCAGACAGCACACAAATACTAGTTTCATGTTTCCTTGAGCTTGATTGGACATATTTACACAAATGTTTTTCAAAACGCAATGATTATCCTCGTAAACGTAGTCTGTTGTTTGAAGGTGAACACAAAACGCATGTGTATCAGTTTCAGAGGTCTTCTCGTGTCCAAAGAAACGTACCCGACCCGAAATGACCAGAATCACTTTTTAGCCGAACCCGATGTGCATTAATCCATTTTTTTAAAGAAAGACTCGACCCGAGACAAACCCGAGAAACGTATACACGTGTCTGACCCGAACCAGTTTTTTTTAACCTGACTGGACCCGAATGTAAACGGTGCCGACATGTGTGCAGTCCGCAGCCCCAAATGCATCAGTCATTCAGAAAGAAACCCCGGTGGCTTTGCAACCAATTTGGCGGGCTGCTCC
Source organism: Misgurnus mizolepis (assembly GCA_025389145.1). Lineage (NCBI taxonomy): Eukaryota > Metazoa > Chordata > Actinopteri > Cypriniformes > Cobitidae > Misgurnus > Misgurnus mizolepis. The sequence continues at coordinate 35,659,030 of JAIFKI010000017.1, forward strand.
ATTTATTTTCGTTTGTGATCTGACGAAGACACCAACGTAACCGCTAAAATGTACATTTAAAGGGGCTATGTCACAAAACCTTTTTAAGATATCAAATAAATCTTTGGTGTCCCCAGAGTACATATGTGAAGTTTAAGCTCAAAATATCATATAGATAATTTATTATAACATGTTAAAATTGACACTTTGCATGTGTGTGCAAAAATGTGCCGTTTTGGGCGTGTCCTTTAAAATGCAAATGAGCGGATGAAATGCAAACACTGATTGTAATGATGGTGGTTTGTTGCAATTGAAACTCAATTGTGCTGTGAATTATTTTCTCTCTGCACTAAATGTCAGTGGCGTGGTTGGATGGTGCAGATTAAGGGGCGGTATTATTATAATAAGATCTCCTTATGATGTCATAAGGAGAGCCAAATTTCAATTACCTAATTTTTCACATGCATGCAGAGAACGGTTTACCAAACCTAAGTTACCGGGTTGATCTTTTTCACATTATCTAGGTTGATAGAAGCACTGGGAACCCAATTATAGCTCTTAAACATGGAAAAGGTCAGATTTTCATGCCATCGCACCTTTAAAATTGATTGACACCTTTAAAATTGAAGTGACTTCTAATCAGAATATTGGATCTGTGCATTACATCTTAAAGGATTAGTCCATTTATAGATAAATTACTCAACATCATGTCATCCAAAATGTTGATTTCTTTCTTTGTTTAGTCGAGTAGAAATTATGTTTTTTGAGTAAAACATTCCAGGATTTTTCTCTTTTTAATGAACTTTAATGGACACCAACACTTAACAGTTTTAATGCAGTTTAAAATTGCAGTTTTAAAGGACTCTAAATGATCCCAAAGAGGCACAAGGGTCTTATCTAGCGAAACAATTCATATTTTTGACTAGAAAAATAAAAAATATGCACTTTTAAACCACAACTTCTCTTCTTCCTCCGGCTGTGTGACGAGCCAGCGCGAGTAATTGCGTAATGACGTTGAAAGGTCACGTGTTACATATATGAAACGCACATTTGCGGACCATTTTAAACAATAAAAACAAAAGACATTCATTAGTATCATTGGACATACAACAACGTAGACCAAATACTTTTCTCAAAAAATATTTTTTTCTCGACTGAACAAAGAAAGACATCAACATATTGGATGACATGGTGGTGAGTAAATTATCTGGATTTTTTTTTTTTTTTTTTTTTTTTGAAAATGGACTAATCCTTTAAATACACTCTTAAAGTGTCAGCACACCAAATAAATGTAATGTCTGCAAAACAAATTTTTATGAAATATTGATAACGAATCAATATTGGACAGAATCAAAATAGAATTTTAGCGAAACCATATAAAAAAGATTTGAATCAACAAAATGTTTGCAATAATAAAACCCAAAGAAAGCTACATTATTTTATAGACCAAATAAAGTGCATTTTTAGTGCAATACAACGATTAACACAGCATGTACTGTAGTATTTATTGTATTGTCTTGAATTTAAACCGTATTAAAAACAGTCAAAAATTATTTTTGTAACAAAACCAAACACATTACAGAAATTAGAAAATTGGGCTGGAAGATAAAAAACCTGAAATCCTGTTCTGGGCCTGAACCCTCATTTACTTTATGCAAAATATCATTATAAATATTTATTTCAATTTTTTTATAAAATGTGACTTTGACATGTTTTCATGAGCTTTGTTTGTTTATGGGTTTTACATTTCTACAAAAAGCTTACCAGCTTTGGTGTCTTCATTGAGACGGGAATAGACAGAGACGTCAAGGCGAGGAATGCACCTCTCGATGGGCATCCAAACATACGTCTCGGGACACAGGAGGTCTGAAGGTCTGTACTGACCCTGTTCATGGAAAAACAACAAAGGTAGAGCTTGGTCAATGCTTTTGAATGTGTATCATATTTGTCTCTTATTTTTCTCTTAGTACTGTAGTGAAAGTAAAGCATGAAGGAGGAGAAAGCAGAAGGCCTTTTTAGCCTTAAATTTCAGCTCTTTTTGTAGGCTGTTGTCGGTCCAAACAGACCAGTGTGAGCACAGAGTAAACAAACGAATGCCTCGGTGAAGATCTATGCGTTTCTTTAAACACAGTCAAGTCATTTCTGGCAGACAAAAATGCATTGACACGCTGCACGTACGGACACGCAAACGCACGCTAAAGCCCGCACAGATTATGTGGGTTTAGTTCAGTATTTGGTCGAACGAAAAGTCGCCTTGTGAAAGTCCCACCATTAACCAACAGGATTCGTCTGTCATTATTCCACCGTGGAAACTATGTGTCCTGTTCTTACAAGACGGACAGCATGGGAAAGAGCGAGCCTGTGGAACGTGTTTTAAATGAGAGGCATTTTGTGGGGCAGGGAGAGGTTGTGATATACAAGGGTTTTCGCATGTTCATCGGTCTGTCAGCGGTGGGCTACAGAGACCCTAAAGAGTGAGCTAGCTTCATTAATGCAGACTGATGACAACGCTGTGAGGGTCAATGAATCTAAAGGCTTAACTGAAAGGACGGTGTTTGGGTTTGGGCCTGCAGACAGACGTGCATGTGTATAAATGGGATGAAAGATCACACGCTTTGGTACCGAAGACAGCTACAATGAATAGTACAATGATTAAATAAATCAAGAATACAATGAGAAAGTGACAAAATTATGAAACAAGCTGTATTCCCAGATGGGATTGCAAACAATTGACATGAAGCGAAGGCAAATGATCAACATCAGAAAACTTTTTCACTATTTAAACAATGATGATTCTGGATTATCAGAAATGACTTAGTTTAACCCTTAAATGCATGACTCATTATTAAATATTTGCGTCTTGAGCGACTCTATATCTAACACTGATCTCTTTAAAATTTCTTATTAGTATAAAACTCTCCTACTACTTCATTCTCAATTAGAAAACGATAAAATTGTGTCATTATGTTTTAAACAGATGCAAAAATATATACAATGTTAAAAATATGCACAAATGACATTACGGGTTACTAAAACCTGAGATATGCATTTGAGGGCTTTACATAACCTGCAAAATACTGGGTCCCTAAAGCAGTGGTCCCTTGTGTATGGTGCATCCCTTCTAGGCCACCCCAAGAAAATGTATGACATAAAACAAAAAAATTAATTAAACAACACATATTAACTTAAAATACAATGTAGTGCTGTTGGTTAGTAGCATTGGTTAGATGTTTAATTACACAGAATTCATGATAAATAAAGTTTTTTTTTAAATGTCATAAAACTGTTCCCCCCAGTTTGAGAGCACTGCCCTAAACAACATTCATCTGCAATGCTACATCTGCTCAAGGAAACAGAGGTGGGATAAAGGACAACATGGGTGTGGAAATACAAGAGGGTGGGTAATAGAGGGGCTGATGTCAGTAACTGCCCTGTGGACACGCTTACTGTCATTACAATAAGGGATTCATTGCTTGTTGAAACAGGCTTGGAGCACCTGAGAAACTCCTGTTCCCGAAATATGATGGGAGGGGGTCTGATAATCTCCAAACAAATTCATACACAAAAACAACACTGTATAACAGTACACAGGTTACAGAACTTTTAACTGACAAACTACCCAGGTGATAAAGTAGTACACTCTCATAATGTACTTAAAGTGCTAAATTTTCAGAACAAATGTTGTACTTTATATACTAAAAATTCTTCTTCACAAAGATATTTTTTAAATACATTTTTAGCACATTTTAAACAAAAACAACATAAGTTATATCACAATAATAACAATAATAATTTATAATAATAATAATAATAATTTATAAATTATCAAAGTTAAAAATATATAAAAGGTATAAATAGGGGTAAAAGTTTGGCCCGCATCATATTTACAATTTTTAAATCTGGCCCTCGATGAACAGTAGTTGAAGACCCCTACTCTAAGATTACACCCAGAATTCTGACTTTATTTTGTAATTTAGACCCCTAGAGTCAAGGTTTGGTTAACCTTAAGAGTTTTATCTTTATTTCCAAATACAATCACTTCAGTTTTGTCTTCGTTTAACTGGAAGAAGTTTTGATGCATCCAGATGTTAATTTCATCAATGCAATTACATAGGGAGTCTGCACTGCAAAAAATAATTTTTTTTATTATTTGCCCATAGAATTACATTGACAGTAACAGTATCATGGTAAGACAGTGGTAAGAAAATCTGAAAAAATTAATGAAAATGACAATAAAAAAGGTAGATCTAGGGAAAAATAAAAAAGCCAAAAGGAATTGGGAATGCAAAAAATGATTTTCAAGAAAACAGTTTCTTTGTATTTTTGTCTTGTTTTCAGTAAAAATATATCTAAAAATTCTTAAATTAAGATGCTTTTTCTTGATGAGCAAAACGACCCAAGAAATAAGTCTAATAAATCTAGTGGTTAGACCAAAAATATCAGATGTAAGTGATTTTGTGCATAAACAAGCAACTTGATTTTTTTCTTGAATTTATTGTTAAAGAAAAATCTTCAAGATTTTTTGCTTACCCTATTGGCAGATTATTTTGCTTGTGCAAATTAATATGTATTTTCTAATAAGCAAAATGACCTAGGAAATAAATCTAGTTTTTAGACAAAAAAATATTAAATTTAAGCAAATATGTGCTTAAAACAATTAAACAAATCTGCCAATTGAATAAAAATTATTCTTGAATTAAGTGTTTACGAAAAAAGTAAACTTATTTCAAGAAAATCTTTCTTATTCTAAGTCTTACTTTCAAGTCCCTTTAGGGAAGTCGCACTTGGCAGCCATCTTTGCAATACCTCTGGGCAGCTATTTAAGCCATGTAAACAAAAGTCCTATCTTGAGTGGGGAAAGAAATCAGAATTAAACAACATATGTCTAACCAACAACCATTACTTATGTTATAGCGTGTCAAGCTTCTGTCATGCTAACACATTGACCCCAGGAGATCTTATGAAAAACTTTCCAATATTTTACTCAAAGTCAACAAAAATCGAGCAGGACCAAAACATTTTACAGCTGATCGCTGTCAAAAAAGTTCAGCGACGACGTCCCAAGGATGACAGCAGCAATGACAGTGTTCCTAATATGACAAAGTTAGTGTTTTGATTAATGCTATTAATGTTTATTTTTAATCAGTATATACTACTAGTCAACTAAATGAATATAACATGGCAAAGATGAATGCACATTTATATAATGATTCAATAGATGTATAGCATTTAAAAAAAACTTGTCATGGATTTAGTGCATTTTGCAGAAAAAATGATCAGTTTTTATAATAAATCTTTGAAAATCAAATTATGAATTTAAATTTGTAATGTTCTTATAACCTAAAGATGCTATGTGAAAGTCTGTAACAGAAAATAGTGGTTTTCATCTTGTTTCTTGGTATAGAAAACTAATTTTTACCCAAATTAGTCAAAATTGATTTATTGCATTTTGGAACCAAACTCTTCATATATCTTTGGTTATATATTTAACTCAGCTGGTCATTATCTCCTTAACAGCCACACATATCAAGGTTAAGTTCACTACTACACCACAGCTCAGTCTTCTCACAGTCTTGGCTCAGCTCCTTAACATTCAAGGTTTATGTCATCATTCTAAAGATCACTGATCTACGCTTTATCTGTTTACATTTTGCTAAATGAACAAATGCAAATGTGAATGCATTCATTGTGCACAACTTAAGCATGTTTGTTCCATCTTGACCCAACGCTGCACATCACAAATAGTTGCATTTACACAAATGAGAAATAACAAACACACAGAGAAGGATGTGATACCCTGGTAAAACTTATGCCAGCTGATCCTAAGCCAGTTTCATCTAACGCAGAGGCAGGATGTGGTTTATTTGAGCGTACGAGCACTGATCCAACATCAGTTCATAATCACAGAGGCGGAAAGAGCGAAGCTGAAAGCCGCTCGACCCGCACGTTTCTGTCTGCGTTTTCACTCTGGTGTTTGTTTAAAAGAATGGCACAATGAACACAACACCATCCGTCTTCAGCCCCTCCCGGCCGCCCTCATTCACACGCCAATGACGGTAATGTTGACAGACAACCTGAACTCGCTAAGGCTCATTGACATCACCATAGTGAAGAACATAGAGGAGAAAGAAAAAATAACTGTGTTTGAGTTGAAGCTTTCATACACGTCGCCTGAATGGCAGTTTAAAGAAAATACACAATATTATAAATCAAAAGAAATCAGAAAATATGCAAACACACAGACACATGTTGATGTACGTGGATGGTGGAAGTTGGATTAGATGCAAACTATACAGACTGAAGGGAAAACAAAGTCCTGCAAGAAGATTCGAGTTTCATTTATAGGAATGCAAAATATAAAATGTGCGGTTTAACCAAGGATATTTGATTTACTACTGACTATTTTAGTACAGTAACAGCATGAATCTGTTTAGACTTGAAAGCAGAAAATGGCACTTTTTTTCATAGTTTGTATAGTTTTTTACCCATGCAAGATTACATATTTGGAATTGGTCAATATCATTATAACATTAAGTTGCTGTAAGTTGCATAAATTAAATCAAATTCAACTGAACTCAAATAAATAGATTTGAATTAATGTAAAAGTATCCTGATTAAAGGAATAGTCTACTTATTTTCAATATTAAAATATGTTATTACCTTAACTAAGAAGAGTTGATACATCCCTCTATCATCTTAGTGCGTGCACGTAAGCGCTGGGGCGCGCTGCGACACTTCGATAGCATATAGCTTAGCCCCATTCATTCAATGCTGCCATTTAGAGATAAAGTTAGAAGTGACCAAACACATCCACGTTTTACCTATTTAAGACGAGTAGTTATACGAGCAAGTTTGGTGGTACAAAATAAAACGTAGCGCTTTTCTAAGCGGATTTAAAAGAGGAACTATATTGGGAGTACTTCGACTCGCCTGAAAAATCCGCTCCCCTTCTCCCTCTCATAATGGGAGCGGAGAGTGTTACTGCGCCGAGTTGAAGTACTCCCAAAAGTGCTGTTCCGCCATACAATATAGTTCCTCTTTTAAATCCGCTTAGAAAAGTGCTACGTTTTATTTTGTACCACCAAACTTGCTCGTATAACTACTCGTCTTAAATAGGAAAAACGTTGATGTGTTTGGTCACTTCTAACTTTATCTCTGAGTGGTACCATTGAATGAATGGGGCTAAGCTAAATGCTATCGAAGTGTCGCAGCGTGCCCCAGCGCTTACGTGCACGCACTAAGATGATAGAGGGATGTGTCAACTCTTCTTAGTTAAGGTAACCATAAACCATGCAAACAAATTGTATTATACCAAATACACAAAATAACGTTGTTTTTAGCAATGAAATAGGTGCATTTTAACATTTATCTGTTTTCTAAATAAAATATTTAAAAGTGTCCAAAATTTTTATAATGCAGAATCCCTAAATTGTTTTATTCAAAAATGGTAATGCTAAAGAGATATTAGGTAAGGGATAATTTATAGGCAGCTGGTTGTTATCGCAGATATAAATCTTGAGAGTGTGATCATGACCTGATGCGAAGCGGAGGCTATTTACCTTATAAGTAAGGTAGGAAACATTAAATATTGATATAAAATATTTAATTTGCTAATTTTTAATGAATGCAGACCTTTCGCAAGAAAAACCTGTTTAGTTTCTGTTTTATTGTCACGAAGACGTTCAAATGTCACAAACTCACTATTTGGTTTAATCATTTGTAAATATGTCGTCATACATGTTATTAAAATACATACATTTTTGTGTAATATTAAACTGTACATGTCAAAATCATTTGCAGCATCCAAGTTACCGTGTTTTATTAGTTTTGAGCAGCTGTTATCTGGGAATAACATACCTGCAAACGTTGTGACTGGCCAATCAGAATCAAGCATTCTAACGAGCCGTCTTTTGTCGTGCGACTGCACACGCCCCATCCAGTCGCCAATGAACACTGTCGCTCGTGCCGTTGGAAGTCGCCAATCTTCCAAATCAATGAGATCGCATCGTTCTGCTACTGCTAGTCGCTTATAATGTGAATTGGAGATGTGTTTAATCAAACACATTAACAGTTAGATAACGTCAGCCACACATCTTATCCAGGAGGCCTACACTTTTAGAACGGATGTGTTAAAAACAACACAATCAACACTAAATGCAATGTCCCAGATTATTGGAACACATTTTGTAGCACTTTTAACACAACTTGTGTTTCATTTTAACCCCAAATTAAGGGAATAGTCTTCTCTTTAGCTACATTAAACTATGTTATTACCTCAACCTAGACGAATTAATACATACCTATCTTTTTTCAATGCGTGCACTGTACAGCGTGTTATGAATGTGTTAGCATTTAGCCTAGCCCCATTCATTACTATGGTACCAAAAAAAAATTTTCTTTTGTGGCACCATACTTACTAGTATAACTCCTCATGTAACAGTCTTTAAATAGGGAAAACACGGAAGTGTTAGGTGGCTTCCCTGTTTGGTACCATAGGAATGAATGGGGCTAGGCTAATTGCTAACACATTCACGAGACGCTGTACAGTGCACGTATTGAAAAAAGATCGGTATGTATTAATTTGTCTAAGTTGAGGTAATAACATAGTTTAATATGGCAAAAGGGTAGACTATTCCTTTAACACATAATGTGTTAAATAGCATAACACAAAAATTTGTAAAAATGAAACATCCTATTTAGAGTGTATAGCTTTATTATTACTTACTGTAAAACACCCCAGCCCCCTTTTTGGGACGCCGCAGGGCCATACCTGAGATTTACTAGCCAAGCCATTAATCAGGGCTATAATTCCTTGACTTCACCGCAGGCTAGGAATCTTTGTGAAAGACAACACCCTCAGTGCCTACAGGGAGCGATGATGTCCATACAAGCACTCTTGATCTGAACGTCAACCATGAACTGACAGAAAATAAACTGCAGAACACTTTATAGATCATTTAGTCTAACCATCCTTCAAAGTCATTAAAATCCTTTAAGTCATGCAAACAATCTTTTTGATTTGCAACACATGCAAAAGCTAAAAACATTAGAGCAGTCGTGGCCTAATAGTTAGGGAGTCGAGCTCGTAACCTGAAAGTTGCTGGTTCGATTCTCAAAGCTGACTGTGGTGCCCTTGAGCAAGGCACCTGCCCCGCGATTGCTCCCCAGGTGCTGCCGTGATAGCAACCTACTGCTCCGGGCTGCCCACTGTTCACCACTCACTGGATACAGAGGTCACATTAACCAAGCTTGGGTTAAAATACTTTGGTCATTGCATCACTTTAATCTCATATTGAACAAAATCTTTTAACTTGCATGTCTAGTAGAGTCCAATCCAAAATTTAGATTGTGAAGAAATGGATGACAGAATGTTAAATAGGTGCCAGCTGGCAGATCTTTTCTAAATCTATGGGATTTGTCACTGTCATTCACACAATATTGTTGAACACACAAACCAAATCCAGATTAGAACTGCAAACTGGGTGCTAACCGAAGAACCCCAACTTCAAGGGGGGCATAGAGTCACAAAAGCAATACATCGACCACTTTTTGCAAAGACTTTCTGAAGGCAATGTTTGTTTCCTGGTGGTTTAAGATCACTGCTGCATGCAACTATCCAAAAACTGACAAACTCAAGTTTTAACGCTTAAAGTAGGGCTTTGTCAAAAAAGCAAGAGCAATTGTAAAAGTGACGCTTGCCTTAGCAAGGAGTGGTACACGTGATAAATGTGTGTTTTTTTAAGGCTTGTGTGCGCTGCAGTCATGGACTTAAACTGCAACTTGTCTAAACATTTACCGTGTTGCCCACAGCCCCTCCTGCCATATATAGACCTGAACAATGCCCGGCCGATCCTTTCTGACATAACTGCAAACAGAAGAAACAAGGTGCGATCTCTCTTGTGCAATGACAGGCACAAGTGCACACTTGCTTTCACTCTACCGTATCTTAGTTTTGGGATGCACACAAAGAGCGGACACTGTTGCCACATCGTGCCTATTGTTTAAATTGCAGGTTACACACATATTTGAAAAATAGTATAGCTAAACTAGACTTGCCCTATTTAGTGATGAAAAGAGTGGAAAGGCATCAAATCCTACAGGTAGAAATAAAGAGTTTGGTTCCAAAACACTATAAACGCCATTTATAAACGTCATGCTAACACATTGACCCCAGGGGATTATGAAAAAACTTTCCATTATTTTACTCAAAGTCAACAAAAATTGAGCAGGACCAAAACATTTTACAGCTGATCGCTGTCAAAAAGTGATTGTTCAGTGATGACGCCTCAAAAATGACAGCACATTGAAATCTAAACTTAAGACATTCTTCTTTAACAAAGCATTCATATAAAATGTCCAGTAAATGTACTTATATCGCAATATTTAGTTTGTCCAGAACAAAGCATTCACATAACTCATCTGGGTAATATACTTATGCCGCAATAGTTAGCCTGTCTGGAACCGAGCTGATTTAAACCCCAATACTGTATGACACTTGCATTACATGTGAACGCTAATAGGATTCTGTTTATCTCTCCCTGTCTCGTCCTCGACCCCAAGGACAATGAGACAAACAGAACCAGTTCCTGCTGCTGTGAAGGTCCTCACACCACTGATCTACTGACCGTCCTTCAACGTAATGCATAGCCGATATAAATATATATGTATCTCTCTCAGGGGTTTTTCTCCTCCTAGGAGTTTTCCCCCTGGACTAGCCAGGAGGGTTTTTCTCCTAGGGTTTTTTTAATCCCCTGGAGAGTCCGCCACCATTGGCTGAACGTAATACTTTACTGTATACGTTACATTATTACTACGCTCGCTTTCCTACATCTATTAATGTAAAGCTGCTTTGAAACAATTAACAATTGTGAAAAGCGCTATATAAATAAAATTAAATTGGTTTTAGAACCAAACGCTTCAAATATCCCCGAAGACAATGCAGAGCACAAAACAGAGCACTGATTTGGGTTGTGCCGTCACAAAAACATGCTGCTCAGGTAAATTAAACAACCAGTACTTGGTTAAAGATGACCAAAACTTTCTCTCTCAAACTGACCTCTCTGGTCAAGGTCTCCACCCGATCTCCACTTTCTCTGGCATTCACAAACACAGATGGTTAAGACCGCCCTGTAAGAGCTGACATCAGTGCAGGCGCTGTTGAATGACACATGTAAACACACACGCTCGCACAAACAGCGGTCGGACGGGCTTTGTAAATGGGCAGAGGAGAGTTGCGTCCTGACAGACGTGTGTAAACAAAGCATCGCTCCCTCTCGCTGTCACACAAAACTCTGTTTAGGATCCACGGTACCCACGGCAGTACTCGGGAGACCACAGTCCAAATTCAGATGTTTACACAAACCTGCACTGTTTAAACACATAGGGTTGGTTAAATGGTTTCACCCCACTCAACACTTTACCAAAGGGACAGAATTCAAATAAATACAGCATCTTGGCTGCTAACTAATGTCTTCACAGACAGACACACACACAAACACACGCGTATATACGCTCGCTCACGGTGCTCGGACAAGCTGTGTATCAGAGGTCCTGGATGACAGCTTAATGATGGGAAAATATTTTTACAGGATCGCCTTTCAGAAGGGCAACGTTTTATAGGTTGGCCTCCTAAACCTCTTTTTATCTCTCTATCTCTCCTGGTGTTTATTGATTGGTGACTTAAGCCCAAAGAGTAGGGCTGCTCCGTCGGGCTCTTCCAAATTTTACATCCGCCAGCAGATGCTCACCTTTCCAGAGACGTTTTTACTCAAGACTACAGTACCTCGTTCGGTTTAAGCCCGGAGTATAGTCTGTTAAACGTATGGGCACGGTCGAACACACAGCCTTTGCAAAGTCTAGTTTATTTGCCCTGTACGTACACACAGGCATTTGACGCATGCTCATTGCAACCAAATGCAATGCATCTCCTGGGCTACATACTACAGTCTCCTATACCCACTGTACAAATGGTTTTTAAAAATCTGGTGGTGTGAGCAGTACACCTGCACCCTTTTGATGATGAAAATGCGTCACGCGCACTGTACGCGGACCCTCGCGTAAACGTAAAAAGTGGACTAATGTATACTTCAGCCTTTACTAGACAAGAAAAACTGAGCACTTTGATATACCAACAGAGCAGCAAGATAGATCAAAATATTGCAATATGCGAATTAAATGATTTGCAATAACTGAATGATTTTAATACTTAACGGGGACATATCATGAAAATCTGACTTTTTCCATGTTTAAGTGCTATAAGTGGGTCCCCCAGTGCTTCTATCAACCTAGATAATGTGAAAAAGATCAACCCAGTAACTTAGTTTTGATAAATCATTCTATGCAAGCATGTGAAAAATAGGTCAGTGATATTTGGCTTCCCTTGTGATGTCAGAAGGGGATCTTATTATAATAATACCACCCCTTAATCTGCACTATCCAACCACAGTACTGCCATTTAGTGCAGAGATCAGCCCATTTGCATTTTAAAGAACACACCCCAAAACGGCACATTTTTGCCCACACCTACAAAGTGGCAATTTTAACATGCTATAATAAATTAAATCTGGGGACACCTTAAAAAAAGTTTTGTGAAATGTCCCCTTTAACTCTTTCACCGCCAGCGTTTAAAAAAAAAGTTGCCAGCCAGCACCCAGCATTTTTCATGATTTTCACAAAAGTTAAATGCCTTCCAGAAAATGTTCTTCTTATATAAATATATAAACAAACAATATATCATATGAAAGAACAGATCCTCTGCTTAAAATAAAAAAAAAATTCATTCTAGCTTCATTTGTTCTCTTTTTATCCCCTCTCAAATATGGGTAGGTCTCTTAAAAAACAAAAAATTTTGAGCAAAAGGTGAGATTTTTTTGTGAAGGAATTTTATTAAAAATCAGATTCAGAGCTATCCTCTAAACATACACGGACATGCAGCTGCTTGCCCTACGGCAATTCCGGGGTTTAGAAGTTGCTGAAAGTGCGCCACCTGGTGGATAATAGCAGTATTGGGGAAAGCCGGAAATACTCGTCATTGGCGTTTTCTATTAATTAGCGAGATAACTCGTCAATGGCGGATGAAAGAGTTAAAAACGTTACGTATAGACCCTTTCACTGTTTGTACACAATGATGACATGGCAACGTATGCGCGCGCAGTTTGGCAACGGAAGTATGGCAAGAATCAGCAGTGAAGCAACACAAAGAGAGAAAGTTATTTTAAAAAGTTGAATTATCAACTTTTTCAACACAGCTACCAGATCCGTGTACTACAGTGGAGTGGATAGAAGACGATAGCAGATGGCCAATAAATACATATATACGTATATTAGTTTATTATATTAGTGCAACCAAATGCAACAACCAGACATTTTGATGCTAGGAAACCATTTTAATAAACTTTCTGAGTTGCTAACACGTTAGAACCACTGGGGAACAACACCACTTCTGTTGCCAAAATGTGCGCGCAGGCTATTTGATCACGTGGGCTGTAAAAGGGTCTATAGTCAACGTTTTAGGTAGATGCACATAGCAAAAAGACTGACGAGACAAAAATACTATAATTTAATTAGATTTTACAAACTTAAATCATTATAATATTGCATGTCAGGTTTTATTTAAAATGTTTTAAATCACACAACGCTATCACAGTATATCACAGTTGGTGGCAGCAGTGGGATACAGGATGGATTATGAGAGGTAAGTGAATGCGATATATGTATGTGTGTGTGGTTGCCAGTAAGGATTAGCCAGCGGGGAGGGCTAGTTCTCCTCCGTCACAAAGTTATATAAGTTACATCATATCACAATTTCGCCAATATCGTGCAGCCAATTTACCAACAAAATGCATAAACGTTACTTTTGACCTCAATCAGAGTGTTAAAGTTGTGCTTACTCTGTTAAAGTCAATGCTAGGCGAGCTAAGGTGTTGCTAGGATGCCTTTTGTAGCTGCTAGATGGTTGCCTATATGCCTTATTCAGTCTCCTGTCATGTTAATTCCAAACTGAGGCCGTGAGGGATGGACGTCCAGAGCATGCGCTTTAAACCTTTTGTTTTGTATCAGGATGCTGATCATCAGCCAACAAAACAAGCCATCAAAACAAAGAAAAAACATCGTTTTACAAATTAAGAACCTCAGACGTGTATTCTTAAAATTAGAATGGAATCAACATGGTGGCATTTTATTTGATAATAAAATAAGTTAAAAATCTTGAAAAAATAGGCAACAATTCGCTTTCAAATGCTGGGGGCGTGTCCACTAGCTGTGCTGAAACCACGCCCACTCGCTGAAAAGCTTCCCTCTCTTTTAACTTTCAAATACTGCTGCAACCTGAATGGATGCTTGAGACTGTTTTAGGGGCGGGCCATGCTCGGTGGCTCCAGTGCATCATCAAGTCACTGTTTTAGCCCCGCCCAAATAATCCTGAAATGTGGAAAAATTGTTTAACGGTGCAACTCCACAATTCAGTATTATAGAATTCACAGTTAGGGATATAACGATTTATCATGCAAATGCACGTTTTCTAAATGAATGAATTTGAATGAATTACGGTGAAATCCTGGCACATCCAAACGCCAGGGGGGCGCTCTTGTGCAGAAACTCACTTTGTGCCACGGAAAAAGTAGCGTTACAAACACTATTCCAGGAAATGTCTAAGGGATATTTATATCGCTGTTCTTAAAATTGATTCAGGTATTTTCATGATGATAAAGAATATTTTGAATGATTTTGTTTAATGAGTGTTGCCTTTTTAAATGCACTTTATAAACGACTCCGACTCATAATGATTTTAGATTGATAAGGACTTCCTACTGACCAAATGCCGTAGTACACGCACAAGCTGTGCATGAAACACATAATCGCAGCCTTGTGATTCAGATTCGGTTTTTAATGGGACACACGGTTAATCGTTACATCCCTATTCACAGCTTTTGTACGCGTTTCAGGAATACATTTCTAACATTTATAATGTGTTTGTGAAACAAATCTCTAAAATAACTTTAAACTGACTTTCAGCAAACGGCACTAAAATAAATTTACAATTCAATAACTGTTAGAGCAGAAATGGGACAACAACACGTAGCTAATTGTTTATACATTTATATTTAAGTGTAGTGAGACTGCAAGACGTTTCATTTCAACATTCCTACAGAAAAGAAAACACTCCATACATTTTGTTTACTCTTGGTTCCATGCGTTTCATATTAAAGCTGTAGAGCTATACATTATATCATGCAGCGTAGACCCTCTCACCATAGACAAAGTGCTCGAATCCACAGCTTTGAAAATAAACTGAAGGCGAGTTAATGGCAACGCAAACACACAGCGCTGGCAGCTGGACGCTCTGGCTATTTTCACCCTGACATTAGATCTAAACTCTCATTTTCCAACACTGTGACCTTCACACCTCCCGCTTCAACCCCCTCTCACACGACATTTATCGTATCTCTCTTTCACTGCAGAGACTCAATTGTTTGACCTGACCTCTAAACTGTGACCCCAGAGGTCTGGAGTCACATCAGCGCCCCTGACAAGGGGGTGTCGGGGGTAAACGCCCTGAACCCGGGTCTCAATGTAAACACATAAAACACGCAACCTCCATTAACACACTGTGTCAGCACTTTAAAAGAATGAATATCATGAATGTGGTTAGGCAATTATTTAGGGGAGCATTTTGAAACCGGCACAAGGGAGCTTACGTTTCTGTTAACTGGATAAGCGGCACCCATGATAATAACCACATCATATCAGTGAACCATACATGATCATGTTTTTAAAATTCACTTGTGAGAATAGATACATTTTAAATATGAGCCAAAAAGACTACATAAAAATCTGATTTTTGCAACTGTTATTATATGATGCCACAAGCTAAAGCAGTCCACTTTCTCAAAAATCAATGTAGATATATAAACTGGGTTACTAAAGCGGTAAGTATGTTTTTGATAATTGGAACAAGATCTTCAAGCCGGCATGATGTCAAAACCGGCGTAGTGCATAGGACGGAGAAAGAAACGAGACTAAAACTCCCCAATTCAAACAAACGGTCCATGCTTAGGCCTCACTGTTGGTGGTCTCGGTTAAAGCAAATCAAAAAGCAACTTGTGTCAGGTTGGCAGCTAGCAGCGGACTCATGGAGAGTTGAAATCAGGCGGGAAGAGAGCGTGCAGGACTTGCAAACGTTACTTAAAGGGTAAAAGGATAAAAAAAATCCCACATGCTCGGTTTGATGTCGTGGGACGAATTTTAAGTCCCTTTTTGGTAACACTTTACTTGAAGGGGGGTTCATAAGACTGAAATGACCCCTTCATAATCATGGCATGACGTGTCATGAACATGAAGGAGATTTTATTTATGACAACTGTCATTATGTGTCATTTGTTTAATTATGTCACTTTTAATGCAAAGGTGACATTGTTTGGGATGTCTTTGTTATGACAACTTGACATAAACCAATACATCCTAAGCAGTATAATTATCAAACTTAAGAAACTACCTAGTTTTATGGGTTAACATTACATTAAACTGACATGTAAATGTCATAAAGTGTTAATACTATTTCAAATAATTTTAAATACCTTAACAAAACGCAACAGACACATAAAAAAATTATACTAAACTTTATGTATGTGCACAATACATAAAAAACTGACGACTAACAGAACTTGTTCTTCCTCACACAGAAGGTTCTAAAATTTTCTGACATAAAAGAAAAAACTAACTACATATTTAATTAATTAAATTAATTTATTTGCTGTAATTAACTGCTCTTCCAGCGATATGGACCCAATGGCTTAACACATTTTTGTATTGTTTTCATTTAATTTTATTTGATTTCTCCAAATGCAATATATAATTGTATAATTTTTATTATTATTATTATTAATTTTAGATTTTATTTGTTAAACACATGGAGTAAATTTAAAAAAACATTATGAACTGAAGAATTTTTATGACGTTGTTATAAAAGTATTTGACAGAGTTTTAATATTTAATGACATTTTAAT
Source organism: Misgurnus mizolepis (assembly GCA_025389145.1). Taxonomy (NCBI): domain Eukaryota; kingdom Metazoa; phylum Chordata; class Actinopteri; order Cypriniformes; family Cobitidae; genus Misgurnus; species Misgurnus mizolepis. The sequence continues at coordinate 35,676,012 of JAIFKI010000017.1, forward strand.
GAAAAATTATATTTGTACCACTGTAGTTGAGGTCAAGAAAAATAATCATGATGCTGTTATAAAACTATTTGACAGAGTATTAATACCTAACTAAATTTTAATGACAAATTCAAATTGTTTCACTCGTAAAAATTGGTGAGTTATGTTGTCTTAGTAATGTAAAGTTGTCATGTCAAGTTATGATGTATTGGTTAATGTCAAGTTGTCATAACAAAGACATCTCAAACAATGTCATATTTGCATAAAAAATGACACTGCAAAAAATGACTTTCTTACTTAGGATTTTTGTCTTGTTTTCAGCAAAAATATAAAAAAAAATCTTAAATTAAGATGTATTTTCTTGATAATCAAAATGACCTACACTGTTAAAAAAAGTTCCGTTAAAAAACGGAAAAAGTGCTGGTAATTAATTACCAGCACTTTTTCCATTATTGTACGGGCACTTCCGTAAACCTTAAAACGGATATTTCTGTAGATTTACTGGTCTTTTTCTTTACCATTAACGGACATTTCCATCAAACCTAAAATGGAAAATTCCGTATTTTCCGTAAATTTTTTCGTTATTGTACGGACAATTACGTAAACCCTATAACAGATATTTCCGTAGATTTACCGGTCTTTTTCTTAACCATTTACGGACACTTCCATCAAACCTAAAATGGAATATTCCGTATTATTAAAGTACTCAATCCGTACCATTTACGGACACAAATTCTAATTTTTTTATTTCCGTACAGTTCTCTATACTGTTTATCATCAATAAAGCACAATTGTAGAATCACAACAATTATTTATTTATTTTAACAGCTGCCAATGCTTTAAAGTGATTGCACTTTTTGTAGTGAATGAATTGCAATATTTACATTACAACCACTAAAACATTCAGAATATCACCTTCACATTCAGAGCAATTTTACATACATAAACCAGCTGTTCTCTTAAAGAACTACAGCCATGTCCTTTAACAGGGAGCTGCCAAATCTATCAACTTTTTAGCACCCACAGGCTGACAGGCATTAATAACATATGGATTTGTTAAAGACATTGAAAAAATAACAATAAATAACAATAAAACTGCCAGCATTGCTGTTGCTGTCTCAGCTGTCAGTGCAAAATGAGGAGCCCCCTCCAGGAGGATGCAGAAACCTACACCTCCAACTCCACATATCACACCGACAGGCAGAGCTCAGCAACCAGTGTCTGACCTTTCTACAAAAAACAAGTAGAACATTAGAAGTATTACATTATATAAATTTTCTATAAAACATCAGTGCAGCAATAACAATCATAACCTTATAAGGATGACTCTGTGCAACATGCCATAAAGAGATTTCTGTAAAAAAATAAAACTTAAAATTTACACCTCCAACTCCACATTGACAGGCAAAGCTCTACCTGGAATGACAAATATCGCCCACCTTCCCTCCCTCTTAACATGGGGGATTTGAAACTGCAGCATGTGTGTTGTGGGCATCTAGTTAAAACATCTGAACTCACATAATACTATAAAAATTGTACATACAGTCCAAAAAGGTATTTTCTGAGCTTTGAGAACAGCTCAAATGGCCCACTCAGAGTCCTTCTGCTTGCATTCAAATTCCTTCAGCTGAGAAACCAGCTTGCACACCTGTGGAGGAATGAAGTGCTGTTTCTTCCCTTTCTTCTCTGCCTTGGAGCCTCGCTCAGGATTGATCCCAAAGAAAACTCTGAGAAAAAATAATAAGAATAGTGAGATGCAGACAAAGTTTGCACGTGTTGTGTGGCTTGACAGGAGTGGAACAGTTCAATAAAATCATACATTTGTTTTCTTCAATATGCCCCTATGTGTGAACCTCTCTATCATTCTAGTTGACCATCTGTCTAGTACCCAATGTTATTGTGGTGCTGGTGCCAGTGGCTAAGCTTATCTCTTCCTTTGTCTTTTCAAGACACATGCATTCACACTGCGCATATAAAGAAATGTTTGCAAGGGCGAGAAGTCTGCTTATCACCAAGACATGACAGCATGCAACCTCAACATGTGTGAGGGATATTATAAATGCACAGAACACAGAAGGGGATAGAAGACACAGTTGACATCGTCCTATCAAATGGTGTAACAGCACATTTGAACATGGACTGTCCTGGGGGTTACTCAAACATGGAGTGGAGCAACTGTGACATTCAATGCATGTTACACATCAAAGTTAGGGGTGCGACGAGATCTCGCGAGATTAAATGTGTTTCTTGTGGAGGTGCTGGCCGTTTCTCAAATAAAAAACTGCATCCTTTGGAGGTCGCTTTTTTAAACTGCATTTACTTCATCACTGTCTTATTAGAGACTATTAACAATTATAAAGTTTACTAATTATTTAGTTAATCGCAAATTCTTGTAATATGCTCACGACTTGCGAATGTAATGCTCAGTTAATGATCTGAAATGAACCTTGATGACGTATGCAGCCTGCATATGCGACCTCCGGAGGATGCAGCTTTCTGTTTGACCCTTTTATAGCGCATGCATTATATTTGTCTTTTACTGCGTTTGCTTTTTTGTCTGGGTTTTCAATAATGTTCGTTTGGGAGCTTGTGTGAAGTCTGAGACTCGTTGTGTTTGTCTGTTGATCAGTGTCAGATGAGAAGTCTCAGCAGATTAAACCCTCACACAGAGTGTACATGATTTAATGTCTGCAGGCATTTGTTATAATATATACATAATGCTTTTTATTTGTAGGGCACAAATGTAATGTGTTTGTTAAAGGTGCAGTGTGTAAATTTTAGCGGCATCTAGTGGTGAGGTTGTGAATTGCAACCAACGGCTCAGTCCACTGCTCACCTCTTGATTTTGAAACTCATAGAGAAGCTACAGTAGCCGCCACCGGACAAACATGTCATCGTTGGAGACAACTTAGTAAAAAAGTTTGTCCGTTAAAGGCTTCTATAGAAACATGGCTGCACAAAATGGCGGCTTCCATGTAAGGGGACCCTCTGTGTATGTAGATAAAACATCTCATTCTAAGGCAATAAACACATAACGGTTCATTATTAGAGGTCTTTAAACACCCCTGATAATTTAGTTTTGTATATTATTTTGCATTTCTGTCAAGAGATCCTTCTAAAAATTACACACTGCACCTTTAATGTTGTTAAATGTAACTTGGTTTTAATACTTTATTTGAACCAATTATTATTGCATCTTCGTTATTATTTAATAATTTAATATTATTTAATAATTTTAAATGCTGCTGCTCACTTGGGTCTATTTTTTATTACCCCAAAATAACAAATCACTTCATTATCAGTTAGCAAAATAATTGTTAAGGCCAGTCCTTGATTAGTAAAAACATTTAAAAATAATGTGATTTCAGTTTCTTATTCATTTATTTTATCATTGAGGCTTTCTTAAAAAGTGTAAAAAATATTGTCTCGTCTCGTTCTCGTGAACCCAATCTCGTGTTTCGTCTCGTCTCATGGATTAAGTGTCTCGTCACACCCCTAATCAAAGCATTATCTTTGGGCATGAATCCAGCATGTATTATTTTTTAAATGAATATGTTTAGACTTTACTTCTGGAGGGGGTCCCTGGAACAACATATTTTTAGGTTTGAGTCTGCAGCCAAATACATTTCAGTTTGTGTGTCTTTGACATGAAAAGGTTTGACCACCACTGACATAACCTGGTCTCAGGTGCTAATGGTTTTAAAGAGAAAGCTCAAACGAATTTTGTCTCAAGAATCCATTCTAAGAAAAATACGTTTTTGCTCCATTTTCCAACTAGAATCATGTTATGTTTGTTTTGTTTTTGATTGACTTCGGACACTATGTAAAGCAAAAAGCATGTTACCTGCCATTTTAACAAATCCATATTCAGGGGGATCATAAGCCAATAACATCTGATCTAAAAGCTCACAGCATGTGGCGACACATTTTGAGCCTGTACATCTCAGACAAAGGGGTTTGGTATAGATTGACAAGCAGGTCGGGTGCAGAAAGGCATGGAAAAGTCACATTTACAAAGTATTTCCAAACAATGAGTGCTTACCTTTGCATGAATTCGAGAGTAAAAGCCATCTCCGGTGGGTATTGGATGTTGCAGACATAAAACATGGAGAAGACGTAGCTCAAAGCCACAATGGGAGAGGTGATGTGGTCATTGACAAGTAACCCATCAAGAGCAATCTTGAATTGCTGGTCACCTTTAACACATATTAAAAAAAGATAAAGAAAAAAAATAACAATTCTGAGCACCATGTAAAAAAAATCCTATATTTTAAGGCAAGGAAAACATTTCTTTGATAAATACGACAAAACAACAGCTTATAAAACAGCTCGCTGAGATACAAAAAATATTTAACTACAAACCTCTGACTAGGATGCATGGGGTCACTGGGAGTTCGACTTCAGGATCTGCAGAGATCTGTTTTGGTGACAGACATAACACATGAATTAATGTTTCTAGTGCACACAAACCAAATTGACTATCTGCTAGTGTCTTCATCAGACAGAGGTAGCCATTAAGCACAGACATTAATGTAAATAGTTTATAGAGAGAGAGTTTATAGAGAATATCAGCAGCACAATTAGGGGAATCTATACTTCATATACTGTGATTGGTTACTTGGTTCACCACTGGATGCAAATAATTATCTTGCACATAGTTTAAAATTTACAATATCTACCTCTTTTTTGTCGAAGAGTTTATAAGAGTCTTCCTTGAAGTATTTTGCAATGCCACAGATGAGCTGTATTGGACCTTCGCCCGTCTTCATCCCTTTGGAGTCAAGGAAGTCATTGATCCCCTTTTCTTTTTTGGAAAGTTCCTGTTCAAGGTTCAAGGTGTTAATTTTGTACAGGTACATAAGACTAACACTCATTTTTGTTTGGTCTCCGAATAAATGCAGCTATGGAGAGAAATTTGAACACAAAAAACAAAATTCGAATTATTTCCTTTTTTATTTGCAACCTGTTCTGTTTTGATCTCAAATATTCTGCTTTTTTGGTTGCCACTTCCTGATTTTTTGTCTCAAATCTATTCTATTTGATTGTTCATCCAATTTATTCTATTTGATTGATTGCCAGTTTATCTTTTTTTGGTCTCAACTCTCTTTTTGGTTGCAAATCTTTTTTTGATTGATTAATAAAGACAAAATTCTCTCCATATGGAGCAGCACAGCACAATCATAATAATAACAGTAACAACACACCTGTGCCAGCTTGTTTTGTACAGAGAAGCCAAGGAGTTTAGATGCATGATCAAACAGATGAGGAACTTCAAACAGGAACGGCCACTCCTCCTTTACAACGCCAATAGGGGTATCAGCATCGTTGAGGATTTCACGCTGAATGGGATATGTTTCAGTCATCAATTTTCTAACAGATGACTCCTAAAGATATAAGGCAGTTAGTCAAACAGTCGAACAGTTAGTCAAACTAACCAATTAAAATAAAAAAACAGGATATCAATTTCAATAGACTATGGGCGTAGTGATGTCAGAGGATCTACAATTTCACAATGTGTCCTACAATTTCACGTGTCCTTACAACACAAGAAAATAATGGATGATTGCAGACCCACCTGAAGATCCTGGGTTTGAAAGGCACGTTTCAAGTCATCTCGTTTAGACAGCAGGTCTTCTCTACACACAGTCCCCTCAATGATTGGATCCCACGCCACACATCCATACTGATCTGAATTCCTGGGCCTTTTCTTTGTTGAATTTTCACCCCCTGCTCGCCTCTTCAGTGAGCTTTGTGGCCTCTTCATATTTTCAATTCTGTGTTCCAGCTGACGAAATAGAGTTTCAGAACCATCTTTTGCAAAAGGTTTGTTTCCAAACGGCTCTGTAAGCTTGAAGGAGGCAGGATATTGTCCTACAATCATACTGGCGAGTTCCCTCAGCTTTTGTCTACCAGGTCTTCCTGGGTGTTTGTGGAGGTAATCTTCAGCGACGATCCGAACCATCTCTCGTCTGTCTTTCCCCATTATGTACTTCTTTTCACGCAAGTCATCCATGACTTTTGAGGGAAATTTGTGCCATGGAACAGAATATGTGTCTTGGGATGGGGAGTCGGCTGTCTCAGGTGGTGTTGAAGGCAGCTGAAACCTATGTGGCTCAGGTGTTGATGAGGGGCCAGGCCTGGTAAACTGCGGTGGAGCTTGTGAATCTATGGATGACATGACACACATCTCCATAAATTAAACACATCACGATTGTTACGAATCAATTAATACATTGGTCCTTAATGTCCAGTATGGGTCCACCAGGAATACAAATGGACCTAATTACGAAAACCAATTATAGGGTACCCAGGTGAAAAAGTAGTACACTTTCATAATATACTTAAAGTGCTTATTTTCGCACACTAATTTTGTACTTAATAAACGAAAAGTTCATCTTTAGTGCTTCTTAAGATGTTCTTAAGATTATCTAAGTGTACTTCACTGGGCTATTTTGAGACACCATAAATTTGAACTAAAATGCACTTTTAACATACTATCTCTGTATTAAAAAATGTACTCATTTAACACTTGTATTAAACTTGAACCCAAATTTCAAACAAAGATGTGTTTAAGTTCGCTACAAGTGGTACCTAAATACATTTTTTAATACATTTTTAGCACATTTTAGTTCATATTTATGGTGTCTCAAAATAGCACAGTGAAGTACACTTGGATGTTCTTAAGATTATCTTAAGAAGTACTAAAGAAGATTTTTAAGTATATTAAGTAGAAAATTAGTGCATGAAAATAGAGCACTTTAAGTAGACTATGGAAGTGTACTTCTTTTTCACCATGTACAGCTGATGGCAACCTTTTTTTGCATTTTTTAAATAAACCTTTTTAGTCTCAGAAAACTTGCATTAAAACAGAGGGGCAAAAACTCACCTGATTCCAATGCTTTGACAGCTCTGACGAATCTTTTGCACTGAATAAATGGCAGAGTGTCTTTAATGTCCTCCGGGTCAACAAGGCTCAGGTCATCTACAGAGAGAACTCCTAATTCCTCCAGTTTAGCCATCAGTGTATCCATCTGATCGCTACTAAGCGATGGCATTGCTTTCTTGACATAGTTTTTCACAAGTTCCATGTTGGTGTGTGTTTAAGAGGAATGAGCCACCGAGTACCTCTCTGGTAAGAATAAAGTGGATGATAATCATCAATTTTGTTCAAATCATGGCAACTGAACAGGTCAGAAGCATTTTCATCAAGTTCATAGAGTCCAAGCTCAGGTACCCAGCTGGCAGTTTTCCCTCGAAGCAAAAGTAGGACAGTAATCTCATTTTTTACAAAAATGCTTGCTATTTGTCCTAACTGCAGTTGTCCTTTGGCATAGCTCAGTAAGACCAGCATTCCATTTGCATATGTAGTGCCTTTAACCTGCACTCTCTCTGTGACAACTGAGTTACTTGAGTTCAAATCAAATTCTTCAACCACTGTCTTTATGTTCTGGTCATAGAGCTCTGGATAGAACCGTGTTGAGTCTGAGACATGAACCTGGGGACTAAACAAGGTACCACAAGACTGATAAGCCTGAAGCAACTGGTGCCGTTCAGCCAGAGACTTGGTTACATTTATGAAGTTCTTACTTGCCCTAATGCACCTTTTAAAATATGAATGTTTTGATTCAAAGCGCATTGTCCAAGTATATATGAGTGGGCCAAATTGTAAAGTCAAGTGGGCATAGTGAAGCAGATAGTGGTGTTTCGGTCTAAGTTGAACTCTTGGAAATAACTCTTGCCTCAATTCCACATACTGTTCAATCAGTCCTTTCATGAAAGCAATCTGCGACTCTGAGAGCCGAGGTGCACAGACGAATTCAACAAGCTCCCTCAGAAGTAGTACCAGTCCCCATACTTCATTATCAGCATCTTCAATTGTGTCATGCACCAAAACAGGCAAGAATCTCAAAAGCCACCTGTTTTGGGCTGCATGCCCTCCAAGCCTTGCTCCTGTAGTGGGAATGGTGTTTAGCTTGTCGCTGCTTTCACCAGGAAATGATTTGATTCTTTCATTAAGAACCTCATAACTGAACCACTTTTGTGTTCTGATTATGAACTGCAAAAATAATGCCAAATCATAATCTACTACCCCCTCAAACAGATCATGAGCTAAACAAGCTGGTAAGCCTGGCTGACACACATGAAAGTTAGACAGTTTGTTGAAAACACTGTCACATTTCACACCGTGAAGAGTGTGTACTTCATCGTTACTTTCCAGAAACCGCACAGTCTCGTTATGATCAGCTGGATTTCTATGAGCGAAAACTGTGAGAGGGTTCGACTGAAATTCACTTTTTGTTGCCAAACAGTATCTGCAGAAATATTGAGCTGTGCTGAAATTTTCTGTAAAGCCACCAATCATGTGGGAGCCCAGATTATCTCCCATTATGCACGCAACAGTGCCTTTATATATCTTTCCATTGAAAGATATGCCCCTTTCCTCCAGCTCACACAAGTCTGACACTAGCTTATTGAAAATCTTATCCATTCCAAAGTATTTGCAATCTTTCTCTACACAGAGTAATGCCAACTGTATCTGATCAACAGTTGATCGTTGGTGTGGATGAAAATTTCCAAGTGTGAAGTACACAGCCAATACTTTATGCTTTGTCTTGGCAGATCCGAGTGGATTAGCCACCTCAAAAGCATCCTGAAAGAGCATTACCTTTAAACTGTCTGGGTCTGAGGAAAACATGGCATTGGATTTGATGGCCCACCCATCAGTGACATCACAGAGTACATCATCTTCAGAATTTGAACTAGGACTGTGCTGATCTAAACCCTGCCGTTTCAGAATTACTTTGAGGGTTTCCAGTATTGGGATGTAATGATAGTGCCTCTTCTGGCCACTGCGATTGCGTCCAAGAAAGACTTCAACAGGTTCAACATAGTCATAGTGTGACTTGTAATATTTCAGCCTCTTGTGTTGCGTAGTTAAATGACCCTTTTCATGTAATGCTTTGTGCATAGGGCTCTGCTCGTATACACTATTCCCAAGAGATGTTACAGTCTCCTTTGGAACACCATACTGCCCCAGTTCACGGGCTAGTGCATCGACAGTATATTCCTGTTGAATATCACTTATAGTTCTCATTTCATGTGCTATATCTGTTATTGTGGAGGCAGGGACCAAATATTTTGCCTGTAAACCCAAGTAAAACTGAGCAAGACTCTCTGTGAAGTTGTCTTTCACTTGATCACTGCAGAAATTATCACTTTGTTCTGCATCAACGTTAAAACTTTCAGGTTCTTCAAGTTCTACAGGTTCTACATGCGATCCTTCACCTTGGAAAGACCGTTCTGTTAGTTCACATATATGAACTGGGGCTATCTTGGTAACATCCCACCCTTTATGGTATCTGGAAATATGCGTTAAAAATGATGACTTTACATTGAATGTCTTAGAACATCCATCAAAGGGACATGTTACAGTCAAACCCTCATCTATATGACCACTCAAATGACACTTTAAAGTTTTAAGATCAGCATATTCACTGCTGCAAAAATTAAACGAGCACTTTAACTGTACAGACACATTGCGGTTCCATGTTTGTGTGCTCCTACTGTCTACATGTGCTCGTGACATATGCACAGCAAGGCTACTGTATGTCTTAAGCTTCCTTCTGCAATCCCTATGGCCACATAAAAAAAATACATTATTATTATTTCTGTGTGTTCGGCAGTGTTTCAAGTAATCAGTCGAAGACCGGGCGTTAAAGCCACAAATGTTACAAGTCAACATGTTTAAGAGATTAAATTTGCCAAGTGAAGGATGGACAGAATCAGAACAGAATCAATATGAAAACAATAAATTCAGATCAGCACAGTGAAGCACATTCACTTTTCAGATACCTTCAAATGAGCAATCTGCTTTGGGCTGCATGGGCCACTCTCTTTGGGCTGCAATGTTTTCCTCACTGCTTATTTCACTTTAGGGAATGGAAAGTCCTATAATACACAGGGGAAATCTGATTCTACTTAATCATCACCCCTTTTAATTATTGCCATTCTCAGTAGTATGGTAACGTAACACAGCGAGCTATAACAATACACACACACGTGGCTAATTTACATACACACACATACACAAATCGTATGGGCTAACATTAGCTGGGCTAACATTAGCTGGGCAAACGGGCCATCGTCCACCCACGCATCAAAATAACGCAAAACACACACATTCAAATGTTACAATGAAACATACACGGCTACCAACTGACTATCGAGACCAAATTTCATGTACGAGGAACAAAAAATTGGCTTTTGACCTACTTACGAAGCGCAGGCGGCGGGCTAATGCTAGCGGAGCTGGCAGCAAACGTCCACTCACGCTTCAAAATTACGCGAAACGCAAATATTCAGATGTCGACATGAAATAAACACGGCTACCAACTGACTATCGAGACCAAATTTCATGTACGAGGAATAAAAAATTGGCTTTTGACGTACTTATGAAGCGCATGCGGCGGGCTAATGCTAGCGGAGCTGGCAGCAAACGTCCACTCACGCTTCAAAATTACGCGAAACGCAAATATTCAGATGTCGACATGAAATAAACACGGCTACCAACTGACTATCGAGACCAAATTTCATGTACGAGGAATAAAACATTGGCTTTTGACGTACTTATGAAGCGCATGCGGCGGGCTAATGCTAGCACAGCTAGCAGCAAACGTCCACTCACGCTTCAAAATACGCGAAAACACACACATTCAGATGTCGACATGAAACACACACACGACTACCAACTGCCTATCGAGACCAACTTAATGTATGAGGGGGAACAAAAAAATGGGCTTTTGACGTACCTGGTACATAGGAAGCGCAGCCGACATGCCAATGCTAACGTAGCTAGCAGCAAAGGTCCCGTGCTCAGCTGCGAGCCACACTACCCTGGCCTGTATAGCGCCGGTTGGAATGCTGTTAGAAACCTTCGAGACAAAATTAACCAACTAATAATTTGATGAAATGAACAAAAACGTGATTATCATGTGTTAAACTTAATATATTTTGTTTGAGAGGCGGCACTCCATTCCTATTCTCATTACACACAACCAACCTGTTTACAACTTTCCACGTGACTCGCAGAACTTCAGACTGGCACTGACCGCGCTGAGTGTAATGGCGTCGGAAAATTCTGGCTGGGGGAGAAAAATCTACCCATACTGCCTTGCGCAACAGCAAACTTTCCGTATTTCGCAAAACGGAGCGAATCCGTAGCAAATTCACGGTAAAGGGACCCCTAAATTTACGGATTTTTTTAACAGTGTAGGAAAATAAGTCTTGTTTTTAGACAGAAAAAATATAAAATTTAAGCGAATTTGTGCTTAAAACAAGCAAAAAATATGCTAATGGAATAAGAAAATTTTCTTGAATTAAGTGTTTATGGAAAAAGTTAACTTATTTCAAGAATTTTTTTGCTTGTTTTAAGCAATAATTTACCTAAAGTTTATATTTTTTGTCTTGGTCATTTTGCTCATCAAGAAAATACGTCCTGATTAAGAATTTTTTTGATATTTTTACTGAAAACAAGACAAAAATACTAAGTAAGAAAGTGTTTTTGCAGTGTAATTAAACGAATGACTTAATGATAGTTCTCATAAACCTTCATAAAACCTCCTTTATGTTCATGGCACGTGTCATGTCATGATTATGAAGGTGTCATGTCACCCCTTTAAGTAAAGTGTTACCCAATTGCATTGTTTCAAAACAGCGTTACAAGAAAGATGAAGATAAAACAGAAAATGGGATGTATTCTTAAATATATAGTATATAGAATAGAATAAACAGTATTATTGGACATTTTTTGGCCTCATAAATATATTACGTAAGGAGTAATTGACGACGGTCTGTTGAATTATTCGAAAATAATGCACACCCAAGGTTCCCAAATTCAATTATTCAACTTATACCACTATTACCACAGACATTGCTCAGGCATGTGATTGGCCAAGGGAAAAAAAAGAAAGGAAGGACTGGCGAGGAAACATATATGAAAAAAATTAATAAAATGTAAACATGAGGACTTTTGTACAAGTAAAAATAGAGCATTTTAATTTTTGGTTAAACTATTTCTTTAAAGCTAAAATGCCTGAGGAACAAAACAAAAAGACACTCCAAGTTTATCGTGCAATAAAAAGGGGCTTCGTGTTGGTTAGCAGAGATGGTTTACATCATGCATTTTACAGTAACTGCTTCCAGTCCTACGCTAACAAGATCACACTTGCAAAAGCCTTTGGTAAGAAACTCTGAGGGCCAAAGAGACCCTGACGTCGGCCTTTCTGTCTTTTCCCTGTCCTGACACGCACCGCAATCGCAGATAGCGCATTTAAACGGTTAACTGAGAGTTCCTATTAATGAAACAAAAACAAAGCGAAAGAAATTACGCTGCAGAAAGTTTCACGCTTCAAAGGCGCGCTTTGATGAGGAACCAAAAAGAGAATGGGAAGAACTCGCCAAACAAAACGTGTGGTAACTGTTTATCTTTTTCTCAAACCACTTTCTTTCTTTTCAAGCCCTCATTTCCTATCATTTCATTGAGCGCTTCATGCTGGCGTGATGGTGCGGTCGATGGGTTGGGAAAAGAGAAAACAGGGCGGAGGACTGACGCGAGGTCCTCTATGGGAAGGAATATTTACACAAGCAGGCGTGTAAGCGTAAAGCATCTATAGGTGCTGCTTTATGAGACTGACGCATACATTATAAATGTAGGTTTTGCAAGTAACCACATGAAATGAAGAGTCAAGGCAGAATGTGGTTCATACAGAGGCCACGTCTCAAAACTTAGCTGTTAACTTTTACAGCTTTTTTAAAAGCACATTTCATTTTTGATCTATAAAGTTTAACACCACGTATGAAGCTCGCTGAGTGTTTTTACCTTTTTAAGTTTTGCTTCCGAGCCAAAACAAACACTGTAATACAGTTCTGAGATTGATTCATTTGAAATCCAAGGCTTAACAAAGACATATACAAACAACGGTGTGTAAACACACAGTCTCCACTAGAGGTTATGAGAGCGACAGTACAGACTTCTGCTTTCAGGTGCTTGTTTCCACCTGCCTTTACATTCCTGAGCATTTACACAAGAAACGGACAGAGACAGAGATACCAAGTCCTGAAGAGAAAACAGGATGACGACTCCACTAAAGAGATGCAGAGATTAGTTAAAGAAAGTTTGTCCTTTGAGCAATGCAATGGTCCGTTCTGTAGTATCTCCAGGTCTCCAAAACTTTTCCATGACTCTTCCATGTTTTTAGATGTACAGTAAGGTCCATAAATATTGGGACAGAGGCACATTTTGAGTCATTTTAGCTGTTTACCAAAATGTATTCCAGTTACAGGTTTTTAATGAATATTGGCTTAAAGTGCATGCTCTTGGCTTTATTTAGGGGGTATTCACATCCAAATTGGCTGAAGGATTTTCTCATAAATGAATCATGTTAAATGTCTGGAGTTGATTCTAAAGCTGATGGTATACTAGGGCCGTCCACATGACTTCATCTGCATGTAGCCGCGGTTGTGAATTCTTTGAATGCTGTTTGGACGGACGCGGAAAAAAGTATACGCGGCACTTAAAAGGGACACTCCACTTTTTATGAAAATATGCTAATTTTCCAGCTCCCCTAGAGTTAAACATTTGATTTTTACCGTTTTGGAATCCAATCAAGCTGATCTCCGTGTCTGGCTGTACCACTTTTAGCATAGCTTAGCATAGTCCATTGAATCTGATTAGTCCGTTAGCATCGCACCTTAAAATAACCGAAGAGTTTTTGCTTTCTTACCTAGTATTTTTCTCTTGTTTTTAGTACAAATATCAAAAAAATTCCTAAATCAAGATGCATTTTTTGATGAACAAAATGACCTAAGAAAATAAGTGTAGTTTTTAGACAAAAAAAAAACGTAAGTGAATTTGTGCGTAAAACAAGCAAAAAAATCTGCCTATTGCGTAAGCAAATTTTTCTTGATTTATTTTCTTCACTTAAAGGATAATTCCGGTATTTAACACTTTGAGTCTCATTTCTGGTTTGTTTTGGATTAACTACAGTGATGGACACTGAAATTTTGACAATGGGTCGTGTCTTGACTTTTTGACTCGTTTAGAAACGTCTCTTGACTGCTTCAGAATGGAAGTCAAAGACCATGCACAAACATGTCATTAAAACAACATTTAACGTTCATTTTCAAAACTGTTCTACTCACCGAGTGGTTCGTGGTGTTCGTTGATGATTAAAAACAAATATATTGGCGCAATATATGATTTCAATCCGTGTTATTTGCTATAGTGGAACTATTTTTTCAGATACCTCACAACCGCGTATATACTTCCGCTCTATATTTGAGTCTGAAGCGGTAGCACACTCCCGACCACTTGATGGCGACAACCACTTTGCCATACAAGTACACTCGGTGTGTGTGTGTATAGACAATCACAATCGATCTCAACTTTAAACCTAAAGCTGGTCACTGAGCCATCAAATATGGGAAAAATTTCATATTAAATACGGCGGAGTGATATATCAGCGAGCAATGAGTCTTCCAAGAGAAGTCAATGGAATTTTACAAAATGCCAAATAAAACACGACAGAAACTGTATTTCGCTACACAACTTGTTTTTAATCATCAACGAACACCACACAGTTTTGAAAATGAACGTTAAGTGTTGTTTTAATGACATGTTTGTGCATGGTCATTGACTTCCATTCTGAAGCAGTCAAGAGACGCTTCTAAACGAATCAAAAACTCAAGACACGACCCATTGTCAAAATTTCAGTGTCCATCACTTTAGTTCATCCAAAATAAACCAGAAATGAGACTCAAAGTGTTAAATACCGGAATTATCCTTTTAAGTGTTTAATTAAAAAGTTCTAGATTTTTTCTTACCTCATATTTTGCTTGTTTTATGCACAAATGCACTTAAATTTGATATTTTTTTGTAAAAACAAGACTTACGTTTTAGGTAATTTTGCTCATCAAGAAAATGCAGAATTTTTTGATATTTTTACTTAAAACAAGACAAAAATTCTAAGTAAGAAAGTCATTTTGTTCTGCAGTGTGGGTAAGTTTTTTTAAGTTTTTGAAAACAACACTGTTGTCTCATGCAAATTACAAAAAAACACAAATCTGTGATAACGGTGACGTCATGCGTATGTCTTATTTAAAACCTTACTCTTTTGTAGATACATTGTGTACTAAGACCGACGAAAAATTAAAAGTTGCGATTTTCTTAGCAGATATGGCTACGAACTAAGAACTGCAGGAGGCGCAATGATAAAACGCAGCAGACGAATATAGTCCCCTTAGTATCTTTCAATAGCAGGGGACTATTTTCGGGCAGTGTGTAATATCATTGTGCCTCCTGCAGCCATGTTACGGCAGCAAAGTTCTTGATTATAACGCAGTAATAAGAGAATAGTTCCTAGCCATATCTGCTGAGAAAATCACAACTTTTAACTTTCTGTCTGTCTTAGTACACGATGTAACTACAGAAGAGTCAAGTTTTAAATAGGAAAAATATTAAAACTCTTTGGTTATTTTTTTAGGCGCGATGCTAATGGTCTAATCAGATTCAATGGATTATGCTAAGCTATGTTAAAATTGGTAGCGCCAGACCCGGATATCGGCTGAATGGATTCCAAAACGGTAATAATCAAACATTTTACTCTAAAGGAGCTGGAAAATGTGTGTCCCTTTAAGTGTGGAATTTGCAATGTAAAAGTAAACCCAAAGTCTGTGGCAAGGATAGCAGTGTAGTAGATGAATTTATCTTGTTTATGAAGAATACGCAATCTCTTGAATACACTAGAGGGACTGAAACATCAACAGAGTCCTCTTTTAAAACAGACATGCAATATTTCTTTCCTTCTGACTAATTATAATTTACCAAAAATGATGAAAATACATTTCCGATTCACCTCATGCATGCTTAATCGTGGCAGGTTGGCCTGAACACAGTGCATGCATTGTACATCTAACTCACTCCAGCCCCACAGGTTTCCACATTAACCTCAAGACAAGCAGCTCTTAAGACTAATGAAAAGCCTCTCCAGATGACCGGCAGCCTCCACACAAACACACAAAGATGACCCCAATACATTTCTCAGACGCTTGTTTCCTTTGGCCTGGATTAGGAATTCGCAGGAAGCTTTGGGAAACACCTGGTAGATGAAGAGAAGGCAGGTGGAGGGAGGGGGAGATCCTAATTCGGTTCTGGTTCGTTTTTTTGCCAGAACCCTACAGTCCTGATCATTCCACTCCATTAGAGACATTCAAATGCCTCAAAGCCCAGAAAAGTCCAAGGCCAAATCACCATCAGCGGTCCCGGGCACAGAATAGAGCCGATGGGGCCAGGAAGTCACGTCTCGAACTGGACATCGGTCTGGCTTGACTGCAGAAAGAGAAATGATGCAGGCTGGCACTGCCCACGGTCTCTTAAAAAGACTCCAACTAGAGCCTTTGTGTCAAGTGAAATTTAAAGAGAGGCTAGTTCAAGTTCTTGGCACGGTGTCTGGATGTTTTTGTTTACTGTTTACTTCAGTCCTACTTCCTACACGATCACACTAAATTCTGTATTAAAAACTCTTCACTAAATTAAAGACATTGGTACCCAAAATTTGCACTGCAAAAATTACTTTCTTACCTAATATTTTCTCTTGATATTAGTACAAATATCTAAAAATGATTAAATCAAGATGCATTTTTTGATGGGCAAAATGACCTACGAAAATAAGTCTAGTTTTTAGACAAAAAATACCAAATTGAAGTGAATTTGTGCTTAAACAAGCAAAAATTATCTGCCAATGGCATAAGCAATTTTTCCTTGAATTTTTCTTAAATTAAGTGGTTAATTAAAAAGTTCAAAATTTAAATTTTTTAAATTCACTTAAATTAGATTTTTTTTGTCAAAAACTAGGCTTAGGACCAATCCCATTTCTCTGTCTTACCCCTTACCGCTACCCCTTAGTTTGGCACGTTCACGTGAGCGTAAGGGCCAATTGGAATAGGTCTTTTAGTAAAAATATCTAAAAATTCTTAAATTAGGATGCTTTTTTTGATGAGCAAAATGACCCAAGAAAATAAGTCTAGTTTTTAGACCACAAATGTCAAATTTAAGTGATTTTGTGAATAATACAAGCAAACAAATCTGCCAATGGGGTAAGCACATTTTTCTTGAATATTTCTTGAATTTAGTGTTTAAGAAAAATGTTCAAGATTTTTTGCTTACCCCATTGGCAGATTTTTTTTTGCTTAATTTATTCACAAAATCACTTAAATTTTCTTGGGTCCTTTTGCTCATCAAGATAAAGCATCTTAATTTAAGAATTTCTTTTATATTTTTACTGAAAACAAGACAAAAATACTAAGATTTTTTTTTCTTGAAAAATGTTTTTTGTAGTGTTGCCTCTTGCAAACTACGAAAACGCAAATCTGCGATAACGCTGACGTTATGCGCATGTGTTCAATCTGTCTATACACTGAAAAAAATATTTTCAAGAAAAAAAATCTTAGTATTTTTGTCTTGTTTTCAGTAAAAATATCTAAAAATTCTTAAATTAAGATGCTTTTCTTGATGAGCAAAACGACCCAAGAAAATAAGTCTAGTTTATAGACCAAAAATATCAAATTTAAGTGATTTTGTGCATAAAACAAGCAAACAAATCTGCCAATGGGGTAAGCACATTTTTCTTAAATATTTCTTGATTTTAGTGTTTAAGAAAAATTTTCAAGATATTTTGCTTACCCCATTGGCAGATTTTTTTTTTGCTTAATTTATTCACAAAATCACTTAAATTGTATATTTTTGGTCTAAAAACTAGACTTATTTTCTTGGGTCCTTTTGCTCATCAAGATAAAGCATCTTAATTTAAGAATTTCTTTTATATTTTTACTGAAAACAAGACAAAAATACTAAGATTTTTTTTTCTGGAAAATCATTTTTTGTAGTGTTGCCTCTTGCAAACTACAAAAACGCAAATCTGTGATAACGCTGACGTTATACGCATGTGTTCAATCTGTCTATACACTGAAAAAAATATTTTCAAGAAAAAAAATCTTAGTATTTTTGTCTTGTTTTCAGTAAAAATATCTAAAAATTCTTAAATTAGGATGTTTTTCTTGGTGAGCAAAACGACCCAAGAAATTAAGTCTAGATTTTAAACAAAAAAATTTAATGTAAGTTATTTTGTGCATAAAACAAGGAAAAAAATCTGCCAGTGGGGTAAGCCAAAAAATCTTGAAAATTTTTCTTAAACACTAAATTCAAGAAAAATTCACAAAATCACTTAAATTTGATATTTTTGGTCTAAAATCTAGACTTATTTTTTTTGGTCGTTTTGCTCATCAAGAAAAAGCATCTTAATTTAAGAATTTTTAGATATTTTTACTGAAAACAAGACAAAAATTTTTTTTCTTGAAAATCATTTTTTGCAGTGCACGATACTAGGTTTAATAACGTTTCTTCAACAAAGTTGATATTTTATAGTCTAGGGTCACTAACCTACCAGGCTCACATGAACCCATCTCATCGTCTGTCCTAACCAAAGTACTGCTTTGCCTGTCTTGATTGTTTGCATTTATCGCTCTATAGAACAATTCATTTGCACGCAAGCATGTTATGTTGCTTTACAAAGTAGCATCGCCATCTACTAGCCAGGCACGCATAATTCTATTGAGTTTTCGCTGATCTGTGTAAAGATGGACCTTTTTTGACAGTGTTGTCTGGTGTATGTGAATTTTTTTTTAAACGCAAAGGAAAACCTTTCCATTTTTTGCTACATTGCTGTCATGTAAACATGCTATGCACATAGTTACTGTGCTTTCATACCGGTGCCGGCGAGAACATCAATAAAAGCTCTGGCTGCCCTGCCAACAACGCTATGGAAAAGGTGTAGGGGACGCGTTGACGCTCAAATGCATTCTCTGAACTCCTCTCAAGTGGAGGTTTCCGCCTTCTGATTGGTTGCCGCTGAACGTTTCCGCATTAATATTGGTTGCCGCTGAACTTCGTCATAGCTCATTACCATAAAGTTGAACTCTCCTCGACGCTCATGCCGTACATGACGTGCCGCGACGCTGCTCGCCGGAGCTTGTCGCCGGCTCTCATTAAAAATTAATGACTTCTGGCCACTTTGACGCTCCCGCAGGTGGCGGTGTGAAAGCACAGTACATATATATACAAAAAGCTACAATTGTTTTTTTTTTTGTACATACAATGTAAAAAATCATTGCAAATTCAGATTAAAAAAATATGTATGTCTTTGTATAACTTATAAATTCTTTTAAACAATATCTAATATTTAAATTACTCTTAACTCCACCACAGACCTTAGCTCTACCGTGAGAGATCTATGTTAGCATGAAGTGGTGGTGCTTTGCCAATACACTCAGTGTTCTCTGTCTAAAGCAACGAACCGCAGCGCTATGAGGCTGTCAGCAGCTCTTTCGTAAGCGTTGAAGAGCTTTGACGAGACACAGCGGGTGATGCACTTCAAGCAGAGATGCAGAGCCGGGAGGGAAGGGGGTCATCCTGGAACGACAAGCTGCGGTGCGAGTAATTTCAAGAAAACATCCCAGGACGCCCACAACAATGCCATGTGCCTTTGGGTTAAGAATTGATCTGAACAAGTGGCTTCTGGGTATAGGTGAGAAACAGGCAACCTCCTAACCCCAGACTAATCTCACGGTGCACAAAGAAAAGTGTTAAATGAGCTCCTCTGATCTGAGAGAAGGACTGGGGGAGATTAACCACACATAAGGGCAAACCGGGATCCCACCGAGAGCTTTTCAGTATTCCACATGCGCAGCTCTGCAGAGCCCGGAGAGAGAACGGAGAGTGTCCAGGATCCATTGAAACAGGGAGACACAAACAACTGCGCATACAGTCTGAGAGAGGTGAAGAGAGGTGAAGGCTGAAACGGTGAGTGCTGCAGTGCAGAGAAACAGCGACAGCAGGTGAATTATTATGCTCACTGAATCGTCGCATTGCAGGCGTGCGTGTACAAGACGTCATACGGATCCTAATGGAGTGCTTAACTGACAAACAGACTCATGTAGAAAAAAAACAGCAAGCATAGGTTATTCCCACCAGTAATGGGCTGTGATGATGATGATGATGATGCTAGCATGCGAATGAGAGGAGACGGATAAATAACGGAGCGTGAGGAACGAGTTGTGCTTCAAAGGAATATTCTACATTTTAATAAAAAAAAAATTGTACCCACCCCTATGTCATTCAAGATTTTTTTTTAGGAAAACATTCCAAGATTCTTTTCCATATAGTGGAAATAATTTCATTGCAGTTTAAAATTACAGGTTAAATGCAGCTTTAAATGGCTCTAAACGATCCCAACCGAGGCATAAGGGTCTTATGTAGTGAAACGATTGTCATTTTTGCCAAAATAAATAATAAATACGTACTTTTTAACCACAACTTCTTATCTTGCAAGAGCCTTGTGATGCGCCAGCATTACCTTACATATTACGCAATCATGTTGAAAGGTCACCCATGATGAATCTGTAAACTACCGCTCCAGTGTTAACAAGTGTGGAGAAAGAGGACCGTTCAGAAGTTGTTTTATGTGGAATGATACAAATTAATTGTGTCAGTTTATTGTTTAAAATGGTCCGCAAATGTGCGTTTCACATACAGGTGCTGGTCATATAATTAGAATATCATTTCTATTCCATGCAAAAAGTGAAACTTGTATATTATATTTATTCATTACACACAGAATGATATATTTCAAATGTTTATCTGTTTTAATTTTTTGATGATTTTAACCCTCAAACGCTCCTCGTTTTCTGTTTACACTTCTGGCCCTTGGGGTCTATATGACCCCAAAATTGAAAGCATAATTGTAAGAAAAATATACATTTTCAATAATACAAATAATATATCATTTTTTTTGTTTACTTCTCATCTATACAATAAAGCTGTGTTTTGAGAGATTTGAAGTAGTTTTGTACCTGTTTACCACTAAAATCCTCAACTACACAATTTGCTTTCCTGAAAAATATCAATTTTTTATGAAAATTCACATAAATTATTATCTAAATTTGATTTAAATTGTTTTTAGATATTAATATAGGTGTGGGGTGTTGAATTCAGGCATCGGTTTTTAGAAAAAAAATAAGAGAATTACAGTGTAGGAATTAAATTATTTAGACTGGCAGATTCCCATAGAGACCCATTCATTTTCCTGGATATGGACAACTGCTCAAATCATTACTTTTGTGATACATTTTGTAAATTTATGTTTATATAAACATTAGAAAGGATATTAAAAATAAATATTATGTCAAATAGTATTTTTTTTATAGTTTTTGATGCATTTTGAAATGTCTGTTTTTACAAAATGCCATAGAAATTTGACTGAGTGTAAGTGTGTGTGTCTGTGTGTGTGTGTGTGTGTGCACGCATGTGTGTGCGCGCACGTGTGTGTGTGTGTGTGTGTGTGTGTGTGTGTGTGTGTGAGAGAGAGGGAGAGGGAGAGAGAGAGCCAAGCATGTGTGCTTGAGAGAATGTGTATTAGAGGCAGAGGGAGAGAGCATGTGAGTGTGTCTGTGTTTGTGTGTGTGTTTGTGTGTGTGAGAGAGAGAGTGTATGTTTGTGCATTAGGTTACACCCCTTTGTATCCTTTTTCTACATTTGTGACTGATTGTATTTGCCAAATTTTATAAAAATGCTCTCTGTGGTAGTCATGCGTGTGTGCGTTTGTCTGCGTGTGTTTGTATGTGTTTGTGTGTGCCTGTGTGGGTTTGTATGTGTGTGTGTGGGTTTGTGTGTGTGTGTGTGTGTGTGGGTTTGTGTGTGTGCGCGCATGTGTGTGTGTGTGTGTGTGTGAGAGAGAGAGAGTGTGTGAGAGAGTGTGCATGAGAAGGAGCGAGAAAGAGCATGTGTGTGTGTGTGTGTGTGTGTGTGCGTGCATGCGTGTGTGAGCGTGTTTGTGAGTGTACATGTGTGTGCATTATGTCACACCCCTTTATGTGTTATTTTCTGCATTTGTGACTGATTTTATTTGCCAAATTCCACACAGATGCTCTCTGTGGCAGTCATACCTGTGTGTGTTTGTGTGTGTGTGTATTTGTGTGTGTTTGTGTGAGCATGTGTTTTTTGCATTGCATTTGTGCACAAGTACCAGGCCTTCATTTCTGTGTCAAAATTTTCAGATTTATGCTGGATTTATTGATATTTATTTTTTGACAAATGGAAAAAAAGTACATTTTTTTGCATTTCCCATTCACTTTCAATTGGGGTCATATTGACCCCAAGGGACAGCTTGATAAAAAAAATTTTTTACATACCTTTAGAACAACCGAATCAAGCCCAGTTTTTTTGTGCATGTAAAGATAGATTATTTAGGAAAAGTCACAAAGTTTTACATCTCTGAGATGAAGGGAACCTTTTTTGTTAACCAATGAAATGTCGTTTGGGGTCATATTGACCCCAAGGACCGATTGAGGGTTAACTGCACTGAAAAAAATCTTTTTAAGAAAAAAAATCCTTATTATTTTTGTCTTGTTTTCAGTAAAAATCAAAAAATTCTTAAGCTAAGATGCTTTTCTTGACGAGCAAGTCTAGTTTTTAGACCAAAAATATCAAATTTAAGTGTTTTTTGCATAATGAATTTTTCTTGAATTTAGTGTTTAAGACAAATGTTCAAGATTTTTGGCTTACCCCATTGGCAGATTATTATTATTTTTGCTTGTTTTATACACAAAATCACTTAAATTGGATATTTTTGGTGTAAAAACTAGACTTATTTTCTTAGGTCGTTTTGCTCATCAAGAAAAAGCATCTAAATTTAAGAATTTTTTTATCTTTTTACTGAAAACAAGAAAAAAATACTCAGATTTTTTTCTTGAAAATATTTTTTTTGCAGTGTGACAACTAAGGAAAATCCTAAATTCAGCATCTAATTAAAATATTGTTAAAAGGGTGTAATATTGAAGACCCCTGGTGCCACAATCTAATCAGCTAATTAACTCAAAACACCTGTAAAGGCCTTTAAATGGTCTCTCAGTCTAGTTCAGTAGGCTACACAATCATGGGGAAGACTGCTGACTTGACAGTTGTCCAAAAGACAACCACTGACACCATGCACAAGGAGGGCAAGACACAAAAGGTCATTGCAAAAGAGCTTTGCTGATCACAGAGCTCTGTGTCCAAGCACTTTAATAGAGAGGCGAAGGGAAGGAAAAGATGTGGTAGAAAAAAGTGTACAAGCAATAGGGATAACCACACCCTAGAGAGGATTGTGAAACAAAACCCATTCAAAAATGTGGGGGAGATTCACATAGAGTGGACTGCAGCTGGAGTCAGTGCTTCAAGAACCACTTCGCACAGACGTATGCATGTGTTTCAGCTGTCGCTTTCCTTGTGTCAAGCCACTTTTAAACAACAGACAGCATCAGAAGTTTCTCGGACTGGACTGCTGCTGAGTGGTCCAAAGTTACGTTCTCTGATGAAAGTAAATTTTGCATTTCCTTTGGAAATCGGGGTCCGAGAGTCTGGAGGAAGAGAGGAGAGGCACACAACCCACGTTGCTTCAGGTCCAGTGTAAAGTTTCCACAGCCAGTGATGGTTTGGGCTGCCATGTCATCTGCTGGTGTTGGTCCACTGGGGTCCAAGGTCAACGCATCCGTATACCAGGAAGTTTTAAAACACTTCATGCTCTAATTTCTTCTCAAATGAACAAAGAAAGACATAAACATCTTGGATGACATGGGGGTGAGTAAATGATCTGGATTTTTAATAGAGAATTCCAACACCAGGGTTTGACCTAAACTTTCTTCATGTTCTTCAGGACTTTACTGATGTCATATGAAACACGTTGAACATGATCATGATAGGATTAGAAAACAAAACCATTTTAAGGGTAATAAAAAGGGTGTCCATCTCTCTGGAAATGCTTTAAGGTGACGCTGTAGTACACTACAGCACAGTAGCAGTGACCTGCTCCTCAACCACTAATAACTTTTACAGCTGTTCTTTAGCTCTGGCCCCGTCCCTCACTTTTATTTACATTCTTTTCCTGCTTTACCATCTCCATCCGCCATATATGAATCAGCTGTTCAGTGGTCCAACATCTCCCTCAGCACAAAAAAAACAATGGCCAGCGTGCTCTACGCTCCGCTGCACCTGCGCAAACGATCTCCCGCTGGACAACTTCACTGCAGTCTCCAAATCCGTGTCTGGAAAAGACCCTGAAAACCAACTACAAGCCAAGCGTGAGGTAGTAGAAGGGGTTGCAGAAACAGCTAAAAGTGTTATTAGCTCAAAAAGCAAAGCATCACAGCTATACAGGAAGCCAACAGAGCCGAATCTGGATACATAGAGCGACATTTTCCATGACCTGTCTGCACCGGGAGGCTTAGTTGTGATACAGAGATTGCGTTGATGAATTCTGCAGGTCGGGGTTAACAGCAAGTCAAATGTATTAGCTTTCCACATCTCAGTGTAGCCTTAAACAGTATCTGGTAATAAATCTGAGCTTTAATTGTCGTTGAGTGTCGTTCAATGATCTGGAATGTGCATGGTAACGGCAACAATATGTATAAATAAGACAAACATTTCATCCTCATGTGTATCGTATAGGTAAAATATGCAGACCTTGGTGAGAAAGAAATGCAACTCTTATCTCTCACAGTCTCGTCTTATGTATAACAGCTCCTGTGAGGCATTCTGGGATTTCATGCATGGCTGTATGAGTACTGAAAGGCTTCAAATAAATAACAAAATGGAAAAGTTAAGAAAGAGAATTCCCAATGCTTTCAATGTTATCTCCAGTCAATTGTGCATAACACAGGTCTAGCAAAGGAAGCGAGATGGACCTCTCCTGTGTCCGAGGAGGTTTCCGGAAGGGTGCCACTGTGGCCAGCAGTAATGTGGGGAAGAGATTACAACAGCGACCATGCAGAGAAGTGTAAGTTTGACAGGAGGGACCCATACAGAGGATTAACACTTTTAACAGGTGTTTACTATGCCTCCCTTAAGATCCTCACACCCCATCAGTAAACACACACACACACACACTATCCCACAAAAGTCACCTCTTGGATTACATAACCACTGCAACATCTCTATATACTGTATATCTTTATAGTGTAATGGAGAGGATATTGATGTTATATGACCAAGAATGACCTGCTTTAAGGGGGTCGCACACCGGACACGCAGCTCAGCGCCGCGCCGCTCTAAAAAATAAACGAACACATTGTTTTCTATGAGTATACACACAACGGTGCCGACAGGTGCCGCATGTTCACGACGCCCAGCCACGACTCAGGAAGTTGCTCAAATCCCTGTCGTGCCACAGAGCGGCACTCACATAGTTTAACATTAAATAACATCATATTTGTCCCAAATCAATAACGATTAACATTGGCTGCTAACGTATATTTTGCATTTTGAAGTTGACGCTATCTGACTAAGCTCGCACTATTTAATGTGCACTTCCGGTTTATGATATCTCCAAGTTGTCCTAGACATGGTACGGTGCGGCGCTGAGATGCGCATCCAGTGTGCAACCCCCTTTAGACTCATAAACCTCATTCACACAGCACACTGACCCCGAAAAAGTCCCATAAAATTCCCATTGTGGCTTGTGTGTGAACACAAACATAATTGTTTCGCTCTCGTAAAGGGGAACCTAGTAACATTTACAGAACGCCTCCTGTGTGGACAAAAGGCAGAAACAATGGCGTAGTGAGGACGCTTGTCTCATCGCAACAAGAAGTTATCGTTCAGCTCTTTGACACAGGTGCTTGTTTGTGATCTTAAAACGAAAAGGCACATGTGTGGTTTTTTGAAAGAGAAATCATGGATATTAAAGCAACACCAAATAGTTTTTTTTTTACCTTAAAATAACGTTTCCAAAAAAGTTTCAGTGGTTCATCCACTCAAAACAGGGTGAATGACACTTTCACATTCGCTTTGCAGCCCTCTATCGGCCAAAACCGCACTAAAGAAGTTTCCAACCATCGGGTAACGGTCCTGTAGTTTACCTTAACTAAGAAGAGTTGAAACATCCCTCTATCATCTTAGTGCGTGCACGTAAGCGCTGGAGCGCGCTGCGACACTTCGATAGCATTTAGCTTAGCCCCATTCATTCAATGGTACCACTCAGAGATAAAGTTAGAAGTGACCAAACACATCAACGTTTTTCCTATTTAAGAAGAGTAGTTATACGAGCAAGTTTGGTGCTACAAAATTAAACGTAGCGCTTTTCTAAGTGGATTTAAAAGAGGAACTATCTTGTATGGCGGAACAGCACTTTTGGGAGTACTTTGACTCGGCGCAGTAACACCCTCCCTCTCCCATTATGAGAGGGAGAAGGGGAGCGGATTTTTCAGGCAAGTTGAAGTACTCCCAAAAGTGCTGTTCCGCCATACAATATAGTTCCTCTATTAAATCCGCTTAGAAAAGCGCTACGTTTTATTTTGTACCACCAAACTTGCTCGTATAACTACTCGTCTTAAATAGGAAAAACGTTGATGTGTTTGGTCACTTCTAACTTTATCTCTGAGTGGTACCATTGAATGAATGGGGCTAAGCTAAATGCTATCGAAGTGTCGCAGCGCGCCCCAGCGCTTACGTGCACGCACTAAAATGATAGAGAAATGTATCAACTCTTCTTAGTTAAGGTAATAACATATTTTAATATTGAAAATTAGTAGACTATTCCTTTAAGCAAACTTTAGACGTTGTTGAAAAAACTACCAGGGAGCAGGACTTTAAGGACTTCACTTCTTTACGGGATCTTTACGGAATGTGTGTGAATGCACCCAAAGATTTTGGAAAATCATTGCCAATGTAAATAAACCAAAATCAAAAAATCCCGGACAAGCCTATGGATGCATTTCCATGTATTTTCCATAATCTGTGTGTGAAAAGGGCTATAGAAAAATGCAGTCTAAATAAACATTTCAAAAGAGTTTCAAAGACAAAGAACAACAAATAACTGAAGACCAAATCCACACATTTCTTGAAATTTTACCTGTGGATTTTGGCACACAGTTCAGGAGGATTAAAAAGTTAAAAGGTATTTTTTCTATTGGTACATCATGCAGAAACATTTACCAGTATTAAATTAAATCTAAAGACAAACCTTATAGCGCATCTTGGGACAAGAATGAACGTAGAAACCCAGATAATAGTAAGAAAGTTTGGGCGACTGCTTCTTTAACTGCCTGGTAAAGGCAATCTCCCTGTAGAGAAAACACATCACACATCAATCTTTACACAAATGCATTTCGAATTGAAATTTTAAAAACCTTATTTAGGGATGCACTGATACAAAATTTCTATGCCGATACAGATATTCGATTCTTTCGAGTGACATTTCTTTTTACTCGCTGTTCAAATTATTATGCTGTGTAATCCCAGAAGTGCAGAGCGTACAAACGGCACTTCTGTTGTCATTGTTGTCAATTCAAAATAATCACACTGATGCATTTGTTTCCCCTTTTGTTTGCCAGGATATGATCTGCTCTGATGCAGATATTGATTATAGGCCGATATATCGGTGCATCCCCATTTTTAATACTGTAAAAAGTGGGCAATAAAAAACAGAACAGTTTATATTATTAGTCTTGAAACTACAGCATGCTTATTAGAAAGAGAATTTATAAAAAAAACTATAAAAATATACAAAATAAAGTGATAAAAAGTCATTTGCATATTCACAAATGACTCATATGAGACATACCAGCAGGTGTAAGCGCCTGGTGTAAAAAGCAATTAAATAACTAAAAATTTACCTTGTTCTGGCAAAACCTTGGTTCAAACACATTCAAATCTATTCACTATCTTTTATTGGCAAACTATTAAAAAAGTTTGTGTCGATGCCAAGCCAACATATAATATGATGATCTACATTAAATAAAACAGCAATGGATCAATTAATTGTAAAAAAAAAACTGAGGGAGCAAAACAACTGTTGTTCCACAAACAGCTTTGTGTATCTGGAAGTAAGAAAAAAAAAACAGGGGAGGAGAAAAACAAAAGCAAGTTAAGAAAATAAGAAAAACAGAGGAGATTTGTACTTCCTTAATGGCTTCTCTCTCTCTCTTTTTCTCTTTAGTTCTCATTTTATTCCCAGCGCAAACCTGTTTCTCTCCACCATAAATAAATCCCTTTTTTCTGCATTTGGTCTGTCTCATACTATGTCTTCCCAAAAATTAAGGGGAAACTTTTATGCAGGACAAGGAGGAAGAGAGAGAAAGACAGGGCAAAGCAAAATAAAAGTTGTGGAAAATGAAATAAAGCCAGAGAGAGAGAGCGTTTGAGAGATAAAGAGAGAGAGAAATAAAGAAAAGCGTCGACAAACAGCGAGGTGCTGGAAGGTCATGCGGTCGCTGCCAGGTTCCTGGGTTCCCATCCCCTGGTGACAAAGCCTAGCTCTACATGAATGAAAGACGGATAAGTAGAGGCCAAGGGACTCATTCACAAAAAAGATGGAGAAAGAAAGAGGGAGAGAAAGACAGGGCAGATCCCCCCATCTCATTCGGACCCCCAGTCCCCACCCGCTTGGCTCTGGCAGCCGGCTGAAGCCCCTATTATCTCCTCTTCAGTGATGTGACACCCCTACACAAGCCAATTATACCCCAGCGTTCACTACAGACAGAACGTCTGCTTAATATTAATGTCACACACACATACACACACACTCAAACAAGAACAATAGGGAGATGTGTGGACAATATTTCCAGTGCCTACACAACCCAATGTCTAACTTTTATAATATACAACATATCCAGATGTGCCTTCAAATGTAAACAATGGCTATTAGAAAATGAGAAATAAAAAAAATTGTGAGATTTACCTTTAACTCTTTCCCCGCCATTGACGAGTTCATTTGTCAACTAAGAAGAAAATGCTTCCCTGCCAATGACGGGTATTTCCTTTTTTCTGCAATACCGCTATTATCCACCAGGTGGCTTCCACAAATAGAGCAAACTACTGTTTGTCCGTGAATGTTTTGAGGATCGCTCTGAATCTGATCTCTATCAAAAGTCCTTCTTAAAAGTGGAATTATCTCAAGTTTTTGATTCAAATTTTGTGTTTTTAAAGAAACCATACACTCACCTAAAGGATTATTAGGAACACCATACTAATACTGTGTTTGACCGCCTTTCGCCTTCAGAACTGCCTTAATTCTATGTGGCATTGATTCAACAAGGTACTGAAAGCATTCTTTAGAAATGTTGGCCCATATTGATAGGATAGCATCTTGCAGTTGATGGAGATTTGTGGGATGCACATCCAGGGCACGAAGCTCCCGTTCCACCACATCCCAAAGATGCTCAATTGGGTTGAGATCTGGTGACTGTGGGGGCCATTTTAGTACAGGGAACTCATTGTCATGTTCAAGAAACCAACTTGAAATGATTGGAGCTTTATGACATGGCATTATCCTGCTGGAAGTAGCCATCAGAGGATGGGTACATGGTGGTCATAAAGGGATGGACATGGTCAGAAACAATGCTCGGGTAGGCCGTGGCATTTAAATGATGCCCAATTGGAACTAAGGGGCCTAAAGTGTGCCAAGAAAACATCCCCCACACCATTAAACCACCATCACCAGCCTGCACAGTGGTAACAAGGCCTGATGGATCCATGTTCTTATTGTGTTTAAGCCAAATTCTGACTCTACCATCTGAATGTCTTAACAGAAATCGAGACTCATCAAACCAGGCAACATTTTTCCAGTGTTTAACTGTACAATTTTGGTGAGCTTGTGCAAATTGTAGCCTGTTTTTCCTATTTGTAGTGGAGATGAGTGGTACCCGGTGGGGTCTTCTGCTGTTGTAGCCCATCCGCCTCAAGGTTGTGCGTGTTGTGGCTTCACAAATGCTTTGCTGCATACCTCGGTTGTAACGAGTGGTTATTTCAGTCAAAGTTGCTCTTCTATCAGCTTGAATCAGTAGGCCCATTCTCCTCTGACCTCTAGCATCAACAAGGCATTTTCGGCCACAGGACCGCAGCATACTGGATGTTTCTCCCTTTTCACACCATTCTTTGTAAACCCTAGAAATGGTTGTGCGTGAAAATCTCAGTAACTGAGCAGATTGTGAAATACTCAGACCGGCCGTCTGGCACCAACAACCATGCCACGCTCAAAATTGCTTAAATCTCTTTTCTTTCCCATTCTGACCTTCAGTTTGGAGAAATTGAACAGATGTTCCTAATCATCCTTTAGGTGGGTATATTTGAGAGGTGATAAAAGAGAACTAATAAAGGTAGGATGAAAATTTTTTGGTTTGAAAGCAAAGGGTCTGTTTTTTCATTTGATCTATTGTGTGTTTATATATTTTAAGAACATTTTCTGGAAGGCATTAAACTTTTGTGAAAATCATGAAAAATGCTGGTGCTGGCTGGCAACTAATTTTAAAAAATGCTGGCGGGGAAAGAGTTAAAATTAGAAAAATATAGAACAATATGCATATGGAATAAGTCAAAATTCTGAAAAAAGATGAAGTTAACAAAAAAAGAAAATAAACAAATAAATCTAAAACATAACAGTAATGAGTAGGGATGCACCGATAGGATTTTTTGGGGCCGATACCGATACCGATTTAAACAGACAAATTCTGGTCGATACCGATGCCGATACCGATATTAAACACTTGTATACAATACTATACAGTTGGTCTATTAGCTAGTTTATTTCTGCATCAAATAATTTTTACTGAACATGGATTTGATCTAACTAACATTCAACTGACCAACATAATAAGAGAGGCACAAATTAAGCTAAAACAAATATAATAAGACAGCATGACAACCTTCAAAGGTGGTTTTTGCTATTCAGCATTTATTTTATTAACAACATTAACTCATTTTTTACATATAATGGATTTTTTTATGCAGTTAATTAATAAACAATCGGTATCGGCCTTTCTCGTGCTATTGCCGATATGCCGATGGTTTCAAATTCACCAAAAATCGGCCGATAAATATCGGCGGCCGATACATCGGTGCATCACTAGTAATGAGAATTTGGGGATGGTTTTTTGGATGTTTTGTATTATGCAAAATATAATACAATGTTTAGTCTTCTTTTGATTTTGGTGTTAAATGGACAAATTACCCAAAAATGAACATTTTACCATAATTTACTCACCCTTATGTTGTTCTAAACACGTATGGGTTTCTTTATTTTGTTGAACACAAGCAAAATTATTTAAATATATAATTGATGATAAGCAGACAGTTGACAGTACCCATTGACTTCCATTGTAGGAAAAACAAATACTGTGAAAGATGGGTACCATCAACTGTGTGCTTACCATCATTTATCAAAATATCTTTTTTGTGGTTAATGGAATAAAGAAAATTATACAGGTTTAGGACAGCAAGTGTGATGAGTATATTATGACAAAATGTTTTTTTGGGGCTGAACTATCCCTTTAAAATTAACATTCATCTCACTTGAGGTTCACAGTAGGCAAACTTTGTTGATTTTATTGTTTAACAGACATTATTTTTACTATCCACACAGCATGGAGATTTATTACTGAACAGTGCCACATCCTGAAGTCAGACAGTCCCTTTCAATCACACTGACATACAACAGCACAAAGACAATGACACCAGCTGCTCTGAATACAACAGACCCCAGACCCCAATCTCCACTTCTGCCTCCTAAAACTCGCTTTTATTTTTTTGTATGTGTGAAATAAGGCTCCCGGGCCTCCCAACATCCACAGCTCACCATAACACGCAGTCACACACATAAACACATCTGGGACCTTCTGTAAAGTGTAACTTAATCAGGTGAGAAAGCCATCTGAAACAACATGTATGTGTGAAAGACCAGGAGACGCACTAGGCTGTAACCTTGGGCATATCAATTGGTAAGACATGCTGTTGTCTTTTAAAAGCAAGACTCACACTTTTATAATCTGACGTATTTCTAAGTGAAACTGGATATTCAAGGAGAAAAAATGTAAGGGGGTTTCATCTGGAATTGATTGGATCGCTTTAATCACGTCTACAGTCGGTTTCATTTAGTCTATATTACACCTAGCACAACTACAGTAAGTCTTTGATTTTCAAGTTTGTAAACACACCTGAGAGCGGAGTAGGTGCCCAATGAGAGCGAAGAGAAGTCCGGGTGATAGTAGAGGTACACGGACGACACACAATAAGGAAGGATGTCCAGCACCCCGACGGCTATTATTCTGCCATCCAGCCAATACTGCTGATGGAACGAGCCATAGCCCACATCTGGACCATCAGGAGCTGTCTCGGCCTGGAGAAAGAGAGACATAATAAGAGAAACAAAGAAAAATAATCTACATTAATGCACTTGGAAGATGTGTTTATGCAAAGTGGTATACATTTTTATCAGCATCTATTAGCAATCCAAATATGAAATATAGTTAAATACGGTTATTGTAACTAAAGTAAAAAGGTATAAAGCAGAGAATCACCAAAGATGTCAACAAAGATATTCGATATAACAAGATTGGGCACTCCTACTACTGAATAGGGGACAATGCAACGGTCAACATGGCCGCTCTGGTGACACAAGTCCGGCCTTCTAGTAAATAGAGCCAATCATAAATCGAACGATGATGCGCTGGGGCAGGGGGTTGTGGCTTGAAGGGATACAGCTACGACCAAAATTTTATGAAATCTCGCCGGATGAGCGCTGTTTTTATCATTATCCTATTCCCAAACCTAACACTAATGGTACATTCACACGGGGCGAAAGTGTTAACGCTTGATGGAAGGCTTGTCTGAAGCGTGGCCAACAGCCAATTACAGTGGCCGCAACACATGCTCCGGTCTTCCATAAACGTAATTGGCTGGCTCTGCCTAGGTTATTTGCATAAAGCGTTCTGATTGGCTGACGCACGCGTTGCCCCTTGAAAAGTTGAGAAATGTTCAACAATTCAGTTCGGCAACGTATGTCGTCATCCATTAAAAGTGAAAGGGAAGTGTCAACGCTTACGCTAGTCATTTATATAGATCAGTGGGTTCAGTAGATCAGATAAATTGGTTCATGAATGCTTTTTTCCTTTGTTCGTTGTTTGATTAACATTAGCATAACGCTGCATTCACACCAACCGCGGTAGAGGCGTCAAGGGCAAGTGATTTCAATGTTAAGTCAATGTAAAGACGCGTTTATGCACGTCTGGAGGCCTCGCGGCGTGAATGAGGCGTTTAGCGTGGCACGGTAGATGCGAATCCACCTTATTTGTGCGTCTAGTTTGCATGAATGACGCGAATTGAGCATTGCCGTGGGAAACGCGCAAGTTGAAATATCTGAACTTTGACGGAAAATCGTGCCGCGTTAACCAATCAGGAGCTTGCTCTAATTATGACATGATTACAGGAAGTGAGCAGAGTCGCAGAAGCCCCTCCTATGATGCGAATTTCCACGTGAACGTCTCGAATGACTAGAATTTCATGCGCGAATGAAGTGAGTAAACTCAAAATGTTCAAGCGTCCAACAACGTGTGAATAGCGTGTTTTTGCCGCCTCTACCGCGTTTGGTGTGAATCCAGAATAAGAGTACAATAAGTACAGAGATTCAAAATAGTTTTCTTGCATAAATATGTCAGTTCACACACACACAAAAAAAACTCAATTAGCATTCTGGAGCCTTGGGATGCGACAATACGGCCATGCGCGTCAAATGGGTGCGAATACACTTTATTTTAAACAGTGTCTTACGCCGATTATGCTTAATAAACTGATAACACGTGGGGTCATGTAAACGCGTAAAACTGTTTTCTTTAATCGAGGAAAGCTCATAAACGGCGTAAGCAAAAACCGATCGGCACAGGTAGTTTTTTGCTCATTACGCCGATTTCGCTTGGCATGTAAACACCTTAACCTGCTTTCTCGCGGTTTTGTCCATGTGCGCATGTCTCCGCGTATGAAAGATAAACGTCACATGCGGAAGAATGCGCAAGGTAACGCATAAAAGTCTCCGCTCGACTAAAGCAGTTGGCAGAGAAAATGTTAAAATAAAAGCTCATGTTACATACAGGTTCTGCAAAAACGAGAAGAGATACAACAGTACAGCTTAAGACAGATATGCCGTTGACTTTTTGAACGACTATTGTGTACTATAGGTGTTGACGTCACTGCCTGCGAGAAAACTGATAAGTCTTCAAGTCCCATGTAAACGCAGTTGTCTGCATAGCCGGCTTATTGATTTGCATGTAAACGCATGAAAACAGTTTTCTGTAATAAGCAGATTTTTGATAGTTATCCGCTTATTCTGTGCATGTAAACATACTCAGTGAGTGAGTTAATCTGTTTTGCGTATTCTTGTGCTTTAATATTGAAATTGGCAATACCTGAAAGCATTTGAAATGATCGCTTGTGCCGACGCAGCACTGCGTTTGAGACGACAGAGTTACAGGTCTACGCTGTTCCAACTCCTGTCCTTCGACTTTCAAGCTCAACCAGACGCATATGTGCGAAATATCCTTCACCTTATAACGCTCACTTGTGATTGGGTATATGTTCCTTCACTAAAATCTAAGCAACAAACAAAAAACATGGGCGTGAATGGCGGCGGCGAGTTGAAAAGTGCAAGGGACAGAATAATTTCAAAGTAGGGGGGCATGTCGTAAGTTTTTTAAATTTAAGTATTTCTGTGCAATGCCAGCCAATATCGTGCAGCCCTACTTAATATCAATGTTTTTGTGTGTGCACATGTACAAATGAGGCAATCAATGCTTGAACAATGTGTGCTTGCTAAAAAACTCATTGTGTACAGTAGCCTGATAATCATTCCCAAATGTGACTGAGAGTTGGGGTGTGTGTTTGTAGAGCAGGACGTCACTGTCGGCACGCATAAATGAGAAGAGGCATTTTAATAAAAATCCTCACATGAACAAAATCAATCTTCACACGGGCAAGACGGGTACTGGGGCCCGGTTTTACCCTCCGTGAGCAAACGTGCACGTAAATCAGGTTCAGCAGAGGCCCCCCAAAAAAACACAACTACTGTTGTGTCTGAAGATGAAAGCTTTTATGTGCGCCTGAAAATACGGTGCGCTGTTTTGAGTGGCAGTAAAACCCCAAAAAACGTTACCTGGCCGAGATCATATATCCCTCTCGAACCTTCGTGCTCCCTTTTTTCAATCATGTGGCTTATCGAGGAGGTGCTTTATTCACTCTATTGCACCAATGAGACTTCAAAAAGCTCAGCGGGAGGGGGCGCAGCCGTAACAGGATCTCTCCGCGGGCCCCTCGGCCCATCTGGGTCCGGTTAGCCCTGCAGGAAGGCAGCTAGTTATCACAATAGCGGGGGAGCGTCTCGGCCAATCCGTTTGGCCTAAAAGCCTTCGGAGTCCTGCACCGTGCCACTGACCTTCAAATTAAAACCAACACAAACTCACGGACAGAAAAATCACAAACGCTAGTCACTGCTCCGAACACACACTGACCGTGGAAAGTGGCTTTTTAAAAACAACATTTCGCTCCAACGCTCATATGCTACGCTTCATAAAGGACCCTCTACCACCTGAAAAGGTTTTACAGTAAACCCCTCATTTCCCCCAGCGAAGACCACATTCCACATGTATACTTTAGTTATTTTCATTTGCCGTGCACGTCCAATGGGTTGACAGTTCAAACTAGCTGTCAGTCTTAAGCACACACAGCCGGTCGAGATGAAGGCGCTTTCATAAAGCGGCTAACAGTGATGATTAAGGGCTTGCGATGAAATGGAGAGCCACGGGTCTTTTTTCTCAAAGCCTGGCTTTTAGCACCACATGTGCCGAGCACCAGTACGTCTTATGAGTTTGACAGGGCGACCCCCGTTTCTGTCAGAACCAGACCAGACTCAACGGCACGTCTGTCACACTAACTGACCGGCCGGCAGCACAGAGCCGATTAAAGAAAGTTAAGCTCTCACCACCACCTGACAGCCACCCATCTTTCATTCATAATGATGTTCTAGACATGTTTTTTCCTTTCCTTCAGCGATGTTTTAATGAAACGCAGGTATTTCTTAAAGTACACATTATTCAAGGGGTCACTTTAAACAAAAGCGGGCAACTTAATCCCTTATTTTTTCTCAAAAGACCATAAGTAAAGTGTGCATACAATCAATAACTGTAGGGAGGTAATTTTGCCATTTAAGATGATGTGAGTCTGGGTGGCGCGTTGGAATCATTTTATAACCCGAGATGGGGTTTTCATTCCAATATAGTTTTTGGTACCAAGAGACGCATTAAAGGTGGTGTGTGTACATTTTAGCGGTATCTAGTGGTAAGATTGTGAATTGCAACCAACAGCTCACCCCACACTTTCAAAATGCATATAGTAGCCGCCACCGGACAATCATGGCATCAAACAACAAAGGGAAGAAACACGTTCTGTAGACCGCCAGCCTCTTTCAATAAGGGTTTTTTTTTAATCTGGTTGTCATAAATAATTTAGCACCGTCCACTCCATTAACTGACGAGAGAAGGATGACATGAACTCCACTGCTTCGCTCCCATTGGTAGTCGCTCTCGAAAATCACTCATCATTTGTATAAAGTTAAAATTCTCATACTTTTCTTGCGTTGCTGGTAGGGATGCTCCAATCGATCGGCCGATAATGCTTGCTATGCTTCTCAATGAATTACGGTGAAATGCCGCTACATCCAAAAAGCAGGGGGCGCTCTCATGCAGAAACTCAAAATGCGCTGTAGACGAAAAACAATAATACACATCCAGCCATGATGACACGCAGCTCCAGAAAATGGCTAAAGGATATATTTAAATTGCTGTTCTTCAAACCTTTCATGTATTTTCATGATAATAAAGAACATGTATAATAATTATGCTTGACTAGTGTTGCTTTTTCAAATGCATGTTATAAACGATTTAAACTAACAGCGATTTCGGATCGATAAGGACTTACTGATCAAAAGCTGTAGTACATGAAATAGCTGTGAGTAAGATCGACCGTCCGATTCAGAGTAGTGATCGGCCACGTATTTTTAGAGCATTTATCGGAACCCCCCCTAGTCACTGGACATGCCCATACAGTCGCCAACAGACCCTTTCGCTCGTGCCGGAAGTCGCCGAGCTTCCATTGAAATGAATGAGATCGCGTTGCTCTGCTACTGTTACTCGCTGACAGTCTGAATGGGGATTTAGGCCGTAGCTGTTTTTATCCTAATCCAAACCTAACCCTAAACCCAACATCTCTCGAGATTTGGCCATAGTATCACCTCTAACCAAAACCGGGCAGGGGATCTATACAGTCGCTTCAATTGTTTCCAATGGAAGCGCCGCGCTTTTCAAAAACGGCAGCAGCTGGCGCTTTTTTCCACGCTGAACGCTGAGCGCCAAAAGTTGAAAAATGTCATGTCTCACTTGGCCATCCAATCACAGTGGAGGAGGGGCGGGACAAATATCACAACGTAGGGACGGAACACACTCTGTATAACAGTTTGTCCATTAACTCTTTCACCGCCAGCGTTTAAAAAAAAGTTGCCAGCCAGCGCTTTTCATGATTTTCACAAAAGTTTAATGTCTTCCAGAAAATGTTCTTCTTCAAATATATAAACATACAATATACCAAATGAAAGAACAGACCCTCTGCTTTAAAAAAAAAACGTTTCATCCTACCTTTAGTGGTTCTTTTGCAATCAGCTTTTGAATATGGGTAGGTTTCTGCAAAAACACCACATTTTGAGCAAAAAGCAAAAATAATTCAATTTTTGTGACGGACTTTTCATAGAGTTCCCATTCAGTGCGATCTTTAAAACAGACACGGACATGCAGCAGCTTGCCATAGGGCAATACTTCCGGGTTTAAAAAGTTGCGGAAGGGCGCCACCTGGTGGATAATAGCGGTATTGCGGAAAGACAGAAAATCTCGTCATTGGCGGGGAAGCGTTTTCTCTTAATTGACGAGATATCTCGTCAATGGTGGGGAAAGAGTTAAGGGCTACTGTAGAAACATGACGGCGACTACAGTATGTAGATAAAATGGCTAATTTTAGGGTCATAAAAACAATACAGTTAATTATGTAAGGTCTCTATACAGTACACCACTAATAATATAGTTATGTATATTATATTTATTGCATTTCTATCAAGAGATCCTTATAACAGTTACATACATTGCACCTTTAAAGGGACAATATACTGAAAATATTTTCCAGCTCCCCTAGAGTTAAACATTTGATTTTTACCGTTTTGGAATCCATTCAGCTGATCTCAGAGTCTGGCGGTACCACTTTTAGCATAGCTTAGCACACTCCATTGAATCTAATTAGACCATTAGCATCAAGCTAAAAAATAACCAAAGATTTTTAATATTTTTCCTATTTAAAACTTCACTCTTCTGTAGTTTCATTGTGTACTAAGACTGATAGAAAATTAAAAGTTGCGATTTTCTAGGCTTATATGGCTAGGAACTACACTCTTATTCTGGCGTAATAATCAAGGACATTGCTGCCGTACCGTGACTGCAGCAGTGGAATGATATTACGGAGCGCCGGAAAATAGTCCCCAGCTATTGAAAGTTACCAAGGGGACTATTTTCGGCTGCTGCGTAATATCAAAACTCAAACGTTTAACTCTAGGGTAGCTGGAAAATAAGCCTATTTTCAAAAAAAGTGGATTGTCCCTTTAACCCCATTGCAATCCTGCTATATTTTGCAAAAACGCCTAAAAAAAACATACCCAAAGTAAATTGCATACTGTTCTTGAAGTATTTGGAGTATATGCATGATTTTGATGTCTTTTGAAAGGTAAGACTCTGAAGTTTGTTCCTATACAGTCAGATTCACTTTAAGTCTTACTGTTATAAAGTAATAGAATTTTAAACACACTGAAAGAGGGGAAAAAAATATTCCGCCTACTTTTTTTTTGTAAACAGTTGCCTGCAGATGACTAATAATGGGGAGCTTTTAGCTGGAAAACACATTCAGATCATAGCATGAAGCCTTACAAAGCTTTACCAAGCAAATTTGATTACAATATCTTAGAAAATGTGTCTTTTTCACATGTTTATCCAAGTTTATGTCTAGGCGGCCTTTTATAAAGGGCACTTGGAGACACCAAATGGCCCTTTGTAACCATTGACATAAAATGCTGTTTTTCTTGAATGCTTCAATGTACAATCATATTTTTGGGCTCTAATGAAAGGTTACACTTAGAGCTACTCTATTTCATGTCCAAATTTACTGTCAATAATTGCTGACACATAGTAAATGAAGCATAAACACTTTATAGTGTTGAAAAAACTAAATTCTTGAAACTATACTTGTAAAAATAAAGATACAAAACAAGTTCTATAGTAATAAAATACTTTTAATATTAGAAAAAACACAATCTAAATATATCAATGTATATAAAAAACTATTTAGAAATTTTACAATAATATTACAGGTTATTGGCAACATGCCACTCGTTATTACACTCACGGCTTTTCAAAAAGCACAAAGGCACATCACATGAAGAACATTTTACAGTTGTCTTTGCATGGCAGTGCCTGCACCTTAGACGACCTGTGGTGCTGTCTCCACTAATATGCCAAGGCTTGTGATGTGCTCTGTGTGAAGTGGGCGATGGAGCG
Source organism: Misgurnus mizolepis (assembly GCA_025389145.1). Classification (NCBI taxonomy): domain Eukaryota; kingdom Metazoa; phylum Chordata; class Actinopteri; order Cypriniformes; family Cobitidae; genus Misgurnus; species Misgurnus mizolepis. Next base: position 35,715,537 of record JAIFKI010000017.1, read on the forward strand.
GGCATGTCAGCAGCCGCTACCAGCAACTCACTAGTGTCTCACTAAATGCCTTCTGGTGCATTGGCACCTCCCCTTTACCTTTAGGTATATGCTTGTAAATCAGGAAGGCATTCACAATGGCAATGTCTAAGAAATGATAAAAAAGGCCTTTACCACTTCTGGGTTTTGTGGATCACTTTATAATAGCTGATTAGGGCATTGGAAAGGTCCACACCACCCATGCACCTGTATGGACAGATAAGACAACATTGAGGCACATATTTTTTTCATTTATAATCTATATTCTACTATTTTACTTGCATATGCTACTATTTTACTTGCATAAAGTAACGCAGAATCACACACAGACACACACGCAAATACGGGCACAAATACCTGTGCATGGGCGCATACAAACACACTCGTGCATGAGATCACAAAACACGCACAATATATCACAACACGCAGCAAAACATAGCTCTATTTTACTTGCATAAAGTAACGCAAAAGCACACACAGACACACACGCAAATACGGGCACAAATACCTGTGCATGGGCGCATACAAACACACTCGTGCATGAGATCACAAAACACGCACCCAAACAAAGCTCTATTTTACTTGCATAAAGTAACGCAAAAGCACACACAGACACACACGCAAATACGGGCACAAATACCTGTGCATGAGCGCAAACAAACACACTCGTGCATGAGATCCCCAAACACGCACCCAAACACAAACCTCAGTACCAACAGTAAAATATGTTTTATAATACAATAAAACACTTACTTGTCGAGAGTGAAGTCTCCCCCATCCAAAATATCTCTTCCTGCTACCGAGTCGACGGCGGAAACGCTCTCTTCGTCTGAAACGTCTTCCTCCAACAAATCACTTTCACGCCTGGTACACTGCTCGACAACTTCTTCAAGTGAAAAGTTTCTTTTACTTGCTCTTTTCGACATTGTAAAACTTTTTAGACGCTCAATGCTTTCCTAGCACAGCATTAGCAGCATTAGCGCACGGCCCCGAGTCACCACTGGGATTTACGCACAGCGCGCAACCCAACGAATGATTGTTTGTGCACGGCCAATCGGGTTACAGGTTGAATCTTTCTAGTCAAGCGGCATGTCATTCTTTTCAGAATCTTATTGGCTATCAGATACGCCTGTCATTTGCAAACTCTGACGCGACAGGATCGATCTATTGTCAATCAAATAGAGGACGGTCCCATCCTCGCTCAAGGGCGTTCCTTGTGTATTTCTCCCTGTTGTCACCTATGAGAAGCACCTATTCGCTCAAGTGAGGTGTCAATCAAAAGGGCAGAGTTCAGCGGCCATTTTGACATCAACACATCTGCAATGTTTACAAGTGAAGAGACGCTACACGACGGAATGCGTCGGAGATTTGGTGGCTTTGTTGGCTATTTATAAATGATACTACTATGTTCCTTGGATGTTTATTGACTTATACATGTGCTGTGGACTAAATATTTCACTGAATTGGATTTACTGGACCCTTCAGAGTGTAACTACACCGTTTTTGTTGGAATTGTATGGATCTTTGGACTACAAGAAGGCGTCATAGGTCAGTTTTTTCATTTTCATACACATTTTGTAGCTGGTTTTTTGGTTGTTGGTTGTTTGACAAACACTCTGATTGCACTGACTGTGTTGACTGGATCTTAATATGGTTTACATCGTTCGAATCACAAGAATCTCAGCTTTTTAATGATATATGATATGTTTAGGTTTGTCTTTTTTAAGTTGTTGTATTTCCCAATGTTATCAACCAAAACACATGCAGTGTGCCGCCGGCGGTACAGCGGATTCGGATCAGGTTAAATAATGCAGAATTTCAAATACCTTAAAACCATAAACAGCAATAAGCATGAAATCTGCTATAATGTAATAAAGATAACTTTATGTTCCTAAGAAATGTACCGAAGCAAATGCCCTAGGAAAACGCTCTGTGATAAAACCCATTCAATCCCAACTACGGGTGAACTGACCCTAAGGGTTTGTTGCAACTGCCCAGTGTTCATTTCAAGTGATCTGCCCTCTGAAGCGAGCAGGGTCTGCACAAGCTTAATTTCAAATTTAACCTATCCACATACAGCCTTGAAATGATTTCACAGTAAAAGTCTCAGGCATGTTTATGTAGCCATGACCCTAGCGAGGGAAATGGCGTCACCTTGACCCGTAAGTCGCACCGTCTGACAGCCTAATGACTGGGCCTGTGCCACTGTGAAGGCAAACACACACAAGAAGCCAGTGAAAGAGGCATGGGCCCAAATCACAAACATATGGTACCCCGTTTCTCTCTGTCGGTCTTTGTTTGTCTCGCTTTCCCCGGCTGTGTTGTTGGCGTGCTATGCGTCTGTGTGCTGTCTGCCGAGTGGACAGCAGCAGGCTGTTTGTCAGGCTGAAGGCTAGTTAACATTCCTTCACCCTGAGTTATATAGTGACCTTATTACTTCTTGACAACAACAGCATATAACACATGCAGTAAACCGGTAACCAGACAATTTCATGCCATTACACAAACAGTCCTACATAGCATACTTCAGTGGTCGTCAAAAAATTACCTAAACTTGGCAAAGACCCTGAAGAGGCACAGATAACATTACGAGGCGAAAATGTTACCCGAGTCATGCAGGTACTGTAAACACACAGCGCTCATTAAGACGCAGCGCTCAGCGACGGCTCATTTAACCCCACGTGGAAACAGCAGCGTTCAATTACCGCTGCCATTTTTCTCAGGGTCGGGACTCACGGCATGCCGTCGCACGCTCGTGTCCAGACAGCGGCCTCTCTGCAGCACAGATGCGGTTTCTGTCCTCGATACCGCTTTGATTATATCATGTGTTTATTAATGTGTTAATGATTTCATCGTGTTTCCTTCTAGATACGAGCTCATGTGTCGCGTTTGCCTTTAAACTTGCTGACACACGGACAGCTCGCGGCTAATTGCTACGGTGCTTTTCACAACTTGTTACTGGGATTGAGAAATGATCACATAAGTCACACCAAGCGTGTGTGCGGAAAAGCAGGAATATGGGGTTCAAGGTCTATAAAACCCTGACGACTAATTACACCACAGTGCTGTTAACAAGCACTTCCCTCAGGATAGACATTGTAGGTCAATAAAAAGACATTTAAAAAGCCAATCAGAAACAGACAGAGAAATGCAACACAGGCCTGTTTTTGAAAAAGGGCATTTTAGTGACGCAAAATAGGCGGATGACTGATCAATGAACACGCACCTAGATAAATACAACCAGAGACTAATACACCCTAATAGCGACTCTACAAATATATTTGTCTTTGAGGATAAAGTTCAAATAGTGTTATTGTTCACGCATCTAAGAAAACGGATGAGCCACAAGCGTACACGCCACGGTTTTGCATCTGATGCTTAACGCTTTATCATTTCGAGCCAAGCTTACAGATGATCGGCAGGATGCAGTTGTTTACCTCATCTATGTTTATAAAGTCACACTTAGCACAACAAAGTAATCTGAGGTTAAACATCTTTACCTCATAACACAAATGGTTTGTGGATTACCAACAACCAACAACCTTGTGGTTCCCAACCAAATGTTAAAGGTGCCGTAGAATACAAAAAAACTGTATTTATCTAGGCATAGATGCATTATAAGAGTTCTGTGCATGGTAACGTCATGAGCGTGAGCCTCAAACACGATTGTTTTCTCACACAAAAAAAAAAACCCGCTGGAAAACAGGCCAATCACAATATAGCACGAGGTGTACGCCCCAAACATTCAATTGATTTCAATACTGTTACAATGCAAAAAATGTAGTTGTGTCTGCTGAGTTAGCGCTATATGCTAGTTAATGATATATGCTAACGTTTAGGCTGAAGTTCTACTATTAAAGTTACAGTTACGTTTTGCTGGTCCACACAAAGAAAACACATACTTACCACTTAATACACACACAGAACTACTGAAATAAGCCTTTGTAAAACAGCCAATCAGAGCAGAGCTCAACATTATTATTCATGACTCCTTTAAATTAGGTAATAAAAAACCATTTCATTCTAGGTCTAGGGTTGTAAATGGACATGTAAAACCATCTCTGGATAATTTTTGCACTTAATAAAGCACCATACCTTCTATGTAGATATTAGTGAACAATATAACATTATTTCAATGCATTCTTTGGCACCTTTAAATCATTACACCATGACGCCCAGCTGTGACTCAAGGGGATCGCACACCGGCCGTGCCGCTCAGCGCCGCGCCGTTCTTAAAAAAATTGAACACATTGTTTTCTATGAGTATATGCACACCGGCACCGCCAGGTGGCGCCTGTTCGCGCCGCCCAGCTGTGACTCAGGAAGTTGCTCAAATCCCTGTCGCGCCACACAGCGCCACTCACATAGTTTAATATTAAATAACATCATATTTGTCCCAAATCATTAACGATTAACATTGGCTGCTAATGTATATTTTGCATTTTGAAGTAGACGCTATCTGACGAAGCTCGCGCTATTTAATGTGCACTTCCGGTTATTAATACCTCCGAGTTGTCCTAGACGCGACTCGACGCGGCGCGGCACTGAGCTGCGCGGGTGGTGTGTGATCCCCTTTAGTTTAGAGGATCGCTTTGCATCTGATCTATATCAAAAGTCCTTCACAAAAATGGAATTCTCTCAGCTTTTTGATCAAAATTTTGTGTTTTTGAAGAAACCTACCCATATTTGAGAGGTGATAGAAAGAGAACTACTCAAGGTAGGATGAATCGTGTTGTTGTTTTTTTTAAAGCAAAGGGTCTGTCCTTTCATTTGATATATTGTATGTTTATATGATTTAAGAAGAACAAAATCATGAAAAATGCCGGCGCAGGCTGGCAACTTTTTAAAAAAACGCTGGCGGGGAAAGAGTTAACGGGGACACTTCACAAGACTTTTTTAAGATGTAAAATAAGTATTCTCCATGTCCCCAAAGTACATATGTGAAGTTTTAGCTCAAAATACCATATAGATCATTTATTATAGCATGCTAAAATTATCACTTTGTAGGTGTGAGCAAAAATGTGCTGTTTTTGTGTGTGTCCATTAAAATGCAAATGAGCTGATCTCTGCACTAAATGGCAGTGCTGTGGTTGGGTAGTGCAAGGGGCGGTATTATCCCCTTCTGACATCACAAGGGGAGCCAAATTCCCATTACCTATTTTTTCACATGCTTGCAAATAATTGAAAGTTACCAGGTTGTTCTTTTTCACATTTTGTAGGTTGATGGAAGCATTAGGAACCCAATTAAAGCACTTAAACATGAAAAAAAATCTGATTTTCATGATATGTCCCCTTTAAGTTTTGATCAGTAGTAATTGACATAGTTATTTAATTACCTGTTATTGGACCTTCCTCTCGTAATTTTCTTTTATCGGTACATAAAACATATATGACCATTTTGTTCTCAGTTTTCTGATATATTGTAGTGTTGTGTCACATGATTTACAGAAAATAAACAAATAAAATGTTAAATATATATATATATTTTAAAATTCATTATTTAAAAAAAAAAGATTCATATTCATGTTATTATTTAATAGTAATAAATAAATAAATTAATTGTTTTTCTATCAACTCACAATTCTAACTAAAATGTAATCTGATCTGAAAACGCTCTGCATAACAGTTAGGGGTGGGCGATAAACCGGTAGACAAAATTAACCGGTAGAAATTTGTCAACCGGTAGAGATTTTGGACTATCGTTTCTATCGAGGTTACGTGCCCACGTCACGCTCCTGTGCGTGTGGTCGCAAAAACGTAACGTTTGTACACGTATTTAAGCACTGCAGTTTTAAAACAAGTTATTTTAAGCCATTGAAACACAGACAACAGATCTGTATGCGTGCGTTCTTTCTGTGTGTCAGGAGCGGACAAGTCGCGCAACCGCTGCTCTTTCTGTCTGTGAGGAGCGCGCAAGTCGCGCGACCTCTGCTTATTAAGCTCGTGAGCATTTTTCCTGCTTTATTGGCCTTAAATACACATATGCGTCAAAATTCCCGTCTTTGCAAGCATCATCATAAACACGACCAGTAAGGTCTTAAGAGAAAGTAAACAGCTAAAAGAGAAAGCGCATGTGTAACAGTGTATTGGATCCGGACTTTGGTCTTAAAGGGGAAGTTACCTAATTTTGCTCCTGTCTGTCACTCGTGTTAATCAAACAGCATTGAGAAAAAAATCTCTCGCTCCTGATTAAATCACTTTTCTACCTTAAATAAAAATATATATAGGCCTATACATACATGCATAATTATTTATTATCATTCTTATTGACTGTGTATCTTCAGAGAGCTTGAGTTTTGTTTGTTTTTATCTTCTTTCTATGCTTGTATATGTTTTTTGTGAGAATTATGAACATTTCTATGGTATTAAAGATTGAAACCTTATTAAAACATAAAAAACTCTACCGTGATACATATCGTTATCATGATATAAAATTAATCCTATCGTGATAGAAGATTTTGGTCATATCGCCCACCCCTAATAACAGTCCTGAAAATCTAACGATTGTGTTAAGAAAAATGTACTATTCTACAAAAAATACCCTAACATTATTTCAATATAAGCCATGAAAATACATCATATTCATACCATCGTACACCACATACAGCATCTCTCTGTAATGGTATCAGATGACAATACAACGCTACTCAACTTTACACATCATTGTAATATTTTTGTAGGGAAAGGCAATATGCTTTGTAATATCCTAGTTTTTAAGAAATCAAAGACAGTGATACTAAAGTGCCATGGATTACACCACACATACCACAGTGCTTAACTAGACGATATATTTAATAATTATTCAGTACTACTGTACTTTATACTGTATATCAAAGTACTTTGGTATTTTTATCTAAACCCATCATTGTACCACGATACTGCTGCTGTATTTTTGTAACTGTACATTCGTGACAACATCCCTTTTTCTGACTGATAAACAGATTACCAAGCCAATCCCACAACCCAACTCAAAACACCATATCGCATCAAAAAGCAAGATCTGACCTTCAAGATCCTAATTTGATGCTAAATATCCAAGCATAGCACAAGCGAGAAAGCTTAATGACGGCAGTCGGACATGACAAAGAGGGCATGACATCTTCTGCAAGGCTCAATTTCAGATCATAGCAAACTCTTTGTGTAGCTCTAACATGTGTGTGTGGCCATGCTATGCTGCACAGAGATCCTGATATCTGGACAACACATTTGCCTTTTTCCATTGTTCATGACAAACAAACATCCCTAACAATTACACGGTTACCCAGCGAGAAGTTTCCACATATATCATAGCGGTGAGACAAACAACATCAGTCCCTTATAGACCATTACGCAGTAATTGCTAAAATATTGCTAACTTATGTGTGGAAAGCTAAAACCTTCGTCCTGATGTTGAATAAAGAGAGATTTAGTGCCAAATCATTTATGATTGCCAATACATACATTTTTGCCAAAAACATTTGTGAATCTTTAATACACAGAAATGCATGATTATAGAGAGTATTACACTACTAATATGATTGATCAGTTTTTTTAAAGCTATGCTGGGTATTTCACCATGAATTCACCAAGCGAGGTATATTTGAAATGTGGCGAGATCTGATCACTTACCTCTAAAGGCGAATCACACAGGAATCTCTTAAACTGTAAGGGAAAAGTAAAAAAGACAGAAACATGTTACAATGACAGCTGTAAATGTATTCACATATATTGTGTAATATAATCATATTTGGTATGCAGCTTTGCGTATATAGTTGAGCACATTTGACATGACCTTTTGGGCAGTTTATTTATATCTAGATGGTGCCACTTATATGTCAATCTTACAGTAGGGCACACTATAAAAAAACACAAGCGTGTCACCATGCACACATTTTAAAATGCAGTTTTCTTTGTAGTTGTTGGTTTTTCGCACAATTCTGGTCCATCAAAACGGTTCATTACATTAATCATTTTATAAGTAGTTTTGTAAAGTCTTTAATTATGATTTATGCTATGATGATTTGAAGAATCAGTGAAAACAAACTTTCATTCGCCTTCATGTTGATTCAATTCATGTAATGATTGAAAGTAAAAGACTGGGATCGTCAACCAAAAAATTATAAACACAAGCATTATGAAACCCTTTGGAAACAGACAGCCGCAGTCTCTTCATATCTTACGTACTGTCATTATACAGAAGACAGTGGCCAGGGTACTGGTTTGGATATCTTTTTATCAGGATAAAATAGTTTTTCAAAGATTTCCAGATCTTTGAAGAACCGAAAACACAGGCTAAATTTGCATTTGGCTCGCCCCACAAAACAAACTTGCACAAATGCACCTTTTACTCCTTTGACTTTAACACACATTGAATCTGGATGTAATCTGGCAATACCAGGCTCCTGTGGTTTTAAATGCTACAAAATAACAGTGAGCAGCTTCACTTTCTGAGTAGCGAAAAGTTTGGAGAGTATTAGTCAGACCGTTACAAACTCCATCTGCTTGTTTCCGCATCTGTGTGGTTTACAGAACTAACAACATATTTAAAGGTTTTCTCCATGTTGTGTTTCATTAAAAGTTCTTAAAACAAGTTTTTCTGCTACATTAAGTTATTCAAACTACTGAATAAACTAAAGAAAAGATGTTTTAGCTAAAGCTGCACCTGAAATGGCATACTGTGACAGTATGTACCGAATTAGATGAAGTACCTGCTTTATGGATAAAAAAAAGTATGTCCTTTATGTGTGAGTGCAGTATGAATACATTTAATACTGAATCTGCCATGTTTCCATTGTCATGTGACCCGTTTGACCTATGATGTACTCGTAACAACAACGACCATAATATATGTGTGTTATTTGACAAGTACAATTAAATTACATTCTTGGTACCAACATCACTTAAAAAGCCACAGGATTTATAGATTTCCAGTATTTATATTTTATTCACTTTTTTATCTGGCCTCCCCTCAGCTCTCGTGGGATAGTAAAGTGTCCATCGAATGCACACTTAAAAATGTAGTCGGATGTAGTAGGTCATCCGGGTACCAGCATTGGGGCAAAAAAAACTTTGTTGGGTTAAATGAACCCAGAATTTTTTTACATTTGACCCAGCAATGCGGTTAAACAACCCAGCATCTTAAGTTTAAAGAACCCATTACAGGTCAAATTTCTTTCCAAAGGGATTAGGTTCTTCCCTTTTTGACCCGACGCTGGGTTGAAAATAGCCCAGCATTTTCAGAGCCGTTGGGTTCATTTAACCCAGCAGTTGAGTTAAATCAACCCAGAAAATGTTTGTATTTGACCCAGCAATGGGGTAAAACAACCCAGCATTTTGGGTTGAAACAACCCATCACAGGTCAAATTACAACCCAAAGGGGTTGGGTTCGTCCCTTTTTGACACAACGCTGGTTTGAAAATAACCCAGCATTTTTAGAGCCGTTGGGTTAAATTAACCCAGAAAATGCTTTTATTTGACCCAGCAATGGGATAAAACAACCCAGCATTTTATGTTAAAACAACCCATCACATATCAAATTACATCAAAAGGGGTTAGGTTAGTCCCTTTTTGATGGAAAATAGCCCAGCATTTTTTGAGCTGTTGGGTTAAATTAACCCAGAAAATGCTTTTATTTGACTCAGCAGTGGGATAAAACAACCCAGCATTTTGTGTTAAAACAACCCATCACAGGTCAAATTACAACCCAAAGGGGTTGGCTTCGTCCCTTTTTGACCCAACGCTGGTTTAAAAATAACCCAGGATTTTTAGAGCCGTTGGGTTAAATCAACCCAGAAAATGTTTGTATTTGACCCATCATTTTGGGTTAGAACAACCCATCACAGGTCAAATTACAACTCAAAGGGGTTGGCTTCGTCCCTTTTTGACCCAAAGCTGGTTTGAAAATAACCCAGCATTTTTAGAGTCGTTGGGTTAAATTAACTCAAGCCGTTGGGTTAAATTATCCCAGAATTTTTTTATTTGACCCAGCAATGGGGTAAAACAACCCAGCATTTTGGGTTAAAGTCCTACTGTGGGAAAAATCAGGTTTATGTGGTATTTTGAATATGTTTTAATAGAAATTCATAATTTAACACCAATGCTGAGTATTAATTAAAACTTCCATATGTAGCATCTATGTACATGTATATCTATTGTCCGAGGTGGTACGAAAGAATGATGTTGGGACTAATTTGCATATTCATATCTATGGTATGCGCTGTGCGCTTGAATAGAGGCGGGGGCTCATTTGCATTTTCATAGATCTACATTTATACTACATGAGGCAAGGCTGTAGAGTTACATTCAAGCTGTTTTAAAGGAAACTTTTATATATATTGTAACTTTTATAAGTTGTGTTATAAATGAAAAATTTCTTGACTACAGGGAGACTTTAAAATAGCATTTTTTAAAGTTTATGAATTTGAACATACTACTTTCCTCAAATCCTGATTTTCGTATGGAAGTAGGCATTTTTGCACACACTGTGTCTTTGTAGTACAAAAACAGTAAACAGACTACATTTTTACTATTACGACGTTCATGCACGCAACCACAAACAAAACTGGAATGGAGCAAGATATTCTTCTATAAATAATCTTTGTACTTCAGGACAGCAATATTGAAACTGTTTATAACTCAAATGGCATTTTTGCCTGATTTGTTTACCTCTCCCATTGTTTGGCAGAGGGAAAATGATGGGACATGGGAGAGGGGTGTAGTGAGTAAGTCTGGGAATTAAACCTGGCAAATGTTCTCTGCTGTGCTGCCGTGGGTAACTGCTCAATAAGACAGTCATGCATATTCCCAGAAGATCCCACTCCTGATCTCCTGGAGCCTGGCAGCCAAGATCCAGTTTGATTATTGTCTCGAAGCAGACAGGATCAGTATACACACATTTATGCCATCATTCACATTTAGTACAAATGGGTAACGTTACACAAAAAAAAGAGATGTATATGAAATCAATAACAAGAGAAGTGTTACAAAGCTAACTGAAGTTTATCACACTGCAGTAGTATTAGGGAGAATTGCAAATCTTAAGATAAAGCATCTAAAAATATTCATAATGTATTTAAACAATTATATATTGATGTTGTTCAACTACATTATTATATCATTAATGTAAATGTCCAATTATTCATTAACTTTTCAATAGCTTTATTCTCTCTCTAGTCATTCATTTCTGTTTGCCTGTCAAGTATTAAGACGTTTCAAAATGGTCTTTTTGTATAAACAAATGGAGGTGAACTTTGACCAGAGCAGAAGTGAAACGGCTCAGCTGGGATTAAGTGCTCTGCTCATTGGAAATTAGGCAGAACGCAGTGAACGCCAGGGATTGGTCCTTAACTGAGCATGAAATCTACTGTTTAGATCAACCTACATATTTTTAAGCACTAACAAGTTTATACGGTTCTTCATTTAGTTCACATTCTCGTACATATTGAAATATTTAACATTAACAAAGCGTTTTTTAGAAACCGCAGATTAAATTAATCTCATTTAATATCATAAATCCATGCAGTAATATTTAAAATACAAAATTACTCAAAAAGTCATTGAAGTTTTTATTTTAAAGAAATGTTCCTCTTTCATAAAAAAACATTCAGATTATTTACTCACCCCCATGTCATCCAAGAAATAAATGTCTTTCTTTTATTCAGTCTTGAAGAAATTAAGTTTTTTAAGGAATTTTCCAGGATTTTTCTCGATTTAGTCGACAGTTTCAATGCAGTTTAAAATTGCAGTTAATGCAGCCTCAAAGGGGTTTAAATGATCCCAACTGAGGCATAAGGGTGTTATCTAGTGAGATGATCATAATTTTCGTAGTGAACTAATTGTTTACATTATTTATATCGTAATTCGGTCAGAAAAGTCAAGATTGTGAGGCGAACAAATCGTTTTGGATAAAAAGGCTTGGAAATTCCATTTCCTTGGACTTTTGGGGATTTATGAACAATTTGTTTTGGACAATTTCACCGAAGCGGATAAAGGGAAGGATTTTGAAGGTAAATAAATGTCCTAAATCGGCACTGCCTGGTTCATGTAACTAACAACTAGATTACAGTTTCATGACTGCTATAAATCATATTATGCTTTGTGTGTGCGCTTAATTGAATCCTTAGAGTCTAAGCTTTCAAACAATGTGCCGCATGACCGTATATTTTGAAGATTTAATGCTTCAAAGTTACAATGACGTTTATGTAGCCTCACGTGCAAGGGAGGGGTATGCCGTGTACGGCACAGTGATCCTTATCAGGTTAAAAGTACTTTTTTTGGGGTGAAAATGACGATTGTTTCGCTAGATAAGACTCTTATGCTTTGTTTGGTATTGTTTAGAGCCCTTGAAAACTGCACTGAAACTTTTAACTCAAAACTTTATTTCTTCTCAACTGAATAAAGAAAGACATAAACATCTTGGATGACATGGGGGTGAGTAAATTATTGGGATTTTTTTTTTTAAATCATAAGGAGTAATCATAAGGTCACAGTAAAGAAGTATAAGTGGATTTGTTTGCTCTCATTTCCGTTCTTTTCCTTCTCCTGCATTTTATACCTCTCCATTGAATTATTTTGTCTAAATTAGACAAAGTAAATACAGTTTTAATAGAAGCGATTTAGTTGAAAATTAATGCCACATGTGTAAAAACTTACAACACATTATATCAGCCTAAAAGAGAAAATCCCTGTGTGTATGTTTATAGTACTCTTAATAACACAATCCTCAATCTGTGTGTAACAAAGCCCTGACATTTATTATCATTACCACGCTAATGGACAATGGAAGAGCATAAACAAACACTCTTCACTATGTGATATGACTGATCATACACATCCAATCCCAAATCATCACATTCTGATGTTTATATAAGTAAATACTGCTGTACACACATTGAGGGTCCTATCTAGACAGCATTTACAGACTGTTCCAATGAACAGGAAGGTAGTAACAGTATGCTTCCTTATAAGACATCTTTCAAGTATTAGACATAACCAGAACGGCTTTGTCTTTAGAAAGAGTGTACGTGGAGTTAAAGGGATGGAAATTAAATGTGAGATGGTAAAACTGTGACACATCAGACAGAGAAAGAGTCTCATACATGAAATGTAATTCTTGCTATAATGGTTGTAACGACCCTATGGGGTGGTTTCCCGTACAGGGATTATTTTAAGCCAGGACTTGACCTTAGTTTAATTAGGAAATATGTTTTAACAAACATGCCTTACTAAAAACATTACTTTTGTGCATTTTAAAGCAAAACAAAGGGCACTGATGTATTTTAAGATATGTCAGTGCAAGTTGCTTTCAGTTTGGACAGCTCTTACATTTATTTTAGTCTAGGACTAGCCTAATCCCTCTCCGGGAAACCGCCCCATAAATAAAGCCCTCTTATGGCACCAGGAAGGAATCTGTGGGGAAAGGTTGACTCTGGCAGCTTTTAATATTTATTTATTTTCCCGTTTTATGAGTTGGAGGATTTATTTATTTGCTGTTGGCCTAGTCGGGTCTGTTTCCAGGCCTGAGGGGCACACAAGTTTCTCTCAGGTGACTTAGAAAGTCAAGTAGGTCCACATCCGTTTTAACCTCAGCAACCGTAGCCACACTGTACATATTTAACATGTGCTCAGGTGTTACTGCGGCAGTAAAAATCACAGCACTCAAGAGGGTCTTATACAACTAAACAGTAGCTATGAACATATAGATAGTAGATTATTGTGTGTTATTGCATTTATGACACCATTACTCTAGGGCTGCATAACAACTAATCGCAACTAGTTGTTTGCAGAATAAAAGTTTTTGTTTACATAATATATGTGTGTTTACTGTGTATAATAATAATGTATATAAATACTCACACATACATACATTAATCAATTTAAGAAAAAAATTAGTCGTTTAATCAAATGATTAATCACAACTAATCGTTTGCAGAATAAAAGTTTTTGTTTACATCATATATGTGTGTTTACTGTGTATAATAATGATGCATATAAATACTCACACATACATACATTAATCATTAAGGAAAAAATTAGTCGTTTAATCAAATGATTAATCACAACTAATCGTTTGCAGAATAAAAGTTTTTGTTTACATCATATATGTGTGTTTACTGTGTATAATAATGATGCATATAAATACCCACACATACATACATTAATCATTAAGGAAAAAATTAGTCGTTTAATCAAATGATTAATCACAACTAATTGTTTGCAGAATAAAAGTTTTTGTTTACATCATATATGCGTGTTTACTGTGTATAATAATTATGTACTGTACATATAAATACACAGACACATGTACATGAATTATTTTAGGAAACAAATATATTTATATATTAAGCATTTATATTTATAAATGATATAAAATATATATAAATATAAAAAAATATATATAAACATTTAAATATATACATGCATGTGTGTGTATTTATATATAGATAATCAATATACACAGTAAACACACACACATATATATGATGTAAACAAAAACTATTCTGTAAACGATTAGTTGCGATTAATTGTTATGCAGCCCTACTGCCACGCCACCTGTTGTTGTTGTTGTTTTTTTTATTGTGATACACAACCATTTTAATGTAGTATTAACAAGATTGATAAGTTGCTGCATTATTTTACTTCTGTTTTGCATACAATAGTTTTCTAAAGCTTTACATTATTTAGATTAAAATATTAATATTAAATATTCAATTTAGTTGCATAGAACTAAATAAAAGAAAAAATTGTATTATTTTATTTTAATCTAATTTTGTTCAACTCAAATTCATTAGATTACTTGAAATTAAAAAGTGTAATATTTATAAAATTATACACAACTACTTTGAAAATATTTTTGTAAGTGTATCCAGTTTAAGCCCAGAATTTACATTTCAATGCATCATTAGTTTATAGCCAAGTCAGAAAACCTACACTTTAAAAAAACTGCAAACCTACAAAAAAACTGGTTAGCTACTATTTTAAGCCTTTTTTGACTAGTAACGAGTTGACATAATTGATAAAAAAAAAAAGTTGAAATAGTTTAAGTTAATTATATACAGTGTATACAGTGCACTGTTTCCTTTTAACAAAACCACTGAAACCTTTAAAATCCCTCTTTATATCAGTTTGATTTCTCTCCTACAAGGATTTCCTACAAGCTCCCAGACTGTAAATGTCACTTGTTTTGGTATAATTGGAGTCTGGCTGTTTCACAGAGCAGGGTGTGTACGCACAACCCAGCCCAGTCGAAGACTGAAATAACATCAAGAAAGAGTTCAAGTCGCTCACAACTCTACAGATCCACCCATCTTAATTCACTCTCTACCAAAACACAGGTGAATTACTAGCCAATCCAAGCAATGCTTACACAACCGCAAAAAAAAATGAAAACGCTGTAAAACAGCTCAGCAAGCGCTGTATAATTATAACAGTGGCTTTCCATCCAGTAATAATATGAGACTATGAGAACCAAATGCAAACAAAACTGAATGTGAACAGTGAGTGCAGGTTCAGGTTGACCGACCTGAAGGCATTTTATGCATTTAGATGTATTTCAGTGTGTACCTCGCTTTCCCCACACTCGCTAGGAGCATCGCCATGAACGGTCATCTGGTAGCGGGCATAGAGCGCCGCCGACTGCTCGAGGGACGCCAGGAAGTCCGGGTCCTCGAAGCTGACCGGCACTAACTTCACCTTCAGAACGACGGAGGGATGATTAGAGGAAGGAAAAGGGAACAATACTTTTAAATAAAGACGAATGCAACAATACTGAAATGGTGATAAATGGAGGACAAGGGGAAAAATGAATTGTAATAAAAATTGGATAACATCCCTGTGTATATAGCAAATACTGTAATATGTTTGAGTTCATATTCAGAATCTCTGTTTTGTTTCTTTTACAATTAAGCTTCTCTATAGAAACTTAAGAAAATAAAATGTAACTCCCAAACTGTCTAACAAATTACTTTTTTATAATAAAAAAAAGTTTCAAACCATATGAACCTGCTTTAAAGGTGGAGATATGCATCAATAACTATACCAATTTGGGCAGTAAAGAAGAATGTATGTATTCAACCATGAATACATAGAAAATAACCCAATGCAACAAAAAATATAATGATAATAAATATTAATAAATACAAATTTTGGAGGAAGATTTAAGCTATTAGTCAGCACCTATCTTGTTGAGTAAGACAGTTTGAGGAGTGTGATGCTAGTGAGGATGAGGAACATGAACAGGAATCAGAGGGCTGAAGGTGAGGCTAGTGCACTGCGACGACTGTAAAGCTCTGCTCGAGGCTAAAAATCACATTTCACATCTGATACAGACACTCACTGGTCCCACAACAGATTTAAAAATCATCCAAACTAGGCTTGATCTATTTTATCCAATCTGTCATGCTCAGTCTAATGGGAAAACAAGTGGCTGGTAATCAATTAAATAACTTCCCTTAAAGGTGCAGTGTGTAATATTTAGAAGGATCTCTTGACATATATGCAAAATATTATACAAAACTATATTATCAGTGGTGTGTAAAGACCTTTCATAATGCACCGTATGTTTTTATTACCTTAGAATGAGATGTTTTTATTTACATACACCGAGGGTCCCCTTACATGTAGGTCGCCATTTTGTGCCGCCATGTTTCTACAGAAGCCTCTAAAGGACAAACTTTTTTTACTAAGTTGTCTCCGACGATGACATATTTGTCTGGTGGTGGCTATTGTATCTTCTCTATGCATTTCAAAAGCGAGGGGTGAGCAGTGGACTGAGCCGTTGGTTGCAATGTGCAAACTCACCACTAGATGCCGCAAAAATTTACACACTGCACCTTTAAAGGGATAGTTCACCCAAAAATGAAAATTCGGTCATCATTTTCTCATCCTCATTTTGTTCTAAACCTGTATGAATTTATTTTTTTCTGATGAACACAAAAGAAGATATTTTGATGAATAATGCAGCTGATTGTAACCATTGACTTCCATAGTAGGAAAAACAAACACTTGAAAGTGTCATGCTGTGAGTTTCTTGCTTGAACATAAATGAAACAATATTTTAGATAAATAAATTGTGACTTAGCCATTATCAAGTGTTCAGATGTTTTGCTCTTATGAGAAATTTCAGGCTACAGAACTGTAAAAAAAAAAAATTTGTGGAAATAATTGATGCTATAAGAAAGTGCATTGACATATCAAAATAAAAGCTCGATGGAAGATTGTTGACTAAGATTAATTTTTCTGGTTTGGCTTGAAAAGAGAGAAGGTCAAATACCTGCAAAAGAACCCAAACTAGTGTTGCGCAAAATGGCCCATACTGCGATCGTCCTATCGTCAGCCTGTGAGATCGCCGGTACACGATAGTATTGGGAGTGGCTGGGCAATACTCATTTATGACAAGCCACTGGATTGGTGGACAAAAAAAGAAGCTGATTTACTTTAACCCTTACAAAAATTAACTGTGTACTTAAATTTAAATTTAATTTTTTACTTTAAATTTCAAATTTCCTGCATTCCAGGAAGCGGGGACAACACACTAACTGGTTTTAAACCCCTGTGTGCCCAACAACTTCTCTAGTGCGAGCAAATGTCAGAGCCTCACGTATAACAAGCTCGGGTGCGAAGAACAGTCCGAGGAGGAGTTTGTGCTGCGTACAAAAAGCATGCAATGCACATGTTAATGTGAAACTAAGGTGCCAAAGAATGCTTTGAAATAATTTGTTAAATTGTTCTTTGGTATTTACATAGAAGGTATGTAACTTTATTAAGTGCAAAAATTATCCAGAAACATTTATTTACAACCCTAGCATTTGTCCTTTGAATAAAATGGTCTACATTTGCCATATTTGGAAGAGTCATGAATAATAATGTTGAGCTCTGCTCTGATTGCTCTGCGGCTCATGCCATTAGCTCACATTACTAAACAGACCTTATGTTTGAGCCTGTATCAGACAAAAATACAGATTTTGAGGAACAACTAATTGTTTGGAGATTGTTAAATGGACATTTCTGAGTGGTAAGTTTGTGTTTTTTTTCAGTATGGACCTGCAAAACGTAACTGTAAAGTCAATAATAGAACTTCAGCCTAAACGTTAGCATATAGCATTAATTAGCATGTAACGCTACCTCAGCAATCACAACTTTGGCCTTGTTTCCAGCAGTCTTTTGGGTGCACGAGGTTTACATAAAAATCGAATTTGAGGCTCATGATATGTCATTACCATGTACAGAGCTCTTATTATTCATCTATGCCTAGGTAAATACAGTTTTTTTTATTCTATGGCACCTTTAAAACTATAATGAGCAAACATGCCAACTATCGTCAGTAAGGCCCGCTTTATTGCCACAACCCAAACATCTCAAATTTACCGAGACACCTGTGGAAACATCACCCACACTGTGCTGATGGGAGCGTTTTGCTAATTCCCTTCTAACTTTTCTCTCACTCCCACTTTATGGACTTTTAAACTGACACTGTTTCATCTAAATTACTTTCCATGACATACATTTCTTTCTGCTCCAGTCTGCCTTTGTACAAATTTCCTCATTTTGCTCCACATTAATCGACGGTGTACTGTGATTTTTTTGGCTTCTTGTTTAGTAGGACATGTTTTGGTTTCTCCCTCTTCATCCTGGATGCCCTTTCCCAACCCAAACCTCACATTCACCTGGCTGTCAACTCCGTTCTTGGCGAACCGTTAATATAAACACCCGCTCCAAATCTAAGCTGATGTCACTCTCGACACCCGTTTCATCAAAACATGATTCGGTTCACAGCCAAAAATGAAAGCAAGGCCATGTAAAATGTGCTCAACTACACAGAGACAGGCGCTTTACCAATGAGCCCTGAACTCAGGCTCTCTTCTGACCTGGCTTTCGGTGGGTTTGTCTGGTGGATCCTTGTGAATGGCTATCTGGTAGAGTTTGTACACTTGGTAAGAAGCCTCGAATGAAGCTTTGAACTGTGGACTGGGTGGATTGGAGCGCACTAGCCTTACCTTCAACATGAGGAGGAGAAGACAAGGTTCAAACAGACAAAGCACAGAGTTCTTCCAAGAATTAAGCGAGAGAAACAATAAGTTATTAGCATAATATTTAAGGAAAATAGCGAGCATGGACCATCATGTGGATTCATATGAATAAGGAAGCACATTTCATAACAGCACATGGATGAATCTCTTGAAAGCTGTCTAAAAATATTTGGCATAAAGATGAAGCCTAATTTAAAGAACTTTAAAAGATTTTTTTCATGACAATTGAGTATATTTTCCCCTCAGATTTCAGTACTGAAATACAAATAAATGTAGGGCTGCAACTAACGATTATTTCCATAATCGATTAATTGGACCGTTATTGTTCGGATTAATCAGATAAACACCAAAACATCTATTCAATTTTATTTTTACACTTATTTTAACTAAATAAAGCCCTAAATCAGGGCATTGGTGTGTAGTAGTGTACGTTTAAAAAGTGCAAAAAACACGGTTGAGTCTTACAAACTAAAAGGCCTTAAACTAAAAAAAGATTGTTCAGTTTTTAAATAGTAAAACATCTTTAAATGTCATAATCTAAATAAATAAACAAAACGCTGCAACTAACGATTATTTTCATAATTGATTAATTGGACAATTCTTTTTTAATTGATTGATTAATCAGATAAACACCAAAACATCTATTCAAATAAAATTGTCACTTATTTTAACTAAATAAAACAATAAATCAGGGTATTTGTGGGTAGTAGTGTACATTAAAAAGTGCAAAAGCAAAACAAAGAGTCTTACAATCTTAAATTCTGACATTTTAAGCCTTAAAAAAAAATATTGTCCAGTTTTTAAATAGTTAAAAACATCTTTATATGTCATAATCTAAATAAATAAACAAAATAAAATGCTGCAACTAACGACTATTTTCATAATCGATGAATCTAACCATTTTTTTTCTTTGATTAATCGATTAATCAGATAAACACCAAAAAATCTATTCAATACATCAATTAGTTTTTTCACTTATTGTAACTAAATAAAACCATATATCGGGTATGTGTGTTTAGAACTGTACTTTAAAAAGTACAAAGGCATCACTGAGTTTTTCTAATCTTAAATTTTAAGCCTTAAAAAAATTCAATTTTTCAAATAGTATAAATTTCATAATATAAACAAAACATAGAAAAAATCTTTAGGGATGTGGTGGAGAGGATTTTTCCTACCAATTAATAAACTTATTTTGATCATTAACTATAGACCTTTACCTTGATCCTTTTTTTAAGTTATGTTTTTTGGGGACTTTTTCAGCTTTATTTAGAGAGTATAGTGGAGTGTAGACAGAAAAATGTTGGATGGAGATAGGGGAGCGGGATCGGCTAAGTACCTCAAGAAATAGGAATCGAAGTCCGGTCGCCGTGAGCACACTGGTGCTATAGACCGTTTCATCGGACGCACGTGCGGTGACGCGATAAAGCATCTGGTTTGAACTTTACCTCCAGTCTGACTAGTTGCTAAACTAAACTCTTAAACAAATACATCGTCGAAAATAACAAATATTTTGGTTTCCCAGGTAATCTACGTGTTGTTGTTTATTTTGCTTGTTATATAAATAAACTACGTTTAAAGTACTTTGTTGTTATTTATTCTTAGCTGTGTTTACCGGAAGTTACGTGTTGACCACGAAAGCCGCTTGTTTATATTGTTACTACTGAAACAGTAGTATATGTCAGCACATTGACCACAGGGCTATCGGCGCCAACCATTTTCCCTTTCTTTAAACAAAAAGTATTATTAACATTATACATATTAACAAAACGAATAAGTCAGATGACCCAACAGCGATACCTGCACTGTAACCGAATTAAGCAAAAGACCTGGCATTTCCTCTCACTTTAAATCATATGCTTAATTTGTGGTTCATTACTATTTTTTTTAAAAACACCAATAAAACAAATATAAACTCACGTCAAACTCATGTCCAAAATGACAAAATAGTGCAGAAGCATGTGATGTCACAGACATCAGTTAACTACTTTTATAATGGTTTATTATTGATTTTATCAATGAGTTGTTGCAGCCAATTCGGAATACAGGGAATAATAGAAAGTAAAGTGCCTAAAAAAGGTAACAATATTCATAAAAACATTTTTCATGAGATTCAAACACATTGTGGTTCCTCAAACATATAAGCACTTTTACCCACTTGAGTAACTCTTTGCCAGAGAACAGTGATGCTCTTTTATACCAAGTTAAGGCAATTTCATACAGACTGGCTCAAATGTGCTTCCTGCAATTTAATTCACCATAACCAATTCAATCTGTATTTTGTGCATTCATGTACCCATCAAACCCTGCAGTTTCTTTAGTCAGCCCTTATGCACTCTGATGGTCCAGCCAGCAACAAAAGCAGGAAACATTTGAAAAGAGAAAGAAGGCAAACCTGTGTACATCATCACATTACAGCATTTGTTTGCTTGGGTGAGATTCAGCATGAGTTATCCAGAAGACTGCAGTTGGTGTTGCAGTCTGCAATCTGTTTATCTGTACACACACACTGTTTGTTTCAATGACAAAAGGCACCTCGTGGTCCTCTGTGTAATGCAAACCGAAAAGAGGACTTCCTCCTGTAATGATTAAACACAGACCTGTCTCATCACACTGTCTGCTTACTGTATACTGTTACAAAGGAAACTTCCTGAATTTTCCAGCTACAGTGGAACTGGCTTTGATTATATCACATCAGTAACCGCGGTCAAACAAAGGAAATGATGAAAAACCCCAACCACGATGACCTTAACTTGTTTATGATATACATTTCAAAGAATACTTCTGAATTATGAATAGCAATGAACTCCATTCAACTCATTCTTTTTGCATAAGGGTGCAAAGGTCATCGGTTTAAAGCAAATTGTGTGGGATCTGATGTTGGACTTGGTCTTGACATCAAGTTTGCACAAGGGCAGACGAATCAAAATGTTAATCTACAAACAAAAACATTGAATTAATTTCTCATCACAGAAAAGCTTTCATTGGACAAAGCTTTCACGGTTCATGGGTTCCTCAGAAGAGCACGACCGTTTTTGGTTTTGTTTAATTTGGCCCTCATACTAATGCCCGTCCGAGTTAATGAAGATATTTGTATTGTGTCTTAATCTGCTGGGTTATTTTCTTGAGATGTGAATAATTTCATTAATTGTGTGAGAAGCGAGAGAGAGCGTAAGACTGTCAAAACAGCTCTGAGATTTCAGATTACATGGGGGCTGAAAAACGTCCCACGAAAAGACCTTCCAATATAACACAAACGCTTGTGTGCCTTTACTGCCCCCTGCAGGACATCTGGAGAATTTTAATGACCTAATGCACATATTTGTTTACAGGTAACTTACAGTGAGTGTTGTACGTATGATAAAAATATACAGCATGTGTGTCTGGCTGCTTACAGTTTGTGTAAACATCTCATTAGTCTGGGTGTCTCCTTTAGGTCCTTCTCCAAAACCCCAGAGGAGAGATGTCCAGCAATGAACTAAAGACTCACACTTCCCAGAGATAAAGTGAGGTCTGGAAGCATGCGAGATACTGCGCAGGCTAATTTAGAGTTGTTCGTTTTCATTACGTGTCGAACAGATAAGTGCTAACAAACAGACTTCAAGGACGGCGCTTAAACCTCTCGACGACGGTTTACATTTCAGAGGAAAGGTCTGTCACGCAGTCATTGCAAATTGCACCGCTGAATAAATAACTGCGCAAATGGTTTGTTGAAAGTTCATAATGAAAACAGGGAGCACTTTTGTACATGAGAGGGAATTATTTATGAACCGCTAACCTTGTTCTGATGAGAGTGACATTGACTGCTCTCCACTTTAGATAATTGAATAAAGTACTGCAGTCAATCAAATCAATCCGGTCTACAAGTTAATCGAGGGGGGAATCGGCCCTGCGGCATCTCCGGGGACAATGATGTTTGCCGTACAAGATTGCATTTCATACAGATTTGCTTAGAAAGCAAAACGCTTGGCCTGTTTACTCATGCTGACCTCACCCGAGCAATCGCAGCAAATGCAGGAGAGGGTTTCTGAAACCATGCCGGCCTGGAATAATATCCGTGGATGCTACGTGTGATAGCTGTAATCTTGAGATTGGCTACTACACTGACCTTCCCCTCTCGTGCTTTCGCGGCGATTTGACCTGACAGTCATCACGTCCAGATTGTGATCCGAGTTCTTACCTCTAAGCGGTGGAGAGGGTCGGTGGGTAAAGACTCGGAGATAAACTCCTCCAGTGATTTGGGCTGAGTAGATGTAGACTCCATCGGGGCCGGATTCAGAGAGGTGGATGCTCCTTCCGACTGCTTCTGTTGCTCTTTTTGAAGTCGACGCTCCTTTCGGATGTCCTTGGCTTTTCTACACGGTGGCCTGTTGGGATCGGCTCCTTTACCTGATGGGACAATGACAGAACATTAAATACTGCAAATAAACTCTTTATTTTTTTTTGTAAATGAAAAATACGGAAGAATATTATTTATTTGAAACCATAAAATCCATTGCATTAAAACAAAGAAAGATATTTTGAGAAATGTTTGTAACCAAACCAATCAGAAGCCCCCCATTGACTTCCATAGAATTATTTTTTTCTACAATAGATGTCAATGGGGCTTCTGATCGGTTTGGTTACAAAATATCTTCCTTTGTGTTCATCAGAACAAAGACATTTATGCAGGTTTGTAACAACATGAGGGCGAGTAAATGATGATAAAATTTTAATTTGTGGGTGTACTTTCCCTTTAACAGTGCTTGCATAATTAGGATGTGAATTTTAATTGAACCCTTTTCATTGCACACATTTTCATTGTAAAATTCAATAATCAAGTCGGAGTAATTTATTTATCACTTTTGGATCATCCCTCCTATGAAAAAGGATGATGACCACCTCTCTCATACTAACCAGAAAATCCCATACCACATGGTTTCCCAACCGGGGGCCTCAGCAGATTGTCAAGGGGGCCTCAAGGTGAATAAAATTATGAAAAATTGGAAAAAAAACAAGCATTAATTGGCATTACACTAGACGTACCTAGAGTACACTCCGAACAGGAAAATCATCTTTCTCTTACTGTGCTCCTTGGCTGTGGAATGAATTTCAAGCCATTTCTCCTCTGGAAATAATTCCTTCTTTGATTGTGTTTTAAAATATATTGTGATATATTTACAATTTAAAAAAATATAGTTTTGCTTGTTTAGAATTTGTTTTGTGTATAATGTGTTTATGTGAAACTTTAATAATGCCATATTGGACAGGACTCCCTGAAAGAAGAGATTTCTTTAACCTCAATGGGACCTTCCTGGAAAAATAAAGGTTAAATAAAATAAATTAAAATAAGCTAAAACAAGCAAAAATCAAGATGTTATTTGATTTATTTGGCATTTCAGTAGCAAATATACATCTGTCTAGTCATTCCAAGCTCTAGTAATTTTTTGGGGGAAAAATTTAGTAAGTGGGGGGCCTTCAAATATTGTTGTGGGCAACTAGGGGGCCTTGAAGTGAAAAAGTTTGGGTACCACACTTTTCAAAAAATCTGCATTTGGGTTCTAAAGAACAACGAAGAAAGATATTAGGGGTTCAAATGACATAAGGGTGAGAATATGTTCAAACGGTTTCGGTGAACTATCCCTAAAATAAATGTTTTTTTCTAATAAAGAGCTATTCTACATGCTTATTTGCTTCAAATAAAGTTTGCATCTTGCATTGCATACTCGAAATGTGACCTCTCCATTTAACAAAATGTAACATGCGCACTGCAAGTCGTGAACACACACCCAGAGCGGTGGGAAGCTACCCCTTCAGCGCCCAGGAAGCAACTGGGATTAACATAATTTGCTCAAGGGCACCACAGTCGCAACCTGCCGGCCGTGAGACTCGAACCCGCAACTCTCGGTTTACAAGTCAATGTCCTCGTTGACACTCTTCCAAGCGAGGTCCTTTTTATTTCTGTCTCTATAGAAATAAGAACTTGTGTTGTATAGCTCCGGGTGATTGCTCACGGACAATATCAAGCATTCATGCTGAATGAGTGACTCTGGGCAGGCTCCTGATTGGTTAACGTGGCGCGAAAATTCGCCAAAGTTCAAATTTTTCAACTCAGGTGTCAAATGCAAAATGCACAAAAAGCACCACATCGTCTTCACATTGACTTAACATTGAAATCACTCGCGCATGCCGCCTCTACCGCGGTTGGTGTAAACGCAGCATAACGGTACATTCACACAGGGCATAAGCATTGACGCTTCACATTCACTTTTAATGGGTGACGTCATGCGTTGCCGAACTGAATTGTGGATTCACTGCAGTTGTGCGTGGCAAAAGTTGAACATTTCTCAACTTTCAAGCGGCAACGCATGTATCAGCCAATCAGATAGCCTTATGCAAACAACCTAGGCAGAGCCAGCCAATTACGCTTATGATAGACCGGAGCATGTGTAGCAGCCACTGTGATTGGCTGTTGGCCATGCTTCAGACAAGCCTTCCGTCAAGCGTTAACGCTTCTGTCCCATGTGAGTGTACCGTAATTAATTCAGCCGGAGGTCAAGCAGCTTTCACACCACAGATGGACCGCAACAAAGTTTGTTTAGTGCACACCAGGGTGCGGCTGTTGTGTTCACCCACCCAAACGAACCGTACTTGGACCAAAAGATAATTTGGGCCGACTTAAACAGTGTCAGTGTGAAAGGTTGTTCCACTCAGTTGACATTTGCCTTTAGTTTCATTTCATGTAAAAAGGGCTTAAGAAACAAAACAAGGAAAAGTTTTTCTTTTAAGTCGTTTATTGTTAAACCCCAGAGGCAGAGGCAAATCCAAACCCAACATTCAAAAAACGAAAGATTTTTTTTGAGTAATGTTTGTAACGAAACGCCTTTTTGAGCACCATTGACTTCCATAGTATTTTTCTTTCCTACTAGAAGTCAATGGTGCGCCTGGTTCCTACTTGATAACTAATATCAAGTTTTCTCATTTTAATGGACTTTAATAGAGCCCAACATTTAATACTTAACTCAACACTTAACAGTTTTTTTCAACGGAGTTTCAAAGGACTCTAAACGATCCCAAACGAGGCATAAGGGTCTTATCTAGCGAAACGATTGTCATTTTTGACAAGAAAAATAAAAAATATCCACTTTTAAACCACAACTTCTTATCTAGATCCGGTCGTGATGCACCAGCGTGACCCCACGCAATACGTCATGATGTCAAGAGGTCACAGAGGACGAACGTGAAACTCCACGCCAGTGTTTACAAGTGTTGAGAAGGAGGACCGTTCCTACGTTGTTGTATGTCAACTGATACTAATTAATGTCTTTGTGTCAGTTTATTGTTTACAATGGTCCGCAAATGTGCGTTCATATATGTAACACGTGACCTCCCTACGTCACTACGCATTTACGTTAGGTCGCGCTGGACCGGACCTAGACGAAAAGTTGTGGTTTAAAAGAGCATATTTTTTATTTTTCTTGTCAAAAATGACAATCGTTTTGCTAGATAAGACCCTTATGCCTCGTTTGGGATCGTTTATAGTCCTTTGAAACTCCGTTGAAAAAAAACTGTTAAGTGTTGAGTAAAGTGTTAAATGTTGGGCTCTATTAAAGTCCATTAAAATGAGGAAAAATCCTGAAATGTTTTCCTTAAAAAACATAATTTCTTCTCGACTGAACAAAGAGAGACATCAACATTTTGGATGACATGGTGGTGAGTAAATTATCTGGATTTTTCTTTTAAGAAAATGGAATATTCCTTTAAGGGTGAATAATAACAGAGTTTTCATTTTTAGCATCAGCAGAAATCTAAAATCTTACAATGTAGAATAAAAATTTGAGAGTCTGTTGAAACAGAAAGCATCAATTTACATCACCAAATCTAAAGCTGTTGCTCAGAATCACTGGTTTTGTATAGTTTACAGGAAAGGTTTAATCAATAAAAAAAAGTTCTAAAGTTTATCCCACATTTGTCCAGCGGGAGAGCATCATGTTTCGGCATGTCCATGCTGTTCGATAACCGCAGGGGTGTGCGATCTTGTGGTTTATAGTTTGCATTTGTAAACGCAGGGCTGGATTCTCTGGTTTAGATGGAAGTCATTTTCTCTCCTCTGACATCATGACATCACCACGACTGCAAAACAACACGGCCTCTGTTTGTTCGACTCCCGCTGCTTTTGCAAGGAGGCCGCTCGCGGTTTAAATGAACGTGTGGAGGTGGTTGTTCGTGTGCCCTGAAGGAAACTGGAGGAGGTGGTATTCCCAGACTGAGGGGCGGTCGGGAGAAGAGATTCATTGCATCAGTGACTGTTTCAAGGTTTGCTGCAGAAGCCCTGGCGGCCGGCCATCCATTTACTATTGACTGAGACAGCGAGGATTACGGTGGGATATACGGCGAACTAATGGTTAGTTAATATTTGGATTCACTCTCAAGTCAACGTCCCAGCGGTGTTATAAAGCATTCACTGATCACCTTGGCTCACCTCAGTCTGTTTCTGAATCTAAACCTGCTCGCTGTAATATATACAGTCGCTTGGTGGTGTTTAAACATGACTGAAAGCAGCCTCCAAAACCAGAAATGTTTTATAATAGTCAAATATGCACTACGGCTTTTAGTGTAAAAGCAAACCATCATCCAAGCTCAGTTTAAGCATATACACACCCTGTCTGTGGCTTGTTTAAAAAATATCTGTGCCAGCTGAACAGTAAAAACTTTTTTCTGCCTCGGTGTACGCTGTACAATAAGTCTCTCGCAATCTCCGACTTTCAGTATCCTTTTCAATCTCCCTGGATTGACGCCAGCTGCTCCGAGTGCTCCCGGCATCCCATGTCAACAGTTTACACGCCGACATCCTGTTTGGAGCAATAAGGAAAGCTGGGCTATTTCCTGCCTGACGCTGTGCCAGCCACGACCAAGCGTCAGCCCGCCCGCCATCAACTAGGACGCCCGAGGGGGAGAGGATACAGCTGATACATACGAACCTGTCAAGAACCTGTTAGGGTCACAATAGTCTATTTATATTCTGTATTATTAATATTTTCATTCATTCGTATTACTGATGTGCTGGTACTAAAACAGGCTTTAATTTCTTTATGCAGAATGCAATATCATTTCAGGGTAAAATGTGATTGATCTTGCATACATTCCCAAGTTCATGACCCATGAACGACAACTCAATTTTAGATGATTTATGGTGACAAAACGCAGCAATAATTGCGCTCACATCTTCAGAAAACCGGATCCAAACTGTTATTTAAAGCTACACAGAGCGTCACAAAGCGTAAATCTGAACCGGATTTCCAACACATCATTTTTAACAGAGTATTTATTCTCTTTTCAAATAAATCTGGCCCTTTACAAGCCTCGCATGAGACCTCTTTCAGCAGAGCCCAGCGCCGTTCTGTGACTTCCTCGTACAAAGAGCGAGACTCATTGAGACAATTAGCTCTTTCTTAACATCCATTCTTCCCTCTTTTCCTGTTAATACCTCCAGTTGACTTAGCCGAGGGAACGTTTCCGGCAGGGGTTGTAAATACGGAGCGGGGTGATAGAGATGTTGAATGGCTTCCCTCCAAACCAGAGTAAACACGAGAAAGAAGAGCCAGAGCAGATGCTAAGCCAGATCCCGGACAAAGACGACCTGCGTTGTGTTCCTCTCCCTGTCCTACGGAGCTCGGACCAGATCCGATCTGGCGTGGGACTGTTCGCAATTTGTACACAAGCAATTTGGCCTTATTTGCAGATGTCAACCTCTATTGATCACTTCTAAAAGATATGTATGCTTATAATGAGATGGGCATGTACCTCAATGGGTAGACCATGGAGAAAGCAATGCCTCTGTTTGGATTTTTACGGCACACACATGCGGATCGACATGTGTTGTCATATGCATAAATGATAATGTATAATATTAATAAAAAAAATATATAGCATGCACCAATACGAAACCAATAAAAATATCATTGCAGATACCGAAATTCGATTACTTAGAATGACCGATACAGAAAGATAACGATAGTTTTACTCTTTGGAAAACCCAGACAACTTCCGGCAAATTTAGATTTGCTCTGCAAGTAGTTTGGCAAAGAGGCCATTCAAGCCCATTTCTAATCCGTGGAAATCGCGGCACCAATCAGAAACATAGGGGTGAGCTTTACACGATGATGACAGCGCAGCGACGGGGAAGCAGATTTACAAAGATGGATGCTGCTGTAAAACATCACTCATTCGAATCAGCTATCGCACTTGTTTTAAGCGATTTAAACTTTTCCTTTTCGTTAAAACCCGAGCAAAGACCAACACTCGAAGCCTTCATATCTAAAAAAGATGCTATCGCTGTCTTACTGACTGTATTCGGCAAAAGTCTGATATAGCTCTGCATATGTCATCTCCTTCATCGCTCTGATTGGTTTTAAGTCTATCCAATTGCGCCCAGAGACATTTGAGCGACGTCCGTTGGTGACGCCCCTTTGGAAATGATTTGTCTATGAAGCTTTGCCAGACCATAACTCTACGTTTACGTTTAGTCTACGGTTTACGTTAGTCTATGGCTACGTTTGCTGTGCAGTATAATTAAAATGTTTGCAGAATTTGGCATTCCTGAATTTAAAGAGTCTTACCCACATACTTTGGAGTAAATTGATATAAATGGTCTTATTTTACAGATCACACTGTGCTTGACAACACAATATATTAACATATTTTAAAAAATTACTTTAGTGTGACACAAAATTAGTTTTGGACCGGCCGCCAATTCTGCAGAGTTTAAAGGGTTAATTTGTCATGAAATCTTGCCAGGATATAATCTCCACTGATCACTGTCTATTTTTAAACAATCGGCTGATGCCTGACAGTTAGAAACAATGCTTTTTTCTGCCGATACTGATTATAGGCTGATATATCGGTGCTGAAATATATTAGATTGTACAGCGTTGCATTAGTAGCACAAAGGTCATGGGTTCGAAATCTACACTTGCGTACTTCCTAAAAAAGTACACCTTTGAACATAGGGGGGGGTATTGGCACCTCACTAGTACATAATGGTACCAAAAGTAGTTTTGGACCGCACGACAGGTCCCAGTTTTATGCTGCGTTCACACCGGCTAAGTCAATGTTAAGTCAATGTGAAGAAGTGTTGACGTGCGTCTGAAGGTCTCGCGTCGCAAATGAGGTGTTTAGCTCGGCAGACGCAAATCCACCACATTCGCGCGGATGGCATGAATTGAGCGTTGCCGCTGCAAAGGCGTGAGCTGAAAAATTTGAACTTTGGCGGAAAAACATGGCGTATTAACCAATCAGGAGCTTGCTCTAGTAGTGACGTGATAACAGGAAGTGAACGGAGTCGCAGAAGCCCCTCCCATGACGCAAATTTCCGTGTGAATGTCTCGTTGACTAGAATTTCACATGCAGCATGAACACGCAAATGAAGCGAGTAAACTAAAAATTTTGAAGCTGCA
Source organism: Misgurnus mizolepis (assembly GCA_025389145.1). Lineage (NCBI taxonomy): Eukaryota > Metazoa > Chordata > Actinopteri > Cypriniformes > Cobitidae > Misgurnus > Misgurnus mizolepis. Next base: position 35,745,991 of record JAIFKI010000017.1, read on the forward strand.
AACTAGACGCGGTAGACACGAATTTGACGCCTTAAACGCAGTTGGTGTGAACCCACGGTAAGAGTCAATATGGCATGGAATCTAGGCAGGATAAAATCTGCCCTGATCATTGACTGTTTTTAAATAATGGGCTGATGTCTGATAGTTGGAAAAAAGTTTTATCTGCCAATACTGATTATAGGCCGATAAATCGGGACATCTCTAAAATAAATGTAATCAGATAAGCAGTGAACATACGGACAAAAAAAATAAGGAGACAATAAAATATTATGTGTTGCTATAATTTGAGGTTGCGCTTGCTTAGAGCAGTAGTTGGTGGGCCGCGAGATGATGCCAGGGGGCCCCAGTTTTATGACATTTTATAAAACTAAATTCATTTATCATGAATTCTGTGTAATTAAACCTAAAAAAAATAATAAGCCAACTAAGCAACAGCACTACTAGTTATAATTTTTTTATGTTTTGTTTAATTATAATATTACATTTTAAAACTGTTTGTCATAAATTTTCTTTCGGGGGCCGGGAAAAAATGCACTGTACACAAGGGGGGCCGCATGCTGAAAAAGTTTGGGAACCACTGGCTTAGAGTGCATTTACATTTTAGTAATATACCGGTACACACATATTAGTAATATTCAAAATCGCATATAAATCCTCCTTTTCTAAAGCACAATTGGCTGATTTAGCCATTTTTTTGCTTGTTTTAAGCACAAATTCACTTACGTTTCATATTTTTTTGTCAAAAACTAGACTTTTTTTCTTAGGTTATTTTGCTCATAAAGAAAAGTCATCTTGATTTAAGAATTTTTAGATATTTTTCTAAGAACAAGGGGTCCCCAGTGCTTCTATCAACATAGAAAATTTGAAAAGATTAACCCAGTAACTTAGTTTTGGTAAACCATTCTCTGCACTGCAAAAAATTATTTTAAGTAATTTTATAAAAGTATTTTGGTCTTGTGTTCAGTAAAAATATCTAAAAATTCTTAAATTAAGATGCTTTTTCTTGATGAGCAAAACGACCCAAGAAAATAAGTCTAGTTTTTAGACCAAAAATATCAAATTTAAGTGATTTTGTGCATAAAACAAGCAAAAAAAAATCTGCCAATGGGGTAATCACATTTTTCTTGAATTTTTCTTGAATTTAGTGTTTAAGAAAAAATTTCTAGATTTTTTTTGCTTATCCCATTGGCAGATTTTTTGCTTGTTTGATGCACAAAATCAATCAAATTTGATATTTTTGGTCTAAAAACTAGACTTATTTTCTTGGGTCGTTTTGCTCATCAAGAAAAAGCATCTTAATTTAAGAATTTTTAGATATTTTTACTGAAAACAAGACAAAAATACTTTTATAAAATTACTCAACATTTTTTGCAGTGCAGAAAATGGTTTACCAAAACTAAGTTACTGGGTTAATCTTTTCAAATTTTCTATGTTGATAGAAGCACTGGCGACCCAATTATAGCACTTAAACATAGAAAAAGTATTTCATGATATGTCCCTTTAAGATCTTTTAAATGGTACCTTGAATGCACTAAGTTACTTTTGGGAACTGTGTCTTATCAAATGCATAAATATAATGTAAATATCAGGTTTACAGAGGTCATACAGAGCATTGATATTAAACAGTATTCCTCAGAGCACTGTCCGTCGTGTGCGAGAGGGAGATAAACTCTGACATATCCGCTCCTGCAGAAGACACAGGCTCCCTCTCCAGTAGTTAACAGTTCATAAAAAGTCTACGACTGGCTTTCCTCAAGGAGCCACGAACTCATATATGCTGTTACACACCCAACAAACTCTCTAAATTACACACGGCGAAACTTTAGCACATTCCTTCCAACAGAGGTATAAGACTCCACCACACACAAAAACACACATGGGTTCCCTGAGGGGACAGCGTAATCTATATTTGCTGTTGGGGGCCGAGTCAGGGCAGGGTGAATTAGAGCTGGCACGCTCCTTTATGAGAGGAAACATGTGGAAAGAAGAACAGTGGGGCGTGGAGAAGAGAAACACTTTTACTATCTGGACCAGCCTTTACTGGCAACCTCATTCCCCTGAAAACACAGCGCAGAGAAACGTTAAGGTACTTTAAGCAATAGCCGTAAAGACATCTATAAAAAGTCATTATGAAACATCACACTATCCCATGATGTTAATGCTGTGAATGTAAAACCCGGAGTTGTGTTTTAAGCAATCAAACTGGCAAAAATTTAATTTGATCCAACACCATAGGTGTCATTTACACTGGGGACGCTGGGGAAATGTCCCCACCACTTTTTGAAATGGCTGATTTTGTCCCCACCACTTTTTGAAAACATTTGGTTAAAATGTTCTGAAAATCATACAATACCTGTGCGACTTACACTGCAAAAATGACTTTCCTACTTAGTATTTTTGTCTTGTTTTCAGTAGAAATATCTCAAAATTCTAAAATCAAGATGCTTTTTCTTAATGGGCAAAATAACCTGAGAAAATAAATCTAGTTTTTAGACAAAACTATACAATTTAAGTGAATTTGTGATTAAAACAACCAAAAATATCTTCCAATGGGGTGAGACAAAAATCTAAAAATAAGAATTTTTTTTTCTTAAACACTTAATTTAAGCCAAATTTTCTCACCACATTGGCAGATATTTTTGCTTGTTTTAGGCACAAATTCCCTTAAATTGTATAGTTTTGTCTAAAAATTTGACTTATTTTCTTACGTCATTTTGCTCATCAAGAAAATACATCTTGATTTAAGAATTTTTAGATATTTCTACTAAAAACAAGACAAAAATACTAAGAAATAAAGTCAGATTTTCAATAAAAAAATTATTAGTATTTTTGTTTTGTTTTCAGTAAAAATATCTAAAAATTCTTAAATTAAGATGCTTTTTCTTGATGAGCAAAGCAACCTGAGAAAATAAGTTTTAGACAAAACTATACAATTTAAGTGAATTTGTGATAAAAACAAGCAAAAATATCTTCCAATGGGGTGAGACAAAAATCTAAAAATAAGATTTCTTTTTTCTTAAACACTTAATTTAAGCAAAATTTGCTCACCCCATTGGCAGATATTTTTGCTTGTTTTAGGCCAAATTCACTTAAATTGTATAGTTTTGTCTAAAAATTTGACAAATTTTCTTACGTCATTTTGCTCATCAAGAAAATACATCTTGATTTAAAAAATTTTAGATATTTCTACTAAAAACAAGACAAAAATACTAAGAAAGTCAGATTTTCAAGAAAAAAATTATTAGTATTTTTGTTTTGTTTTCAGTAAAAATTATTAAATTAAGATGCTTTTTCTTGACGAGCAAAGCAACCCAAGAAAATAGGTCTAGTTTTTAGACCAAAAATATCAAATGTAAGTGATTTTGTGCATAAAACAAGCAAAAAAATCTGCCAATGGGGTAAGCAATTTCTTCTTGAATTTTTCTTGAATGTAGTGTTTAAGAAAAATTTTCAAGATTTTTTTTTGCTTGATTTATGCACAAAATAACTTACATTTGGTATTTTTGGTCTAAAAACTAGACCTATTTTCTTAGGTCATTTTGCTCATCAAGAAAAAGCATCTTAATTTAAGAATTTTTTGATATTTTTACTGATAACAAGACAAAAATACAAAGAAATTTTTTTCTTGAAAATCATTTTTTGCAGTGTACGACTGGTTTTGTGGTCCAGGGTCACATATGTTGCGTTGTGTGCTTATAGTGTGTTTTCTCTTACATATATAATGAATTTCATTGTAATCATTGACTTAACATGCTGCTGCTGTTCGGTTGATCTGGTGTTGTAAGGACTGTTATGTGCAGTTGACATTGTTGAGGATTTTATGCTGAGTATTTTTGTGTTGTTGACCGGCCTACACTATGCCCATTTTTGATGCGCCGTTATTCAATATTTTTCCCGTCCTGCTGTAATGTTTTTTCATCTGATATTTTGTCCCCACCACTTTTCAACACAAACTGACGCCCCTGTCCAACACAAATGTGCAAAAAACACGTTTTTCTGTTTAAAAACGTGTTCTGTGACATATCAGTCATTTAGATTGGCCTGTGTCAAAGCTAACTGCAGACATAAGTCATGCATATGGATGGTCATAAAGTAAGCTGCGATAAATTCGTTTCCATGTGGTTTCTGTTTGGAGATGGCAAAAATAAGGGCTAGGGTTTCTCCTCGTTTTGGAAGCCTTTATAAATCCTTCCTGTTTCCGGAATGTTCCAATGGAGGTGCCGGGGCACGGTCTGTGAACTTTGAATTTGTCTGTAATTCATAGTCAGTTTTGCATCGTTTGCACAGTTTTAAGTGAATTATCATGTTTTGTCTTAAAGCACTCATCTTGTAAAGGTAAACAATCTAAAAAAAATATTTTAGAAACTTTTTTATGCAGATTTGAGGAAGAAAGATCATCTGGCACGATGTCAATGGAACAGGAAAGACGACGTTTATTTCTGGATACATTCTGCCCTCTACTGATCATTGTTGGCATTTAATTTAGCCCACGTTTGTGCTATTGACAGTTTCCATGTCATGCACTTAGGGGAACGCCCCGCTGGAGAACAAGAGATAGCCAAATGCCGTTGTTCACAAGTTAAGAAGTGTGATTTCTTTAGTTTAGCCTAAATACTGAATAGCTTTTGTGCAATAAAATGCACTAACCCAGTGGTTTTCAAACTGTGGGCCGTGAGATGGTGCCAGGGGGGCCCCAGTTTTATGACATTTTATGAAATACATTCATTTATCATGAATTCTGTGTAATTAAACCTAAAAAAATATGGCTACTACCCAAAAGCACTACTTTTTTGTATAATTTAATGTTTTTTTTTATTAAAATGTTGAGTTTTTTTGTCACAAATTTTCTTTGGGGGGCCGCAAAGGAATGCACCTTACACAAGGGGGGCCGCAGAAAAACCACTGCACTAACCAACGAGGAGAAGACTTTTACAGAAAGGCGTCGGAGACGTAAAATCGTAAAACAGGAATTTATACAATTTGTGCTCTGACCCCAGTGAGTGGAAACAATGAAAGCTATCAATATACGCTCATATTAACAGTGACCACTTCATCACGTAACCTCACGTAAACACACATCAATCATTGTTTTAGCCATAAATCATATTTTTCCATAATTTTCTTACCTTGTTGTTGTCACATACTGAGGCAACCAACTACAGTAATTTGTTATACTAACTGCTGAAGTTAGCTAAAGAATTGCCATGTAAAAAGAAATGTAAAAATACAATGTTTGCAAATCCTTTTGCACCTTCATTAGATCATTTGTTGTACTAAAAGTATTAAACTTTTTTCATGAATATCATTAAGTATATTAAAATGTAATTAGAGCTGGGCAAAGTTTAATCTTGATTAATCGCATTCAAAATAAAAGTAACTTTTTGCTTAATATACAGTATGTGTGTGTGTGTTGTGCGTAATTATAATGTTTTTTTTTTTTAAACACACACATACATATAAACATTTACATTTTTTATTTATATACATAATATTTTATTGATTTATATAAAATATAGAACATATAAAAATATATACACACACATGTAAATGTTTCTTTACTTTTATTATTTACAATATAATTGTGCACACACTTGTTTATTATGCAAAAAACATCCCTTTTATTTTATATGCGATTAATCTAGATTAATCTTTTCCCAGCACTAAATATAATGCATTATATAATATTTATATAATCCTGGTAGCAGTATAAAGCAACCACGAAATAGATGTAAACATAAAAATTAAAGTGGAGATCTGGCAAAAATATTGCCCTTTTAGTGACCATAAAATACAGAATCGGGTGCTGTGTCGCCAATCGCAAGTGCCCAAACGTGTATTTGTGTTCATATCTAATTTTTTTCTGATGAGAGGTGATTTAAAGCGATACTCCAGCCGAATATCAAATTTTCACCCTCAAGCAATCTGAGATACACATGTCTTTTCAGACGAACACATTTGGAGTTATTTTAGTAAATGTCCTTGCTCTTCCAAACTTTATAATGGGAGAAAACAAGGATCAGGAAACAATTTCTGACTTTAAACCCCAAAAAAGTCCATTCATCTTTCACAGAGGTAATCCATACGACTTCTAATGGTTCATACAGGTCTTCTGTGAGTAATCGATGCTATATTGTAAGAAATATATCCAGATTTCAAACTTTATAAACTGTTATAACAAGCTTCCAGTAATGGCGCCATCTTGGAGTTTTAGCGTAGTGAGCTTTGGTTGCCCTGAGCAGTGACTTTCATGAATCGCGTGAGTCTAAGATGGCATCATTCTCGGAAGCTAGTTATTATAGTTTAAAATATGGATATTTTTCTTACAATATCACATCGATTACCCGCAAAAGACCTTAATTAAACACTTGGAATTGTGTGGATTACTTCTGTGAAGGATGGATGCACTTCTTTTGGGTTAAAAGTCAGAAGTTGTTCCCTGATCCATGTTTTCTCCCATTATAAGCTTGGAGAGCAAGGACGTTTACTTAAATAACTCCAAATGTGTTCGTCTGAAAGATGATGTATGTATCTCTTGCTTGAGGGTGAGTAAATAATGGGGTAAGTTTGGGATATTTGGCTGAAGTATCGGTTTAAATATTTGTGGCTTGAAACAGAAGGAATATTGAGAAAATATGGAGAGCCCCATGACTGAAAACTATCAATAGACATAAAGGGGTTTCAAAAAATTTCATGGCAGCGACTTCACAGATAAACATCAGAAACTCACCCAAAACTGCACAAACCGTAATATGCATCAGTTATTTCTTTAATCAATCCATAAAGCATGATTTCTAACCAGACCTGATTTGGGTGTGACATGTGAGGGTTTCTCCGATGGGGTGGGTGTCGAATCTTTTCTTAGTGTTGATGGAGAGGCTGATTTGGTGTCTGGGTCAGGGTTGCTGGTGATGTCCTTTACATCAGTGTGGTCTATTTTCAGAGGGTCTTGAGGAGGTGGTCTTATCCCTTCTTCATGCACCGAGTCCATGGGCTCCCCTGAAAAGCACACATGTAGTATATTCAATATGACGTAATATGTTTATGTCACCTCCTACAGAGCTTTACATAAAACAAATCGTACAATATGTTTAAAAAAATGGCGACTGCCGTTCATGAAAGAGAAGTGCACAGATCCTCCACACCTGCCAAAAATGACTGGGTTTTTCCTGCAGCTATAGCCACTGTCCTCTGAAACATGGAGGAGAGAGGCTTTAGATGACCTTTGATTTCTTCTAAAACACCTGGGATGACATCAAACTAGATTAGACCAGACAGATAGATAGACAGAGGCTATAACTGTAGAAAATACTGTCACAGTGGCATAAATGTTTAAATCATTAGTTATTTGAATCCTTTATTTATGGATGACATGTTATTGTCAGGAAGACAATGCATTTTCGGTATCATCCAATAAAAATTCTCATGATAGGAGAACAATATGATGTGTTGATCTGCTGGTTATCCAGTAAGAGACCATCACCTTCATTGTCCCCATCATGCTGTTCCTCTGGCATCTCTCCTTTGGAAAGGAATTTGTTCATTCTCTTCAAGGTCTTTTTATGAGTCTTCGATGGATGAAAGTTCAAAGCATGGCACCTGCAAAACAGCAAGTACACACATCACATAAAATACATCAAACACAAATACATTAAAATTGCTAAAGACTCCAATTGTTCGCTAGCTTTACTGTTGCTATGATATACAGGTTTACAAAGTTTCTTTCAGTAGTCAATCATGTGTATTTATGAGGTTAACACTTTAATCAAACCAGTAAATAAATCAAGCAATATTAAACCAGTTTACCTGATGGTGTACTGTGGGCAGCAGGTCTTATTCATAATAGGCTTGTAAACATATTTGCCACTTCTTAAAAAACAAAAGACAAAAAGGGAAATACTGTAAGGTTAACCCAATAAAAATTCAGGAAAATTACATTCACAAAGCTTCATTAAAGCATTCCTGTTGGCTTTAAAGTTTTTGCATTAAAATGTCCATTATAAAACGGGCAGATCTGGTTTTTCATTCTGATTGGTTGAAATACGTTCCAAGCCGTGATAAAATACCCCGGTAAACCCACGGTTCAGACCGCATAACAGGAGTATCACTGCGCCACTGTTGCTGCGTACTGATTTATGAAAATAAACACCACACTCTTTAATCATATTTTTAATTTGTATACAATTGCACAATTATGGCGATATACAGATAAATTTCAATAAATATTGTTGAGTCATCTCATCAATAAAGATAAAACTCTCTCTGAGGAGTTTCTAACTCAAATTCATATTTCCGCTATCCATTCATAGTACTGCTTAAACACTGACGCATTCACTGAACACTAAAAACAGTGTGTTTTGATCAGGCTCTGAATCTGATCTCTTACATAAGTTATTCACATAAATGGAATTATCTCCTCTAAAAATTTGAGAGGTGATAAGAGAACAAATGAAGGTAGGATGAGACGGGTTTTTTGTCTGAAAGTGGATGGTCTGTTCTGTCATTTGATATTTTATGTTTATTTAAAGAAGATAATTTTTCTGCAAGGCATTAAACTAAACTGGGTGGCAACTTAAAAAAAAAAAAAAAAAAAAAACGCTGACGGGGAAAGAGTTAAGCATGCTTCCAAGCATATTTGATCATCACTTCAACAGTTGCACGATATAAATGCTAATGTATAAATTAGATGAATGTTGATTTATAAAATAAACACCACAGTCTTTAATCATATTTTCATTGTGTCTTTGCTGCATCTGTGTTGGTTGGGAACTGCGCTCTGTTTCAGTCACACTTGATTCTGAGGAACTACTTTGTTTGGCGGAAGAGTAATATTTGTACTACTATAATGACAACTTATTTGTGTTTTATTTTATAAAATCCTGCTAACGTTATGCATATGAAATAACCATTTTATAAACGCAATATCCCCCGCGAAGCAGTGGGGTTACAGTGCATTTTATAACAGCTAAGGGGGTTTAGGCACTCCGCTTCGCGTCTTGCCTAACAATGCCCCTTAGCTGTTATAAAATGCACTGGCAACCCACTGCTTCTTGGGGCTTATTGCTTTATTAAACTACTTCTTGTGTTAAATATTTTGTACTTACATTATCCCATATGATTTTAACAGAATGAGAATTTGCAGAGAATTTGGGGGTGATTAAATAAAGACAGAATTTAAATTTTTGGGTGACCTGTAAAAAAATCATAAATTTGTTCGACTTCATGCAAAGTTGCTCAGACCAATTGCTGTATAACATGATAGTAACACAAGAGCAACCAAAAAACAGTACTATCGAGTTATTGAGCGCAAGATTTTATACGCGATCGATCTGCGCAGCCATATGCGGAAGTAGTATTTTAGCGTCCAGAATGACACTTTGTTGTTTCTATGAAGTTACTCTTATGGCATATGTTATAATAAAATCATTATTACACTTTACTTCATTCCCAATAGCGGTAAAGACTACAACTCCCGTCATTTCACGCTCCTTCACACATTATCATAAAGCTGCGACCCCCTTGTTTTTAATACAGCGACCTCTAGTTGGGAAAATTACATTTTATACTGATAGAACGATAAATCGGGCAGATTTTTTTCAGGTTTTATGTGTATCGGCATCGGCCGATATGTGGCTGTTGTGTTCGCCGATTTTTTTCTGCATTATTTACAGACATAGTGCTGGAAGCCGCAAGCAATTGCAGGTCATGTGACTCAAAACCACCAACCTTTCCATGACAACATCGAAAGCTCGGCCCAACAGCTGATCATAGCTGGACAAAGCAGGTTTTTATTTCTCATCTCTATATTTGTAGTAGTAAAGTGCTAGAAATCAATATTCTTTGCTGATAGTTCCTCATCTTGTGGAGAGTGCAGTTCATGGTTCCATAGCACGCTCACCCGTTTTAACTATTTGTTAAATAAAGTTTAAGTTCAATAAATGTTACTTTTTTAAATTTAGACTTGTAACATTTGGCCTCATCGTGTCATTTTTATGATGTAAATTGAGTGAGCAAAAGCAGTAATGGCTCCAAATATCGGCTCAAGAAAATCGGACACCTGTATTGGTATCGGCACTAAAAAAAAAGATCCCTATTTTGTACCTTCAATCGTTTCTTTATGAAAATGTATACAGTGTGTCTGCACTTCTGTCTCTTGTATAGAGTCTGTGAGACAGCTTAGTGAATCTCTGTCTCTCTTTAAGCTCATTACACTTTCTCCTCTTATGTCAATGTGTTTTCATAGTTTAAGAAAATCTATTAGCTTGATTTCAGGTTTGAAGTTTGGGTAATAAAACACATTTGAATAAATGCAGAAGTAATATGAGAATAATAAAGCAGCGTCAGCACCTTCTCCATCCTCTGTCAATGAGATCCTGATAGTCTTGAACTGTCATAGTGTGGGACCACATGCCTACAGAGAAAACAGATTTTACAACAGTTAAAACAAATATACTACAGTAAAGCTCTCTTAAGAATATATTTTACACTGCTGAGTTTGTATGTAAACAATTAATACATTTATCAATGTGAAGTGTATGTGCATGTGAAGTTGGAAACGACCCCTGACACCAAAGCTCTCCGAATGTTTCCTTTGACGTCATGGAGAATTAGATTCCCACATACAAGCACATATCTGTGTTTAGGCTTTAAAAACCATCTTAGTTTTTGGCCGTGAGGTTAAAACACTTTTTTGATACAGATCAAGCAGAGAGTGATTTTCTGATTTATGTATGTTGAGTTAAAGACCCACCGTTGTTCACTTTAAGACAATCACAAAAAAGTTAAAAGACATCAATAAAGAAATTGCTATTTACCAAATATTTACTCTGTTTGTGAAAAGTATCGGGCCAGGGCAATAAATATGATTTTGTTTCTGGTATAGCAAATAAGGCAAAAGTATGTTGCTTTTAAAATTTGTAAATCTCTCTAAAACAGCTATTTACTTTAGTCAGTACTGCACAGAAGATCCCTTGTGGCTTCTTAAATTGTGACCCTGGATAACAAAACCAGTCATAAGTCACACGAGTATACCAGCAATAAATTAGATTATGGGTCAAATTTATCATTTTTTATGCCAAAATTCATTAAGATATCAAGTAAAGATCATGTTCCATGAAGATATTTTGTAAATTTACCATAAATATATATACAAATTTATTAATTATTAGTAATGTGTTGCTAAGGACTTTATTTGGACAACTTAAAGGTGATTTTATCATTTTTTGCTCCCTCAGATTCCCGATTTTCAAATGGTTATTTTATCATGCTTTTAGATGATGTGTAAATCTCAATTTCGAAAAATTTACCCTTATTACTGGTTTCGTGGTCCATGGTCACAAATGTATTATGTAAATAAATGTTGTTACAAAGTGTTGTTGTTACTACAAATAAAAAAAACATTACTGAGTGAACAGTATTTGGATACCATGCATTTCTTTTAAACTACTTGGCAACAGCTGCTGTTTGGTTAATGATAGTCATTTAATGATAGTTCCTCACTGGGCAGCAAAATACATTTGATATATGTGACCCAATATATAAAAAAGCATTTTTGTGATTTACTGTTTCCTACATGTAAGATATGAAAATAGAATCTTGATATCTTTAATATAAAGATTAAAATCAATGACTGAAATCAAACTTTGATTTAAAATTTTAGACTGGACTCCAAAGACAAGGTCACATATGACATATCATTAAAATCAATTATATTTTTAATGTACATATATTTTCCAGTTCCATTGATCATTTTGCTGAGTAGGGCATACTGTATAGATCAGGCCGACAGTTCCCAGTACATTAACAAACTCCATTAGGTAACAGACGTGCTGTGTGCCCAAATCCAGCGACCCCCTCCCAGCAGCATCCATCTGGTCACCACAAGCACAAATGTGTGTGTTTGTTTTTACTTGGCTTATCAGCCATTATTCTGACAGATATGAGACACCTGCTGCTCAAAACACAACGGTCTGCTGATTCTGTTCGTGGTTTCATAAAGAAAGTGTGTGTGTGCGTGACCCTGAAGTCTGTTTTATATCACTACTGCTAGATTTAACAGGAGTTACTGTAACTTCACTTTAATATCTAGCCTAGTCTGGTTTCCATTACAGATTTGTGCAAAATAGAACCGAAACGATTAATTGCGACTAATCATTTGCAGAATAAAAGTTTTTGTTTACATCATATGTGTGTGTGTGTACTATGTATAATAGTTAGGTAAAAATAAATACACACGGATGAAAAAATATATTTTTAAGAAATTTAGTTGCACAACATTGGTTAATGGAAAGTCCTCGTTTTTTTTATTGTCATTTAGCAGAAATATCACAAAGTTTTGCTCAAATCTGTAATGGAAACCAGGCTATTGACAGTTATAGAAATATTTTATATATACTGAAAAAAAAATGATTAACTGAATTAATCAATTTTTTTATGGTAAGTGGTTGCAATCAATTTATTTAAGCTACATTTAAACAAAAGTTTTATATTTTATTTTACTTTACTAATTTATTTTTGTTTTAATGTAGCTTAAATAAATAAATTGCAACCACTTAGCTTAAAAAAATTTATTACATTCAATGAATACTTTTTTTCAGTGTATCAGAGTCCCATCATAATACTTGGCTTTCATCCCCCAGCCAAAAAATCTTTGTAAATCAACAAATGAAATAAAGTAAAAAAAACAGCCTAATTTAATTAGGGATGCACCGATAGGATTTTTTGGGCCGATACCGATTTAAACCGACAACTTCTGGCCGATACCGATGCCGATATTAAACACTTTTATACAATACTATACAGTTGGTCTATTAGCTAGTTTATTTCTGCATCAAATTATTTTTAACTGAACATGGATTGGATCCAATTAACATTCAACTGACCAACATAATAAGAGAGGCACAAATTAAGCCAAAACAAATATAATAAGACAGTATGACAACCTTCAAAGGTGGTTTTTGCTATTCAGAATTTATTTTATTAACAACATTAACTCATTTTTTACATATAATGGACTTCTTTATGCAGTTAATTAATAAACAATCGGTATCGGCCTTTCTTGTGCTATTGCCGATATGCCGATGGTTTCAAATTTATCAAAAATCGGCCGATAAATATCGGCGGCCGATACATCGGTGCATCACTAAATTTAATATATGTAAACAGTTATTCTAAGCATTCAGAGCATCTCTTTTGACGACAAAAATTCAGGCTGCATGCCAGCACACACAGTTCCATCCAGGAGTTAAGCATTAGCCCGGTTTAATGCAATTGCCTAAATGTGGTAAAGTGCAATTGTCAAAATCATACGACAAGTCATTCACCTCTATACAGTTCAGAGCTGTTTTTTAAACAGGCTTCAAAGTGCATTTAGACACAAAATGAATAAGCATATTTATTTAATGCCCAATTAAATTGGGTCAAAGCTTCAGGTGCATTATTTTAAATCACATGCTAATATTCAGTCCTGAATTCAGCTGGAGCCTTTAAAGCTTTGAGTGCTTATGCCACAGTCAACCAGCACATGCTGTTCTTGTATTACACTCAGAAAAACTGATATGTAAGATGAGAAATAATATTACATGTAAGTGGACTGAACAAAAGTTCAGTACAAATTTCAATGTAATGTGATTTGGACAGTGTGTTGGACGCTGCTGCATCCCAGTAAAGCAGGGGTCTTCAACTTTTTTGTGTGCAAGGTCTACCACAATGGATAAAACAATCTTGAGAGCTACTTTTTATATAGTCTACTCAAAACATATTTGTTTTACTTGTTGATGTGTTTTATCATTGTTTAAAATGTTAACATATATAAAAGAAGCCAAGCTAATATAAAAAAAGATGAACAAAATGAATATTACGAATGGGCTTTCGCGGGCACCTCACCGACTCTGTGCGGGCAACTTGGGCAACATGTTGGAGACCACTGAAGCAGAGAATGATAACCATCAGAAACTAAATCATTTCACTGACTGACAGTGGTTGGAAAACAACGTACTGTAGATAAATAAGAAATGTTCCTCTTTAATAACTTTTCACATAGTTCGTATTTAAAAGTGTACTAAAAAACTATTTATCTATGGTTGTACAGTATTTGAGGAACAAAGACAGCTTTGGGTTAGATGCATGATAGAAATGTCACCAGTGAAAACACAATACATTTGCTAAATATGTGAGTTATGTCTGTAGGCCCATATCACCCCATTTCTTCATCACTTCCCTCTCCGAACGGAAACTTCCTGCCACGCCAGGATTAGATCAGAAGATCCTGCTTCTTTCTTTTAGTAGGATCAGATTATCTCCAGCACGTTCATTCATGGACAACATTGTCCTCTATTTATATGCAACTTATTGCAATCCATCTTTAACCACTTAAGGCTCCGATTTTAACACCAGTGGGCTGTTAACATCACCATAAAGATCCCCAGTTATCCGTAATAATAATCATATACAACATTAATGCTCTGACTGCTGGCCAAAGAGAAAGGGACTCATTGTGTCACAGATAAAGGGATTTACAAACATGACATAGCGTCTTTGATATTCTCTCACACCGGTAAGTCTTCTTTTTAAAGATACTCCTCTGGTCTTGATTCATTTATATGACAGGACACATCCAGTATGACTGACAGGATCCTCAGTGTGATAAACAATACATAATAGATGATAAGACCATCTTACTGTTTGTAAGACACTTCGTGAAACATACTAATACATAACACAAATGTATAGAATAAACAAAAACCCCGAGGTTCACTTATTGTGTAGCTTGCTAACTACTCAGCTAGGTTTCACTAACGTTCCTCAAGAACATCAGCAAACTAACAGAGAACCGCTCTGAAACGAAACACCGCATCAATTTTAACATTTGACAGATCGTGCCCTGTAGTTCATGAAACTGGAAATAGAAATGAAAGCTCATGGTGGACAGACTGGTGAACCCCTCCTTCATTCAAAAGCTCTTGCTGTCGAGCCGCTCAATGTTTAACTCAAGCCACCAGCATTAATGTCCACTCACCGTTCGAGAAACTGCCCTTCTCATTTTTACAATAACCGCAGCGATAGCCATCATCTCCCCCGAAATACTCCACTATACTGTACGATCCGCCCGCTGCCATTTCCACATTCACCCAGTCAGCTGCAGCGGCAGTACCAAATTAACAAATCCTACTACGGTGAAGGCATCTTCATGAATATTACGTTTTGCGACGTACGCCTAGAGGTCACAGTTGATTGGCTTAATGCAGAATTACGGAAGTTATAAGGCTGACGGTAGTGTTTAATTTTTATTTATAATTATAATATTATTTATTTTATACTGATTATTATATTTTGAAATACTCATATTCAGGCGTGACATTATGACCGATACATTTTTTTTGCAAGAAATAAAAACAATTATTAAGAACGGTCAAGAGGTATGCCTTGACCGTAGTGGGATACAAAACAAACTCCTGACCCGGAAGCACATTTTCATTTTGTATGTACAGAAAGAGTAAAACCAAAACCGCTCCTGTAAAAACTTATGCAGCCTTCATATTTTAAAGTACCATTTGCTTGTTTGTTTGATGTAAATAAACATATTCTCTCTGATATCTTGTTCAGTCTTTATATCTTGCGTTAAACTGACGCGTTACTACGAACGGGGAAAGTTCGGCTTTCCAGTAAAGGGCCAATCATTGTTCATTTGCGCATGCGCACGAGTAGCTAAAGCAACATGGACTAATGTTTATAGCACAGTTTGCCCTTTTATGATACATGTGATGTTAGGTTTCCTTGTTGGTAGGGAATAAGTTGTGTAATTGCGATCGTAGCAAGTAATTTTAGACATATATGTCTTCCCCATTCATGTAAATAGAACTTACTCTAATGACTAAACTAACTGCCCAGGGGTGTTTCAATAATAGCTGCCGAGTGCTGCTTGTGGGATTTGGTTGTGGTTAACATTTTTACGTGCACAGAAATGCAGTGTCATTCTGTTTCTAACCAATAATGCCACAGTATGAAAGTGACACCTAATTTTAAATGTAGTATCAGTACTAAAGCCCCTTTACAGAAGAGGGTAGTTGTTTTGCTCTTAACCAAAACCATTTAGGTTAACTTACCATATGATGCTTTCCCCCATGCATTTCCGCAATAGCCACAGCGATATCCACATTTTACACCTTTGAGCTCCACTATGGAGTGCATTTCCCAAGAGATCGTTCTTGCTGAGGGGTATAATATGTGCCAGGCAACGATTATTTTGAGGTATTTTTAAGGCATATCCGATAGCTCTGTCGTTTTGTTTATGTGACGCCGATTATGGCGCACACTACACCCACACGCGCGCGCAGCTTGAGATAAAGTGTGGTTCTTAATTTTGTGCAGAACAGTACAGAAAGTACAGAAAAACGTCGAGATACGACTGCTCTAAACTAACCATATATAATTGTAATGTCAAAGAAGGCCACTAGAGAGCAGTAGAGGATCTCTTAAAAATATATATATATATATATAAAAGTTATAAACACTCCATATTATTGATTGAGCCGTGTTTTAACATAAATGTTAGCCATGTTGTCATTATTCTAAAATAATTATGAATACAATATTAATATGTCATCTGAGGATTTTTTTATTTAAAACGTAAAATATATGTTTCGGTCTATATTTGCAATTTAAACAAGTGATCTCAACCTGTAAGAATATATATTTTTTAATAATGACTAATAATTTCGATTTTAAAAAACGAATGCTACCTAATAATTTCGAATAGTTCCGAGTATAGCCGAAAGTCTACCGAAGGAATCGAACCGGGACCGAAAGTAGCCGAAGAAATCCGATGAGTGACGATCATGGCCGACGCCCCAGATGGGAAACAGTTCGTGTGTTGCCTATCAACCGCTCAGACACCGGCCCGACCCATCATACAGCCATGCTAGGGCTTGTTTAGTGTCAGCATCAGGCGACTTACCAGCTGGATGATGTATCCACCAATGGAGTAATCCCGGTTTTATTAAACATCGCAGACGAACTCTGACAAATAGTCCGGATCGAAATTCGAATATTTATTTTTGTTGTTTAGGACATTACAGCAGTAGCTAGCCGAGAGCTACTTAGGCTTTGACCACTGTGGCTAGGTGAGTTATGTTAACTTGTGTCACATTAACCAAATCGTTTAATCGCCTTCACTTTTGTCTTTTTAGGAATACTTGATACTTTATTTTAGAATAAGCCAACTTTTACGGGTTGTTAGGGATTTAATGTGATGTTTATGTAAAATCGCCCACCAGAGAGGCTAACAGGCACTCGGCTAGGTTAACAGCAGCATTAGCGGTAGCTAACTCTATGAATGTGTTCAACTTTGACCAGTACTTTTAAAATTAAGGGCATACAACTGCTTAAAGCCCTTTCAGGAAAGAAGAAATTAACGTTAATGTTAAATTTAAGTCATATTACTAACAACGATCTGGCATGTTAGCTAACATGGTTGTATTCCTTAGCCTTGTATAAATAGAAATGTACAGATATATAATTGTCTGGTAAATGTACCATAGGAATTATAGTGTAGTTTATGAGGTCTTACATGAGGTGATGTGTGTCATAACCAAGTTAATAATCACCTGATTAGTGTCAGTGTTTTAAATCCTTAGCATCATGACAGATTATAGTGTAGTTCAGTGGCATATTCTGGGCCATTTAACTAGCACAGTAACATTAGCCTACTAATGCTTATGGGGCAAGCACCATTTAAATAAAGTAACTTACTTGTTATCTAAATATTTAATTAAAAGGTTTAGAGACATGTTGCATGGGGTTGTAGGTTTTTTTTTTTTTTTTGTATTTATGTTAGCATTCATATTTCTTAATTTAAGTCCACCTGTGTGCATATCTTGCTGTTTGTTTATCCTGTTCCCAGATCATTCCTTTATCTAATGACTAAGCATGCTGTTGGCGCAGTTGCTCAAGGCTTTTTTATTTTTTTGGTGCAGCTCTCGTAAGTTTGGCTTCCAGCACAGATTACCACATGGAAAATCAATATATTGAGTGGATTGGCATCTTGAAAGTGGCCTCTAGAAATGGGAGGCAATTTTACCACAGTTTGGGCCTAATTTAGCAGCATGGAGGCCACAGATGTCCTGGGATTACTTTCTCATTTTAACAGTAAAAAATTAAACGGTAATTTAATTTTAGATTACCCCAAAATTATAATTTTATCATAAATCACTAACCCCTTTGTCGTTCCAAACCACGAGTCCTTCGATTGTCTTCCGAATTAGGGATCGACCGATATGGATTTTTCAGTGCCGACACCGATTTTTGTTTCCTTAGCCAATGGCCGATACAGGCTGCCGATTTTCTTGAGCCGATATTTGGAGCCGATACTGCTTTTGCTCACTCAATTTACATCATAAAAATGACACGATGATGCCAAAAATTACAATTCTCAATTTTAAAAAAAGTAACAAATAGTAAAAAAAAATAGTAAAAACAGTTGAGGGTGCAATCTTCAATGTTGTCATGGAAAGGTTGGTTGTTTTTAGTCACATGACCTGCAATCGCTTGCAGCTTCCAGCACTCTGTCTGTAAATAATGCGAACACGGCAGCCACGTATCAGCCGATGCTGATACACATAAAACTCGCAAATATCGGGCGGCCGATATATCCGTCTATCACTATTCCGAATAAATTTTTAGATGTTTTTGTTGAAAACCCGAAGGCTTGTTGTGAATGTCCCATAGAACGCAGTTTGATTTTTACAATCAAGCCCATAAAATAATGAAAAATGCATCGCCAAAAAGGTCCATGTGCCATCAGTCGTTCAGTAATAATATTATGAAGCGACAAGTACACTTTTGTGTTTATGCGCCATTAACCTTTTGACGTGACTTGCTAATGTAGTTGCCAGCGTACAGACGCAGAATATCCTGGCAAGTAATTTGTGCATTTAAACGGGATGTTTAAAAATAAAAAAGAGAGTTTTTTTTCAGAAAAATTCTGTAGAGAGGTTTCTGCGTAAATGCAAACACGTCCTGTAAATGTTCTGGGATTGCTCCCGTAACGCAGACCTAGTAACATTGCCGTAACATACACAGTAAGCATTCTGTGTGAACAAGACACAGAAACAGTATCGTAGGAGGCGTGCCGTAGTGAGGACGCATGTGTCATCGCAACCAGAAGTTAATGTTGTCATTAACAAAACTGCACACGCATGGTTTCTCGAGAGACAAATCACAGATAATTTGCAAATTTCAGACGTTGTGGAAAAAAATTGTCATGTGTTTTTACCCAGATTCCGGAAAATCATTGGCAGTGTGAATGAACAAAAATTAAACGATCCCGGAAAAGTCCCAGATGCATTTTCCATGTATTTCCGTAATCTCTGTGTGAACGTTTTACATAATCTACACCATGCGCCTTATGCTGCGTTCACACCAGCCGCGGAAGAGGCATCAAGCGCGAGTGATTTCAATGTTAAGTCAATGTGAAGATGCATTGACGCGCATCTGGAGGTCTCGCGGCGTGAATGAGCATTGCCGTGGGAAACGAGTGAGATGAAAAATTTGAACTTTGACAGAAAAATGTGTAGGGCTGCAACAACGAATCGATTAAATCGATAAAAATCGATTACTAAAAGTGTTGGCAACGAATTTCATTATCGATTCGTTGTGTCGCATGACGCAGAGACGTTTAATAAAAAAAAGGGAAAAACTTCAGTTAAGCGCGAAGCGGAGTGAACACACTCGCACTGCGTTCCAAACCGCCTAATTCCATACTATATAGTAGGCAAAGAGTACGAGAAGTAGTGCTTTTCGCCTACTATATAGTATGGAAGTATGCGGTTTGGGACGGAGCGTCGGTCTCTCTCGCGCACTGTTGCTTGAAGAGTTCGGCGCCTCATAGACAGGGCGGAGAAATTACAGGGCGGCGGGGAAAATATAAAAAAACAGCAAAGGTAAAGGAAAACCACATGTCAGTGTTTTACTCCTCCCAAACGTAAGCGCGTCACCTGGAAGTTATAGCCGGCAAAGAGGTAATCAAACAAAGACGACACGCTTATGCTTTATGGAGCGACGACAGCGAGTAAAAAAAGTTTCTAGAACGAAAAAAAACTCCAATGACAAACTCTTATGATATTAAACAAAGAAATAAAACGTTGAGAGAGAGTTGTATGGACGCTTTTCCCCGTCATAGACCTGTATGTTAAATCATCGCGCGTCACTCTCCTGCTGTTCTGTACTGCGCGCTCCAGCTCATGCAGAGCAAGGAGACGCGCGTGCCCGGCCCAACATACAGTACATCATACAGTAAGTGCCGCCTGTTGTTGCATAAACATCGTCTTACATTTTTTAAGGCGAAGTAATGAATGGTGTATTTGCATTTTGCGCGGGAGTAGAAGACACATTTTCCGTTTTCACAAGACGCATTTATGTTGCCAAATGTAATGGAACAGTTTTAACAAATGAGATAGCTATCTGATCAGAGAAAACACATAAAGTCAAATATAAGGTACAAAGCTGTCACTGGGGCAGTACCCTTTATAAAAGGTTATAATATGTACCATTTAGGTACAAATATGTATCTTTGTAGTACTTTTGAAGTACTAATATGCACTTTTTGGGTACAAAGGTGTACCTTTTTGAAAGGGTACTGTCCAGTGACAACTTTTGTACTTTTATTTCTGAGAGTGTACTCGTATACTATCTTTTTGATCCCACCAAGAGAGGCTTCTTGATGTGAAATGCATCATAAAAAGTCTATATATTTGGCAGATGTAAAGCATACATGTGTATTTTTTTGTGTTAGTCCATTTTTATTTTATTTTATTATTATTGTAACAGCTCAGGTGTGTTCAATGAGCAACAAGTTTTTGCACTTTCTAAAGATTTTAGATCTGTTTTGAATAAGGGGTTGGAAATGAATGCTTTTCTTGTTTTTTGTTTTTTATCCGATTCATCGATTAATCGAACAAATAATCGACAGATTAATCGATTATTAAAATAATCGTTAGTTGCAGCCCTAAAAATGTGTGAACCAATCAGGAGCTTGCTCTAGTAGTGACGTGACGTGATTATAGAAAGCGAGCGAAGTCGCAGAAGCCCCCCATTACGCGATTTTCTGCGTGAATGTCTCAATTACTAGAATTTAATGCGTGGTTTTTACACACTAATGAAGCTAGTAAACACACCTGATGTGAACCCAAAGTTAGTCTGCTCGTGAACGTGCACTGAACGAACAAGGAGGAGAACAAGTTGTTGAATAAAACAAAAAAGTTGTTGTTTTCTTGGTGCCTAAAAGTGTTCTTGTCGCTATATAATTATTATTATTGAACTACTGATGGCACATGGACCTTTTTGGTGATGTCTTTAATTCTTATTTTGGCGGTTTTTATTAGAAATATCTGTTCTGAAGACAATCAAAGGACTTGGTAGTTTAGAACAACACATGGGTAAGTGATTTATGAATTTTTTTTAATTTTGGAGTAAACTAACCCTTTAAATTCACTCTTGAGGCAGAGTTTTATAAAACTTTGTAACCAAACCAATTATATCCTAAATCTCCTCTCTCTTTCTCTCTGGTCCTGTTCATGAAACCCACAGCTGGTCCTCCTGTTCCATACAATGTTCAATTATTTAAACACCATATCTTGTCCTCTCAGCCTGCAAGATTTCTATGTAGTATTGTGGCAGTTCTCTATGTAAGCCTGGACAGTGTTGTTTACAGGCTTTTCATCATTAGAGTTTGACCAATATGTGTTTTACAAAGACCAGTGCTGATACTGATATCTATAGAGCAATGTGAACAGGGCAAGGTGTTAATGTGACATAACAGTCCTGAATTTGTTGCTGCATCCTAGCACATACTTCTAGTTGTCTTTGCAAATTAAGATGAGTATTTAACATCCAGTTTCACACATCAAAGGTGTTGAGGGTGCATGCACAGTCATCAAGTGTCTTTTGTGAAGTTGTTCGATTGTGCAGGGCTCACTGGCTATCCGATTGTTAAGTTATTATGATGACGTAAGGGACATGCTGTTTTCTGGCCCAAGCCTCCTCTCATTTCAAGTGAGACTGCACTTAACAGCCATTTATGAGTGCTGTTTATTTATATCGCACTTTAAAGTTAAGCTTTCATAACTTGCTGCGTATACACACTACATTCTCCAGGCTCACAACATCCCGGACACCGGTTTTAACGATTCATAAAAGATGAATCACTGTCTGGACATCTGGGATTTCAACATGGTTAGGATTGTGTTTCTGTAGTGCATCTTAGTATTTTTTATTTGTGCTTAAGCGTTTGGACCCGGAAACGGTGCCATGTCACGTCAGACTTAAGCCTAACAAGCATATTGACGTGTGATGTGTTTTAGATTGGAGAAACATGAGACGCTGCAGGCAATTACATACAGACAGCAAAGACATATACAGTATGTAAACATGCAGGTATATATAGAGAGAGAGTGAGTTTCAGTGCATATATGGATACAGGTGCTGAAATTCAGTAGTAGACAATAATAGTACAGTTAAAATATTAATAATAGCTGTATATCCCAGTGAAAGTATTTTAATGTTCCCCTGGAGGTTTTTGATAATGTTTATGAGCCAGTCACTAGCACGCTGACCTTGGAAATGATGTTATAATAGGGTATTTACAGCTCTGGAATTGTGCCACTATTACTTCACTTTTGTTATATGGTTAATGATTGACAGTTTTTTTAACCTTGAGGCCAAAAACCCATCTATAGACCAGATAATCAGTGCAGGAAATTCTTATCCAAAGCCTTTGTTTTACCCGTCCTTGTCATGAAAGCCAAACTCTTAGGTGCAATGCAACATTAAACTGGTTTATTTGTAAACATCACAAAAGAATAACATTCAACTTTTTCAAGTTACTCATCTAATATACTAATGAAGTGTGTCAGACTAATTTAACAGAGCAGTTCTTAAAGGGATAGTTTACCAAAAAATGAAAATTCTGTTATCATTTCACCATCAAGTTGTTTCCAACCTGTATGCATGTCTTTGTTTTTCTGAACACAAATTAAGATATTTAAAAAAAATGTTGATAACCAAACAGATCTTAGGCACCATTTACTTCCATGGTATTTTTTTCCAATTGTAGAAGTCAATAGTGCCCCAGATCTGCTTGGTTACAAACATTCTTCAAAATATGTTAGTACAAGGAAATATGGTGAGTAATGATGACACAATTTTCATTTTTTCTGAACTAGGCTTATCCTTTTAATTTTGCCCAACCCTTATGCTTTAGGGTGACCTGTTGGCCTACGATCATAAACATTCAAATGAATAGACACGTAACTATTAATGAAGATTATGTAAGAGTCAACGTTAAGTTTTGCTGAGCGCAGGATAATGATTCTTGCACAAATGGGGTCAGTAAGGTTGCATTTAAAGATAAAATTTTCACAGCCCTGAAAAATCTTGCTATGTTTTATCAACATTTTAGTGTCATATGTTCAGAAGTTTCCAAATAAACATAGGGAACAGACCGGAGTAGTAATCTCTTTATTTCAAAAAGGTGCATTAGCTCTGTCGATAATACGAAAGAACGTGATCGTAAACTGGATTAATAATTAAATACAATCAAACACATCAGTGGTTTTTAGTGTTGTCAAACTTGTTGAGGTCGGAACGTTCGTGTAAGAATTGAACAAGTGTCGGCATGTTACGGGAAGACAAAAGCTTTGTCAGGGATTTTTCAGAATCGGTCGTCTCATTGATCTGTTGACTACATTTACAGATATGTCACAAGCAGGTGAAAGAGCAACAAAATAATTTCTTAAGCTTACGACATCGAGATGTTGTCAACACAAGAGCATCGACTTCACAACTCCAGACATCACAAAGTTCAGTGTTATTTTGAGAACACTACGTAGGGGATCTGCTTCGATCACTTTGTTTTGGTTGTATCACAGTATTATCCTGCTTATTACTTGACTACTAACCACACAAATTATTGGGCAAAAAAAATATGGAAATGTTTTGACAAGATAAATACAGCAGGTTGGCACAAAAAACAATGATATGTAGGAAATTTGATTGCAAAAATAAGGCCAATCATTTTTGTCTGTGTACTTTATATTACATAGATTGCATAATCCTGTACAGTCTTGGCCTGAATCTGTATGAATTTACAGCTCTATAGTTTTGACTAACGATGCACTGATCCGATATTTGGGCCGATCCGGCGGTTTTGGCTGGATCGGATATCGGACTAACAGGACCGCGATAAAATTCCAATACTGTGCGTTACCAGTGGTTGTTACTGACAAGCGATAAAAAGGACATAGTATTTTAAAAGAACCATAAATGTTTTTTATGCAATATATTCAAAGTCCCTCGATAGCTTCATGTGAAGGAACAAATGCATATTTAAAGATATTTCGGTTCACGGAAACTTAGTACTCGCAACTAATACACTGGTGAAGCGGACAGCTGAAACGCATCATTCACACACACACATAGCATCATATTCTTTAATTGCATTATACTGCATTGAATGGCATTGTGTTGAACCTAATCGAAATCGGTGAATAGGTGAATCGCATCTGTAACTGCTTTATGTGTATCTTTAATGTATTGCATCATAGGCTATGCATCGAGATGCGTATATCGCATCAGACTTGGTGATAGAGAATATTTTTAAGATCTGTCCCCAGAAACCTGTAAGTTGAAAAAAACAACACTTTTTTTGTAATTGTCTAAGTGTGGTTGCTGAGGGGTTACTTAACTTTTTCCAAGTGGCTGCTGCCTCTATGTTGTCATGGCAACAGGCTTGTTAAATCTAAAGTGGGCTCTCATGTATGAGCATCTTTAATTTGATTCCTATATTAGAGACCGTCTGTCACAAGTAAAGCCTTGTAACATTTGTGATCATGTACTATTTGTTTTCATGACTTTGCATTGGTGTTGAGTTTAGAAGGACAGCAGCAGGGGAGCATCCAAACCATCTGCCACAAAAACCTCTGAAAAACTCAGTTTATCACCCAAAATAGATGAGGCCTTTTCAGGACTGTCAGAGTTATTGGAGTAGAGTTTTAAAATAGGGGTGCACCACTATATCGGCCGATGATGCTTGCTATGCTTCTCGGTGAATTACGGTGAAATGCCGCTACATCCAAAAGCCAGAGGGTGCTCTCGTGCAGAAACTCAATATACGCTGCAGACGAATAACTTAGTATACACACGCAGCTATGACACGCAGCTCCAGGAAATAGCTTAAGGATATATTTATATTGCTGTTCTTCTCACCTTTTCAGGTATTGTCATGTGATAATAAAGAATATCTATAATGATTATGTTTGATGAGTGTCAAAAGGATTCAAAACTAACAGTGATTTGATCGATAAGGACTTACTAATCTAAAGCTGTGGTACATGAAATAGCTGTGAATAATATCTGCTGTGCAATTCAGAATAGTTATCGGCCACGTATTATTAGTGTATATTGGCTTTTATTGGTGCACCCCTATTTTAAAGTTCAAAATTTGGTTCTTGACAAATATCCATAGTGCTACTTTAGCACAAACACATTGATTCACATTCAATTCTTTATATATTACATTTATATATTACATATCTTCCACATATTATATGACAATTATTATCACGACCATACTACTGTGGTATCTTACATTGTATTCAGAAATGGTTTACATTGTCCTGTTGTGCACTGAAGCCTCTTTAGCTGGCTTGGCAGAGGATTCATTTGTTACAAAACTCAGCATGTGCCTTACTTTCCCTCATCACCTGCTGTTTATTTTCCTTTTTAAAAAGTCAGGTCCATGCTGACACGTTTAACATAACCGTGGATCGGACTCCACGCTGGACAGCCATTTTGTGTGTATTGCTTTAGCGGATTCCTTGCATGTTTGCTCCTTATAATAAATGTAGCTGCACATGACCAGTACTTGCCCAAGGGTGTTGTGGGTACTTTCCAGACTTTTACTATGGGGGGTTACTTATGGCACTTTTTAATTGCGTGGTACCACTAGGCTCAGCACAACTGAGCTTGGCTCGGCACGCTTTATTTTGGCTCAAAGTGGGGTTATAGATTGTAATAGTTGCGCCTAATAGTAAACACAACACAACACAAACACACAACACGGGAGCAATATCGATGGATGGATTGGTGTTCTGGAATCTCAGCTAGTGCATTTTTTTCACTGTTAAGAGTTGGGGGCTCGTACAAAAAAGACGAACAGATGACATTGTTTGCTCGAAGGCACACGATAAATTCAAATATGGTGGTACCTTAGTAACACAATTTTAGTGATTCTTGTGTATCTCATGTAATATCATGTGACAACTAGTCACGGTTTCATCGGACGCACATGCGGTGGCGCGATTACGCGTCTGAGCCAAACTTTACTTCCAGTCTCTGTTTGTTTAATGGTGTGACTAGTTGCTAAACTAAACTCTTGAACAAATACCTCATCGAAAATAACAAATGTTTTGGTTTCCTAAAAACAAGGGAAGATAGTGATCAGATTACCGCTATTTGATGGGAGGTTTGGTAGCCAATCTGTAGTTAAGATTGCATACATTATATAGTACACATTTTACATCTTAACGTTAGCTAAGTGTAGGTTTTGACACACTTTTGCTATGATTTGAACTTAGGTAATCTACACGTTGTTAATTTTGGTTGTTATCAGAAATAAACTACTCTAAAAGGACTTTGTTGTTATTGATTCGTTTATCGGAAGTTACGCGTGTTCCACGAAAGCCGTTTGTTTATGTTGTTACTGCTGAAACCGTCTATACAAAGTTATCTGTGTGTCGCCATATTTAGACATATTTAAAATTTTTCCATTAGTAAACACCACAAACTTTCATAAGCCAATATTGATATAAGTACACGTTACAGTCCTACAATTTTATGTGTTGTTTCTCAGAAAGATCTTGGTACATTATGCCATAGAGAGGCTGAACCCAGTGATCTCTGTTTGTCTTTTGTCAAGCTGTTCTGTATCTGATCTCACTGTTGGACTGTTAATGTGATTGTTGGGTCAGAGCACAGCTTTCACAATATTCAAGGAACCTGTGAATGAAAACGCTGTCGTCATTCACTTTCAGTTTGTGTTTTGCTTAAAAAAAAGAAGTCATACAGGTTTGGGATGACATAGGTGTGAGGAGATTATTATTTTTTGGTGAGCTGATCTATAAATATAGACAAGCATTTTACATACTGCTACATAAAAGGGTTTTTATACTGTTATATAATTACATAAGTCACACCTTACAACACTATTGTTGTCCCAGCTGAGTGTGGGTGTAGAAAAGCAAGACAGATTTATGTTATTCACTGCGCCCGTCAGTTCGTTCCCCTCACGCATTTTCTTATATGTTACCAGAACCGGTTTGGCCTGACTAATACTTTCCAAAACCGTTCTCTTCAATTTCAGAAGAAAGCAGCATTCGGTTGACGTGTTTGTTTGGTATGTAAATACCAAATCGCTTTAAAACAATCAATTACACAAATATTAATTCACAGTCACATTACGCAGATGTGTTTATCCAAACAACTTGCAGTATATACAAGCTATACATTTTATCAGTATATTTCCCAGAAATCAAACTCATGACCTTTGCACCACTAATGCAATGCTCTACCAATTTTGCCACATCTTCAGTAGACCAGACCAGAGACTTTGACTTGACACTATCAGGTCTTTGACTTGATCTCGGCAACAACGATGGATTGATGTTTTAAATGTCTAAGCACCAGCAGCACCGTCTATATTTACTTTTGCATCTGAGTGCATCCCCCAAACCTAAAAATTCAGGCCTTCTGAGATCATAAAAATCATCTGTGTTGCACATCATATCATTCTTTTGTCTCCTAACAGGTGCTGTATAAGGATGCAGGAGTACTAAGGATGCTGATGGTCTTTGCAGTGCTCACGATGGCTGCGATAGGAGAAGCGGAGGTCCCCCATCCCAACAGTACCAGGTAGGGCTGCGTAATTATTCGCAATTGATTTTTAAATTGGATTTTTCCATCTTTCTGACATCACTTCACTGTAAAAAATACTTTGCTGCCTTAAAAATGTTTGTTGAATCAACTCAGATTTACATGTCATTTCAACTTACTGTTATTTATATTGACTAGAGATGATTTGTTATAACTATAAGGAACAACTCATCTCTTGTCAAGATAAATAATAGTAAGTGACATGACTTGTAAATCTGAGTTGATTTTAGGGATGCTAAACAATTAATCGCGATTAATCGTTAGCAGAATAAAAGTTTTTTTTTACATCACATATGTGTGTAAACTGTGTATAATATATATATATATATATATATATATATATATATATATATATATATTTATATATATATTTATATATATATTTATATATATTTATATATATATATATTTATACACATGCATGTATATGTTTTAGAAATGTTTACATGTGTATATACATTTGTATATTTATGTATAATTTATATTATATATAAATATAAATACTTAATATATACATTTTTTAATGAATGTGTTCATATATATATATATATATATATATATATATATATATATATAATATATATATATATATATATATATATATATATATACATATATACATATACATATACATATACATATACATATACATATACATATACATATACATATACATATATATATATATATATATATATATATATATATATATATGAACACATTCATTAAAAAATGTATATATTAAGTATTTATATTTATATATAATATAAATTATACATAAATATACAAATGTATATACACATGTAAACATTTCTAAAACATATACATGCATGTGTGTACATTTATTTATACAAAGTTATTATACACAGTTCACACACAAATATGATGTAAACAAAAACTTTTATTCTGCTAACGATTAATCGCGATTAATCGTTAAGCATCCCTAGTTGATTTAACAAAAAATTTTAAGGCAGCAAAGTATTTTTTACAGTGTATGTAAAGCTGTTAACTCTTTCCTCGCCATCATTTTGATTTTCACAAAAGTGTAATGCCTTCCAGAACATTTTCTTTTTTAAATGTATAAACATACAATATGTCAAATAAGACCCTCTGTTTTTAAACAAAAAAAGCATGCTATCTTCATTTGTTCTCTTTTTATCATCTCTCAAATATGGGTAGGTTTCCTCAACAATACCACATTTTGAACCATAAAGGTTCGATAAGAGCACCACCCAGTTTACAATGGTGGAAATATGGATTGCCGTAGCAAGGAAGCGTTTTTTTTCTTAAAGGATTACTCAACTTTCTTAAAATCCTGATAATTTACTCACCCCCATGTCATTCAAAATTTCTTTTGTCAGCCTAGAAGAAATTATGTTTTTTAAGAAAAAGGACCTTTCGACGTAATTACGCATTACATGTCACAAGCCTGGTGCAAGATGGGAAGTTGTGGGTTAAAAGTGAATTATTTTTTCTTGCCAAAAATTAAAACCGTTTTACTAGGTAAGACCCTTATGTCTTGTTTGGGATTGTTTAGAGCCCTTTGAAGCTGCATTAAAACTGCAATTTTAAACTGTAAACTGTTGGGGTCCAATAAAATATATTAAATTGAGAAAAATCCTGGAATGTTTTCCTCAAAAAAAACGCAATTCTCTGGGATTTTTTTAAAAAAGTGGAGTAATCCTTTAATTGACTAGATAACTCTTTAGTGGCGGGGAAAGAGTTAATATTTGTAAAAAAAATTCTCTATAAAGCACGCTGAGGCAAAAGATAACTCAAATCTAAAATCAATGGAGCATGCACATTTTTTACAAATAAATGCATGTTGTTTTTAAAGTCAATAATTAATGGTGTTTATAGGGATGCACTGAAAATTTTCATCCGAAAAGGACATTATCAAGTATTAAAGGTAGGGTAACACATTTGGAAAAATGCTAACGGTAGCCGCCTAGCAATGAAATCCCGATCCCACCCTCAAGTCAAATCGCTCTCCAAAGTCACGCCTCTTTCCAAACACATGAACACGCACAGATCAGACGGTCACGTCTCATGTCTCATTCACCAGTGAGAAAACTTTGCAGTACAAAGTGAATAACACTTCCAAAATAACCAACATAAACAACTGGTTTACATCAGAATTAGTTTAAGCACACGTTCGGTTGTGTAGACGTAGTAACTATATCGTTATGCTAATCCGTAAACGAACACAAATTTCATAAGCAACACAACGTTTCATCAAAGTATAATATCTGAATCCATCTCAATACAAACATATCGCGTACCTACCTTACCAAAATAAACAGTGCAACGACCCTTTCAGACCCTTTGCCTCCTGCAGCTGTTTTCATCTTGTGGTAAAGCACTAAAGTTACTGATGTTAATTTGGGTTTTTGCTCTTGCTAATCCAGGCAGTTTTTGCTGTTGTTGTTATAAAAGATGCATTTAGTTTTGTTGCTCCTGTGTAGGTTGTCAATTCAGCAGAAAAGTTTGGTGTTCTCGCTGTTTACAGACAGAGCGCACGTGAACGCGCCGATGATGTATGGTATCTGCGTGGACTCGCTGCGCGGTGGGAATTCAAATTACGCTTACGTATGAGGGACATAAAAGGAAACGTCCGTTCGGACCGAAATCTATGATTTGTTGAACATTTTTTGGTCCTACGCCTTTCACAGATGATATAAATTTTTACAAATACATTTAAACAACTTAACACAGTGATTGCTATCAGGATGTGAGGAGACTTTTAACCAGCATAACTAAAAATGTTTCAGGATCAAATCTGTTACCCTACCTTTAAGGCTGCTGAGTTGCTGCACTACTTTACTACTGTTTTGCATATAATAGTTTTTTAGAACGTTACAACATAATTTTTTGGGTTTCGATTGTAGCCAAGTGCATCTAGAATAAGTTTTAGCCCAGAAATTCATTGGGGTGCATCACTAGTGTTAAATAACCAGGATCTCTGTATTGGTCAAAATAATTTTGATTATGATTTTTTACCATAAACAAGCAATCCTGACCACAAGGACTGGTGCTACAAGGGCCGGATCCCCAGTACTGTACTCCAGGGTCTGCCCTTTGGAGGAGTTCCCACTGTACTCGCTCTCGACTTCATGTGCTTCCTGGTACGCAACACAAGCTTACAGACACTCACATATTTGTCACGTGTGTTATTTCAAAGGTTTAGCATTAAGGCATTTGTTATTGGGGTTAAGAACTAGTTTGAAATGTTCTGACTAATTGCTTGATAAGTGCTATAGTAACACTGAGGGTCCATGGATCTGTAAAGGTAGAATTTAGGTTAACACGGGATAGTTGGTCATATAGTTTTAAATGAAATTTGAAAATGTAAATGTTTTGTGTGTTTTAGGTGCTGCTATCTGTATTCTCAGTGTTAAGGAAGGTGGCGTGGGATTATGGCCGTCTCGCATTGGTTTCTGATGCTGACAGGTATAACTTGATATGACATAAATATTTAAATTTTACCATTTTGAAACAAAAACAAGTTAACATGAAAATAAAATTTACCTTTTTATATTTATATTACTTGTTGGGTGATATTAACCAAAATGAATATCTTAATAATATTAGGATGAATGTTGATAAATGATCAATATCTCAGTATTTTCTACAAAGTTGAGGGCTGCCTAATGATTAGTCACGACTATTTGTTTGCAGAATAAAAGTTTTTGTTTACATAATTATTATACACAGTACATCAACAAATATTATGTATATATAAATACAAACACATGTATGTTTATTGTTAAGGAAAAATTGTGCTGGGCATAGATTAATCGCGATTAATCGCATACAAAATAAAAGTGATTTTTTTTTGCATAATATATGAGTGTTTGCTGTTTGTAATTATTATGTAAATATAAATACACACACATTAATGTATGTATTTAAGAAACATTTACGTGTGTGTGTGTGTATATATATGTATATATATTTATTTATTTATTTATTTATTAACAATAAAAATTAATTATAAATAAATATGTTCAAATTTATATATGTATGTGTGTGTGTTTAAATATACATAATAATTACACAGAGTACACACACACACATATTATGCAAAAAAATCACTTTTATTTTGTATGCGATTAATCGTGATTAATCTATGCCCAGCACTAGAAAAAATATATTGATATA
Organism: Misgurnus mizolepis; assembly: GCA_025389145.1. Classification (NCBI taxonomy): domain Eukaryota; kingdom Metazoa; phylum Chordata; class Actinopteri; order Cypriniformes; family Cobitidae; genus Misgurnus; species Misgurnus mizolepis. The sequence continues at coordinate 35,778,130 of JAIFKI010000017.1, forward strand.
ATAAATATTTATATATGATATAAATTATATGTAAATATACAAATGTTTATACACATGCAAATATTTCTTAAATACATACATGCATGTGTGTGCATTTATATATACATAATTATTATACACATTACACACACATTTAATATGTTAACAAAAACTTTTATTCTGCAAACGATTAGTCGCGACATATCGTTAGGCATTTCTAGAATTAAAGTTTACATGCAAGTGAAAGCCTTAGCGAGATGTCACAACCATCTTTATAAAAAAACCTCATGATAAAAATAAAGTGTACAGACATGGTTTTCTTCCCTATTTGAAAATACATGTACAACATGTAAGCTGGTCAAAAAGCTAACGTCTAACCTCAGAGTACATTTCTGGCAAACCTGCTGTTGCAAATAAGGGGTATATCAGGCCATACTGATGCAGACGCTATTGTCTCATTCTGTATCCCTCTGGGAAGAAATATTGAGATATTGCCAAAACTCGATATATCACCCGATATATTTCCCTATCTATTGGATCACGTTATTTCAAACTTTATACTGCTTAAAAATATTTTAAGCACCCACAGAAGTGGTCGCACATCAATTTCACATGCTCAAACGACACCACAGTTACACCATATTCCAGTTGTGTCCTTTCACACATATCGCATCCTCAGCTGGTGACGGTAACGCAGCTTGCTCTCTCGGGTCACGCACCGAGCGCCTGCTGTTCCCAGCCATGATCCAACCCCAAACAAACATTGGACTCTCCTGCATTGAGTAACATTCTTTGATCCTGCTGGGACTGTCAGACTAAATATATGCAGCTGGTCACTCGATCCATCAGTCCTGATGCAGGCAGGCTCTCTGATGTGTTCAGAAAACCGACTCTATTGGAGCACATGTCAGTCGGGGAGCCAGTAAGCAGCGTGCACTCGTAAGAGCAGCATAATGGCTTTAGCTAATGGATTGTTTTTCAGATAGGACGCTTCTGCTTTCCCAAAAGCTCGGCCAGTGAGTCTTATTCCATTAGTAATCTGACCCTCACATCCAAAGATTTGGAAAATGGCGTGTGGGTGTGTGTCTATAGAAGATCTGATTATTTACCAGGCATCTTGTACCTATAAATGTCCTATCACATCTTTTAGTATGTTTTACACTATTTATTTCAGGCCAATGCAACTCGTTTCTTTGTCAACCACAGACTTCTGAGGTGGATCCCAACCAAGCACTTTTAAAAGATGTCTTATAGCCATCCAAACACAGCCCCCCTAGATGTCTAGGCAAAATTTGAGCTTTCAGTACAATTTTCATAGCCCCAAAATGAAATTATTAAATAAATGTAACCAATCTAAAATGGCTAAAAGTGGGTTACTCATACCCGGACTACATCAGGTCTATAGTTAACATTAATGGTGAAATGAGAAGTATTGCTTGTTGGGTCCATGCTACATGTATTAGATTAGGCACTGAATCAAGTAATGCAATTTTTTTGTCTAAATGAATGTTCTTATGGTGTTTGACATGGTGATTAACTTGTCAAAGATTAACCATAACTCATTATGCATGCATCTTTTTAATATTTTTTAGTAGGCGGAGGCAGCTGTACCAGCGTCTGGATGAGCAAGAATAGTATGTTTTGTTTATATGTCTAATTTCTTTCCTTCTTGCTGCGTGATCTAACAGCAGGTGGATTTTGGGGTGAATCTCCTGTATGATTTTGCACTTTACCTCTTTCTAATGTTCTGGGATTTTATTCTGTCATGCTTACTTCTTTCCCACAGTCAGTTGACCGAGCGTTTCTCAACACATTGATTACCTAAGCTAATGAATTTAATTATGTGTATCTTTTGGATTTGTGCCTGTAAAGGTGAAAATGTAAACGCTCCTCCCATTCCTTCTGTCTCGCCCTTCGATCAATCTACAGTATAGATGGTTTTAGTAGTAGTTTCGGCACGTTGTATTGAGATAGGACTGCTAAAAGTGCTGCACTGTAAAATAATCAATATGTCTCTATTCAAGCATGCACTTTCTGTCCAGGGTTTTAGCTTCTTATAGGTCCCGCAGGGAAGAGGCTTACAGGGAGAGGTAAAAATTAGGAAAGAGCACACCTGTGTAACAAAGACATAGTTTGACGGATACTTGTGATTTGTGTCGTTGTTTGGTTTTGTCATTAGTTGTAAAGATTTCACTTATTCATGTATAAGAGCAAACTATAGTGTTCTACATGTATTAAGCCCCTTTTTTTTGCAGAGAACCGCTGCATTAAGAAGTATTTACACATATAGTTATCTTTATATAATCCAATGATACCGTTATGTCATTTAATATAGTTATATGTGTCTATGGTGTCCAAAATTCATTTTGTAGCTGTGTGTGTGTGTGTGTGTGTGTGTGTGTGTGTGTGTATATATGTATGTATATTTTATTTTATATATATTTATACTTACTAGATTTTGCTTTTTAGTGTAAATGAATGTAAATATTTTGCCTCTGATCTTTGAGACGGTTGTCATGGAGTCGTCGTCTGCTTAATGCTCTCTGCCTCATTTTAACATTTTCCCCTGTCTTTGCATCTTCATCTGTTTTCTAGGTTTCCTGCAGTCTGTTAGTGTACAATCTTTGTGTGACGTGCATCTAGCCAATGATGCTAACATTGTGTGTTTGTGAGCAATTATATAATTGCATGTACATTTGGTGTCCAGTCATTTTTTCAGATTTTTCAAATGGTTAAATTTTTTAATAGTTAACTACTTATCAGCCCCTAACACTGTTGTCAGTTGTGTGCACATGCGCACGCATGTGTGTTAGACTGACTGCCAGTTCTATTACATACTTTCAACACTGCTACTCTACTTGGTAACAAAGTTTGACAGTAACAGAATTGACACTAGTTATGTTTCCATTAGATGTTGCTATTTAAACTTTTGCCCAAATCTGGAATATTGCGTAAAACATTTGCAAATAAAGCTTTGTTTCCATCCAGTGAGTCAAAATCATAAATGTGTCACATCTTCATAAACTGGTGCCAAATGTCAAAAAGAAAAATGGAATTTGCTGCAGTAGGAGGAGCCACTTTGGGCTTTTTTCATCGATAATAAAGTATTTGCGTCTCAGAGCACACAAACGAAATGCAATAATAGGCATGCGCGATAATTCGCATGTGATTGTCATTCCACATCTCGTATGTGAAGACGGTTCTGTGATTAGAAGTAAATCGTCATCACCTGCTTTCAGATGGAGCAGCATTTACTACACAAAGCCATAGTTCAATTTTATTTTATTTATATAGCGCTTTTCACAATTGGTAATTGTTTTAAAGCTGCTTTACATTGAACTGACAATCAGGGCAATTTTGAATTAATTATCGCAGACGTATCACCTGTGAAATGTATGCGATATGGCCCAGCTTGTCAGTGAACTATGGCTTTGTGTATTAACTCTTTCACCGCCAGCGTTTTTTTAAAAAGTTGCCAGCCAGCGCCAGCGTTTTTCATGATTTTCACCAAAGTTTAATGCCTTCCAGAAAATGTTCTTCTTTAAATATATAAACATACAATATACCAAATGAAAGAAGAGACCCTCTGCTTTCAAAAAAAAAAACGTTTCATCCTACCTTCAGTGGTTTTTTTGTAATCAGCTTTTGAATATGGGTAGGTTTCTGCAAAAACAACACATTTTGAGCAAAAAGCAGAGATAATTCCAATTTTGGGACGGACTTTTCATAGAGATCCCATTCAGAGCGATCTTTAAAACAGACACGGACATGCAGCCGCTTGCCATAGGGCAATACTTCCGGGTTTAAAAAGTTGCGATAATATCGGTATTGCGGAAAGACGGAAAATCTCGTCATTGGCGGGGAAGCGTTTTCTCTTAATTGACGAGATATCTCGTCAATGGCGGTGAAAGAGTTAAATGTTTCCCCATCTGAATAGCAGGTGATGGCGATTTACTACTAATCAAGAAATTGGCTTTACTGACGAGATGCGCATGCGAATTATCAGGTATCCAATAAACATGTCCATGTCATCTTGCATTCAAAGATGGTTTGAATAACGCAGTCGCATAAGATAGTTCTGGAAGATCATTATACCAAACAACTTTGATGACACGCTTTCAGAATGACCAAATCACATGACTTTTTGTGCATTATTATTTTTTGATGCACGTATTATTTTTTTATGCGCATTCATATTTTTTCATTAAATGTGTTTCCATCGCAATTCATGTGCATGTTTGGTTATCAGATAAGAAATTAAACTGAATCAGTTGAGGTTTTTTATGCACATTTTAAAAATTTCCCCTTTTTTTTTTTTTTTTTTTTTTTTTGCAAAAAATAGGTAAATGAAAACATGCCTAATGACCAATTCGTCAAGACAACATCATGATATTCAGCTATCTAAGACACTTATTAAAATAAAAAACAACCATTTGAATAAAGCAGAATGAATAATGACTTTGGGCACCAAATTTACCTGTAATTATATAATTGAAGAAGTACTGTCATTTATCGTCACATGCCTGACATGTTGTTTGCCCTAATGTAGTGGATGTAATCTGAGCAAAGAGTTTCGTGCCCATTACTTTATAATCCGCTGATGTTGAAGTTGAGATTATGTTAGGGTCAAAAACATTGTACACAGGTATGCAAATTCACTGCTCCGTTGTACATACTTAACATGCATCATCTACACTACTGAATCATTGAAACAAATGAATAAGATGTGATGTTTAGTAATTTGGAAAGTTTGCTATATATAAATCCCAACAGTTTAATGCAATGTAAATAAGTGTGTATACTGTACTTCCATATTACAGTGGCACTATTATCACCACCAGCTATGGTCCCTAAAAATTTGATCAAGCAATTACATGAAGTGGCATCCCGTTAAATGACCGTACGCTTACACAATGGCTTTAGTGTCGTGCTTTGACAGAGAGAGTGCGCGAGTGTGTTGACAATGTTTGTGTGTTTGTGTTTAGTGTTGCTTCTGCCACGCAGACTCCCGCTGACTCTCGATACGAGCGTCTCACCTCTGTATCCAGCTCGGTCGACTTTGACCAAAGAGATAACGTAAGTAGCTTGCATCATTAGTTTGTGAGCTAATAGCTATGTTCAGAATGAAAAACTTAATACTGTATACTGCATGTTATTAAAAATTGTATGAGATGCAGGATTATGCAATAATGAAAGCTTACGGCTAACTGAAGTGTGCACGTGAGCTCATTGTGTTGCATGCTTAATTCAGAGATCATTTGGTGGTTCGATCAAAAAATAAATCGACAAATGTTCAAATCAGAGTCACACACATTGCATTGTGGGATATTGCATTGTGTGCAGTGTGATCTGCTTTGCCATTTGACTTCTATTGGTTATGCACTGTACACAACGCATATCAGAAAGGTAATAAAGTAAAGCAGTATGCCATTCTGAACATATCCTGACTGTCTGTTTTGCTTTATGTACATTATTTTACTCAAATGTGTAGAAATACACACAATTGTCTTAAAAAACACACTTACTGGATCGCAAAGACACACTTTTGGCAGCCATTTGTTTGCATCTGTCTGTTGTGCTGTGGTCTGGAATGATTGTGCTTATGTAAATATATTTAACATGCATACACACTGCAAGTCTGCAACTGCATTAGAGCCGGGATGATTGACAGGCGACACTTAAAATGCAGATCAATGATGGTCTTTGTTTTTGATCTGTGTGTAGGGCTTTTGTTCCTGGCTGACCGCAATCTTCAGGATAAAGTGAGTGATCTGTGCTTCGACTTTACTACCAAAGTTATACATGCATGTATTTGTGTTTATATATACACATAATTATTGTACACCGTACACACGGATATATGATGTAAACAAAAAAGTTTAGTCTGCAAACGATTAGTCGCGATTTATCGTTTTGCAGTCCTATTTTTGACATTGCTGTCATGTGTATGTGAAATATACACAAAACTTTTTAGTTTTTGTTCATAATGCTTACGTCATATTTTTGAGATGATTACACCATCACAGTATTGTATTTACCAGAAAAACCTTCAGTTTTGGTTTTATTTAGTTTAGGTTTTATTTTGTGTACCAGCTGTGCCACAAAAACACACCTGGAGTGCACAATTTACTCTTTATTTGGTTGCATTGAAAAGCCAGTAGTGAACCAGAGAGAAATAAATGTAAAATTGCTCTGTCTGTTTATTATGACCGATGTGGACGTTTCACTACTGTCTTTTTCTCCTTTCAGAGATGATGAGATCAGGGAGAAGTGTGGAGAGGACTCAGTCCACTACCTCTCGTTCCAGCGGCACATCATTGGTCTGTTGGTGGTTGTGGGCGTCCTCTCCGTGGGTATTGTCCTGCCCGTTAACTTTTCAGGAGATCTATTAGGTGTGTGAATCATCCAGTATTACACATCTGAATGTTGCCGTAAGAGTTTTCATTAGATGACCTGTTTCTTATCTTTTTCTCTGCAGAACATAATGCCTACAGTTTTGGGCGAACTACAATAGCCAACTTAAAGTCTGAGTAAGTCTACTTCACCCGTGTTATGTAGTAGCTTTTAAAGTCAGGCTTATGAAAGGATGTATTGGATATACTTCTGTTAGGCTCAGGCACTTACACCGAATGTATTATAACATTATTTTATTGCGGTTTGTAAATTATTAAAGGGATAGTTCGGCCAAAAATGATATTAAACCCATGATTTACTGTCCGAGTTACATATGTCCATCGTTTTTCAGACAAACACATTTTCGGATATTTTAGAAAATGTTTTAGATCTTTCAGTTGATTAAATGTAATGTTACGGGGTCCACAACCTTCAAGTCCAAAAAAAGTGCGTCCGTCCTTCACAAAATAAATCCAAACGGCTCCAGGATGATAAACAAAGGTCTTCTGAGGGTAATCCGCGCGGTGTTGTTGTAGAAATATCCATATTCAAAATTTTATTAACGTAAATAACTACCTTCCGGTAGCGCCGCCATCTTAGACTCCTCTGTATTCAGGAGAGAGTATTAGCGTAGTGTACGCACTTTTCTTAGTGACGTATGACAAATTCGGAGGGCGGGGGCACAGAGCAGCAGCAGAGTAGCCTCCGTAGGCTGCGTAAGCTCTCATCCTGAATGCGGACGCGACTAAGATGGCGGCGCTACCGGAAGGTAGTTATTTACGAAAACAAAATCCGCGCCGAAGAACACGCATTCCATCTAGAGAGGCAAGTAATTCAACTGAGAGTGTACTCACACTATCCAAACCAAACCGCGCTCGGGTGCGTTTGACCCCCAAAGCCTGGTTCGTTTGACTAGTGTGATCGCTCTGTACCGCGCCCGGGCGTGGATTGGTTAATCGTGCCCCGGCCGGGTTGCAGAGGTGGGCTGGAGCACGGTTCACTTGGGCTCAGGTGCTCAAGTTCGCGGACTCGTCATTCAACATCGCTGAATCCACTGAATTGCATTAATACTGGAGCAGCATATAGCGGACTCTCGCGGCTATAGACGGTGATGGTCTCTCTTGCCTAATAAATGTCAAAATTAATTCATATTGACTTACAAGGCGCTCCTGAGAATAAGACCCAGCACCAGCCAAAATATGAAAAAACGCGACTTCTAGTCCGGAAAATAGAGTATGCATTGCAGTTTTAATACTTTGCCAGTTATTATTTTACCAGCAATAATGACATCATCAGTGATGAATGTCAAGCACTGTGTTTACATAATTGTAATATTGCTTCATAAGAAAATTATTTCATAGTAAAAGCGTAACTAAACCCCTGGTCAGAGCCTGACGCCACCCACTGGCAATATTTGAAAAATGCAAGAAAAGTGGGCAGATGGGGACGAACTAAGTGTGTTGTGAGATCGTAAATAGGGCGTGGTGATCTTGAACCTGCTTACGTCACGAGTCATTGTTTTGGACCCACCATCCAATAGGAAAATTCAACTGTAGTAGCCACCGTTTAACCTGAAGAGGGCAGCACTCAGACGTTTTACACCATATATTGTAGTATTGAAACACTTTACATCCAAATGTCAAAAAACTTACTAAAATCAATGAACGGCACTAATAAAGGCCCATTCTTACAGATCATTAACTAAAAAAAGTTGATTTAGGGTTTAGTTACTCTTTAAAATTTAAAAGTGTTATGTTACATGTGCATTATGATGATGGGAACATGAAAATGCATAGAAGGAATTATCATCTTTTTTGTTTGTTTGTGGTCTCTTACAGAACTAAACTTTTTTGGCTGCACACTATATTTGCCTTCTTCTATCTATTAATGACTGTGTTCAGCATGAGAAGACATACATCAAAGATGCACTACAAAGAGGACGACCTGGTAAGCAGACACACTGTTTCAGGTTTAATACAAGTTTACCTCCAGCCACAGCATCTGTGATAACATGTCTGCTTTAAAGTCCCCATGAAACAGAAGTCTCGATCAACTGTGTTGTTTCCGAGTGAAACAGAATGTCATATGAGGAAATTAGTGGGTGTGGCTTGTGTTTTCCACTGTACTTTGATTTCATTCGGAAATTGACAGTTGGAGTGGGCGGAGTTAGCATATGGTCCCGCCCAAGCCGTCTAGCTGATGTCATCAGAGAAAGATCGCCACAAGAGAGCGGAACTACATTTTTAGATTTAGTTTGAAATTTATGAAGGCACATTAATAAAAAAAAAATGACTTGCACAAATAAATTTTTTATCATAAACACTGCAATATTACATAAAAAAAATATGAATGGTCAGTTTTGATTTCATTGGGACTATATAACTGTGTTTTAGTCTAAAATCACTTTTCTTGTCACTGAAATACTTCTTCCATAAAGAACAACTAAACTTTAGATATGGTTTATTGCATCATTAAAACAGTAGGTTGAAAACAAAGCTTTGAGGCACAGACATGGCATAAAGTATCTTACATTATTTAAATCTTGTAGTATCAAAGATTTATAGAGGTGCACAATATTTCTCAGCAGTGAACTGATTTTAAGGTTTTTGGTGAACTGTTCTGTCTTTACTTTGAATTTGTTCACAGGTGAAGCGCACTTTATTTATAACCGGGGTCGTGAAGTATGCAGATGAGAGTCAAATCAAGCAACATTTTGAGTAAGTCGGTCGTCTTGCTAAAAATATTGTGTCGTCTCATGGTAGGATCTATCTTCAAATAGCACATTTCAGTTCTTTATAGAAAAGTAATCAGGCAGGTCAGCCCAAGCTTTCGCTCCAGGTTCGGTGCAGACACGTACCTAACCCTGGTCGAAAAGGGGATTAAGGAGGTCGCACACTGGGCGAGAAGCGCCATGTCGTGTCTTGTAGCTAAAAATCATACACATCATTTTCATTGAATGTACACATTCATTGTACACAATTATCTGATGTGACTCTGGACGCTGCTCAAATCCCTGTCACACCACAAAGCATGACTTGTATACTTTAACATTAAATAACATCATATTTGTCCCAAATCGTTAACGATTAACATTGCGTTAGCTAAATTTGCGTTAGCTAAGTAGACTCTGTCCGACTAATGAGGCTTATGCTGCGTTCACACCAACCGCGGTAGAGGTGTCAAGCGCGAGTGATTTCAATGTTAAGTCAATGTAAAGACGCGTTGACGCACATCTGGAGGTCTAGTGACGTGATTACAGAATTTCACGCGCAAATGAAGCGAGTACACTCAAAATGTTCAAGCGTCCAACTACGCATGTTAGATGCAAATTTGACGCCTCAAATGTGTCTAGTGTGAACCCACAGTTACACACCAAACGCGAATTCAATGATTTGTGCGAGTAGATTACATACAAAGTCAATGCAAAGACGCAAATATATACAAACTCGAATTGGGCAGCGCGATTGCTGCGAAAACACATGCTAATCGCCTGAAAGAAGTCTTTGCGCAAGTTGAAAATATTCATCTCCAGCGAAAATTTGCATGATATGACATTAAGTTAAATCCCATGAGTAATCTAGCGCAACATAAGCAAAGCTTTGCGTTTGGTGTGTACGCAGCATTAGCCTGTGCTATCAAATTTGTGCATGTCCGGTGTGCAATACCTGCGCACGCAACGCGGCGCTGCACTTTTCGTCCCATGATGCAACCTCCTTTAGAGATTTTTTTTATTTCTCTAGGATGAGACCTTAGGAGTGGGAGGGCAGGGTATAGAAGAAACAGTAAAGTGAGCAAGAAAGATTTCAGTCTCACTGGCGTCTACGAACAGATTGCGGCCTGCCTTTCATCAGACCCACAGAATCAGACTGAAAAAACACATCAACAGACCATTTGGCACATAATATGCACTGAAATTATACACCAGTTTTAATTATCTGCCTGTTACAGTATTATATCAGCTTGTCTGTTAGCCGTTGTTTGTTTATAAGTTAGCAGACTGCTGCGAGTGTTTACGTGATATCTTATAATCTGAGGTAGTTACAGGGTTTGTAAAACTTATGTTATTAGCCCCCGGTTTTGTAGACAAGACTTTTAAACTTGTCCCAGACTTTAATGTATGTTTGAGCCATCTTCGCTGAAAACACTTTGTCCTAACATATCTTAAAATATATCACTAACATTGTTTGATCTCAAGATAAACACCAGTAATGTTTTTTTCTAAGTCACATTTATAAAATCTACTTGAAAAATGTATTAAAGGGACACTCCACTTCTTTTGAAAATATGCTCATTTTCCAGCTCCCCTAGAGTTTTTTTATTTTTACAGTTTTGGAATCCATTCAGCTGATCTCCAGGTCTGGCGGTACCACTTTTAGCATAGCTTAGCATAATCCATTGAATCTGATTAGACCATTAGCATCCCGCTAAAAATAACCAAAGAGTTTTAATATTTTTCCTGTTTAAAACTTGACTATTCTGTAGTTACATCGTGAACTAAGACTGACAGAAAATTAAAAGTTGGGATTTTCTAAGCAGATATGGCTAGGAACTATACTCTCATTCTGGCGTAATAATCAAGGACTTTGCTGCCGTAACATGGCTGCAGGAGGCGCAGTACCTGAAAATAGTCCCCTGCTATTGAAAGTTACCAAGGGGACTATTTTCGGCTGCGTAATATCGTTGTGCCTCCTGCAGCCATGTTACGGCAGCAAAGTCCTTGATTATTACGCCAGAATGAGAGTATTTTTAGCGCAATGCTAATGGTCTAATCTGATTCAATGGATTATGCTAAGCTATGCTAAAAGTGGTACCGCCAGACCCAGAGATCGAGTGAATGGATTCCAAAACTGTAAAAATTAAATGTTTAACTCTAGGGGAGCTGAAAAATTAGCTTATTTAAAAAAAAGTGGAGTGTCCCTTTAAAGCCTAATGTTATCTGTGAAACAAGGCCCGGGTCTTTAAAAGATGTTTCAGGGCTATTGTTGTAGTCATATAGTCTACTTATGTCCATAAAAATTGAATGTAGAGACATTTTGATCTTATCTACTTATTTTCCACACTCCTACAGTCTGTACACAGAAACTGCTGTGTCATTATTGCATAGGCAAAACAGTTTATTATTGTGGCATCATTGATTTTACTCTTTTCCATCCTTAAGAGTAACATAAAAAGCCGCTGGCCATGTGACCTGTCCATCACATCAGTGTTTTCCTGTCTATGTGGGCGGCTCTTGGTCAGAATAAGGTTCAGTGTGCATCCGGCTTTTGACAGTAGTGAAGTCTGACTCAATATTATCAGTCTTGTTTCATCTTTGCTGTCTCCCTCCCTAAAGTTTTTACAGCTCCTAGAGCAAACAAGACTTATTTGCTTTGCCACCCTCGGGCCAAACGTTTTTAAGAACGTTATGCGTGTAGCGATGTTGCCATTCAAGATTGGTCACTTTTTTGTTGCCTGGCAACAGACAAGCTTATTGCTATACTCCATAACATACGGTTCTGACTAGAGGGGATACAGCTATGACTGGGGCTATCCCAATTGGGCCTTGCTCTCACATGAACGTGCAAAACTAGGGGGTAGGGGGAAGGGGTAAGACAGAGAAAGGGGATTGGGCCTGGTTCTGGCTAGAGAGGATACAGCTACAGCCTAAATCTCGTGAAATATTGGGTATAGGATTAGGTTTGGGGGAAGGATTAGGATGAAAACAGCGCTCATCCGGCTATATTTTGCCCTTAGCTGTATCCCTTCTAGCCACAACCATCTTATATGTATAATAAACTACCCATAGCCTTAAAGTGTGTAAATATACCATATCTGTACCGGCTGGCCCGGGAACAGTTATGCAACAAGAACAGCTTGTCCCGGACAGTAGGAAACTGACTTATGATCTGACTTGTTTAAACCTGTTTCTCACATAGTACTTTTACTTTCCCCATGTTTATGTTGTGATACACAGGCAGGCGTATGAAAACTGTGTCGTTTTGGATGCACGCATTTGTTACGACGTTGCCAAGCTCATGTCCCTGGAGGCTGAAAGGTACAGGACTGAAAAAAGATGCAATGCACTCTTTTGAGGATTGTACACTAACATACACCAAGCAATTTTTACAGGACAAGTTGAGGTCCGCTAACAGGAGTGCTAAGGCTTATCATGATACCCATGTTTTTGAAAATGTGCTCCTGTATAGCATTGCATTAAAGGGCTACTCCAGCCAAATATCAAAATTACCCCATGATTTACTCGCCCTCAAGCAATCCGAGATACATATGTCCATCAGTTATTTTAGTTTATAAAGTTTAAAGTATATGGGTATTTTTCTTACAATATTGCATATATTACCCGCAAAAGACCTTTATTAACCCCTTGGATCTGTGTGGATGAATGCACTGTATAGGGTTTAAAGTCAGAAGTTACCACTTTTAGCTTATTAGACCATTAGCATCATGCTCAAAAATAACGAAAGAGTTTCAATATTTTTCCTATTTAAAACTTGACTCTTCTGTAGCTACATCGTATACTAAGACTGACAGAAAATTAAAAGTTGGGATTTTCTATGCAAATATGGCTAGGAACTATACTCTCATTCTGGCGTAATAATCAAGGACTTTGCTGCCGTAACATGGCTGCAGGAGGCGCAATGATATTACGCAGTACCCGAAAATAGTCCCCTGCTATTGACAGTTACTAAAGGGACTATTTTCGGCTGCTGCGTAATATCATTGCGCCACCTGCAGCCATGTTACAGCAGAAAAGTCCTTGATTATTACGCCAGAATGAGAGTATAGTTCCTAACCATATCGGCTTAGAAAATCCCAACTTTTAATTTTCTGTCGGTCTTAGTTCACAATGTAACTATAGAACAGACACGTTTTAAATAGGAAAAATATCAAAACTCTTAGGTTCTTTTTGAGCGTGATGCTAATGGTCTAATCAGATTCAATGGATTATGCTAAGCTATGCTAAAAGTGGTACCGCCAGACTCGGTTATCGGCTGAATTGATTCCATATTTAACTTAAGGGGAGCTGGAAAATAAGAATATTTTCCAAAAAGTGGAGTGGTCCTTTAAATGTATTGATACAGTTTTGGTAACAAGATCTTAACAAATGTAAAACTATAAAAATCATTTAAAACTATATCAGCTTGTAATAAATTTACATTGATGTGCTGTCTGATGTTATTTTTATGTTCGGTTTAAAGTTGTACTTTATCAATGGAAAGTGGCACAGACATTTACAACGGGAAGGTGTAGTTTGAGAATTAATTGAATGTTTTGCTTGACTTCACTTTGTACAGGAAAAAAGCCGAACGTAGCAAAAAGTTCTACACGGACCTGATGGCCAAAGAGCACGTGCACACTATGATCAACCCTAAACCCTGCGGTCACCTCTGCTGCTGCATCATCAAAGGCTGCGAGCAGGTCAGATACACCATGAGCTCAACACAAGACACGCATCATATACTTTAATGTCTCCACGCGCTGCTTTCTGAACGACAGCGTGTCATGAAGCGCACAACTGCTTCAATCTCTCATAAGTATACATACGCAGGCATTTCACTTTACACACTCAAACTATTACAATAACTATATTAGCACTTTCCCCGCCAGCGTTTTTAAAAAGAAGTTACCAGCCAGCGCCAGCATTTTTCACAAAAGTTTAATGCCTTCCAGAAAATGTTCTTCTTTAAATATAAAAACATACAATATATCAAATGAAAGAACAGACCCTCTGCTTTCAAACAAAAAAAAAACGTTTCATCCTACCTTTAGTGGTTCTTTTGCAATCAGCTTTTGAATATGGGTAGGTTTTTGCAAAAACACCATATTTTGAGCAAAAAGCAAAATAATTAAATTTTTGTGACTGACTTTTCATAGAGATCCCATCCAGAGCGATCTTTAAAACAGACACGGACATGCAGCAGCTTGCTATAGGGCAATACTTCCGGTTTTAAAAAGTTGCGGAAGGGCGCCACCTGGTGTATAATAGCGGTATTGCGGATAGACGGAAAATCTCGTCATTGGCGGGGAAGCGTTTTCTCTTAATTGACGAGATATATCGTCAATGGCGGGGAAAGAGTTAATTGACGAGTTATCTCGTCAATGACGGGGAAAGAGTTAGCATCCACACTAGAGGTCTTCACGGGTCTACTACGATCCGAAATCTCGAGGTCCACCCGAGACCTAAAATGGGTCTAAAACTTTCACGTGTGCCTCGGACATGGGTCGGGTATAATATTAGCGGCATCGGGTCTTGGGTAAATTAAAATGAATGTGTTTTTTTCGAACGGACCCGAAGACCTGAACTCTCTCGCGTGTGTGCGTCAATGTCCTTTTCAAACCTCTCCTCTGTTTGACAAGAGCACTTGCGACATTGTCTGGCTGGCGTAGGTAAATTTTTGTTCGGACAGCCATGTCAGTCAATTTTAAATGTACATTTTAGCGGTAACCTTGGTGTCGTCATCAGATAACAAAGTAAAACAAATAGAGCAGCTCGCCAAATCGGTGCCGTTTACATTCAGGGCCAGTCGGGTTAAAAAAATTGCCACTGGTTTGTGTCGGACTCGTGTCTGATATTCTCAGGTTTGTCTCCGCTCGGGTCTTTCTTTAAAAACAAATGTTTTCATGCATGTCCGGTTCGGGTATAAAGTGATTCGGGTCATTTCGTGTCGGGTACATTTCTTTGGACCCGAGAAGACCTCTAATCCACACCACCAGATGATAACGTAATATTAATAAGCTGACGCACAGCAGAATTCACGCACATCATTTACTTTTATTTGCATTAACTAATATTGCAGTTGTCCGTTTTTTACACCATTGAATGTGTTAAAATACTGTTCTTATTGCATTTATAGCAGCTTTGGGTGTCCTTAGCAGGCTGTCTCGTGTATCTCTAAACAGTGAATCTAGCTTGTGTAATTTATCATCTTATCTATTGGTGTTTTCTATTTATGAATGGTCCTTAAAGGGATAGTTCACCCAGTTTGCTGAACCATCTCTTTAAATCCTTATGAATGGGCTAATCTTTCAGAAACATGGGTTACTTAATGTCCTTAAGTATACTTTGAGATTATTATTCCGTCTGCTGGTGTAAAGATGATACAATGTCACCAACGTTTATTCAACAGCTTATTCAATAAACCAACTTCTCATTGGTCGAGCCCCTTTTTCGGTAACACTTCCCCCTGCTGGACAGTTACTGTATTGCTGAATTTCATCTGATGAAAGAAAAAACAGTGTGTGCATTTTGTATTGCATATAGCGCATTAAATAAATGGTTTGTTGTTTAATAAGCAATCAATATTTTGGTTAATTTTTCTGTACATTCTGAATACATCACATGTTTTTTCATCTTTTACACAAGCATGTTGCTAACACACACACACGCATGGACTAAAACGCACATTCCAGGTTTTGATTTCATTGTGTCTTTAATAAAATGCACATTCTCAATGTCTTAACAGGAAGAGGCTGTGAACTACTACACTAAACTAGAGTCCAAACTAAAGGATGAATACAGAAAAGAGAGAGAAAAGGTCAACACTAAACCGCTGGGCATGGCGTTCGTAACCTTCCAGAATGAGGCCATGACAGCACTGTACGTCCAACAGTTTGTTTGTAACCCTTGCCAAAAAGTACTGTAATATTCCCATGAATTGTTTCATAGACATGATAGTCTGATGTACCTTCCAGTTCCATATTACTATCGTTGTACATATATTCAGTAATATCTGTGTGTGTTCCTCTTCCCAGAATCCTGAAGGACTTTAATGCATGCAAATGTCACGGCTGTCACTGTCGGCGGGAGCCAAAGTCGTCTCCTTTCAGCTGTATCTTAAACACTTATAACTGGACAGTCACATACGCTCCAGATCCACAGAATGTCTACTGGTAACAAACTATACATCCTCAACAATACCTTCATAATCAATCAGACAAAATTCGTATTAGTACCTAACGCTGAATTACATGTTCATATTAATATTTGTTTATATGGGTATACATGTGCTAGCACAAACAGAAATTTACTTTTTTTTACTTGACTTTAATAGCTAGACATTTTAGAGATGTGGTTAAAGGTGCAGTGTGTAAATTTTAGCAGCATCTAGTGGTGAAGTTGCAAAGTGCAACCAGCGGCTCAGCCCACCGCCCAACCCTCGCTTTTAAAACGCATAAAGAAGCTACGATAGCCACCACCGTACAAACATTTCATCGTCGGAGACATCTTCGTAAAAACGTCCGTTAAGGGCTTCTGTAGAAACATGATGGCACAAAATGGCGACCTCCATGTAAGGGGACCCTCAGTGTATGTAGATAAAAACGTCTCATTCTAAGGTTGTAAAAACATAACGGTTTAGTATAAAAGGTCTTTATACACCACTGATAATATAGTTTTGTATATTATTTTGCATTTCTTTCAAGAGATCCTTCTAAAAATTACACACTGCACCTTTAACTAGTAAATGATGTAAATATAACCAGGGTTCCCACGGGTCCTTGAAATCCTTGAAAGTTTGTAAATCGGGGGGAAACAATTCAAGGCCCTGTGAAGTTTTTGAAAATAAACATACATAGATACAGGTCATTGAAAGTGCTTGAATTTATTTTATGCAAGGAAAAAATCCATATTTATCCATGTGTAGTGTAGGATAATATCATAAAAATTCTAGACTTTTTAAGCACACGTGCTAAACTGTTCGCTTTAAATGCTTATATCTTCTGTATGCGAATGTTGATACCAAAATGCTTTTTTGCATAGTTGTGTTTAACACATAAAAACGTCTCGGGTTACGTATGTAACTGTTGTTCCCTGAGAAGGAAACGAGACGCTGCGTCTCCCTTGCCATACTTCCTGCTTCCCTGTAACGCCGTCTTTGGCAATATTTCAGATAGCGATATACTTCCTGACTCCTGCGTCACCGTGTCTTTGTCGTTAAGCCTCACCATTGGTTGAATTTGATATAAACATTCAGACGCACTTACCCCTGGAGGCGTCCCCAAAGTGTTACCGCAGTGACGCAGCGCGAGTTCCCTCGAAAGGGAACTGTAACAATTTATCTTCAAAGGTAACACGATGTAACCTTGCCCCCACTTGAAATGTGTCCCCACATTTAGTCCTTGAATTTGAGGGTATTGGACCTGGAAAGTCCTTGAAAGGTCCTTGAATTTGAAGTTAAGTAAGGTGTGGGAACTCTGTATAACTGACACGCCTCTAATCCACAGGGAGCATCTGTCTACTGCCGGCTTGAACTGGTGGGTTCGGTGCTTTGTCATCAACTGCTTTCTCTTCCTCCTCCTCTTCTTCCTCACCACCCCGGCCATCATCATTTCCACCATGGACAAGTTCAATGTCACCAAACCAGTGGAGTATCTGAATGTAAGCGCTTTATTAAACTTAATTTTAAGGGGTGACGGTTAAATGTAGCTTGTCTGTCAAGTTATGAACCGGTCACTCATAAGTCTATGCTCCGCCCCCCTGTCTTTGCTCCATTAGAACCCGATCATCACCCAGTTCTTCCCCACTTTGCTGTTGTGGTGCTTTTCGGCCCTTCTCCCAACCATCGTCTACTACTCCGCCTTCTTCGAAGCTCACTGGACACGGTAGAAATAACGCATCGATTTTTTTTTTTTTTTTTTTGAAAAATTAAATGAAGATGATAGTGAAATGATAAAAAATCAAAAGTTTTAGGTCATGCATGTACTATTATATTGGTTACAATCTTGTGATGTTTTTTATGATGGTCTCATGCTCGATGTGTGTGATCTTTCTTTGTCAGGTCTGGAGAAAACAGAACCACTATGCACAAATGCTACACTTTCCTCATCTTCATGGTTCTTCTGTTACCATCTCTGGGACTCAGCAGGTATATTTTCACACCCCCTGGCTTACAAAGAGACATAGGTGTTGGGTAGTATGATTTTAGGTTCAAACAAGTTCTCAGATTTTATTTAGTGGTGTATAAGTACCGTATTTTCCGGACTATAAGTCACTCCGGAGTATAAGTCGCATCAGTCAAAAAATGGGTCATGACGAGGAAAAAAACATATTTAAGTCGCACTGGACTATAAGTCGCATTTATTTAGAAAATTATTATACAGTTTTTTTCAGGGGTGGGCTACAGGAGCAACACATATAGTGCCCTCTCATGGCTGTAGACGGTAATGTTTTATTTTGGTTCATGTTAGTCAGTATAAATTAATTTTGACATATAAGTCGCACCTCACTATAAGTCGCAGGACCAGCCAAACTATGAAAAAAAGTGCGACTTATAGTCCGAAAAATACGGTAGCGTGTATTTTGTATGAATGCATGAAGTGTTAGTTTCACTTTTTGCTAAAGGTCTGTATCCACAAAAGTCCTTGGCAATTTTGTGATAATATGCATATATTTACGCATTTAATATTACAATGGGTAAAAATGAAACTTTTAACAAACTGACTTTGTTAGCCACGCTGGAATGAGCTGTTTACTGATGTTTTCCCATTCATTTTCCTTACAGTCTGGATCTTTTCTTTCGCTGGCTTTTTGATAAGAAATTCCTGGATGAGGCAGCAATACGATTTGAGTATGTTCATGAGAGATTGTTGAACCGAATTATTATTATTAGGTTATAAAATCAAGATTTTGATGTGAATGCTGAAAATGTCTCTTTCTGTTTGTCTGTCAGGTGCGTGTTTTTGCCGGATAATGGAGCTTTCTTCGTGAACTATGTTATCGCGTCTGCATTTATCGGTAACGCCATGGACCTGTTACGAATTCCTTATTTCCTGATGTACATGATCCGTCTGTGCCTGGCGCGCTCGGCTGCCGAGAGACGCAACGTTAAGAAGGTCTGTATTGTGCATTACAGGATAATTTACCATGTTCATATTAGGGATGCACCGATACTGGTATCGGGTATCTGCCTCGATACCACATTTTCTTAAGTACTCGTTAAAAGTCCCCCGATACCTGGAATCGATACCACGGTTTGAGAAATGTCTATGTTTGAGCGGCGTATAAGGGGTTAATGCCTCTTGTGTTGTGCTGGAAAACTAGTCCTTTGTTTTTTGTTAAATTATATGACTAAAGCTGTTACCTGTAAATTTAAATCATGTTTTTTATTAAGTACTCCGTATCGGTATCGACAAGTACTGAAATGCAAGTACTCGTACTCATACTCGTATTCCAAAAAAGTGGTATCGGTGCATCCCTAGTTCATATTACCGTAAGACTTTCTGGTTGTTATTTTATGTATTGTTTGATCAACACGTGTTTGTGGTCTGTGTTTTAGCATCAAGCCTATGAGTTCCAGTTTGGTGCCGCTTATGCCTGGATGATGAATGTATTCACTGTGGTCATGACCTACAGCATCACCTGTCCCATTATTGTGCCATTTGGTGAGTTTTTAAAATGTTTTACAGTCAGATTTACAAAACTTTGCTTTATTTTCTGATCTTGCATAATTAGTTATTTTATTGTAAAAATAATAGCAAATTTTTTTATAGAATGATTCTTTCGTCATACAGAGTAGACAACTCAGTGAAAAATTTGCCTTTGTTTTATTAACACAGCACAGTTAACAGTCAATCACAATCTCCCGTGCACATATCACTACATTATCTCTTTTATAATTCTGAGGTTTTTAATTGTACGCAGGTATAATGCATTATTTTCATGAGGATACATACGTGAAAGGTCTGTGTGTAACCTGTGTGGGGCACCTGCAGTTTCACATGAATGACAAAAAATGGGTGAAGCAATGTCATAATGCATTTTAATTTACTGTTTTGTAGTCCTTATATTAAGTTGTTGGGAATTTGGGACACAAAATAAAAGCATCTGTCCAATATCATCTCCACGCTAGCAAACATGTGCGCATGCCACGGTCACATACACGCAACGTAAACACACAGTACATTACTGTAGGTTAGTCATTTTAAGAATCGAAAAAAATAACAAGATTGTGTCTCTGTTCTTTTTATATCACTGTTTACAACTTCTTAATAATAATTTAATATTAGACAAGCATTGGTAAGCTAATTCGAGAGAAAAAATGTTTTTGCACAAATGTCTGGAAATTGCCATCATTTTGATCACAAAAATAAATCGCGAAATCCTGGAGGGACTGCTTTTGTCATTAGGATACGACTGTTTGAAAGACAACTGGAAACAAAGTGCTGTCTCACAGGAGCGCGTCGTAATGTTAAATGAATATTCCATTTTATTAAAAGAAAATTCCAGATAATTTACTCACCACCATGTCATCCAAAATTTTGATGTCTATCTTTGTTCAGTCGCGAAGAAATTGTTTTTTGAGGAAAACATTGCAGGATTTTTCTCATTTTAATGGACTTTAATAGAGCCCAACATTTAATACTTAACTCAACACTTTACAGTTTTTTTTCAACGGAGTTTCAAAGGACTCTAAACGATCCCAAACGAGGCATAAGGATCTTATCTAGCGAAACGATTGTCATTTTTGACAAGAAAAATAAAAAATATACACTTTTAAAATTACAACTTTTCGTCTAGATCCGGTAGTGATGCGCCAGCGTGACCCCACGCAATACGTCATCACGTCAAGAGGTCACAGAGGACGAACGCGAAACTCCGCCCCAGTGCTTACAAGTGTGTTGAAAGAGGACCGTTCCGACGTTGTTGTATGTGGAATGATACTAATTAATATCTTTGTGTCAGTTTGTTGTTTACAATGGTCCGCAAATGTGCGTTTTATATATGTAACACGTGACCTCCCTATGTCAGTAAGCATTTACGTTAGGTCGCGCTGGACCGGACCTAGACAAAGTTGTGGTTTAAAAGAGCATATTTTTTATTTTTCTTGTCAAAAATGACAATCGTTTTGCTAGATAAGACCCTTATGCCTCGTTTGAGATCGTTTATATTCCTTTGAAACTCCGTTGAAAAAACTGTTAAGTGTTGAGTTAAGTATTAAATGTTGGGCTCTATTAAAGTCCATTAAAATGAGAAAAATCCTGCAATGTTTTCCTCAAAAAACATAATTTCTTCTCGACTGAACAAAGATAGACATCAACATTTTGGATGACATGGTGGTGAGTAAATTATCTGGATTTTTCTTTTAAGGAAATGGAATATTCCTTTAAGTGTGTAGCAGATGAAGTTGAAATTAAGTGTAGCGCAACTGAAGTTGTTAGTAAATCCGCCTAAGTCATGAAATGAATTGTAATTTTTATTATATTACTCTTTCTCTTCCAAAAGAAAATGATAACAACTTTGACAAACAACGTAAAATAAACTACAACAAAGCCATTAAGGACCTGTTTCCTGAACAGGGCTTGAATTTGTCCCAGATTAAAATGCATGCTTGAGCTGCCTTCATTTAAAAACATTTTGCACTGACATATCTTTACATCTACACATCAGTCCCATTGTTTTGTATCAAGTTGCACACTAGTATTGTTTTTTGTAAGGTATGTTTGTATAAACTACTTGAATGTCCTAGTATAACTTAGGCGTTGTTCTGGAATAATCTAAACCTGCCCCAAAGTTATAAAAAAAGGTGTGATCATTATACTCCATAAGTGCCCCATATAAAACTGAAACCGAATTGTCTTAATGTTGTGTGCAGGTCTTATGTACATGCTACTGAAGCACTTGGTGGACAGGTATAACATGTATTATGCGTACCTGCCCGCTAAACTGGATAAGAAAATCCACTCTGGAGCTGTGAACCAGGTGGTGGCCGCGCCCATCCTCTGCCTGTTCTGGTTGCTCTTCTTTTCTACTTTCCGTGCAGGTAAGACAAAACCAAACAGTGGATGAATTGCAAACCATAGCAAGCTGGTTACATAGATAGATAACTTTTTTTGCCCAATACTAAACACAACACACTTGGTGGAAAAAACTATGGGTCTCATTCATTAAGCATGCGATCGCACAAATTTGTGCGTGAGATGTTCATACGGTTTTTTTCACAAAGAAATTGGGATTTCATATCAAAATTTCTTCTAAATGTACGCAAAATTCAAGAAAACCTAAAACCAGTAATATGCAATAATCACGTACGCTATAATCAAATACTAGGCTATAATTATAATGTGTATAATAATGTTGATATATAAAATTGACATGATAATATTTGATATTATAATATTTTCTGTATTATATATTATTATACATGATCTATATTATTATTATATACGTAAGCAATAAGGTACGAGAGGCTGTGCTGTATCGTGAATAAGTAATGGCTGAAGGGCGTTGTTAGGCACGGCGCGAAGCGGTTCAGCTGTTACTCATTCACGATACAGCACTTGCCTCGAGTACCTTATTGCTTTTATAAAACGTTTACCACACAATATTAAAGTTAAAAAATTTGGGTAAACCGGTCTTAGAGCAGTGCTTTATTGTGAATAAAGCACAGCTATTGACCAATCAGAATCAAGGATTGGAACTAACCGTTTTATAAATTATATTATACGTTATTATAGCCTACTTATTTTTTCTACACATATAAAAAAGATGCATGTAATGACAAATCTTCACGCTTTCATGAAAGTGTCTGCTTAATGTCTAATGTAAACATCATGTAAATGTAATGAGTTGTCCAAACGTCAATCACTTGATCTACCGTCTGTTTTATTTTAGATACAGATGCGCGTCTCTGTCATATTTATGTAATGTCTCATTTGTTAACGCATCCAATACTTATTTAATGTTACTCCGATCGGTGGACAGCACTGGCTTCCTCCAGCGACAGCAAAACAGAACTTTAGCGAAAATAAATATGATCATGAATTTCAAGCTCTTTTGCTTTTATGACAAACTGCTCTAAAATTTTCTGTGGACCAGCGCTGTGCAAAGCCTTTATATGGAGCCGATTTGGGCGTGTTTTATGCAGATTACCAACCTCACGTGCACGCTCATGTAGAACACTCCAAATTCACTAACGTAAGAACAAGTATAAGAACAAAATCATATAAATATAAAAACAAAAGCAATTATTAGTGAATGAGACCCATTGTCTTTTATACCGAGCATTTTTGAAAAAATGTATGCAATGGCGGCTCGTGACTGCTCATCTGAGGGGCGCTAATTCAAAATGTGTTCGGAGTGTCATGTGTGTTGCTTGCGTTTTCAAAATATGTGTTTGTTGTGTCATGTGAACCATGTGCATGACGTGTTTTGTCAAAATAAGTGTCTGCTGCACACGCGTTAAAACAGTTTATGATAAAAGAGACGCTCACATTCACAAAATACACACAAGACACTCCCTTAACAGTAAACTCTGATTACGCATGAGATTATGTGAGTATCTGGCAAATGAGAGCGTCTCTTTTATCATAAACCCTTAAGCAGGGACTTATTTGATGCACATAGGATCACTTGACGCACAGAACACATATTTTGAAATGACGAACCACAAACATGACGGGCTACATACATGTTGTGACGAACTTCGCATCGAGCGCCCTTGAAAAAAGAAGTCACTGGCCGCCACTGATTTTATGCTTATGATGGTCTCTTGGGTAAATTGTAAACAGGAGTTAGCTTTGTTATTCTCAATTATAATCTGCTAAAGTTTTTCTCTTTTCGATCTTTTAAACATTCCACCAGGTTTTTTGGCTCCGACGTCAATGTTTACCTTTGTAGTTCTGGTCATCACCATCATCATTTGCCTCTCTCACGTCATCTTCGGTCACTTCAAATACCTCAGCGCTCACAATTACAAGGTCAGAAACGCCCCCTTTCACCTCAGGCTTTGGATTTCACAGCTCTACTAAAAATCTTTTTTTTTCTGATATTCTTCACAGATTGATTTGGACGGTGTGGACAATGGGCGCCCTCCAGACTCATCTCCACCTGTCAAGTCTGCGGTATGTTTTTACTATCATCACACGCAATATAAGAAAAGACAATGAAAGCTAAAGTGTGCGGTATCGAGAATTTTTTTTATTCTCTCAGGGTTCCCACGGGTCCTTAAATCATTGAAAGTTTGTAAATCTGCAGGGGGATTCAAGGCCCTGGAAAGTTTTTGAAATTATACATACATAGATACAAGTCATTGAAAGTGCTTGAATCTATTTTATGCAAGAAATTATCTGGGAAAAAATCCATATTATTCCCTGTGTAGTGTAGGATAATATCATAAAAATTCTAGACTTTTTAAGCACACGTGCTAAACTGTTTCCTTTTAATGCTTAGATCTTCTGTATGCGAATGTTGATTCATACCAAAATGCTTTTTTGCATAGTTGTGTTTGACACATGAAAACGTCTCGGGTTACGTATGTAACTGTTGTTCCCTGAGAAGGGAATGAGACGCTGCCTCTCCCTTGCCATACTTCCTGTGTCCCTGTAACGCCATCGTTGGCAATATTTCAGATAGCAATATACTTCCTAGCTCCCGCGTCGCCCTGTCTTTGTAATTAAGCCTCACCATTGGTTGAATTTGATATATACATTCAGACGCACTTACCCCTGAAGGCATCCCCAAAGTGTCACTGCAGTGACGCAGCGTGAGTTCCCTCGAAAGGGAACTGTAACAATGTATCTTAAAAACTCGATGTAACCTTGCTCTCACTTGAAATGTATCCCCACATTTAGTCCTTGAATTTGAGGGTATTGGATCTGGAAAGTCCTTGAAAGGTCCTTGAATTTGAAGTCAACTAAGGTGATCGCTGTTTGAATCTTCACGCTGTTTTTATATTCCTCAGCAGACGTACGTCGCCCAAGTGCTGCAAGATCCAAACTCGGACGAGACAGGCAGCGACGAGGGGCAGGGCTCCTCGCAGGACGAGGAAGCAGGAAACGAGGTCTACTTCCAGTCAGGAGAAGACAGCCTTCTTGAGAACGAGGTGCGCCAGTGACCCGGGGCGCACCGTGTGCCGAACGTGGTGAAGCGAGCTGGTCTCCAAGCCCACCGAACAGAGATCCCTAACATCTCTCTGCGCTGAATGTGTGTGTGTTTGTGTGTGTGTAAGTGTGAATCCATCACAGCTGATACACTCCTATATCGATGGGGCTTGGGGGCAGGATGGCCATTTCTCCAGAATGTGGAGTGACTCTGGAAATATGACGTTCAGTCACGCAATCCGTCACATTCTCATCATCTCTATCAGAAATTGGTTCGTCAGTTTCATAATGCTTAATAATGGTGCCGTTACAAGCTCTCAATGTCTAATAAGTAAGCTAAAAAATGAATGATTACTGAGAATTTACACTTTATTGGTTTAAATATGTCTATGTTGTGATGAACTAAAACCTATTAATAGTGCTATTTTAGATGGGCTTTAGTTAAGCACCAAATTCTGTATTAATTCACAGAATTCATTTATAGTTGGTCATAAATCATTGCAAAACAATATCCTACGTATTATACAAACATATTCGACTACTGAACACCACATTTTTTCGATTTTTTTAGTAGGGAACACTGTTTACTTTTGGCCCGTCTCAAGTTGCACTATAGCGCAATATATTTAGGATGAACAAATTTATGCAACTTTCCATGCATCTCCACTAAAGTGACTGTACGTGACATGAAGGTCATCTCAAGCTCCCCTTCGTGTCAGTAAATGTTAAATAACACTGAAAACTCGCTCCAGCCTGCTGACCAAACGAATCATGTAGAAAGCCGTAAACATAAACATCTCGCTGTTAAAAGCACTCCATCTTACACTGGCCAATCCGCAAGGTCAAACGCTTCTGAACTCTTCTGCGCCTTCAGTGTTTCAAAATGATACATGTAAACCGCTGCATTGTTGCGTGTTGGATATGCCTCTACTTTCTCAATCAGGCATCATACGGACCGGTTCGAAATGTGTTACTCTACTGTGGGATGCTGTATAGATGGTGATACCGTAGCATAATGCATAGCAAATTTTTTTTTTTTTTTTTGGACATGGGTGGGAGTATGTTTTTCTTTTCATGCATGGACAATAAATAACAGCCTTTTCTAATCAGGAGTTTTATTTTATTAACACTAACAACCGTTCTCATATTTGATCACGTAACGCGTTTTACTTTCTAGAAACACAAATGTAAAATGTGCATGACTACACTCAAATCTCTTAACATCCTTAAAACTGGAATGAGTCCTACAGATAATGGAGTATGATATTGTTTATTTAAATGACCTTTGTGTGTTTACTATCTTTTCACTAGCTCTTCAACTGTTCACAGTGTGATTGAGTTTAACAAGGTTTATGCTTCATTAAGGGGTTGAAACTGACAAAAATAATGCAAAAAATGTACATTGACCAAATGTAACTGTTATGGAGGGTATTTTACTTCATTTTTTGTTTGCCTAAATGTCCCTTTACTTTGAAAAAGATTTTCTTTCTAAATACCTTTTTAAAGGGATAGCTCACCCAAAAATGAATATTATGTCATAATTTTCTCATCCTCATGTTGTTTAAACCTGTATGATTTTTTTTATTTTATAATAAACACAAAATAAGATATTTAATAAATGATGGTAACCATTGACATCCATTGTAGAAAAATTACATCGTATTTGTTTTCCTGCTATGAAAGTCAATGGTTACAACTAGCTGTGTGCTTACCATAATTTATTAAAAATAGCCTTTTTTGTGTGTTTATTAGAAAAGAAAAAAAAGAAATTCACACAGGTTTAGAACAACATGAGGATGAGAAAATTATGACAGAATTTTAATTTTTGGGTGCACTATCCCTTTAAATAATTTTTGTATTACATAATGATATGTCTGTCTCATGTTTTACTTAAAGGGACACTGCACTTTTTTTGAAAATAGGCATATATTCCAGCTTCACTACATTTGAGTTTATCCGTTTTGGAATCCATTCAGCCGATCTCCGGGTCTGGCGGTACCACTTTTAGCATAGCTTAAGTTAGCACAATCCATTGAATCTGATTAGACCATAAGCATCACACTCAAAAATGACCAAATATCTTTCATATTCAAATCTTGACTCTTCTCTAGTTACAGCGTGTACTAAGAACGATGGAAAATTAAAAATTGTGATTTTCTAGGCCGATAATCAGGGACTTGCTGCCTTAACATGGCTGCAGCAGGCGCAATGATATTACGCAGTGCCCAAAATTGTCCCCTTGGTAACTTTTAATAGCTCCAGTTTTTAATGGGAAAAATATTGAAACTCTTTGGGTATTTTTAAGCGTGATGCTAATGGTCTAATCAGATTCAATTAATTATGCTAAGCTATGCTAAAAGTGGTACCGCCAGACCCGGAGATCAGCTGAATGGATTCAAAAACTGTAAAAGTCAAATGCTTATCTCTAGCGGAGCTGGAAAATGAGCCTATTTTCAAAACAAGTGGAGTGTCCCTTTAAGAAAGTTTTTCGAGATGGTAAAAAATACATTTATTCCCATTTACCTTTTCTTTTTTTGTCTGGACAGTTTTTTTTTAAGCATGACGAATATTCAGTACAGCAAATAGTACCATTAAAGTATACATGTTATTTTTGGGGTGAATGGGACCTGGATGTGTTCTTGACTGGTTTGTGAAGTTCGCTCTACTAGGAAAAGTTTGTATGTTTGTTTGGGAAACTAAATGCATACTGCACGCAGACGAAGGCCGTGCCTGTTCACTATCTGTAAAATCATTGTATTTCCCCGTCATCTGATGGTTTTTGCTAGCAGCTCTTGCGTGTAGTTCTCATGTTATCATTTATTGTTTACAGGGATAGCAATGCAGTGTTGAAACTGTCTTTTTCTGCAACAAATGTTGACTTGAAACTGTCAGGTGTATGTAACCTGTTGTCAGCTTGTAAACTGACATTGGGAAGAAAGCAAATAGGTGATATTTCTAAAAAAAATTAATTTAATTTATGTAAATCGCACTACTGGACTGATCACTGAGAAGCTTTTTAATTTTAAATGCAATGAACATTGTAGGCTATGCACTTCATGTGAAACTGTAACATTGTCTTGGTGTATGTAAAACTATAAAGCCATTTTGTCATTCATCTGCTCTGGACAACATTGTCTTAAAATCCATTGCTCCTATGACTGGTGATTTCCATATGACTGCATTCTGGATCTATTTAAAGGAAGAAACACTTTTCTTAAGCATGATGAACTGGCAATAATAAGTTATTTAATGCTTTACCCATTTGTTACAACTATTGTCCATTATATTTATTTCATTTGTTTGTTTTATTTCCATCTGTTAAATTATGCGCCTGTCGGACTGGAGTGAAGCTGTTAAAACTGTAATATTTATGTAAATAGAAGCAATGCGCTGCTCTTGAAACACTAAACTGTATTTACATTTGTACAGCTTAGCCAGCAAAACAATGTACAGTCCTTCATGAGTTTTCTGTTTGCTTTGGTCCGTGTCAGAAAGATCTAATCGTATGATGCTTGCGATTGCTGTTTTTAATAGTTTTGTATCTCAACCCCCCCCCTCAAAATGATCTTTTGTACAGTGTCATTATCCAACTCTTCCATGTCTTAAAAAAATAAAATAGACATTTACTGACAAAACAATATACGGTGTATTTATGGCATTCGTTAAAGGCAGGATAAAGGAATAACAAAGTTTAATCTTTATAGAATTTTTTTCTGAAGTTGTGTTTATAAGATTATTTTCTGTTACCAGTGCAAACATGCAAGTTACTCTTTTAAAGGGGACATATCATGAACATCTGACTTCATCCATGTTTGGTCCCCAGTGCTTCTATCAACCTAGAAAATGTGCAAAAGAACAATCCAGTAACTTAGTTTTGGTAAACCTTTCTCTGAAAGCATGTGAAAAAAGGTCATTAAAATGTGGCTCCCCTTGTGATGTCAGAAGGGGAAAATAGCGCCCCTTAATCTGCATATCCAACCACGAGATATCAGCTTAATTGCATTTTAAAAAGAAACCCAAAAACAGCACATTTTTGCTCTCATCTACAAAGTGGCAACTTTAACATGCTATAATAAATTATCTATATGGCATTTTGAGCTAGAACTTCATATACGTATTCTGGGCACACCAAAGATTTATTTGACATTCTAAAAAAGTATTGTGAAATGTCTTCCTTAAGGCACGTTGGTAATCAACATGTAGGTCAGTATGCATTTTACAAAGTATTATACTACATGTCCATTTAAAAAAAGTCAAAATTTTCCATTCAAATAGTTTAAAATATCTAATAAGAATGGTCTGTCAATGCATATTCAGAACATACGTTACTTTACTCAAAGAGGTTTCATTTTTCTCCTTTAAAGGTCATGATGTCATTTTCATGACCCCTCTTTTTTTTTACACAAAACGGTAAGCAATATAATCTTTGACTGGTCTTGTGTTTGGTCTTGTGATTTGTCTCTAGTGAAAAAAAACGCAGGCAGAAGCATAAGCTCATTTCAGCTTAAAATGAGTCATTATTTAAAACCAATTCTTTTCTATGACTTTATGAAAGCACTCAAATATCACTTAATAATGTGCTGATATTGACGTTACTACTAAAGTTAGTGCTGAAAATATAAATTATACGATTTCTGGGTGGACTTTTAAGCATTGAATCGTTTGTATAAGTATCGTTCGAATGAATCGACTCGCTAATATGATTCGGACGTGCCAACGCGGTTTTCCTCAGAGCATTCGTGTCATGTAATGTTGTTTCTCGTGCTGTAGGTGTGTCGTTTCGGGTTTCGATGTGATATTGAGGGTGGTAATACATGGAGAACTTCACTATGACTTTCACTTAGTCTTTAGAAAGGATTTTGTGTTATTTTTTGTGTTTTCTGGTTTCTTGAATGTTTTTAACAGAAGAGCTGAAGGAGTCATGGACGGAGCTTTGGCTGTATTTCTCCTTTCTTTAGCGATGTTTTTGGGCTGTTTATTGCTAGGGATTATTCCACTATTGATCAGTTTATCAGAGGTAAGAAACTTTACAGTGTTTTTATTTATATTCAGTAACTGTTGGTGATTTTTAGACATGTACAGTAACGGGATCAGTCGGATACGTTCATTATTATTTAGTCAGTGTGTAACACTGATTTAATACAGATGTTACAATGCAATACAGCACATATGTATATTTATTAAAAAAAAGCATTGCAGTTTTTATTATGTTTGTTCTTTTGAACTTTCTTTTAAACCATTTTGACTTCAGACACGTAGCTGTTCGTCATTCAAAATTTCGCATGTTGTTTTAAAGAGCTGTCATGGGTTTTACATAACATTTTAGTGTTTTAAAAAATGGTAGTGCCACGATAGATGTCAAAAATAAACATCAGCATCTTACATTGCATTAACAGTTAATAATAAAAGCATTTTCTCTTCACCCTAACAGCAGAAACTGCAGCTGATTACTGTACTGGGGGCGGGGCTTCTATGTGGCACCGCTCTGTCAATCATCATCCCGGAGGGGGTGGAGTTAGTGCAGGACTCATGGAAAGGTATAACAGTTTATCTTCATCCACTTCCCTTTTAGGCTATAAATATATTTACTACCTTATATTACATTGAGTTTCCTGTTTGTTTTGTTTGGATCTTTTTATTCATTTAGCAGAAGTTAAATAAAATGAACTGGCTTAGTTGAGAACTATTAATGAATATGAGGTTGGGCCCCCTACCACACCCATGTTACTGCTAATAAAAATGAGCCCTTAGAATTGTCCAACATTTTTATTTAAATATTAAGAGGTCATTATGTTTGCCAATGAATGTGCTTTGTTATGTAGATCGGTATTGTTCATCTGTGGTACAGAGTCAAAATATCTCCGAGTCCAATTCAACACTTCCTCCGGCCGCAGAGAAACCCCTTCGTCCTCACTTATTCATAGGATTGTCTCTTGTCGTGGGCTTTGTGTTCATGTTTTTGGTGGACCAGATTGCCAACTACTGCACCATCCACGGTACCCGCTCCTTCGTGCATTACAAACACAAATCCATATTCATCCACATAATTATTTCAGATGTGGTCTGTGTGCAGTATTAAATATTATTACAGTACTGAATACTGTGCCACATTTCAGACATAAGTGTGCTAGATTATAGTCACGTGACCTCAATGTTAATCAAGAGGATTTGTTTTATGCATTTTTATAACTTTGTGTGTAGTGCTAGACTGATATATATTCCATTGGCTGATATATCAGACGATATTTGGATTATTATTTTTATCAGCATTGGCTGATAACTCTTTTACATCAGCCAATAAATCTTTCTATTCCTTTGAATTTGTTGTACCTACCTTTACATTTACAAAGCCAAAGTCTAACAGATATAAAATGACCAATCATTAATTTTTTAATGATCTTTCTAACCTGACATTACATTGTGTTACACAGAACAGCAGTCCACTCTTATAGTATGTAGTACATATGTCTTGTAGATGTATAAATATACAAATGTTTATTTAGTTTCACCAATTTTCTGTCTCTCATTTACTGTAATTTGATTTGTGTTTTATTGGCATCATACAGCATAATAAAAACATTACACTGGTTTCCACACGTCTACAATCAGAGAGGTTTAATTGTGCAGAAAACAGGCCGATGTGGGATGCTCTCCTGAGATTATTTCTCTTCTGTTTGAATTCCCAGAATCTCAAGCACGCATGTCCAGTAACTACAGTGTTACTGCAACTCTGGGTTTAGTTATTCACGCTGCAGGTAACAAACTTTTCACTTTCTCTATTATGTTTCCAAACATTGCATGCTTCCCATAATACTCAGATATGCAGATTACAAAATCTGTTTGTTAAAACCAGACTGATGATAATCAGTGAATTGTGTGCAGTTTGGCCAGGGCCGTTTTCTGCTCCAACATGACAATGTCATTACCCTGAAAGCAATTAGAAAATTTTTTGACTCTTTCCGTGTTTAAGTGCTATAATTGGGTCCCCAGTGCTTCTATCAATCTAGAAAACATGAATAAGAACAACCCAGTAACTTAGTTTTGGTAAACCATTCTCTGCAAGCATGTGAAAAAATGTGTCATTGAAATTTGGCTCCCCTTGTGATGTCAGAAGGGGATAATACTGCCCCTTAATCTGCAATTTTCCAACCACGGCACTGCCATTTAGTGCAGAGATCAGCTCATTTGCATTTTAAAGGACACACCCAAAAACTCAAATTTTTGCTCACACCTACAAAGTGGCAATTTTAACATGTTATAATAATTATCTATATGATATTTTGAGCTTAAACCTCACATACGTACTCTGGGGACACCAAAGATTTATTGTACATCTTAAAAATGCCTTGTGAAATGTCCCATTTAATAGCTATCCAAACACAGTCCAGACGTCTAGGGTAAAAAGGCAAAATTTGGGCTCTCAGTGAAGATTTTATAGACGTCTAACCATAAGCTCATAATCGCATCAAGTATAATCGTATTAAAACAGAAGGTGTACGCCGTTTTTAATTCGAGTATGCGGCCACGTAAACACTTTAATCGCATATATACACACTAGCCGAAGTTCATGTGTGTTTTTGTCACGCACCTTAAGTGCAAATTTGTTTTAAATGGGACATTTTACAAGACTTTTTTAACATGTTTATATAATGTTAAAATTGCCACTTTGTAGGTGTGAGCAAAAATTTGCAGTTTTTGGGTGTGTCCTTCAAAATGCAAACGAGCTGATCTCTGCACTAAGTAGCAGTGCCGTGGTTGCATAGTGCAGATTAAGGAGCGGTATTATCTCATTCTGACATCACAAGGGGAGCCAAATTTCAGTGGCCTATTTTTTTACATGCTTGCAGAGAATGGCTTACTGAAACGAAATTACTGGGTTGGTCTTTTTCACATTTTCTCGGTTGATAGAACCTTTAAACTTGACATTAGGAAGTTTTCCCTGAACTCTGTCAACATGACTCGTTGTCAGCAGTCTGCCTTCATCCAAAAACAGCTCAAATAACGCGACAGCAGCATATAAACCGTTACAGGCATTGTCTTAATATTTGTGTTTTCAGCACGTAATACTGAAATACATCTATAAGAACATGTTTTTTATTTAATGTAAGTAAATTAAAACAAGTGGACTGTATATGTGAGTTAGTTATTTGTGCTCTGCATTGGGCTGAATGATGTGTGAATAATAAGCATTTATTAGTAAGCAGTTATTAGCGAATAATCAGAAAATAAAAACTGCACGTGAACAGGAGTAAAGAGGTCAGCTCCAGTCATGTAAACATCCTTGCTCTGATTATTGGAAAAATCACATTATTGGTGTGCATGTTAATGTAGTCAAAAACCCTAAAATCAGAGGGACATTATAAGTGAAAAACAATGGTCTAGAAACAGCTAATCCTGGTTGTAAGCTTAAACTTATGTAACTGCTGTAAACATATTTCTGAAACCTGATTGGTTGGTTGAAATGTTGTCCCAGGGTCAACATAATGTTGCCCTGAGGACATCAACCACTCAGCAAAATCAGGGGTACAGTCATTTCAGAACAGAAAAAGGCCCTTCCAAAACTGTTGCAACAATATTTGGAATCTGAGAGATATTACTAATTACTACAACACATATTACTAATGATAAATACATTTTTATATATTTAAGTTGCTAAATATACCTGTGATTTATGAATGCATATTATGGTATAGTATTAATATTTGGAATATTTTGATTGGAATAACTGAAATAGATAATCACGTAAGAAACGGTTCACCCAAAAATGAAACATCATGATTGTGTTTTGGAAGGTGCATCCCAGACAGCAGACGACTCTGGGGCAGATTCGCATCTAGTTCTTGCCAAAGTCGGCAGCTCCGGTGCGGATCCAGCCCGGAGTCGTCTGCTGTTTGGGACATTATCTCTCTCTCTGTCTCTGCTCAGCTGATGGAGTTGCTCTGGGAGTGGCTGTCGTCTCATCACAGGTGTCTGTTCAGGTGGTCGTGTTTTTTGCTGTAATTTTGCACAAGGTGAGACTTCATAAATAAGACCAATCTTTACGAGAGTAAATAAGTGAAATAGAAATGTATGTCAAAATATGTAGATAATAGATTTCATTGAATATATTATAAATTCACTTTTAAGGACCATTGTTGATTCAAAATTATTATCAGGATTGTTACATATATAAAACCATTTCCAAAATTGTCTCTCTCTCTTTGTTGTTCAGGCTCCAGCGGCGTTTGGTTTGGTCTCTTTCCTCATGCACGCTGGTATGGAGAGGAAGACCATTCAGAAGCATTTACTGGTGTTTTCTGCTGCTGCGCCACTGCTTGCGATCAGCACTTTTTTCATCCTGAGCGCGGTAAGAGACTTCGTCTCTCCTCTGAGACAATAGTTTGCCAGGCAACACCTGTGACACAAGCCCTTTTAGAGATCTGCTTAAGCAACACTGCCTTTATGTATTTTCTATTTATGTTAGTCATGATTTAATGTGCCAATGTTTATGTAAATGTTTTGGTACAAGTATCAAAAGTGATATACAGTACATTCAAACTATAATATTTTTAGCAGCATAATATCGAATACCCATCTTTTTCTACTGAGCTAGCGAAAACGATATAATGCTATAAATATTTCCTCTTTGCAGACTAATGGATCTTCTCAGAACCGTCTGAGCGTGACAGGAATCGGGATGCTGTTCTCAGGCGGGACTTTCTTATATGTGGCCACTGTTCATATTTTACCTGAAATCAGCAGCAGAGGACAGCAGCGCTCCTCTTATGGACACCATCACGCAGTAACGGGAGGACACCAGCAGGGGGGAATGGGACTACTGGAGAGTCTCACTTTTATACTGGGGACTGGATTACCTGTGCTGTTGGCTCTGGGCCTGCCAGATGATTGATTAGTCTGACAATTAGATTTAACACAACAAACAGAACCGCCGACGTATGCTTTATGTTTGCTCAGGCTGCTTTTATTACATTTGTTTTATCTGCTGACGACAAAGAGATCTGTTTTTACTTTATCAGAATAAAACCTTTACAAAAATGACCTGTGGTTACCATGATACTTAAAGGGATAGTTCACCCAAAAATAATAATTCTCATGTTGTTGCAAACCGGTTTAAATTTGTATAAACCAATCCGATAAGAAGCCCCATTGACCTTTTTTTTTTTTTACTGTGGTTCTCAATGGGGCTTCTGATCGGTTTGGTTACAAACATTCCTTAAAATATTTTCCTTTGTGTTGAACAGAACAAAGAAAGTTATACAGGTTTGTAACAACATGAGGGTAAGTAAATAATGACACAATTTTTATTTTTGGGTGAACTATCCCTTTAACAGTTCCCTTATTCCTTTACCATTGTATTTATTTAAGATTCCAAAAATAACGTGTTGATATTATGGTACAATTTGACAGTGAAGTATTTTAGGGTACTGGACTCTGAAGTGTTTATGTGTATTGGACTTCCTGATGTAGGGGGGTGGAAACAGTTTGTGTATTTTTGGCCTCTATCTGTTTGTGTGTGTTCAAAGCTTTCCTGTTACACAAGTGAAGCTAAATAGTGAAGTAAGCAATATTTACATAAGATGCTGCACACCTGGGTAAATTGTGTTTCTGGTCATTATTTCCTGACAATTCCAGATGACTTTGCAAAGCTTGTTTTGGAAATTGTTTGGTTTGCTAGGAATGACATCAATTCTTGACTTGCCAACATTTGGATTCCCTAGAAAAAACATCTGGGAAACATCTAGAATCTGTTTGTCCTGCAGTTTTATTGACACAAAGTTGCAAAACTGTTATTTTTTGTTAAATGTGTGTGTAAGCCAAGAATGTCCTAGTGTTTGTATTAGGGCAGTGGTTCTCAAACTTGGGGGCCTAAAATAAAAAATGTATGTGAGAATTTTAATACATTTGAATTAAAATGAAGTAACAAATAATAATTTATATTTATATTAAATATAAGTGCCCTAAAAAGCTGTTCTGTGTGTTTTGTGTGTATGCTTGTGTTCTGAGTTTTAGCTATGACCTCAGTTTGTTATCAGAAAATATTTATTGGAAATCAGCCAACCGTATCCTTAAAACAAAGCTCATTTGCATGGAGGAATGCTTTGGCTGCTTGGTTTACCTGGTTAATGCATGACTACAAATACAATACTGAGTCCTTTTAATTAAGAAACACATCTTCTTTTATTAATTTAAATCGATAGTTCATCATTTACTCATCCTCATGTTTTTCTAAACCTGTATGAATTTCTTTTTTCTGATGAACACAAAAGAAGATATTTTGAGAAATGATGGTAAACACACAGCAGATAGTGACCACTGACTTTCATAGTAGGAAAAAAATATTTTGGAAGTATTGTGATGATAAAGAAAATATTTTGATAAATGATGGTAAGTACACATCACTATCTGCTGTGTCTTTACCATCATTTCTCAAAATATCTTTTTTTGTGTTCATCAGAAAAAAGAAATTCATACAGGTTTAAAACAACATGAGGATGAGTAAATGATGACAGAATTTTCATTTTAAAGTGAACTATCCCTTTAAATAAAGCTTTATTAGGTTGCTAATGAAACTTAATAATTAAACAAGAAACATATCTTACAATACTGTACTCTTAAATTATTCACAAATGCACATCCTTCAGGCTTAATGCTTTAAATGTGTTTTTGGCTTCTGCTAAATACAGTCTAAAAGCTTATTGATACTGTTTGGCTTGATAATACTGCTATTATTGTAAATGCTTATTCATACTAATTGAAACACTTACAGTAATAAAACCTGTAATTAGGGACTTTAAGCAACAGCTGGGAATGGAACGGCTACGGCGACCGGAAGTAAGCTGTCAGACCACCGTAGCCAAGAACGTAAAAATCACTAAGCAAACGTAAACAGGACAGCGCAACGCGGTATTAATTCATTTATTAAGATGCAAAAATATGTCATTTAAAAAAGCAAGAGAAGAAGGATTGCTGGCATTAAATGACAATATTTTGTCAGAACAAGAGTTTTTACTATTGTATGATGTAAATAAGTCTAAAAACCTAGATTTAAGCAATACTGAAAATGTTGAATACTTAAAAATCATTCAAATAAGCTTAAATTTAAAACATTCGAACACATATTATATAAAATACTGGTAAAATCATAAACTGATGCAATTACAATGTCATATGCCATAAAACATAATATTTATGTACATAATCTCTCACGTTGTAGCGACTACGGCAAATCAGCTGTTCTCCCGTAGTAGACCGTTACAGTAGAACGTCGCAAAGTAGCAGTTAAATTCGCGCATGCGCAATACAACGCCAGAATGCCGTTGCCGTTCCACCAGAGGCGGTTGCTTAAAGTCCCTAATATTTCTGAAATGTTTGATATTTTGTATGATGTAATGAGATAAGAAACTGTAATAATTATTTAGTGGCCCAAAATGTACACATCTCGTTTTCTTTTCAATCAAAGCAAACTTTTGCAATCTTTAAAATGGCATTTCTCATTGATGACTTATAAAATACATTTGAAGTGTGATTTGAGTCCCCACACTGCAAAAAAATGATTTTCAATGAAAAAATCTTAGTATTTTTGTCTTGTTTTTAATAAAAATATCTAAAAATTCTTAAATTAAGATGCTTTTTCTTGATGAGCAAAACGACCTAAGAAAAGTTGGTCTAGTATTTAGACCAAAAATATCAAATTTAAGTGATTTTGTGCATAAAACAAGCAAAAAAATCTGCCAGTGGGGTAAGCAAAAAAAATCTTGAACATATTTCTTAAACACTAAATTCAAGAAAAATTTTCTTACCCCATTGGCAGATTTTTTCGATTGTTTTATGCACAAAATCATTTAAATTTGATATTTTTGGTCTAAATACTAGACCAACTTTTCTTAGGTCCTTTTGCTCATCAAGAAAAAGCATCTTAATTTAAGAGTTTTTAGATATTTTTACTGAAAACAAGACAAAAATGCTAAGAAATGTTTTTCTTGAAAATCATTTTTTTGCAGTCTACACTGCAAACAATGTCTTTTAGTATTTTTGTCTTGTTTTTAGTACAACCATCTAAAAATTCTTAACTCAAGATGTATTTTCTTGATGAGCAAAATGACCCAAGAAAATAAGTCTAGTTTTTAGACAAAAAATACAATACAAATCTAACCCTGTAGTTCAATTGTAATTGTATGATATAGGAATACAAACCAATAAACCTTCATTCTCCTTCACTGTTCACTACAATATGTCATCAATATGTTCATATAGCTCAATTCTTAAAGCATGACTGAGCCATGCTGAAGTCATGTCAATCCCAGGAGGATGAAAAGCAAACACTGAGTGCACTTGAACATCAAACAAACCATAATATTATCAGTAAAAGCACTTGAGTGATGAGCGGTCTAGCCGCAGCTCTAATTGTGTTGCATTTAGTTTCAGGCGTTCCAGGTGAGCGCTTAGCTCCGCTTCTCGTGTCATCTGGTCAAAGGTGCGAGGGGAGGTCTGCTCCTTCACCCTCTCCCTCATGTAGCAGGAGGCTCGCGCCACCATCCGACTCCTCTCCAGGGCCTCCGCTCTATCCTTCAGCAGCTTCTCTCTCCGCTCCTCCTTCTCTGCCAAAGCCCTGTATCTCTGCTCCATTTGCGCTTTCTCCTCCTTTAGGACTTTATCTTGCAGTTTGCGATGGGCGACCTCCTTTTCCTGGTTTTCACACTTGGTGCGCTGAGCTCTGTGTTGAGACTCCTCCTGCACGTGAAGCATGGCATGTTTTGTCCGCAGTTGGCACCGTTGCGCTAGTATGTGTCTATGCTCCCATCGATCCCTTTTTTCCTGCTGCGCCCGCTGCTGCGCACTCCGCACCTGCTCCTCCTCTCTAGCTAATCGTTTTTGCATCTCCTGCAGCCGGGTCTCCGCCATCAGTGCTTGTTTCTTTTGGGAGTGTCTCAGTTTTTCCTCCAGTCTTTCTTTCTTCACCACCTCCTCTTTGCGTTCTTGTTCCTCCAGCTCCTTCTTCAGCAGGAGGTGCTTGAGGAGCGCCCTTTGATTTTCTATCTTGAGCCTCCTCTCCGCTCTCTTAACCTGCATTTGTTTGCTCCTCAGGGCTTGCTGCACCTTCTCACAACCAACTTGCAGCTCCCTCTCGCATCGCGCCTCCTCACTGCGCTCCTTTTCCTTTATAAGTCTCTCCTGGCAGCGCTTGCGTTCTTTCTCAACCTTGCTCGCCTTTTCTCGTTTGCTCCTGCGTTGAGCTCGTTGCTCCTCTGCCGATCTCCTCCAGCGCTCCTCCTGTTTGAGCACCTCCCGTTGAAAATGCTCAACAAACATCGCCTCCTCTTCTTTTCGACTCTTTCTGCGGGCCACCAGGTCCTCCTGCCAGTGTCGGATACGCTGCAGAAGTTGTTTTCTCCTTTTTTGCTCCAACTGAGCTCGCAGCACCTCCTCTCGCCTGCGCTCCTCCTCGCGATGCTGCTCCTCCAGCTTACTCTGTTGTAAATGAATGTGTTCCTGCTCATGTTTGGCCAGCAACAATGCAGCAAGCTTAAGGTCTTTCTCTGGGACGGTGATGCTAAGTTTATTATTGATTTCTTGAGAAAGCCTCTTGATCTGTCTCTCCGTTGCAGTGGAACGCCAGAGGTCCCCCAAACTAAGATTAAAGGGGAACCTCTGGCTACATGTGGTTTTATCATAAGATGATGGGCTTGGAAAACCATCTGAAATAGAAAAGTCAGAGATATGATGAATAGGGTCAGCCCTGTATGGATATTTTATGCATTTGGCATATGCAAATGTTCATCTAAAGCAACTTATAGTGAATTCATTCTTTATCAGTATGTGTGTTCCCGGGATTGAACCCATTACCTTTGTGTTGCTAATACCAGCAACAGGAACACTACAGGACTCACTTTGGTATTTTACCGTGTAGTCTTGGGTGCTTTGACTCACAGCTGTTTGTTCCTGTACAGTTGCCAGTGCTGTAAACGATGATTTTATATTTTTGGTCTCTTGAATGAGTTTTTCTCTCTCCTCGCGACACAAGCGCAGTCGTTCTCTTCTTTCTCTCTCGTATTCCTCATATAGCACAGTCACCGCTTCCAAAGAGGATTCCTGGTTTTCCTCTATGAAATGAGTAAGGGATCTAAACACCAGGTCAACAGGTTTAACTCCAAGTCTTGCACAGGATTCAAGTGATCGAGGACTTGTCAAAACATATCTGCTTTCTTCGGCCTGTATAGAATTGAAATTATTTAAATCCAAATGCAAAAGCGGGGAGATCAACCTAACACGGTCCATTAATATCGCGAGCGCGTGTTGCGCTGAATGTACTAAATAATCCTTTCAAACATAAGTAAAATGCAAATGTATTTTAATCATTTTGTAATTTAAGTCACATGTTGTTGGTTTTCACGTATATAATACGGTTAAAATACTTATTCGCGCGTAAATCTGCGATTTCTCTCGGTACTTCTGACGCGTCTCATGTCGCTATGGCAGCGCGCTGACGTCACAGGAACAGATGCTGCTTTAACACGGAGCGCTCGGAATGGAAACAGCGCCTTTTAACGGAAACCAGAGACGGCACAAGCAAAGACTGTAAGTAAAATGTTTCACAAAATGAGGAGATTTTGAATGATAAAGCTTTTTATTTTTTTTTTAAATAAACAAATGATGAATATAAGGGGGCAGTTTATGGTTAACGTTACGTCTAAACTTGCGGTTACTCTGCTATGAAAATGAAACCTTTTTTATATTCAAATGCAATAGTTAAAAAGTTATTGATACTACAGAGACTTAAAATATTGATAACTGAAGCCTTTACATAGTTGTTGTGACACACTTGTGGCTTATACGAGTTACCACAATCTTATTTTGGCGCGCTATGGTTAACATATACTTTTTCTGTGGTAAAATGTAACTCTAACGCTGTCATTATGTGACCCACATGCTGTCATTTGACAGAAACTATGGTTATCGTGGGATTTTGAAATTTTAAAGGGAAAGTCCTAACACCTGACAAGATTTTTTTACCATAAGTTAGCAGATAAAATGCACTGACTGAGAAGAGATTTCTGGGGTTTTTCCACAGGAATGACGAATTAATTGCTGGGTTCACACAAAAATCATGTTGTGCTGTTGGTACAGTGAAGTTCTGACCACAAACAATCTAGATCTTACAAAAACAAATGGAAAATGTGTTTATTTCCGTTACCATCTTCAGTCAACACATCTCCATTTCTTTTTTAAAAAAAGGTCTCATAAAAAACCACACAAACAAAAGCAGTTTGTTAGAACGTGAACACATCATACATGACATGCAAAATTCAAATAAATCGTAGAAAAAAACAATAACAAACATTATAAATGTAACATTTAGGCCTTCACTTTTAACTTCATTTCAGCTGAGAAACATTAGCTAAATACTTCTGCTGGTCTATAAAAATAAACAACGTAAAACAACAAATAGGTTAAGGTTTGTTCAAAGTAAATACATTAAAATAAAATAATCGAAGATTTAAAAACCTCAGTTGACCCTTTATGATGTTGTACAGTACATTCATCTAGAAAAACTGACCTAATCAACAGCTGCAGATCTTTAACATCAATCTAGCATATAATCTACAAAACTCTGTTTTAAAAAAATAAAACGCTAATCCTTTCTTTACACTATTGCTAAATTGTGTTGATCAGGCACAATATACATAACTTGCACAAACAATGTATAAAAGAAAATGAAATGGAAAAAACGCTGTTGACAGATTTTGGCTTATTTTTGTCACGATGGCTCATTCATGTATAAAGCTTATGAAGAGGAATTGCTTTCATTTACTGGTGAATAACAATAAAGCACTTTTTACAGTAACTTGTTCAATATGCACAAAAGCAACAAAATAAACTTAAAAAGATAGTTCACCCAAAAATGAAAATCATCATTTACTCGCTCTCATGTTGTAACAAACCTGTATAAAACTAAATATTTCTTTAAAATATCTTCATGTTTTTCAGAACAAAAAAAAATATACAGGTTTGTAACGACATGAGAGTGAGTAAATGATAACAGAATTTTCACTTTTGGGTAAACTATCCCTTTAATCAAAGCGAAGCTAACCGGCAACAAGATTATGGATGTGCAGGATAAAAAATAATTTTTTCCCAGACTCTGCAGCTGTTAATAAATCCACTTCTGTATGTAACAAGGAGGATGAAGATGATAAAGTCTTCTTCATCATACTGGCCCGTGGTTTTAGACCATAGCGCGGAAACCAAAGGATAGAGTTGCACCCAGAGCCAAACCAAGAGACAGGAAGAAGACCATTACGGCTCCCGCGGTTTCTGCTTCATGCTGGGCCACTTTCCTGTGGGACAAACACAAAACATTACTACATACAGCAAAGGTTGAGACTGTTATCAAGAGACACAACTGTGAACTAAACTATTACCTCCATCAATAACATCTGCTTCATTTACATTTATGTATAAGTTCTAGTTGGAGATACGCCACCCCTCAATAACGGACTACTGTATTGATTTACTTACTTGGGTCCAAAGCACATGCAGAGACTTGCCAGGTATCCATTGCTAAAGGAGAAGAGGATCATGAATATGATGTACCAGGCGTCGTGGGCAAAAAACACTGGCATGTGGTGTCTGGGCTGCACATTGCAGAAGATGAAGAGGGGAACAAACACTGCACGTGCAATGATGAGACTGGGCAACCACTTGCTGTCTTTACCCGGCTGAAAAGAGAAAAGACCAGAGATCAGATTTTGAGAAGATCCTAGTATGCAAAAGCCACTAAACCACCTCTGTCAAAAATTAGATAATGATATTAACTGAATGCTCTTGGCACGTAATATACATTCATCAAATACTTACGCTTCAAATCCACAAATCCAGTCTATAGCTATTCAGAAATACAGGTTTGTTGGCAGAATTCGCTAATCGCCACATCATTAGTACCAATAAGGCATTTAAATGACTAATAACCTTTTCATTGCCATTAAATTGAAAGTACTGAGCCTAAACATAAGACGACAAAAGAAAACATGTCAGACGTACTTGCATCGGAACTTCTCATATATACACATAAAAATAAATGTACGTAATATATATATGTAATCCAGTCTGTGAAAACCCAGCTTAAAATATAATCTTAAATCTCTAATATCAACCGAGAAAGAGGTGAAAAAAAATCATGCGAAATCAGACAAGTTAACATAAGCTATTCCCAAGACATCTGGGTGATTCTCTTGAAATTAGACTTATGACGTGTCATGAAACATTTTGATAATAAAAGTAAATGCTATCAAAATAAGAAGCATACAGTTACAAACATCTCTTCATGTACTATTTCGCACATGATTTCAAATGGCATCATACAAAACAATTATGTTGTTTTTTCCACATTTAATGGGAAAATTGTCATTACCGCAATGTGTCCATGACTGGATTTGGGTTCTTTGACATGGAAATATTTATAATTAAAAAAATCTAAGAAATAAAAAGCTTCAGTGCATGTTATACTATAAACATTTACAATAAAGAAACATGTGGTATTTGGTGATCATTGGTAAATGTAGAGACAATAATAAGGAATATAAATGTGTCCAAGAAAAAAATTCTCATCCTCCGCAACAATTTTCAATCATTGTTTAAGCCCTCAAGGAACTAACATTTTCAAAAAAAAATTGTTGGAAGGGAAATAATTGACTGTGACACTCAAGATGGCTACCAGGTAAGCAGTTCTTATTTTTTCTCTCCAAATAAAAGTTGAAATTTTTAGTTCTCATTACCGAAACATGAGTTTGTAAATGCATATATTTAATTTAATATCATGTTGCGGTAATGATAATTTTTGATAATCTAAAAAATAGTAAATAATTCTATAGGAAATATTTTTTAATCCTCTAAAATTAATGGTTATAGTAAGTTCAGAACTTAATCTTAAATGTGCAAAATAAATTGGCTTCAAGGGCTTTTTAAAAAATCTGATGCTGGACACCTACTGTAAGTCTGGATTTCGTGAGAATCACCCACTTGCATCTGAACTTCTCATATATACATATAATTATATGTACATAAAATATATATATGTGACCCAGTCTGTGAAAACCCAGCTTAAATATAACCTTAATATCTGTAGTATTGACTTAGTAAGATCATGCCAAAAATCATGTGAATTCAGACAGGGTCACATAAGCTATTCCCAAGACATCTATAGCTTTCCACTATAAAAAAAAAGTATGAAACCATACTAGTCAAACACAACCAACCAGTGTGAGAGACACTACAAGCCTGCGGGTCCTGAATAACTTCAGAGGTCATGTGAGAGTCCACGTGAAACTTGCTTTGCCCTTCAAAACCCATGACAAATTTACAGCTGCACCTCAGACACATGCTCTTGATATTTTGAATTCAATTACTCATCATCGATTCACAGTACATACCGGTCTAAATCAACCCACGTTTCTTTCATATAAATTTCAATTAGATGGACACAAACTACACACTGCTTTTAGTCTAAATGGAGAAGCAAGCGAGACTGTCAAAGATACTCATAAAGACTTCCTTTGTGATTCTGATCATTTCACATGAGTTTGATTTAACGGTTTCATCCACCATTTTATGGAGAAAGTTACATAACCGCCTGAAAGCGAAATGATCCATGTTATATTAGTAATGGGATACGAGCGGTCACATGTTCAGAGGACAGACGTCAGTCTGGGATAAAAACAACAAGAGATGCGTTTAT
Source organism: Misgurnus mizolepis (assembly GCA_025389145.1). Lineage (NCBI taxonomy): Eukaryota > Metazoa > Chordata > Actinopteri > Cypriniformes > Cobitidae > Misgurnus > Misgurnus mizolepis. The sequence goes on from JAIFKI010000017.1 coordinate 35,823,047, forward strand.
GACCAAAACCACATTTAATGTGGAAAGAAACTGTAAAAACAGACAAACTTGTAGCCTGTTGATTCACCAGCATCACCAGTGACATCATGGAACAGTTAGTTCTGTTTTCTTGCACTTCATTGGACGAGAGCTGTACACAAGAACAGCACTGGGCTGCTTTCCTGTTTATCATATCACTCCTCCAACATAAAAACATATTCTCAATTGACATATTACTTCTTAGGACACTGAATTTTCATTTCAGGCTGAATTATTCCTTACTAGGGATCATAAATTTAGTAAATTCTCTTTAAAGCCCACATAACACACATGGTTTCTGCTTATGTCATGTTAATCTTCAGTACCCGTGGAGTAGCATTTCATCCTTTATATATCCAGAGTCTTTAGTTATCAGATTTATAAAAGACAGATCAGCTTTACCGATTCTTTCAGAATAAAACCCGACCCCCTTAAGGCATAGGCTACCATGGGCGGAGCGAGTCACGAGCAAGCACACACACAAAACATTATCCCACTATCTCTAGATAACTAACTTGTATGATTCACTAAATGTTTGTGTCGTTTACATTATATGCACTTATTACCAACAAAACACAGACATTTGATGCAGTTTTACGTACCGCCTGCAACTTGGGACCGCCCCATTTCAACAAGATCCAGCGTAAAACAAATACACACGCACAACTGCGCTGTTACACCAGATAAACAAACTATATTCATTGTTTTCATAATGCTGGGTTGTTTAGGAAGCTAAACAAGCTAAAATTTCCCCTCACAATCAACAACACACTTCTTTGGTGACGTTGATTTTTTTGTGCCCATATAAGGACTTCCACCGTACTTCCTGCACCGAATACATGAATACACTGAAACATTCCAAAATTGTACGAACCCTGGCAAAGTGCACTCGGCACAGAAATACTCTGTCACATGTCCAATTGCTTTTTGGAAAGTTTGCCCATGTTTAGTACGAGGAAACCAACTCAGTGTTAAGTCTAAGGGTGTCACGATTTCGATTTTAAAACTTCGAAAATAAAAAAATGGAATCGTCGATGCTGCCACGCCCCCATGTTACGTCCGGTCGGTTTGCCAAGCGGGGGAAAAAAAACATATGTTGGGTGCTGCGAGTACTGACAGGAATGTTCATCTGACAGGAAGTTTAGTTTTATCAGGTATGTGTGTGTACCATATTTTTCCACTGGCAGCACAACTAACATGGCAGGGTATCTCCGGGTTCAAGGTTAGATATTATATTTCATAAAAGTCTAGTCTAAAAATGGCATAGCATTTTTTGTGCTTTAAAAAAAAAATATATATATATATATATATGAAGAGTTTGGTTCCAAAACGCAATAAATCCATTTTGACAAATTTCGGTAAAAACGTGTTTTCTATACCAAGAAAGTGACAAGATGAAAACCACTATTTTCTGTTACAAACTTTCACATAGCATCTTAAGGTTATAAAAACATAAGAAATTCAAATCCATAACTTGATTTTCAAAGATTTATTATAAAAACTAATTATTTTTTCCACAAAATGCAATAAATCCATGACAGTTTTTTATTTCAAAATGCTATAAATCTATTAAATCAATGTATAAATGTGCATTCATCTTTACCATTTTATATTTAATTAGTTGACTAGTGGTATACAATGATTAAAAAATAAACATTAATGGCATTAACCAAAACACTTACTTTGTTATATTAAGAACACATTGCTGCGGTTATATTTGACGTCGTCTCTTTACATTTTCACAGCGATCAGCTGTAAAATGTTTTGGTCCCGCTCGATTTTCGTTGACTTTGAGTAAAATAATGTAACGTTTTCATAAGATCCTCTGGGGTCAATGTTTTAGCACGAGAAGCTTGATGCTGTCTGGAGAACAAGCAGCCGAGTGCCTCTCGCGGAAATTATTAGATGTTGATGGCTTACGTTTCTTTCCCGTCACAGAAAACCATCACAGGTTTATCAATGCTATTAAAGTATTATTTTGTTTTGTTTGTTGATCACGAAGTACAAAGTAGATGAGGAAAATTAGGATTCCGTGTTTGTTTACATTGCGTGAATGGTCCGCTGTAATATCAGGAATGGATTTATTGCGTTCTGTAAAAAAGGAGGAGTGGCGTTTGTCGCATTTTGGGAACAAAGGGAGAAAAGATGACAGAATATCACGCCGGGTATTGGATTTTGCGTAAAATTAATTATTTACTTTTAACTACTGACCTGATATAATACTGATTTTGGCAGTAACTCATTTTTTTCAAAAATGGCGTTTATTGCGTTTTGGAACCAAACTCTTCATATATATATATATATATATATATATATATATATATTGAGAATCGAATCGTGGACTTAAATTCGAAAATGTAATCGAATCGAGGATTTGGACAATATTGACATCCCTAGTAAAGTCAGAACCCATGAAATAGCTTCAGCCCCCCCCCCCCAAGCAGGATTTTCTCAAACACCCCCCCCCCTTAAGCAGGATTTTCTCAAACACCCCCCCCCCCCAGTTCTGCCTTTTGTACTCCGTAGAGAACATTTTATTAGGAATTCTGTGAAAAGCTCAGGAAGAGACAGTAAAAACACAAACCACGTGCTGTCTGATTCATTGAGAAAGCAGTCTGTGGTATTTCAGCGTCACATACGTACCCACATACAAAAAGCGGTCAGACTCCTACCGGCCCAGTCCATCACATTGAACAGGAGGAAACAGGATACAGGGATGAAATAAGTTTCTGTGAAAAGCAAAATGACCAACTGTGAAAACTCGACATGACTGTGAACTTGCCCTTTAAAATAACTCCTATCTGTTTGGGCTATTGTTCTCAATCTCAGTGGATAGAAGTGTGAAGATAAATATAGAGAAAGATCAAACACGCATACCCCAAGCACTGCCGTTTGCCACAGTGGACTTTACATCAACGGTGACGGCTGGGAAAATGCCAATAGTGATTGTGAAGATGAAGCATACGGAAAGTGCCATCACCCAGATCTATAGGAGGGAGAACAAAATTGAACGTGTCACATATGAACCTGTAACGCAGCCGATAAATGAACACCTGGTCTTGGGTTGGATTGTGGTTTATACCTTTTTAAAGATGGCAAACACTGAAACAGTGGGTTTGGGCTCTTCATCAGTCAGGTTTACTACAGGTGTCTTCTCCGCTGGACTATCTACAAAGACAAATTTAACAGATTACGCGTCAAATAAATCAACAAATATTTAAAGGTGTAGCGGAGGATTTTCGCGAATTTTAGAAAAGAACCGCCTTCTCCACTTTTTTAAAAAATGCAATTGCGCAACACTCCTGATTGACAACTAGGAGGACCAATAGTCTTGATGATCCACCCGGAAAAAGAAAACCCAGCAAAACCTTTAATGTCTTTTTGCAGAATAAAAGGTTTGACACACTAGATTTATTCTGATGTCATAACTTCATAAATTACTTTCAATAGTTTGCCTGCGCATTCAGTCTTAATGATTAATGGTTTACGAACTGGGCTTTCTGTCCTTGAAGGGAGCACTAAACCTGAGCCCTAAATCTTCAGAAATAGCGAACCTGAGGCTGGGGCTCGGGCCCCGAGTTCAAATTAAAAAAGTCGGCGCCGATGGCCAATGGGCAGCGCTCCGACATATGGTGCTTTCGCACTTTCGGGGACCCGAGTTCAATTCCCGGCTCGTGGTCATTTACTGATCCCATACCCCTCTCTCTTCCCTGTACTTTCCTGTCCTTTCCTTAATCACTTTCAAATAAAAGGCAAAAACTTTAAAAAAAGAAAGTAAAGGAGGAGGAGGGATGCCGTAAGAATTGCAGCTGCACGCAGAGGCCTGGAGGCGGCCTTAAATATGCTTATAATGACGATTGACAAGCCTGAATGTTTAGGCTCCTCCCAAACCTATGTTTAGAATTACATTTCGTACTTGCAAGACATAATCGTAAAACATTGTAAACATCTGGTTACAAAAACTTTGATGCCGATATGTGACCCTGGACCTTAAAACCAGTCATCAGTTATAAGCCGCACGGGTATATTTGTAGAATAGCCAACAATACATTTTTGTTTTTATGCTAAAAATCATTAGGATACTAAGTAAAGACCATAATTCATGAATATTTTGTAAACTTACTACCACACATATATAAAAAATTATTTAAAATTAGTAATAGGTGTTGCTAAGGACTTCATTTGTACAACTTGAAAGACGATTTTCTCAATATTTTGATTTTTTGCACCCTTAGATTCCACCTTTTCAAATAGTTGTGTCTCAACCAAATATTGTCCTATCCTAACAAACCATACATCGGTGGAAAGCTTATTTATTCTGCTTTACAAACCTTAATTAATTATGGTTCCCACACCTAAGTTAACTTCAAATTCAAGGACTTTCCAGGTCCAATAGTTCCAGGACTAAAAGTGAGAGCACAGTTACATCGTGTTACCTTTTAAGATACATTGTTACAGTTCCCTTTCGAGGTAACTCGCGCTGCGTCACTGCGGTAACACTTTGGGGACGCCTCCAGTGGTAAGTGCGTCTGTATGTCTATATCTAATTCAACCAATGGTAAGGCTAAATGTCAAAGACAGGGTGACGCGGGAGCCACTAAGTATATCGCCATCTAAAATATTGCCAAAGACAGCGTCACAGGGACGCCGGAAGTATGGCAAGAAAGACGCAGCGTCTCGTTCCCTTCTCGGGAAACAAAAGTTACATAGGTAGCCAGAGAAGTTTTCATTTGTCAAACACAACTATCCAAAAAAGCATTTGTAAGCATTTAAAGCAAATAGTTTAGCATGTGTGCTTAAAAACTCTAGAATTTTTATGATATTATCCTACACTACACAGGGAATAATATGGATTTTTTTCCAGAAAACTTCTTGCATAAAATAGATTTAAGCACTTTCAATGACCTGTATCTATGCATGTATATTTTGAAAAACTTCCCAGGGCTTGAATTTTTCCCCAGTTTCACAAACTTTCAAGGACCCGTGGGAACCCTGATTTTTGTGTTCTAGGGTAACAAATATTAAAAGGAAACAAAGATCTGATTGTTACCAGGCTTCAGCAGGTCCAATTTGTTTTCCTCATCGCTGATGGGACTGCAGCCATTACTCTCAGAGAAATACTGGAAAAACTCCTGAAAAATCAAACAGGTCTCGTGTAAATCATACCAAACAGAGATGTCAATCATTTTCAACAATGATGTGCATTATTCTTGCAGCAAAACTTGCTCTGCACATTACAGTGAAGACATTAAGACTGCACAATGACAATAGTTAAATCTAATTTAAACAGAGTAGAAGTGCAAAAAAGCAATATTATATAAATATATACTATGCATGCATGCATATACAATAAAGACTGTATTATGGAGAGCAAGGTTTTGATGTATAAAAGCTGAGTCCAGCTCAACGCAAATTACCATGGTAATGTGTAGATATAGGAGTATAGTACAGAAAGTGCAATATAAAGAGAAACCTTGGACCACAAAACCAGTCATAAGGGTTAATTGTTTGAAATTTACATTTATACATCATCTGAAAAATGAACAAGCTTTCATTAACACATGGTTTGCTAGGATAGGACAATATTTGGCCGAGATACAACTACTTGAAATCTGGAATCTGAGGATGCAAAAAAATCTAAATATTGAGAAAATCTCTAGCAACACATATTACTAATGATAAATATATTTTTGCTATATTTATGGTATGAAATGTACAAAAGATCAGTTCTTAATCTCCTAATAATTATCGGCATAAACAAATGGTTAATGTTGACCTATACATTGTATTGTTGGCTATTGCTGCAAAAATACCCGTGCCACTTCTGACTGGTTTTGTGGTCCAAGGTCACATGACCAGTGGCCACAGCAGTGCAAGTTGCAATATGAGGTAGGCATGTGCAAGGAAATGTGCAAACATATCTATAGACAGAGGATGTGGCATATACTGTACATTATAAACTATTAGTAGTGACAAAGGAATGATAGGTTGTACAGAAGAACAGAATTAACCGGTGCACTTATAAAATCGCTTTGAAAAAAAAAACGCTTCTGATACATCAATCATTTAAGTGTCATTTACCATTTTGGGCAGTACGAAGTAAGAAAAGATGGCCAGGAGAATCACAACACAAGCAATGATGAAGTAACCGAAGGCGCTGTCCTGTAATGCTGAGCCCGCTGAAAAGAAAAGATTCATAGTTACAGACTGAAAGGTCATGCTAAAAGGGAAGAGGTCACTATCGTGAGCGGTTGGTTTGTTTAAGAGAGGCCACTGAGGATACATACAGGCAAGAGCACAGATCATGGAGAAAGCAGCGAAGGCTCCAGCCAAACCCTGGCCGCTCATGATGGGTGTGGTGTATGCGGCCGGGAGCCTTCCAGCCAGTCCAAACAAACTTCCCTGCAGAATCGCTCCAAACGCTTCAACAAAAAGAAGATGGAAAATATCATGCATTTTTACATCATAAGATAATGTGGTGAACTAAAAGAGGTTACTAGAAAGTCACAATGACAAAATATATTTGAGCATTGTTTACTCCTTTAAGATTTTCCCTTTCAAGTAGTACGTTTCTCTGCTTGATTCTCACAACATAGTGTGTAATAACATCAGCATCAAACACTGTGTGGAATTTACCATCTTGTTCTCATTAAAAAGAATAAACAGAATCAGAACCTCATGACCCGAACTAAAGAACACAATGATGTCAAAGATCCCTAAACACAGTGGAGGGGGAGTTACTCACAGTTGATGCAGATGATTTTGATCATGGTGAAGGCAAAAAATGGCAAAGGATCCATCGGCACCTTCACTAACACTGCAGTGATGAGAAACACCACGAAAATCACAGAGAGACTGCCAGAGATCCTCAACTTCTGAGGGATCCTGAGAAAGAGAAATACGTAGGGGGGAAAAACATCAGATCAACTTTCCTGAAAGACTGTTTACAGAAGCTTTAGGGGAGATTCTTGGTAATCTTCACCTTCAAGGATTAGTCAATTTTCTTTAAAACAAAATCCAGACAATTTCTCACCAATATGTCATCCAAAATGTTGATGTCTTTCTTTGTTCAGTCGCGAAGAAACAATGCAGTTTAAAATTGCAGTTTTAAAGGACTCTAAAGAATCCTAAATAAGGCCTAAGGGTCTTATCTAGCAAAACAATTGTCATTTTTGTCAAGAAAAATTAAAAATATTTTCTTTTAAACCACAACTTGCACCAGCGGACCTCACATAATTGCGTAATGCCGTGGAAAGGTAACGCGTTACATATATGAAACGCACATTTGTGGACCAATAAACTGACACAAAGACATGAATTAGTATCATTCCACATACAACATTGTCGGAACGGTCCTCTTTCTCCACACTTGTAAACACTGGGGCGTAGTTTCGCATTCGTTATCCGTGACCTCTTGATGTGATGACGTATTACGTGAGGTCGCGCTGGTGCATCAGAGGATTGGAGGAAGATGAGAAGTTGTGGTTTAAAAGTGCATATTTCTTATTTTTCTTGCCAAAAATGACAATTGTTTCACTAGATAAGACCCTTATGCCTCGTTTGAGATCCAGTGTTTCCCATATATTCATTTATCTGTGGCGGGCCGCCACAGAATCAACACTGGCCGCCACAAATAGATTTTTCATGATTCCCATTTACATTTTAATTTTACTATTTAAAACGGCTTAATTCATTGCAGCGAGCGCGCCTCCATCCTCCCTCTCTCGTTGTGTGCAGCGCAACAGCGCGCGCCCCCGGCCCCCTCCCCTCTCTTTGCTGAGCCTGCACGCCTCTCTCACATAACAGTGAAAAGTATTTAACTCCGTGTTCCTTAGTGTACTTTCTCTTTTTCGCGTAAACGTCAACAGTCACGGATGTTACTGACAGAGAAGTCGGTGGCTGATTAAGTTCATCATGAGAGTGACTTAACAAAAGGTTAGCATGTTTCCCACATATACCCGTTCTGATGTGAGTCTGTGTCCGAGCTCTCTCCCTATTATGCGGCATGCCTATGCACGTGTTCTGTAGTAACAGCAACTGTGTATTCTCTCATATTTCTGAATTTGCAACAAATTGTCTGCGCTATACAATAAAATACCACTCGTATTTCTAATAAAAAAGCGCTCATAACACAACAACACTGATGAGAAGAGCAACACCAGTACAGCCTCAATGTAAACGTATGATGATTTTTTTCAGATAAGGTCGCGTTTTTAGCAGCAGTTTAATAAAGAGCTGGTTGGATTAAACAGAGAGTTACTGAGTCGTGGGTCGTTACTGGGTCCTGTTTAGTCACTATTTAATAGACAACAGAACAGAAACTATGTAAAAATAGCATCTTAGTTGTTTTAAAATGCAATATAATGTGACGGATCAAAAAGTAAAACGCGACGCAATGACGTCACATATATGCTAATCAGCGTGTGACGTCATCGCCGCCACAGTATCTCAAAATCCTGTGGGAAACACTGAGATCGTTTAGAGTCCTTTGAAACTGCAATTTTAAACTGCATTAAAACTGTTAAGTGTTGGGGTCCATCAAAGTCCATTAAAATGAGAAAAATTCTGCAATGTTTTCCTCAAAAAACAAAAAATTTCTTCTCAACTGAACAAAGAAAGACATCAACATTTTTGATGACATGGTGGCGAGTAAATGAAAAACTTAAATTAAAAAAATTTCTTTAAGAAAATGGACTAATCCTTTAATTTAAACAAACATTCTCCTGCATTAAACAAACTTCTTATATATATGGAGACTTATAACTTCTGCGAACAAGTTTATTGTTAAAATGATCCCCATTAGCTGTCACCAAATTTTTGTAGACATCATTATAACCCATCATCAGAATTTTTTCAGAATAAATTATTAGAGTATTACATTCATACATTCCCTACTCACAATTTTAAATATGCATTCTCAGATGGTAAGAAAAACTTTTTGCCATTCATTTTAAGTAATTCAATTGGCAATTATTCCAATGATTGATGGCATGATAAATAACTAACTATTCTCTTTAAAGCAGAGATGAATATTCATTTAAAAAACTATATAATATATTGTTGTTTACAACATCAGTTTATAGGTTCATCCACAAAACAAAGCCATGGATGGGTTTTGTAGGGCTCTCAAACGATTAATCACGATTATATTTCAATAAAAATTGGTATACAAGTAACATTTTTCTTACATTTATACATGTATGTGTGTGTTTTTATTAATACATTTCTAACACACACACACACACACACACACAACAAACACAAACTTTTATTTTGTATGCGCGTAATCACGATTAATCGTTTGATTTATCGATTTTATACAAACTCAACATAAGACGCAAATTCGTGCCAATCACATCACCTATGAAAATGAGCTATAATCTTGTCTTCAACTCAAGTTAAAAAACTTCAACACAAGTGGAAAGTTCACATGATGCGTCACATTGTTGTGCAAGCCAATCGGCCAACAGATTATTAACCAGTCTCATTTGACAGGTCCAATTTCATCAGCATTTTTTTATTCACAAAATTTACATTAAAAACAAGTATTCCTGCTTATGGCATGCACACACCATTAGTCTTTCAACTTAGGTTTTAAACAATTACACCTTGACGTAAACCAATCCTTTGAAAGCTAATAAATTGCTACCTACAGCAGCCACCTATTAATCAAACGCAAACTGACGTCATTGTGGTGTTCATAGGTTTTTATGAAACATAATTCATGTTGGTTCACGTCTAAGGTGTGACGATTATTTGTCTTTATAAGGCTTTGTTTGACCAGTCAGTTCTTCAACCCACCCTTATATTAGCTCATCTTACCTCTGGTGAATGAAAGAGTTGAGGCAGGTAAAAATCAGCAGTGGCACCATGGCACACAACGTCATCACATTGTTAAACTTTGACTCCAGGACGTTACGCTTGTCACCCTCCACTGTAACATTGGCGGTCTGATTGAGTTCTCCGTTAGTGAACGGGTCCTTCAGACGGCTGGTGAAATACTGCAAACCAATGAGCGTTATTTCACCTTAAACATCTCTGTTAAGCAGCCTGTTATCATGTTAGGGATGTGACGAGTCACAAGACAAGACGATTGGTTCAAATTAAGTATCAAAACTAAGTAAACACATGGTTTTACTAAACAAAAACATTAATATACATGTAATAAAAAATAGCATTATGTATTATAACAAATGCCTGCAGAGGGCGCCAGCAGGCTCACGATTGTTATTTTTGCTTCCAATTTGGATTAAGAAAATGCTTACTTTTAGCCAAACAGCAATTAAATCCATTTAAATCTTTAAAATTTGTCCAATTTTTTTAACTAGAACATGCAGACATTAAATAATTTAAACTAACAGTGAGTTTAATCTGCTAAGACTAACAAAACCATTGTGTCTCAGACTTTTTACGAGTTTCCAAGCGAACATTACTGGAAACCCAAACAAAAAACAGCACACGCGGTAAAAGACATAATAATATAATGCATGCACTGTGAAAGGTTTTGCAACAAACTCAACTTTAAGCTGATATCACGAGACAGCATTTCACCTCCACAAGAAATCTCATGACTTTTTATTCTCGCGAGATCTCATCGCACCCCTATAATATGGCATTACATTTTAAGAGTGCACCAAGTTAATGCTCAGGGTGTGAATTCGTACCATGGTTGCCGTCATAAAGAAGTTCCAGGGTAGAAGGGTTCCCAACCCCAGAATGAAGAATATGATCCACACAGCATTATACCTGGAAAACATCTCATGTTAATTTAATTAATCAGTTTTATCATTTGAAGCAGAGAGATATCAAACACACTCACCTGTCACGTGGTGCATTTACTGCCGTCATCCTTTCTGTCTGTCCGATTGCTCACTTGCTTTTAGAAACTGGCATCAAATCTAAATCACCAACAAATGGAAAATTTTCACAGTCATTTCAATAATGCTTAACCACCATACCACAGTAAAATCAATCATTTCCATAGAGTATAAAACTGCAAGGTGCTCTTAAAATATATGCACTTCACTGCATTAGATACAAAATAAAAAAAACGTCTCAATTCGGATACAATAATGAACAAATATTTAATCATTACAGATCCTTTTATTTGGGAAATATTTTGTTTTAAGTGCATTTGTGGACTTAATCATACAAATATTTTGTGGAGAGTCTGTATGTCTGCATGTTTTGTGTCTGTCATTATTGCATTTCACTCAACAGCAGATATTCTGGCAGCTCCAACACAAACACATGATCCAAACAAACCTGAATGTTCTCACGTGTGTCTCATTTCTAAAATCAGCTTCTCTTTTATTAACAAACATAACGTTTAATTGAAGCTTGAGGATACAGAGTTCATAAAACAACAAGAATTTTTTTTTTTTTTGCAGTTAGTCCAGGATTCAAACCCTATGGGGCAGTTTCCCAGAAAGGGTTTAGATTAATCCAAGACTAGGCCTTAGTTGTATTAGACATTTAGGATTTTACAAACACACCTTACAAAAACAATACTGGTTTGCATCTTGAAACAAAACAATGGCACTGATATATGTAAATTTTTTCAAATTAAAGCAGCTCAAACTTAGATTTTAGTCTGGGACTAGGAAAAGGCCTTTCCAGGAAACCGCCCCTATGATTTTAGCGTTTCCACTTACTGGATTGTTTATTAATGTAAGTGAATAGTGAATAGTCATTTTCTACTCATATTAGAACAAAGCCACAGGAAATACAGTTAACCTCAAAGCAAGAGAGCGAAATAGTATTTTTGCCCTCCAGATTCCATTAATAACTGAAAACAGAAGAGTGATGAAATTTCAAGAAAATCCCAAATGATATCTTAAAGGGATAATTCACTGAACATTTTTAAACTGTGTCATCATTTACTCACCCTCAAGTTGTTCCGAGAAGAATGAAGAATGTTTGTAACCAAGCAGATGTGGGGCACCATTGACTTACATAGTAGGAATAAATTATACTGTGGAGGTGAATGGTGCCCCACATCTGTTTGGTTATTAACATTTTTCAAAACCTCAACCCCGCAAATACATTTATGCACGTTTGGAAAAACGCAAGGGTTAGTAAATGATCATAGAATTTTAGGGATGCACCGAATATTCGGCCACCGAAAATTTTCGGCCGAAAATGCCCCAAAATAGCATTTTCGGCTTTCGGCCGAAAGACTTTTATCACCGAAACAATACGGCCGAAATGTTGTGATGACGCAAACAGAAACCGCGACCTGCACGTGCTTGTCTGAAGCAACATGTATGCGGCGTGGATGTATTTAACCGCAAAAAGGCGCTAAAGTACGCACAGAGGCACATGCGGTTGTGTCCGGTCCAGACGTGATCATCACAGTGAGTACGCTCTTTAAAGATCAGAACTCTTGATGTGTAAACTTTAGAGAGAGTCGCGCAAATGTGTCTCATACTGTATAGTCCATTAACATACATGTGCCGAATAAAGCAATGAAAAACAACGTAACGTTTTTATGCTGCGCTGTTTAGGATTCGCCTTCGTTCTCTGTGTGCACGCGCGTTTAAGTGCCCTCGATAGTGCACACACGAGTGAGACGCAAACAAGCGAACGTAAAATCTTTCTGTTATTGACAGGGCACATATAAACAATATTATCTCCAAAGTATTATTTTTCTAATAAAAACATTTGTTTATGTCTTAAGTGTATGTATAGATTACAGTCATAAAGCAGTCTCTGCTTATTTAAAGAGACAGTAACCTCAATTAACCTACTTAAGTCTAACAAAGGGACAAATAGCTCTAGAAATAATAATATATGTCATTTATACAATAAAGACACTGTTATGATGACTCATTTAATTCGATTTCTGTACTTAATGTTAGCCCTTATTAATGTGCAGCTTTGTTCTTTTTTATAAATGTTGGTAATTTCTTTATTTGTTATTAGATTTTCCCCACCCCCTTTTTGCTGATCTGAAAAATAATCCGATCCGTGCCTCAAAAACTGTAATGTGATCTGAACCGTGAGTTTTGTGATCTGTCACACACCCCTAGTAAAGGTAGTACACAGTGATAGCCATAAATGCATTTGTACAAATAATTGGCATAATAATTTATTTCGGTGTTTCGGTTTCGGTTTTTCGGCCTTGGTTTCCTCATTTTCGGTTTTCGGTTTCGGCCAAGAATTTTCATTTCGGTGCATCCCTATAGAATTTACTTTTTGGTAAACTATCCCTTTAAAGCCCTGTACTAATATAAAGGAGGTCAATAAGATGTAAGGTCACCTGGAACGGCCTTAACATTAATCTCTTTCCTCCCAAAGGAAAGCAAAACATGAAGAATTTAGGGCTGATAAATGAATCTCACATCAGTCCTCTCATACTCATTCCATTAAACAACACCTGACACTTAATCTATTGCTTTAATTTAGAGGTATTGGACCGATCCAACACCAGAATACTTTATCTAATGGGAAAGTTGATATACCTTTTTTTTGTGTGAAATTGGGTGTAAACGCAACTTGCAGCCAAAATCTCTTTAGTTTTCTTGGAAAGGAGCATGTGTTTGCGTTCATATACTGTAAAGCTTTGGGTCAGCTGGGAAGTGAACAGCCTATTTTATTTAGCAGATGTCTCGATGACAACAATAAGCTTAAAGATGTACTGTATGGCAAAGATGAGAAAAATATGCTGCATTAGACATGGCAGGCAAGTAGATGTCGATGTTATGTTGTAAAGAAACAAACACAGTGCAAAATAGTGAGTTTATTAAGGTCGCCATTGTTGTTTTGGTTATACTTTCGCATGCCTATAGGCTCAATTAACACATGATAATGAAGACGCCGTTATCACAGAACCGTGTTTACATAGTTTACATGGAGAAAACATGTAAATGACCCTTAAAGGGACACTCCACTTTTTTTGAAAATATGCTCATTTTCCAGCTTTCCTAGAGTTAAACATTTGATTCTTACCGTTTTGGATCTCTGGGTATGGCGCTAGCATTTCTAGCATAGCTTAGCATAATCCATTGAATCTGATTAGACCATTAGTAGGGATGCACCGATACCACTTTTTTGGAATACGAGTACGAGTACTTGCATTTCAGTACTTGCCGATACCGAGTACTTAATAAAAAAACATGATTAAAATTTACAGGTAACAGCTTTAGTCATATAATTTAACAAAAAAAACAAGGGACTAGTTTTCCAGTTTGTTGTAAACTCTGCCTCTTTGGACAACACAAGAGGCATTAACCCCTTACACGCCGCTCAAACATAGACATTTCTCAGACCATGGTATCGATTCCAAGTATCGAGGGACTTTTAATGAGTACGAGTACTTTAGAAAATGTGGTATCGAGGCCGATACCCGATACCAGTATCGGTATCGGTGCATCCCTAACCATTAGCATCGTGCTAAATAACTATACTCTCAAACTGGCATCATAATCAAGGACTTTGCTGATGTAACATGGCGGCAGCAGGCGTAGTGATATTACGCAGTGCCTGAAAATAGTTCCCTGCTATTGACAGTTACCAAGGGGACTTTTTTCAGGCAGTGCATAATATCACTACGCCTGCTGCTGCCATGTTACAAAAAAAGTGGAATGTCCCTTTAAGTGCTGGGTATAGTCGGTTTTTAACATACATGCATACGGCGCAGTCGTGCGCACAGCTTTTCAAAGCATAGTTTATTTGACATTCAAAGCATGCGCATTGCAACAAATTGCAATAGGTCTCGAGGCCTACATACAACATACTCCTGTACACGCATGCGTGACCTACAATACATACATACGTACTAGGGGTGGGCGATAAACCGGTTGACAAAATTAACCGGTAGAAATTTGTCAACCGGTAGAGATTTTGGACTATCGTTTCTATCGCGGTTACGTGCCCACGTCACGCTCCTGTGCGTGTGGTCGCGAAAACGTAACATTTGTACACGTATTTAAGCACTGCAGTTTTAAAACAAGTTATTTTAAGCCATTGAAACACAGACAACAGATCTGTATGCGTGCGTTCTTTCTGTGTGTCAGGAGCGGACAAGTCGCGCAACCGCTGCTCTTTCTGTCTGTGAGGAGCGCGCAAGTCGCGCGACCTCTGCTTATTAAGCTCGTGAGCATTTTTCCCGCTTTATTGGCCTTAAATACACATATGCGTCAAAATTCCCGTCTTTGCAAGCATCATCATAAACACGACCAGTAAGGTCTTAAGAGAAAGTAAACAGCTAAAAGAGAAAGCGCATGTGTAACAGTGTATTGGATCCGGACTTTGGTCTTAAAGGGGAAGTTACCTAATTTTGCTCCTGTCTGTCACTCGTGTTAATCAAACAGCATTGAGAAAAAAATCTCTCGCTCCTGATTAAATCACTTTTCTTACCTTAAATAAAAATATATATAGGCCTATACATACATGCATAATTATTTATTATCATTCTTATTGACTGTGTATCTTCAGAGAGCTTGAGTTTTGTTTGTTTTTATCTTATTTCTATGCTTGTATATGTTTTTTGTGAGAATTATGAAAATTTCTATGGTATTAAAGATTTAAACCTTATTAAAACATAAAAAACTCTACCGTGATACATATCGTTATCATGATATAAAATTAATCCTATCGTGATAGAAGATTTTGGTCATATCGCCCACCCCTAATACGTACAATGTATACAAGCTTTCAAACATTTGGCAAAATCTCTTCTGATGAAAAAATTGCATCATGCGCACTGTATGGATAATTTTTTCACTATACTTCAGCATTTAGCCTCAAAGTACATATAGTCTTTGATTAAGATTCAAGACCAGTTTATCAAGGGGTTAACACATTTTCAATGTCAAACTTCTCACTGTCACTTCGGTATTCATTTCTCAATTACTATTGTCTAAAACACGACTTTCTCCTCCATAGAAGTTCACATTATGCTTTCATATGGCAAACACGGTGTCAAATTACCTCTCAAACCAGGTCAAGGTGGTATCTATAAAACAACATGACATTTAATATTTTACCTCAATGTCAAAATTATAATAGGCAGAGTTAATTTAGTGAAACAGGGCGTTGAGCAAAGCTGACAATATCTCGACCCAAATGAAATATTTCTGCTTTCCCTGGACTTCTCTCTCTATTCTGGCATCTGTGGAACTCCAAGAATGAATGTTGTGTTACGGTGTATATCGATAATCAACAAAATTCTGCTGATTTCATGATACTACTTAAAGACAAATTTCAGTCGGAGCCGATGGTGTAGTGGGCAGTGCTCCGACATATGTGCAAACGCACTTCCGGCGACCCGAGTTCGAATCCCGGCTCGAGGTCCTTTGCCGATCCCATACCCCTCTCTCCACCCTCTACTTTCCTGTCATCTCTCAATCTACTGTGTATCGATAAAAGGCAAAAATGGCCCAAAAAAAAAAAAAATATAAAGACAAAGAACAGATTTTATAGCATAAAAGTTAAGACAAAGGCATGGTTTCACAGACAAGGCTT
This sequence comes from Misgurnus mizolepis, assembly GCA_025389145.1. Lineage (NCBI taxonomy): Eukaryota > Metazoa > Chordata > Actinopteri > Cypriniformes > Cobitidae > Misgurnus > Misgurnus mizolepis. The sequence continues at coordinate 35,839,532 of JAIFKI010000017.1, forward strand.
AGCTAAAGCCAAGACTATGCCTTAGTTAAACTAATAAATAAATAAACATGCCTTTGAAAAAAAATATGTTACTGGTGTCTACGTTGAGATCAAATCATTGGCACTGGCATATTTTAACCGCTCAAACATATATCTTAGTCTAGGACTAGGCTTATGCTTTCTCTATGAAACCAGAGGAATGTCTTTGTGCATTTAATGTGTGGCTAGGAGAACGTTACAAGAAAAGCTTTCTTTCTACTATGACCTACAAGTTACAGACGTTCTTCCAAACCTTTGTCAACAACTATGATTTACAATTCACAAAAACACTCCCTCATCACCTCATGAACCTTGATTTATTCATGCACTTCATTTGTACTGTGTGCACGAGCCAGGGATCACACGCCACAAGTATTCGTGATCAGTCACTACATTTTTTTACGCCTAGTCACCTACAACAACGACCTGAAAACCACCCTGGCCACTTTCTCAGACTGCCCTAAGACATTGTTTCTGTGCCAGTGTTTCCAAAATGTGACACTGGGGCTCAGCATTCGACGACAAAGCTGTACAGTCCTGAAATAGTCTGTGTGTTGAGGTCACGATGTCAAGCCTTCAGCGGACCTACTGAGACCCGTAACCGGAGAAGATCACTGTGCATCAAAGAGCTAAGAAAAGATTTCAGAGCAAGAGTCAACGACATGACATGCATAAGTGTGTGTCCAGGGGCGTTATTTCCTTTTAAGATACTTGATGGATTTATGACACGCCTAATAATAATAATAATTTTTGTGATTGTGCAGTCCTGACTCTATTTTATATATTAGTTATCTTTGTACCTTGTATGGTGTGTGTTTGCTTTATGCTTAAGTACTGTTACTTAAATTTACCTCCATTTTAGTGTTGTATGCATTTGAGAACCTGCTTAACAAAGCGCTGTCTTGCAGTGTTGCCATATCCACATCTAGTTGGGCTTAACCATACTGTTGTGGCACTTAACCATTTTTTGGCTTTGGCTCATTAAGTGTTCAAGTTTTTCATGTTTTTAAAGTGGGAAGGTGCCAGTCACAACATTTAGTTTTTCTTTTTAAGGTAAAGCATTTATTATGGGCATTTTTCTTGTTCACTGTTTATCATGCAAGATCTGGCACCACCAGTGAACAAAAAACACTTCTGATTTTGTGAACTGTGCATACAAAAGACATTTTTCCATACTTCGTAATTATTTTTCAGAAGAGAGACCTGTCATGTCCATAATGCACGAAAAAAAAGTGATGTCAGAATCAGAAATATGCAATCGATTGATGCCAAGATTGGTGCTCTGTTGTGCATCTTGGCAGATGTGGCAAACCAGGCCGACCGGGTATTCCAAGGCTCAAAATTGCGACTGTTTTGGTCGCATATGCAACCGAAATTTAATCTGTGCGACCTTAAAATATATTTTGGAGCATTTTTGCGACTCCCCATTTTGTTGTGGTGTGACTTGATTTAGAGTGTGTATTCTGTGTGCTGTTCCAGGTTCAGTGTTCTCTCCAACATTACATAACCAATCAAATTTCACCATTAACTCTTTCCCCGCCATTGACGAGATATCTCGTCAATTAAGAGAAAACGCTTCCCCGCCAATGACGAGATTTTCCGTCTTTCCGCAATACCGCTATTATCCACCAGGTGGCGCCCTTACGCAACTTTTTAAACCCGGAAGTATTGCCCTATGGCAAGCGGCTGCATGTCCGTGTCTGTTTTAAAGATCGCTCTGAATGGGATCTCTATGAAAAGTCCGTCACAAAAATGGAATTATCTCTGCTTTTTGCTCAAAATATGGTGTTTTTGCAAAAACCTACCCATATTCAAAAGCTGGTTACAAAAGAACCACTAAAGGTAGGATGAAACGGTTTTTTTTGTTTGAAAGCAGAGGGTCTGTTCTTTCATTTGGTATATTGTATGTTTATATTTTTAAAGAAGAACATTTTCTGGAAGGCATTAAACTTTGGTGAAAATCATGAAAAACGCTGGCGCTGGGTGGCAACTTTTTTTTAAAACGCTGGCGGTGAAAGAGTTAAGTTCTTGGGTTTAATGAAGACCACAAACTAGCGCGAAAATGTGAAAAAACGAACCATAAGCATGAAGAGAATGAGCCTTGTATTGATGTGGAACACGACAATGGTGATAGTATTTTTTAAAACATTGCCTATTTACTAGTAATAGAATCCTGTAATGCAGTTATCAATACCAATATATATTAGCCTTCTATATTAAGGTCACTTTTGTAATGTCACAATTAATCAGTGATTTATGTGTTTGCTAGATTTTTTATTGTAATCATAATTATGTTACCTGTAATTGTTAAATTATTATTGCTGCTATACTATTTCAACAGCATTTGGGTATTATTGTAGGAATCTATGCAGCAAAATGGTGTTTTACTTTTAATTAAAAAAAATTATTAACTTATACATTGTAGTTGTTGTGCTTTTTAATTTTTGGATGGGTGCGCCTAAATTTTTGCTGGTGCTCCCATCTCTTCGAAGTTGGGAGCACCAGTGCTACGAAATAAAGTTAACTTTGAGCCCTGTATTCCAGATATTCCGAAAATGATATTAATATTCAATTTCATGTGCATCAGCTTAACAATGTAGATATTTAAGAAATGTCAACTAAACGTGAACTAAACGTCATTAAAGTAAAAAAAAGGAAACCACAAACATCATGAACATGCATAATCTCAAAAACAAACAATGCATGCATTCTATCTAGTAGTATAACTTGTAACCTTCAATTAAAAGTTCAGTGCTTTTAAAGATGAACAGCAGGCCTGGTTACAATTAATCTCTTTGTGACTCATTTCAAATTCATTGCCTTGGGCACCAGGCCTGTTTTCCCATCTGGAAATCCTCTCAGAAGTTGATGATTTTGACTCACTGCCATGTTACTCATGGCAGAAATTATATTGTAGTAAATGCTGCAGTATGTTTGCGTATTTGTGCTACATTTACTGCAATGACACTGAAAGCAGTCAAAATTTCTAAATCTGCATAAAATAAAATGCACAATCATTGTTATTTCTTTGAAACGACATAATAAATTGAAAACACATTTTAACTAGCTGACACGAAGGGCTGGATGCACAAGGACATGTGAATGACAGTAAACACTGTAGCCTACTTTTTCACATTGATTCGATTTTAAGGCTGAGGTTGGGGATAATCTGATGAGCCAGAGGCAGTCGCACACATTTGCCTGACACAAATCACACGTGATGCCACTTTTACAACCAAAATAGGTTTAGACGTCTGTTCATGAAGCATGATACGATGCCATGCCACATGCTTACAAGTTAAACGCTGGTCCATGATAAAGCTCACATGAATCTCATCTACTACAGTCATAAGATGAGCTCCAGTAAAACCACGTGCGCGTGCCCACCGAAATCATGGTGTATATACTTGTTCAGTGTATAGAATAAAACTTTCTCAAATCATCCTTTGGATACATAAAGATTACTATGAGATACAGTATTAGAAACTGTTTACTCCGATGTAAACTTCTTTAAGAACTGACTTAATACATTTTAATAAAAAAACATCTTGGCATCTTTTAAGAATTTGCAACCATGGCTATAAAGTTTGTCGTTTTAATTAAAGGGTTTTCTTTGATACCAATGCAAAAGTCTTTTTTTAATGATTGTATACGATTGTATGTATACGAACACGTTTAATGACGCAATCAAATTCGCGCCATGTGTAGCCTATAAAATGGCACCGGGACAATACGAGAAGAACACCACACTATAGAGTTTAAAAACGAAAAAACGTTTATATCGCCGTTATACAGAAAACCCCGTGAGTGAAATTTTCCCGTTAACTTATTCATACACGCGACTTGCTTAACCGTTCACTATGTACCAGATATAAGTGAAGTTAAAATAACATAGATATAAAACACAAACGTAAACTAATATTGTAAACAATGAAGTCAACAATCTTTGAAAGCTGGGAGCATGAAAGTCTGATCTTACCTGAAGATAAGCTCAAATCGGATCTGTTGTGTGTCCGGTGTTCAACACGCGCGAAGTGAGTGAGTTGTGTGCTATGCGGTCGAGTCGGGAACTCCTCGTGGCTACACGCGCACGCACACTGGGCTGGCACACACCCCCATGCGCACGCACATAATGAATTGAATAACGTAACAGCCTAGATAAGAGGACAAGATAGCTAATACGTAGTAGTTTAATACTTTATTTTAACCTCCATTTGCCAAGTCAACATTATAATCCACTGAATACTTTTATAATATAGCCTAATGCACAGAACATTCATGGTCAAATTTAGCATCCTTAGGTGTGCCAACAAAAATTTTACACTTTCCCTCTCTTGTGTTGTTTTTAGTGTTCGGGATACAAACATTGGAAGTGAGATTTCACACCAAAGGAGTCTACTGTCTTCCCATCGGAAAACAGCTGCAAAATCAGTACAAGTTCACCACGAGTCTGCTGTGAGTCTTTATCACGTTTTCAAGGTTGTGTGATGGGTACAGTTCTTCACAACCTTACCCATATTTACGGTACAACCCTAGGTGTACACAGTGTGCTCTGTTATGTTGACTTGGTCCTCTTATTATTTAGGGATGGGACGTGTCGGATGAATTTGTATGTTTAAAATAGAACAGTGGTGTATTCTTATGGCCTCCATGCGGCTAGACGCTGTTTGCACATTCTTTCAGACTGCTTCCACCTACACACCATGTCTAAAATCAACTGTGGTTTGGGTGAGACAGTCTCTCCAGTTTAATAAGTCAACACAAACAGGAAAAGTGGAGTGTGTAAAAAAAACTAAAACACGTCACGACTACATTCGGTCTGATGAAGAATAGGACTAGGAAATCACAAGTGTCTATTCATTAACAAGTAATTGATTTAAAACAAAACGTAATAAAGCTAATTTTTACGGTAAATGTGAGTCATAATCTTAACCAAAATGACTTTAATTTTCCAACGTAGGTTAGTTCATCCAGAAATACTTTTTTATGATGTTATATCATGTTATAAATCTACTGAAACGTAATATCAAATGATTTGAATGCTTTTTTCCACAACTATCTTCAAATAGGCCAAAAAAAAAAGGTTTTTATCAGGCTCAAAATCTCTTAAATTTTTTTTTTATATGTTAGTGAAACACCTGGTCATCATAAAAATACTATAAGAAAAGATTGTATACTCAAGCAGAAAGTTTGTTTATGTCTATATGAGATCAGAGCAGTTTGAAACATTGAGATCTTATACATTTGAGACTTAACATCTGAGATGAATTTCATTTTTTTATTTTTTCTCAATTTAATTTGTAGCTTTTTTAGGAAAAAGAATTGAGATTAAAGACATCGCATTTGATTAAATAATGATGGTTTCAGATATTTATGTCTGGTTTAAGGCTGTTTGCAAGCGTTATGTATCTGATCAGAGAAACAGGAGATGAAACAGTGAAACAATTTTAATCTCTTTGCCATGTGACATGAAATGAGATCTGCACAGTCACTGCTGTGCTCTGTGTCTGAACAAATGTCACGGGCTTATTGTCTGTTAGCTTTGCAGAGGCGGATATAATTGTTCAAGTTGTTTATTTTTTCAATTATAATGTCTTAAGAATGAGCAATATGAGAAACGAGGGGAAAGTTTCTAATCCCGTACGAAAATGAACCATGTTTTTTTTTGTGTACTAAACATGGTTTTTAATGTATTGATTACTATTAGCAAAACCATAGTTTTATTACAGTGTCCATGGTTATTTTGTGGTAACCATGGTTTTATACGGTAATCATGGTTTGTTTGTTTTAACTGTATTAAACCATGGTTAATTTTTGTAGACACCTATATGAATTTCAATATTCTTTAAAAAAAAATCTAAATTCACACATTTTTGCTCCCCAAGAAAATTAATTAAAAAAAAAAACAGAAAACCAGTAAAAGTACTGATTAAGAAGATTGTGTGTGTGTTTGTGTGTGTGTGTGTGTGTGCAGTCGCATCATATTTTATGGAAAATAAGCCGGATATGACCAACTCTGAACACTCTAATTGTTTTCTATAAGGATTAACAAGGTTTTCCTGCTAAGGGAGGAGTATCCTGACATCCACTCAAAACATACCAGTGATCCATTGTCCACATGCCACTATCACCTGAGACACAGTAACCAAAGACAACAAGAGGAAATATGATGCAACTGCCTGATGACCTATGCTCTTAAAAATAAAGGTGCTTCATGGTGTCATTGAAAAAACATTTTCGGCTCAATAGGAACATCCGAAGAACCTTTTCTGTTTCATAAAAGCTTGTTTAGGTTATAAAAATGAATGAAAGAAATTGTTATTTTAAGAAACTTCGACTAAATGTTTTTTTTCTAAGGCATCCCTGTGAAGAATCTATTAAGCACCTTAATTTTTTAAAGTGTTACTTTGATTATTTGGCAAAATGTGACTGATGCTTCTGTATAGCTCAATAAGTAGAGCATCTCCAGGGAACACACATAATGATGAAAATGTAAACCTTAAATGCACTGTATGTCACCTCGGATAAAAGCATTTCCAAATGCATAAATGTAAATGTATTGTAATGTAAACGACTTGTGGTTAAGGTGTAAATGTGCATAAGCATGTTCCCATGTTGTTAGGTGTTTTGGGTAGTTGCTTTTGAGATGATGTGTGTGGTTCCCTATTTCAAAGTATGTGTTTTGCGCATCAAGAGATCCTGTGTGCATCACATGTTTTGTCAAAATAAGTGCCTACTGCAGACACGTCTAAAGGGTTTATGATAAAAGAGACGTTCGCGTTTGCCAGATATTCACATAATCTCATGCGTAATCAGAGTTTACTGTTAAGGGAGTGTCTTGCGTGTATTTTGTGAACGTGAGCGTCTCTTTTATCATAAACGGTTTTTACACGTGTGCAGCAGGCACTTATTTCGACAAAACACGTGATGCACATGGTTAACATGACGCAACAAACACATATTTTGAAAACGCAAGCAACACACATGACACTCCGAACACTTCTTTTAAATTTGCGCCCCTCGGATGGCAATCACGAGCCGCCACTGATATGGATATTTTGCACAACAAATTTAGCAAAAATCGCTTCTGGTGTATTGCATGTGTTTTCAAAGAAACTACCAAAGATAAGCGGAATAACCTATCGTGTCTGTAGATTGATCTTATAAAGGGGACATTTAGATTTTTTTAAGATGTCAAATAAATCTTTGGTTTTCCCAGAGTACATATGTGAGGTTTGAGCTCAAAATATCATATAGATAATTTATTATAACATGTTAAAATTGACACTTTAGGTGTGAGCAAAAATGTGGCGTTTTTGGGTGTGTCCTTAAAAATGCAAATGAGCTGATCCCTGCACTAAATGGCAGTGCCGTGGTTGGATAGTGCAAATTAAGGGGTGGTATTATCCCCTTCTGACATCACAAGGGGAGCCAAATTTCAATGACCTATTTTTTCACATGCTTGCAGAGAATGGCTCAAAACTAAGTTACTGGGTTGCTTTTTTCAAATTTTTAGGTTAATAAAAGCACTGGATACCCAATTATAGCACTTTAATATGGACAAAGTCAGATTTAAAGATTTATTTTTCATCTTCTCACTGATATTTGGATGCTAAATTAGAATAAAATGCCACATATAAAAAAACTAGCCAGGTTATATGGGAAAACATAAAAAGCCTATTGCCATCAGCTGTTCATGTTAACACTTTCTCGACAAGCGGGTTCAAGTTTGACGTTCTGCTAAAAGCCTCTTCTCCATGAACAGTATAATAGTGATCTATTAATCGTATTACTAAAGAAATTCTTAAGTGATTCTCGAACATACTGTATCATGTTTAATCATTATAAAAATATATGTCAGTTCCTTATGAAACACTTCAAACTGTTTCATGTCCATGCACATCAAATTTTATCAAAACACAGGCTCAAAACAAACTCATAGCTCCATATCTGCACTCCTCAATATGCAACACAATGATTAACCCTGAAAAAGGTTAGGAGACACACAAATATCAAATCTGATGTACGTGACCAGTGTGGGAGTTTAAAGTGGTAGAAGTAGCAATAAGTATTAAGTTACATATTAGCCATAATAGACAAGACTGAGGCGGATGCATCACATGATTTCTAATCTTGTATAGTCTAATTCTTTAGAGAAACACTTCTAAGGATTGTCATATGACCTTCCCTTTAAACCTAATAGACCTTGACATGCCAGAAAATATCCTACGCTACATTTACTAGCAGACTTATATGAAACTGCACTATATGAAATCACAGTGACACCATATGTAAAATCCATAAAGAAACCTTTACATACACAATAGCAAACATGCTAATATGTTTGGTTTAATGTTAGATAGCACAAATCATACATATATGTGCACTTACGGTTTATTATTGTGTTATATCTCTCGTCTCATTTTGTCCTGGCATAGCTCAGATGTTTCTGCTTGTTCTCTGCAGGCACACGGGGTACGCTTGCACCGAATCTGTCCCAGTATCGGATCGTAGCCAAATGAGTCTGCTGTTTCTATAAATAAAGTGAAGAACGACTCAATGTCTGTTCACAACGAGGTGACATTGGTGAACAGCTGTATAACCAACAGCCTAGAAAATGTTATAATAAAGAGTAATTAAAAGTTTATGGATGACAGGAATAGCATATGGTTGGGAATTAAAACCTTAAAAGAATTTCTGAATGGAAAGCACATGCTGTTATTGTAATCTGTCCTGCCAAAGCCTTATACAGTATGGTATCTTTTATGTGAAATACATCATGCCAAACTGAATATAGACTAATAAAAGTAGGCATTGTTTTCAAAAAGGATAATTTTCATTGCTGTATAGTACAATAATATTGAGTAGGGGTGCGAGTATCTGGCAAACGCGAGTGTCTCTTTTATAATAAACCCTTTAGACGCGTCTGCAGCAGGCACTTATTTTGACAAGACACGTGATGCACACTGTATCGCTCGAAGCGTAGAACACATATTTTGAAATGACGAACCACACACATGATGGGCTACATACATGTTGTGACGAACTTCGCATCGAGCGCCCATCGAAAGAAGTCAGCGGCCACCACTAGACATAAGTATGCTTATAGCGGGGCGTCAGTTTGTGTTGAAAAGATCAGATGAGAAAACATTACAGCAGGACGGGAAAAATATTGAATAATGACGCATAAAAAATGGGCAAAAAACACACCATAAGCACACAACACAACTTATGTGACCCTGGACCAAAAAAACAGACATACACTGCAAAAAATTATTTTCAAGAAAAAAAATCTTAGTATTTTTGTCTTGTTTTCAGTAAAAATATCAAAAAATTCTTAAATTAAAATGCTTTTTTTAATGAGCAAAACGAACCAAGAAAATAAGTCTAGTTTTTAGACAAAAATATCCAATTTAAGTGATTTTGTGCATTAAATAAGCAAAAAAAATCTGCCAATGGGGTAAGCAAAATAATCTTGAAATTTTTTATTAAACACTAAATTCAGGAAAAATTTGCTTACCCCATTGGCAGATTTTTTTGCTTGTTTTATGCACAAAATCACTTAAATTTGATATTTTTGGTTTAAAACTAGACTTAATTTATCTTAATTTAATAATTTTTTAGATATATTTACTGAAAGCAAGACAAAAATACTAAGAATTTTTTTTTCTTAAAAATCCTTTTTTGCAGTGCACACCGCAAAAAATGATTTTCAAGAAAAAAAATTCTTAGTATTTTTGTCTTGCTTTCAGTAGAAATATCTAAAAATTCTTAAATCAAGATGTATTTTCTTGATGAGCAAAATGACGTAAGAAAATAAGTCTAGTTTTTAGACCAAAAATATGAAATTTAAGTGATCTTGTGCATAAACAAAAAAATCTGCCAATGGGGTAAACAAATTTTAGAATTTTTCTTGAATTTAGTGTTTTTTTAGAAAAAGGTTCAAGATTTTTTGCTTAACCCATTGGCAGATTTTTTTATGCACAAAATCACTTAAATTTCATATTTTTGGTCTAAAAACTAGACTTATTTTCTTGGGTCATTTTGCTCATCAAGAAAAAGCATCTTAATTTAAGATACTAAGAATACTAAGAATTTTTTTTCTTGAAAATCCTTTTTTGAAGTGTAAAACAAGCCAAATTATCTGCCAATGGGGTGAAAAAATTTTGCTTAAATAGTTTTTTCTTAAAAACTAATCTTATTTTAAGATTTTTTTTCTCACCCAATTGGCAGACATATTTGCTTTTTTTAATCATAAATTCACTTACATTGTATGTTTGGTCTAAAAACTAAACTTATTTTCTTAGGTCATTTTGCACATCAAGAGAAAGCATCTTAATTTAAGAATTTTTAGATACAAAAGTAGGAAAAGTAGGAAAGTCATTTTTGCAGTGTATGTCGCACAGGTATTGCTCTTTTTTTCAGAGCATTTTAACCAAATGCTTTCAAAAAGTGGTGGGGACAAAATCAGCCATTTCAAAAAGTGGTGGGGACGTGTCCCCAGCGTCCCCAGTGTAAATGACACCTATGGCTTATAGGTAAGGGGGGCTTTAAAGCAAATACTATTTTTTATTTTTCACTCCATTTATTGCTCAAATATGACCAAAATATTTCTTCATTTCTTCTTGCCAGCTCACTGTATGTGTTTTGCCAACCGTAAGCTGGCCAAACTGCTGAAAGTCCAGACAGAAAGAATGCTTGAACAAACTTTAGAAAATCTTACACCCATTTTTTCAAGAAACATCTCCTCAGGCCTGACCGACTACTTAAATGTGTTAGAAACTACTTTGAAAATGATTTTCTGTTAAGGACATTTCATCACTTACCCTTTTATCAGGTGTGGAATGATAGAGAAAGAAAAATACAGTTAAATAACGTTAAAATACTGTTGCATTCTCCATAAATGTTTGTACAGAGTGAAGAAGTTGATATAAAAATGTGTGTGCATGTTTTGGCCGTTATTAAAATATTATTTTAACAAATAGGATAAAAAGTGCATACCTGTGAATATCAAGATTACTTGCAATTTATGCTGCGCTCCAGACAACTTGGATTTAGGACTACCCGCTAAAAACATCAGGAAATAACATCAGGGGTGTTTTCCCAGACAGGATTTAGCTCAAACATGCATTTTAGTCTGGGACTAGGATAAATTCTGCCCGGGAAGCCACCCCATTAGTATTTAGTAACATTAAAAGAGTGTACTTCCAGACATTATTTTTCTTTTGTTGAGACGGGAAATATCCTAAATCCGAGTTGTCTGGAATGCAGCATAAATGCATCATACCTTATTCTGATTATCTTTGAAACAATTTAAAGAAACAAATCCGGTAAAACAGCAGCTTGTTTGAGATTGAGGTCATTACTCTGGATGCACTTGCTGTAGGTTCTTCCGACTCTGCTCATTTGAGTTTTGTCCTATTGTGTTAGTAGGTTTGAAGCCAGTCAAAACATTTTGTTTGTTTAAAATGGTCTGTCGTTTTCCTGATACTATAGTTATATATAAGGGATGACAATGTTTTTACATCTGTTCTTCCGTTCTCTGAAGTCTCTCTTGGATCACTCAGATGTTGTGATAAAGGCCCAGTTGTGGAATTCATGTTTTTTCATCCTTCCTTCACACGCTCTTCTTCCTCGGTATGTGGTTTCCCGCTCTGTCACGTAGTCTTTTGATGACCTCTAGGTTAAGTCCCAGTATGTGATGGGAATCAAACAGCAGGTGTCACTCAGTGTGTGAGGGTTTTACTGTGAACGACTCAATCCAGGAAAGTCCACTTGAACCTTAAAAATATCAACATGTTTGTGTGACTGACATGAAAGTATCTAATCTCGTAGTGCTAATCAAATATAAATAATTTGCCTAGCCGGAGAAAATGGAAAAAATAAATTTGACTCCACTTTCATCTTTCATAAAAAAAATCAGATAATTTACTCACCCCATGTCATCCAAAATGTTGATGTCTTTCTTTTTTCAGTCGAGAAGAAATGTTTTATTGAGGAAAACATTCCAGGACTTTTATAGACTTTATTGGACCTCAACAGTTTACAGTTTCAATGCATTTTTAAATTGCAGTTTCAACACAGCTTCAAAAGGCTCTAAATGATCCCAAATGAGGTATAATTCTTATCTAGCAAAATGATTGACATTTTTTGCCAAGAAAAAAAGCACTTTTAAACCACAACTTCTCGTCTTGCACTAGTCGTGTGACGTGTCAGCGGGACCTTGCGTATAACGTAATCACGTCGAAAGGTCATGCATGACGTATGCAAAACTACCGCCCCAGTGTTGAGAGAGAACCATCAACGTTGTTGTATGTGGAATGATACTAATTAATGTCTTTGTGCATTGTTTAAAAAATTGTCCGCATATTTGCATTTCACAAATGTAACACGTGACCTTTGGACAGGATTACGCAATACAAAAGGTCGCGCTGGCAAGTCACACAGCTAGTGCAAGACGAGAAGTTGTGGTTTAAAAGTTTTTTTTTTTCTTGTTGAAAATGACAATCGTTTTGATAGATAAGACCCTTATGCCTCATTTGGGATCATTTAGAGCCCTTTGATGCTGTATTAAAATTGTAATTTTAAAAATGCATTGAAACTGTAAATTGTTGGGGTTGAATGAAGTCTAATAATTTCAGAAAATTCCTGGAATGTTTTCCTAAAAAAAAAAAACTTATTTTCTTCGCAACTAAACAAAAAAAGCAGCCCAGTCTCAGGAAATTACATACCTAAATTAATGTAATTTTTTTTGTGATACTGTCACAAATTTCCATGTTTATTTCGTGATCATGAATTTCTGTTTATGTGTCATTGTCACGTATTGGTTTCTTAAACTGATTTATCAATTTTTCTTACTATTGTCACTTCGGTTTAGGGTTAGATTTACATAAAATGACATCCTTACCCAAACCCAACTCTAACCCTAACGCCAGGCGAATATGGTTTAAAAATCAGAAAAAAATAGTATAAACCAATACTTAAAGTGACATCCTAATGCAAACACCAAATCTAAACCGAAGCGAAAATGGTTTGATGGAAAAAGCAGTTGAGTAACCAATACGTGACAATAACACATACACAGAAATTCGTGACATTATCACAAAAGAAAGATTAAAAAAAATTACGTGACTATAGGTACGTAATTCCGTGAGACATCAACATTTTGGATGACATGCGATTAGTAAATTATTGGATCTTTTTTATGAAAGTGTATTTTTCCTTTAATTGCCAGTGTAGCCAAATGCATCCCAAATCAGCAACTGCATCACAAGGCAACACCATAGCAATGTCATTTATCACCATACAGTACATAATGGACTTTAGCACACTGCTATACACAGTGCATACTAAAATACAATAATTGTGATGATGTTTTCTTTAATATGCAGCACTTTAAAATTATCATGCACTGTAAAAAAATGCTGCATGAAGTTTTAACAACTTGGTTTTGCAAAACAAGTTGAAATTATTTTCCTTAATTTTTTTTATTTAAAGTATTATAAAAATATCTTTTTTGATTTGACAAAAATGCAACCACGACCTTTGCACAATGCCCTGGCATTTAAGCTAAACAGAAACATTTATTATCAAATGCTGCACTGAGCGTTCCAACTCCAAACTCCCTAAAACCTTGAAGCTGATAATGAGAAACACATTCTGTTTGTTAAGCTAATTCTTCACATTCCTCATTTATCCATAAAAACATATCTGCGCTTAATCTTACAGAGAGCTTGGATTTCATAGCCATCATCAAATATTTTTTTGGTTTAACTTTTGCTTTTGCAGCATCACTATTTCCAGGTGAATGATAGCTTGCATTCTTTCTTTCTTTACAGATTTTCTGTCTCATTCCCAAGACATGGACCGTGTGTGGTCTTCCCAGCACCGTGAACTGGGTGGAGTCAATCAGTGGAGGTTAGGAATGCATTTCTAACTAATTAGCTTAACGTTGTAGCCAGCGTAAGGTCCGGGTCGTTCCCTCTTAAGGGTTGGCTGATCACCTCTGAACACAGGCATATGTCGGGTTTTAAGTTTGGGTGGCCCTTTAAAACTATTAAAGGGTAAAGAATAGTGACATTTCTGTGCACGGCTGTCAGTCTTACATCCCATCATGATCTTTCATTGGAATGTACTTTTGTGCAATGCACTCGCTGGTTGACAATGTTCACAGAAAACTTCAGGAATGAAATGTCAAATAATTCATTGTAACTTTAAATGGGCTCTTCTGCATCTGAGATGTTTCTTTAAATCGCAAGTTTGTCTAAAGTTTAAACTTGTTTTGTGAATGTGTGAATTTTCTGCTCTTGAACACACATATTTTTGCGCACAAGGCAGTAAGGTAGACATGTGGGTGTTTACTCAGAACTGGTTTTGTGAATAGCATAAAGCCACAGACGTACAGGGTGCCCATCCTATGGCACCAGTAAATCTTCTGTGCTGAATTCATCTCAGTCTTTGCATTTGAATTCATTAAGTTTAATGGAGCGTCTTCAGGATGTATTCGTGAGAGCTGATGGATATTTTGAGACTTTCTCATGGGATCCTCTAGTGATCTGACCTGAAGTAGCATGTGGACAGCTTACAAATTCAGCTCCATTCAGCGCACAAAAGCTTTCTTGTTTTGGCAGTTCACACATTGAAAAGCTGACTAAACACCACAGCCCTTACTGTCTTTTCTTAAGTTCATTTATTAATTATTAAATAATCAATTGTTTGTTTTAATTCCTATTCATTATCATTTTATTGTGCATTTTAATTATAGTTTAATATTAATATTATTATTATTACACTGATGTGATTTATTAAATTATTTAGTTTTTTATATTAAAATTAGGCTACTAAGAAAACATAGCAAACAAACACTGGATGACAACAATAAACAAAAGGTAGGAAAAAGTCATCATATGTTAGGTGGCCTAGCGTATATGGTTAAGAAGGCACTCTTGATTAATGTTACTCGATTGATAATAAATGGGTGGCAATGTTTGAAATAGCATACAACCATCTGATCATATTAATGCAGTGTGCATTTGTGGCAATGCTATACAAATTTTCTATGTGCATGGAATACCCAAATAACCTTTTGCAAAAATGTGCAGTTTACAACCCAGTGTATGTACCAATGATTACGCTTGTTACCCACAATGCAATGTGCTCGGCTAGAACTACTGACAGTGTTATTAAATTCTAAATGCTTCAAACAAAAAAAATACACAATAATTACACAACACACAAAATTGTATTAAATATGCCGCGTATACTTACAAATGAAATAAGTAGCCACCACTCATGTAATGTAACAGGTCATGAGACAACATTGAAGCGGGTTATTGTCTGAAACATTTATTGTTGCATACTGCATACTGTTTTGATTACTATTTAAAAAAAATAGTAGAAGTAGTGTGCCCATAATAGTATTCCCCTCAGTCACAATAAAAATGATTTGTATTATTTGGTTGTGGTAACTTAAATTTTTTTCACATGCACATCACTGTTGATTTGTAGCCTGTTTTGTAAGTGTTTTATTGTATTGCTCTGCCCTCATTCCTGTTTAACGTGATGGCTTTGCTGTTTCACAGCATGAAATGAAGTGGATCTACATTCCTCTGTACTCCATGAATAACCTGACTGAAATCTATTGAAAGCAAGCTGAGGCACCACATGCTTTGCATCCTTATCCTTTTTAGATGAGAATCGTCATATGCACGTCATCTGTCTTATCAATGCTAGTACTAATTACAAATGAAGTACTAATTTGAACTCTTGAAGTCCTAAGCTGTACTTTTTGAAAGTGACAGCTGGGGTACATAAGTATTAAACCAACTAGCATTTATTTTATAAAATGATAACACAAGCACATTATTTCAAGAGAATCTATTGTCCGATTCACGATTTTACATTTCCTTTGGTGTGTAAGTGTGTATTAGTACATTTAATGATATGCAAAAGGTACAAGCGCCAAATTAAACGATGACGCGAGTTATCGTCTCCAATGTAAATCTCTTTTCTTGGACTACAACAAAAAACACGGATTGTAGGCAACAGTTTACTTCCTGAGATTGGAGATGTAGACAAGACTGACATTATCATAATTCCTCCCGCTTGGACTCACAGCCTGTAAGTTAACTCCTGTTAGCATTGCATTGTGATTGAATCTTTCAAACATGGTAAGAAGCGTCACATTTCCTGCTGACGTCAGATGTGTTCAGGCCAATCACAACGTACAGATTAGCTGGCCAATCAGGGACACAGAGCTTTTCAAATCTGGAGCTACAAAAATGTACAGTGGAAAATAATGTTTTTTAACCATCAACCATGCAAACACATTGTATCATATCAAATACACAAAATAACTTTGTTTATAACGATGAAATAGGTGCACTTTAATATCGAATGTCAATATTTACACTTTTTGTAGTGTTTTTTTTTTAAGATGTTATCAATATCTGTAATCTGTTCAAAGCTGAATGTTGTTGTGAGTTTGAAGAATATGTCCATTTAAACTATGTAGAGCCCATTCTGGTCAAGATGTTTATTTCGGTATGATAAGTGTTCCCTACTGGCACTCCAGATGGAGAATTGCACTAAACAGAATGTGACGAAACATTGACGATGTGCTAAACTAAAACAGCATAGAAATTGTGCAACTAACCATTGGGCATTTGGAATGTGTTTTATGAAGAAAATTTTCCCTCTCATCTTCATTTAACAACTGTGTTAAAACTTTGAAGAATTCTTGAATGGATGGGTGTAAACAGAGCTGATACTACTCCTGTCCTGTTAACAAGTCCTGTCAACATGTTCATAAAAACCAGGTGGACAGTAGTAAAGTAGTAATGTACGCTGGGTGAATGCAGCCCAGAGCTACAGGTCATCTGGTTCTGGTCATCTGCAGCCAAGTCTCTGAGACGTAGAATTTACCGGATGACCAAGTATTTGTATTTTATCAGTGTGTTTCTTTGGAAAACATACATTTCAAAGCATAAAACAATAATATTTACTCTACATTTCATAAATACAAGTTTTTATTTTATTTGTAATTTTTAAGTACATTAAACATCTAGTAAAAGTAATTTTAATGTAATTGGTTATTAAATACATTTTAATATGCAATATAAAGGAATAAACAGTGATGCTTTAGTAGTAAAGTAAACATTTTGATTAAGTACAGATGCTTCACTGAAAAAAAAACACAGGTTGCACATGATTTAATTAAGCTTTCTTAAAATTAATTAAAAATAACTTGTTGGATTTACGAAATTCAATTATGTACACCAGTTCAACATAACTGAATGAAATCATGAGATTAATGAGAAGATTTCTGATAACTGAAAAGAGACAGTGGACTTATATGGGCGTCTCTTCATTGATCTCCAGGAAATTGAAAGAAGAAAGTCAAGTGATGTCATCAGTGTGATTTTGATTTAAATATAAGAGCTTTTTTGTTAAACGGTAACACCAGTGACACAACTCCAGGGGACCACTACTTTCATTATATATTTTATAATATTTATTTAGCATTTTGTCTTTTAATTTACATCATATATTTGATAGTTATGGACACATTATTGTACTTAAAATGGAAGAAAACACTGTTTTTGTCTCGAAATAAAGCATTTTCCCTCTGTACATGACTGTGGGGACGAGTACTTCTGTGGTGCTTGGAATTGTAATAAATTCATTAATAAAAATCAAATATTGCTACATTAATGGCTCAAGAAGGTGTAATTGTTCAAATAAGATATTGTTTCATTTTAAAATATAAAAAAATTGTAACCCTAAAGGGTGTTTCAAGTGTAATATTTCTGTAAAGGCTAGAGACAGAAAATTGACATTTCCATAGAATTACCCGGTAGGCCTATCTTTTATTCAAAACATAAATATAATAAATAAACAGTATAATAAATAAATAAATAAATATGAAAAGCAGTTGTTTTGTTCTCTTTTTATCAACTAATACAATAAATATGAAAAAAATGTGACAAACAGTAAGAAAGTGAACTTTATCGTTTCACAGTACAATCAATAAAGCCACACAGGTTTAAGTACACAGTTTCTATGGGTGAAGGTTTAAATGACGCATGGTTCTCGTCAGTGTCCAAAATCGGTCACTCGTTTTCGTTCACTTCTTAACTATATAGTGGACTCAAATGTCATTTTCTATATAGGAAAAAGTGAACGGTTTCAGACGAGTTATGAGACACAGGTACAAAAATCTAAATTAATACTTTGACATTACTGCCATCTATCGGAGTCATGTGGAACTGCTGGTGGAAAATGAGTCGATATGACTCGATATACTACTTGAATTTATTATATAAATTTATTTGCCATTGCCACTAATAGTAAATGTTCATTAAACAATATTAATTAATAATAACTTTTAATTAATGTAGATAAACTTGCATACATAGTAAATCACATTACAAACATTATAAAAAAGCATTTTAATACCATTCAACTTTTTTATCTAAATTTACAATGCAATGCTTGTATCGCTTAATGTATTTGTATTGAAAAATAAATATATATATATATACACAATATATTTTACAATATATTAAAAACTATGTATATATATGTATGACAAAGTAAAATAATGTAGAACACTTTTTCCATAAATAAGGACTTTTATTTTGAAGAATGCTTCACACGGAAGAGGAAAGCGCGTACAGGAGCAGATGATGTACAAGTACATGTGAAGATTGTTGTTTTATGGATGTCAACAGTATGCTGCATTAAATGTGTTTGGATTGTAAATCTTTTTAAAAGGTACATTTTATGTTTAACCCTTAAGCGGCCACCGCAAGCACAGCACTCGAGTAGAGATGGCTGTCGGTCGCTTTTGTAAATCTCTTTCATGTGCAAGCAGACAGCTTCTGAATGTGACACAACTCAGAACAATCACAACACGCACAAATGACATTAGTGGATCGGTTTGCAGACATCCAACCATTCACAGGACTGTTAGCACATTAAAACAGCTTAAAAATGCAAATACAAGAGGCTTACATACAACTCAGCCAATGATGGTCACGAAGATTCTGTCTGTGGATGAGATCTTCAGCAAAAAGTCTTTGCATGACTATTTAAAGAAGAAGGAAATTGAATATAATTTGTGCTTGGACGCTGTCAGTATGGATAAACAGTCAGTGGACGATGAAGACATAAAAATAAAGAGGAATAATCTGTCTGTACTGGCTCCTCTGATTCAAAATATCAAAGAGCTGGAGGAGAAACAGAAGGAATTGGAGGACACACAGGACTTGTTGAAAGGTAATACAGTAAAGCATACAAAGTCATTTAGATTTTAAAGTGTCGTTTAATTTGCATTAATCTCTTTCAGATGACGATCCAGACCTACAAGATCTTGCAGAGACTGAGAGCCAGGCTTGTTTAGCAGCCATTCATGATTTAAAGTCGAAGGTGAGGTGTGAATTGCTCTTATTAACATTTCATTGAAAGTCATGCATACAGATTCAGCACAGTCAAAAAGTATGCAAAGATAAAGCATTAGGGATCTGGTGATTCAAGACAATGAGTGCCAAATTATTAAAAGAATAAAAACTTGGAATGGTTTTATGAAAATAAATGCCTCTTCCCATGATCAATTTTCAGATTTTATCTCTTCTGATCCCAGAGGAAGAGTCAGATATGAGTGACCTGGTCCTAGAGATCACTGCTGGGGTCGGAGGTCAAGAAGCAATGCTGTTTACTGCAGAGATATTTGATATGTATCAAAACTTTGCATCTTTCAATGACTGGGGGTTTGAGGTCCTAGAGGTCATGTCAAGTGAATTAGGTTAATATATATATATATTTCTTCTCTTATAAATGTGTTTATATCAGTGTTCATCTTGATTACTGTGTGGCTGAATCCTTTTTTTTTTGCCCGTCTAGGTGGTGTCAGACATGCAACAGCCAGTATTAGTGGTCCACTAAGCTATAAAAAGTTGAAGTTTGAAGCAGGTGTCCATCGTGTGCAGAGAGTCCCAAAAACAGAGAAGCAAGGTCGCATGCACACCAGCACCATGACTGTGGCCGTTCTTCCCCAACCCACCGAAGTAAATCTTCAGATTACGTTTATGTTAATGATGTGACTATAGGATTATGAAAGGTTTGTTTACGTACCAGTTAGGAGCATGTGTGTATTGATGTCACTGTGTTGTTTTTTATCATTTATTTTATAGATCTCATTTACCATTAACCCTAAAGATCTAAGAATAGAGACAAAGAGAGCCAGTGGAGCAGGAGGACAGCATGTAAACACCACTGACAGTGCCGTGAGGCTTCTTCATCTGCCAACAGGTCAACATATCATCAAACTCTATATAACACTTATTGTATAAAAAGTGTTTTTGTTTATAATTTTTTGGTTGATTTTTTGGTGAGCAGGCAGGACTGCTTTGCATTATTTAGATGTGTAAGTGGTATGAACCAAATACACAGACTGGAATGTGTCCTAAACAAATTAAGACAAGAAATCTTGCTATTAATGTGTTTTTCACTACATGTTAGCTACTACATGTAGGATTTTACATTTGCATAATTATTCATAGCATATAAATTTAATCTTTACAGAGTTTGGTCATGTTTCTTTTCTCTGTGTTTATGTTTTGGGAGTGGGGCTGACTTATGATGGTTTGGTATTTTAGGAATCGTTGCTGAATGCCAGCAAGAACGTTCCCAGATAAAGAACAAGGAGAAAGCCATGACGCTACTGCGAGCCAAACTCTACAGCGCCAGACTAGAGGAGGAGACCAGTAAAAGATACAACGCTCGAAAACTCCAGGTACACAGCTGTATACGAAATATGCTGCCTCTGGAAATCTCCAGTGCTTTCAAAACTGTGAATTATCCAGTGAATGATATAAACTGGCAGTCTGTGTTTTTCTCTGGTGTAACAGATTGGCACCAGAGGAAGGTCTGAGAAGATCAGGACGTATAATTTCTCCCAGGACAGGATCACAGACCACAGGATCGGAAAGACCATACACGACGTCCATGGATTTTTGCAAGGAGAGGAACTGCTGGAGGAGATGATTGTGTCTTTGCAACAGTTTTCCGAGCAAGAATCCCTCATGGATATACTCAAAGACAATGAATATAATTAATCGAGTTTTGTGGGCAATAAAGGAATGTGTAAAAGTTTTGCCTTGTGGGTGTCAAATTGAATTGGAAGAGAAAGGGCAGTTTCCCCCAGAGTGGTTTCACAAACACTTGATGGCTTTCTATTGAGTTTAACACTACAGTGTGAAATACTTCGGTGGGGTTCCTCCAGACCCCAAATGGCTGGACTTTCTATTGTTTGCATAACTGTATATAATTTTACTAGAAATAATTGATTATACTTTTAAATAAATAATATGAAAAGAAAAAAGTTAATGAAAAATTTTATAATTAGGTGGGGAACTTTCTCCAGACCCCAAATGGCAGTCTGGACTTTCTAGTGTTTGCATAACTGTATATAATTTTACTATAAATAATAATTATATATATATATATATATATAATTTTACTATAAATAATTATATATATATATATATATATATATATATATATATATATATATATATATATATATATATATATATATATATATATATATATATATATATATATATACTTTTAAATAAATAATATGAAAAGAAAAAAGTTAATGAAAAATGTAATAATTATAGATTGCCATGTATAATCTTTTTAATTTATTGATCCATATTTTCCCAACATTATAGACATCAGAGAATATTATAATAAAATAAAATAAATAAAACAGAAGTTTTAATATCTGTAGGTTAAACAATCTGGCCTTTGTCTTTTAAACAGCGAGACACAAAACTATGAAATCATTAGTAAAACGCTCTTCTTTTATATTTATTTGTATTTATTAGTGCTGGGCATGGATTAATCTAGATTAATCCCATACAAAATAAAAGTTTTTTTTGCATAACATATGAGTTTGTGCTGTGTGTAATTATTATGTATATATATATACACACACATTCATGTATGTATTTAAGAAACATTTACATATATATTACATTTATTTATTTATTTTATATTCCATATTATATATAAATAAAAACCGTTTATTACTAATGGTTACTAATGTTTAAATAGACATAATAACTCATATATTATGCAAAAAAATACTTTTATTTTGTATGAGATTAATCTCGATGCCCAGGCCTAGTATTTATTAAATTGTAGCTATAAAGCTGTTTATTTATTTACTTATTTGATAAAAACCCGCAATTGTTAGTTTATCGATAAAAAGGCGCTTTTCAGTTCGCGACTCTCATTGGGTGGCGCTCTTATTCCGGCCTGACGTCACATGGTGACGTTGGCTGAGTCCGCCGTCGACGGTTTCATTGGCTGTGTGCCGTTTAAAGGTATTCCGCCGCGCTCTGATTGGTCAGTGGGATTTGTTCGCCAAATTTCAAATGCATTTACCAGTGGCGCTTTTTCTTCAGCTCACTAACAATTGGCGTTCACTGTTGCCGCTTAAATGTTTATCCTGCTACTCGAACTCGAACGCGTTTTTTAGGACATATGAGGATTATTTTAAAAGTGCTTTTATCGTTTTGAGGTAAGGCAGTGTTCAATTGTTTATATATCTCAGTCATTTTGTTCAATTCAATGTTTTAAAAGAAATAGACCCTGTAGATGACCAAGCATGTTTTAGGTCCCACCATGGGACGGGGCTTATCCATCTTCGATTTTTGCTTTTATTACACTTTTAAACGACAATCTATCCTTGTTTTATTTTAAAAATGCAATAGATTTCCATGCAAACCTTTTAAACTCAGATTTGAAGTCGTGTTGTAGGCTAATATTAGCCCCTCTGTAGTGTGCATCTTGTGGAGCCACGTCAGAACTGCATGCACTTAGGCGCGTAAAATGATAAGAACAAACAAACTGCATAAAAATAAATGCCAACTCTTTGTGATTTTAAAACATATTTAAGATTATGCATAAATAAAAGGATATGTTGACATGTTGGATACAAAACAACAATGCTTTAATACTAAACCCACGATGCTTAAAATGTTCTTCAGTTTTAAAGTGGATGAATTAGGTTTAAACTGTGTATATTTTACTATAATACAGTATATTAATATGCTAGTGCCCACATTAAAAACTGTACTTTTAATATTTTTCAATAGTAACCCCCGTGTATTAAAAGTATAGCAAATCCCTGGATACTATGGTGTTTTTAAACCTTACTAGAGTAAATTGATAAACCGTACTAAATACTGTAGCATATACTAATTCATATTGTAAATAAATCCCACCAATGCTGTAGTATATATTAAAAAAAGTAATAATTTGTGATTTAATGCTGTCTTGGACATTAACACAAAGAAATCTGCATATATTTATTAAGTTTATAAAGTTAAACACACTAATCTAGTTTGGCATGTGTGCATTTATATTTGTAAGAAATGTAAGTGATTCATGCATTTAAATTTTTTTATTTTAGATTTTTAACTGTGAAACAAACCACTAAACATGTCTCATTCCCCATTTCCTCTAGTTCAGCCATTTGCTGTGTCTCCATACAACCCCAAATATGAAGTCTACAACATGCAGTAAAGACTCTAGAGTTGTATGCCACATGGAGAAACCTGAAACAGACCTCGGTGAGATAAAGGGTCGCCCTGTTTCGCCACGAAAAACGGGCAGCCCTCGCTCCCCCGCAACGGCCTACGTCTCCACCCCTCTGGAGACCAAGAGCAAAGGCCCTCACAATAAAGAAAACTACCGGGAGAGGAACGTCAACCGGGAGGTGACATCAGACGACGAGGTCATTCTGAGCAGTAGCGGTTTCACAGAGGACAGCGGATATCTTTCCCTCCAAAACAGTCAGGTGGAGCATGTGGATGCGGATGGTGCCGACTCCTTGGAGAGGAGTGAAGAGAAATGTGTGTCCTCTCAGTCCTTGCACGTTGAGCGTCACTCTGCACCCTGTCTGCCCGTGCTCAAATTTCAAGAAGAGGTGTGCAAAGAACTGGCGAAAAGCTTTAAAAAGAGCAAAAGTTACGATTGGACGGTCGTCAATAAGGTTGCTGAGAATTGTGGTCTCCATAATGTGATCGGGGGGAAAATGGGACTTGAGTTTGCTGATATACTGTCTGGCCTGTTGAGGAAAGACATGCGCCACATTCTTGCCAGGATTTTGGGTCTGCTAGGTGATTGCGACTTGATCAGGTAAATATTCCTCGTCGTGGCTTGGTTTGTGTTTTGCTTGTGTGGATTTGCGTTAGATTTACGTTGATGTCATGTATTTTTGCAGTTGTAAGAAAGTGAGTCGGACGTGGCAGAAAATCATCTGCCAGGATAAAATGGCCCTTCGGAGGTGCAGAGAAGCAGAGAGAAGACAAAGGGTAAGAGGTTTAGACCAATGCCACCATTTTGTCTGCATGCACATTTCAAATTAAGTTTAGTATCTAACCGTGCTGCTGTGATTTCATCGCAGGAATATGGACGGCCTATGGGATCCTTGTCTCGGGACTTCACCTTAAGCAGGGTGGTGTTCTCCTGTATGCAGGGCGTAGCCTCTACACCAATTCACAAAGCTGTTAAGAAAGTGCCGTGCCAGACGAATGGAGTGCAAAACACCAGATTGAGTCGTTTCCAACAGTTTCATCAGGTAAAAACTGACATTCACACTGGAATAGGGCAAACGGTATAAATGAATACTAAAGTCACGCTTCTTTTAAAAAATTATTTGCACTTGTTTTAATTTGCGTGCATCAGTGGTGGACGGTGACTTTTTTTTCCGAGGGCGTTCGATGCAAAGTTCGTCACAACATGTATGTAGCCCGTCGTGTGTGTGGTTCCTTATTTCAAAATATGTGTTCTGCACGTTGAGTGATCCTATGTGCATCACGTGTCTTGTCAAAATAAGTGCCTGCTGCAGACGCGTCTAAAGGGTTTATGATAAAAGAGACGTTTGTGTTTGCCAGATACTTGCATAATCTCATGCATAATCAGAGTTTATTGTTAAAGGAGTGTCTTGCGTGTATTTTGTGAACGTGAGCGTCTCTTTTATCATAAATGGGTTTTAGCACATGCGCAGCAAGCACTTATTTTGACAAAACACGTGATGCACATGGTTTATATGAAGCAACAAACACACATTTTGAAAACACGAGCAACACACATGACACTCCGAACACACATTTTGAATTTGCCCCCCTCGGATGAGCAGTCACGAGCCGCCACTGTCATGCATGCAGATTAAATAAGGTCATCCTTACTTAGCACCTGGACTAGTTATTGAAATTAATGTGGAAAAAAAGCCTGAAATTATAAAAATTACAGATTGTTTGGTGGTGTACATTGTCTTATGCATTCTATTAATGATTTTATTTTTCTTCCAGGTTGCTAAATCACTAAAACAGGATGAATCACTACGAGCATGCGTCCTCTGTGGCTCTCCGGCACGCTTTGATGATGCAATGCAGCGGGCGGTTTGCACACGGCTTAGCTGCGCCTTTGACTGTTGCACAAAGTGTCAATTACCGTTCCACAGTTCGGACCCGTGCCGTAGCACCGTCCGGTCTTTCTCCTCCAATTCATCGCAAAGGACGCTTATCGCCGGCTCTGCTCGAAGCAAGAGGAACGTACGGCGTCTCTGAGCACCGGTGCCTTAAGAAAAAAACGTTACTAAGAACTTTTTTAAAAAAGAAATACTGCCTCTTAAAACTTTTATTGAATATTTTATCCTTGATTGTTGCGCATTCCTGAATGTGACGTGAATTTTGGCCACGTTTGTGGCCGTTGCACAATGTGAAAAACTATCATTCTGTATTCCAAAAAAAAAGAATTCCTAAGGGAGGTTAAACAGCCTCCTTAAGATTGTACATTTGAATGTTTTATAAGATTTTATAGATGTTTTATGAAATCTGTGTTGTTTTGTCTTGACTGAAATTTGTAAATATTTAAATGGTTGAATAAAGCCTTGTATATTTTTCAAATCTTACTGACTGCTGTAGTCACGCTCTCATTGTGCACAAATCATCTGTACACTTCTATTAATCTGTACAGGTTTTACTACAGTCTGAAAAATTAGTTACAAATATGTAATGGGTCCTAATATGTACCATTTAGGTAGTGATATGTATACATTTGGTACCTCTTAGCTGTTAATATTAACTTTTTAGGTGCACAGGTGTATGTTTAAAAAGGGTACTGCCCCGGTGTCAGCTAGGGACCTTTTTTATCCATTTCTTGGTAATTGTGTCTTAATGGACAGGTAACTCGTATTACCAAGCTTTTCTGTTTTTCTTGGCTAGATGGCATCAGAGTGCTGTTTCTAACTGAACCTTTGCTATTCAATATACTATTTAATTTGTGGACCACCCTTAACCTAATGATGATTTTTTTAACCTTATCAAGCATCCTGGCAAAAGGATGATATCAGGATATGGCAAATCTTGCATTAACTGAATACATGCTGGAGTTTAGATTCTAGTCTGATAAAATCTTCCTATGATTGGCAATACGACAGGACTTTTCTCAGTATAAGCCATGCCCGGATTTGTAAAACAGGTGTTTACAGGGTACAAAATATTGTGTTATTTTGAATTCACGTTTTCTTTCCTTTGAGCAGACTAAATATACGTTACTAGGTCGTTTATAGCAAATAAAAATATGCTATTGAATCTTTAATGTATTTTGAGGTATTAGATTAGGTTTATTTTAGAGACTCAGTCCTCAACGGTTTAAATTCTCAGGATTTAAAATCTTCCTCTATGTAAGGATTAGCTGTTCCATTATGTTATGATCCTTACAAATGTAAAATATATTCATTGCTTATTGTAAAGCCTGAATATATAATGTAAAACTGTGCTGGAGATTGTATGCATGTGAATGCATTTTCAATGTTTTGAGTAAATAATATAATCAATAAATGATGATAAAGTAGATTATACAAAGTGTGCGTGTAAATTACAGATCAACTATGCTAATAATAAATTTTCCAGCTCCTATAGAGTTAAACATTTGATTTTTACAGTTTTGGAATCCATTCAGCTGATCTCAGGGTCTGGCGTTAGCACTTTTAGCATAGCTTAGCATAATCCATTGACTCTGATTAGACCATTAGCATCGGGCAAAAAAATAACCAAAGAGTTTCAATATTTTTCCTATTTAAAACTTCACTCTTCTGTAGTTACATTGTGTACTAAGACCGACAGAAAATTAAAAGTTGCTATTTTCTAGGCAGATATGGCTAGGACTAAACTCTTATTCTGGCGTAATAATCAAGGACTTTGCTGCCGTAACAACTTTAAATTTTCCGTCAGTCTTAGTACACAATGTAACTACAGAAGAGTCAAGTTTTAAATAGGAAAAATATCAAAACTCTTTGGTTATTTTTTAGCGCGATGCTAATGTTCTAATCAGATTCAATGCATTGTGCTAAGCTATGCTAAAAGTGCTAGCCCCAGACCCGGAGATCAGCTGAATGGATTCCAAAACGGTAAAATCAAATGTTTTCAAAAAAAGTGGAGTGTCCCTTTAAAATAAACTTCAAAATCAATCGTTTAACATAAGCATTCATTTCACATGCACACTTTCATCTGTGATCATTTTCTGTGAGTGACAAATTTATAGCCACAAATAAGCACAATTTACATTTGCTAGTTTTACATTTCTGGTTTACATCATTGGTTAATGTTGTTGACTCTTTAATGAATTTCTGAGTTCAAAAAAGTTTTTGCCTCATTTGTAACTTGTAAGTTGTTGCTTTGAATAAAAGCATCTGCTAAATGAATACAACCACTGTCAGAAAAAAATGGTCCCAAGCTGTCATTTAAGTAGATATGTATATATTTTGTACCAGTTTGAGGTAATAACATGCACGCTTTAGATACATTGGTGTACATTTTAGAAGGGTACCACCCGACACACTGTGGAGCAAAAGCTAAATGTTGAAATTAATACAACCACCATTAATTTCTTTATCCATAAACATGCACATTTAATATTGCATCATAGATTTTGTAGTCACTGCAAATTAAAAAGACCAAAATACTTTTATATATATAATTGCTCAGTTTGGAGTCAATTAGGATTTGGATAATAAAATCAGGGTTGAGATGTATTTAATCATTAGGCCTTTGCCTGCGATATAATTCATCTTACAGCTGACCTTTGTAGATGCGAGAATCTCTGGGGCCGTGTTTTATTGTATTTTCATTTGATTTATTAAACCACGGTCACTACAAATGAAGCTCCGAATCATTGGGGGATATTGAGAGCAATACAGGAATTTGTTCTGCTCTGGTCGAAACACACGCACACACGCAAAGCAGATCCCATTATGAGTCATTTGGCTTGGGAATAGAAATCACATTTTTTGGTTGTGAGCTATATGTTGTGATTAACCTTTGATGCAATCCTCACAGTGTGTGTGCATAATATTTTACTCAGATTATAGGTAATACCTGCTTTTAGATTTCATTAGAATGAATGTGGATCCATTGGCACTTGAATACTAAAATGAATACTACATGACATGCACTCAGATTTTAGTGAAATTTAAATAAATGTAAACCACATAATACATGTCTTCATGATGTTCATGTATTAATTTCACACATATAAAAATAAATATTTGTACATCTACATATTTACTAAATTTAAGTCATTTAGCAGATGCTTTTATCCAAAGTGACTTACAAATCAGAAAAAACAATACAAGCAATTAGAACAACACAAAAACATTAAGTGCATAAGTGCATTATAACTAGTCTCATTAAGCCTAACACAGTGCCAATTGTTATTTTTTAACAGAAAAGATAAAGATAGAAAAATTGAAACAAATCTGTATAATGATTCATTATATTCACGCACTTGCCAGATGCTTTTAACCAAAACTATGTACAGTGCATTCAAGATATATATTTATTTTTACCAGTATATATGTTCTGAGGAATTGAACCCAATATTTGTGTTGCGAGAATAATGCTCCTCTAATTAAGCTACAAACCATAGTATGTGCAAAAGTCTTAGGCCAGCATCAGCATGTCACAATTAGATTTGTTGTTTTTGCCATGTTATAGTAGTCTTTTTAATAGAATACATCCAGAAAATACTGGAAATGTGTATATAGTATTAAAAACTGTATAAAAATGTAAACTGATGTGTAAAGTTTTTAGGGTAAACTCTCCTTCCACTTGAGCAATAGCAGGAAAGTGCAGGATCTCTTAAACCTTAATAAAATTAAATCATAATTTCTAAATAAAATGAGTCTTTTTACTTAATTCTGCTCAAAAACACTCAAGATGTGTTTAGTGCCAAGAGAGGTCACACTACAGTAAACAAAGAAGACATTGAGTCCTGAAAATTTATTTTTTGTTTTTACATATTTCCTGTATTTTCTGTTTGTATCTTAATAAAATAGATTAAAAAATAAATATGGATGGACATTAAAACTTTTAAAACAACAAGTCTGGTGGTGGTGGCCTTAGACTTTTGCACAGTACTGTATATATATATATATATATATATATATATATATATATATATATATATATATATATATGCACTCACCTAAAGGATTATTAGGAACACCATACTAATACTGTGTTTAACCCTCTTTCGCCTTCAGAACTGCCTTAATTCTACGTGGCATTGATTGAACAAGGTGCTGAAAGCATTCTTTAGAAATGTTGGCCCATATTGATAGGATAGCATCTTGCAGTTGATGGAGATTTGTGGGATGCACATCCAGGGCACGAAGCTCCCGTTCCACCACATCCCAAAGATGCTCTATTGGGTTGAGATCTGGTGACTGTGGGGGCCATTTTAGTACAGTGAACTCATTGTCATGTTCAAGAAACTAATTTGAAGTGATTCGAGCTTTGTGACATGGTGTATTATCCTGCTGGAAGTAGCCATCAGAGGATGGGTACATGGTGGTCATAAAGGGATGGACATGGTCAGAAACAATGCTCAGGTAGGCCGTGGCATTTAAACAATGCCCA
This sequence comes from Misgurnus mizolepis, assembly GCA_025389145.1. Taxonomy (NCBI): domain Eukaryota; kingdom Metazoa; phylum Chordata; class Actinopteri; order Cypriniformes; family Cobitidae; genus Misgurnus; species Misgurnus mizolepis. The sequence goes on from JAIFKI010000017.1 coordinate 35,869,549, forward strand.
ATTGGCACGAAGGGGCCTAAAGTGTGCCAAGAAACATCCACCACACCAGCCTGCACAGTGGTAACAAGGCATGATGGATCCATGTTCTCATTCTGTTTACGCCAAATTCTGACTGTCTCATACCATCTGAATGTCTCAACAGAAATCGAGACTCATCAGAACAGGCAACATTTTTCCAGTCTTCAACTGTCCAATTTTGGTGAGCTTGTGCAAATTGTAGCCTCTTTTTCTTGTTTGTAGTGGAGATGAGTGGTACCCGGTGGGGTCTTCTGCTGTTGTAGCCCATCAGCCTTAAGGTTGTGTGCGTTGGGGCTTCACAAATGCTTTGCTGCATACCTCGGTTGTAACGAGTGGTTATTTCAGTCAAAGTTGCTCTTCTATCAGCTTGAATCAGTCGGCCCATTCTCCTCCTTCAGTCTCTTTAAGAAAAAGCTCAAGATGTGTTTACTCTGGAGGGATGTTTTGATGTAAACTATGGCTAAAGTTTTGATGACAATTAATGTAAATTGTTACACCTTGGTGTAAGTTATGTGGGAGTTAGATTGCAAGAGACTGGACAAGATTTACATTTACGCTTTTACTGTTTGTACTGTCATTTGTTGACAGACCATAATTTTCAGGACAGATTTAGAAAAAAAGTTTAATAAAAATGTATAAAAATATGTTTTTTGTCAGTTAGGTTCGTAAAAACAACTTAAATGTCCTAATATAACTAAGGCCTAGCCTAAACCTTGTCCGGGAAACTACCCCAAAATGTATCTGCAAATTGGCGTATTTATTATTATATAGCATACAGTCAGGCTTATAAGTTATTTTCATCTATAAAAGAGTTTATTTTGAAAACAGATATTAATAAAACAATATGTTTAATGATTTATTGAACACTGATACCATAAAGCAGCCCTCCCACCCGATAAACTCATCCACAATGCATTTCCTTCCTTTTTTTGTCACTGCCTTCTCATCTCTTTAAATAGACACACGTCCCATTCAGGAGGGCAAATTAGTGATGTTTATTATGAATGACTGGCATCTGTCACATGACCGTGCATCATGGATCCAAAGGTCGACTCCTGCTGCTGCTGTCACGGCGATGATCTTCAACCAGCACCACCATTGGCCTCAAGCACCGCAGATATGTTTACATCCCATCTACTGTGCTCATACTCAGGCAAAACGTGCATTGAGAAGTATGTGCAAGCCAGATGTTAATGTGGGTTGTTATGAGTCATTTCCATATGAAATCTTAATTGTCCTTCAATGACACAGTGGTTGTGCTTCACTAGCAATAATGTCATTCCTGCAGTTGTCTTCCTCCCCCATAGGATGTGTGTATTAGCATAAACTGATTAAGACATGCAGGGATTAATGCATCGGGGGTCTTGCGTGGCTGGATAATATTCTTTACGGTTTGTTTTGTAGATTAAGCCTCTCGGATGACTCTGTTTTGTAAGGAATCGCTAAAGACAAATAGAAATCATGCCATGGACTTGCAAGTCTTGCAAGAGTAGAGGTTTTAGTAACGCTTCACCTCCTCAACAAGCCTGGCACGAGTGATCTTTAGACAGCATGTCCACAACCACCTACAATCCTTACTAACATAGTTTATAGTTTGGTATTTCCCAAAGCCGTAGTTAAAGGGATAGTTTATCCAAAAATCATTTTCTCATCTTCTTGTTGTTTTAAACCTGTTTTTTGATGATATTTTGATAAATGATGGTAAACACACAGCTGATTATAACCATTGATTTTCCTCGAATTTGTTTTACTGATTAAATGTATGTATAGTATTAAGGTGTGCCGTGGAAGGAATAAAAGGGCTTGTGGAAAAAGTGCAATGCAAAAATACACGTGCACACACTAATGCCTAAAACAAGTGGCTCCTGGCCGGCCATTTCTACGGTGAATCACTTTAAGTGGTAATGCGGCCATTATCAGAGCTGGTCCAGTATAGAGTCTATCCATCTATTTTTACCTGCACTGGTCAGTGCTTCCATTTAGCCATCCGGTAATGAAAGCTAATGAACCTGGCTTTTCCACACAGACCTGGACAAATCACCCAACATCTGATTTGCACCGCAACAATTCAATAGGCAAAGATTAGGCTTGGTCTCTAGGGATTGTGTCTTCAAATCATACCAACAGATCCCTTGAGGAAATCAGATCAGTGTACATTTCTGCAAGGGAACTGGAAGGGCAACGTCATCTTGTTTCTTCAGTCTAATAATCTTGTTATGTACATGAACAAATGAGCGTTCATAGTGAAACATTTCAGGCCCTTTTGTGGTCCGAACAAATAATTGGCAGCAATGAATGTGGCACGTAATGCAAATACTCTCTCTCAGCGCGTGAGAGATTTTCTGTTAGTCATCTCGTTTTTTTGCGTCTCGTCCCGCTCCGTTTACTGTGATGAAATGTTAAAAACTGAATGTGACAAATGAATAACAGACACACATCCCAAAATTATCGGTGCTTGTTTTCTCCCTTTGTCTGATTGTTTGTTATTTTTCGATTCAGCATGATTTCTGTCTTTTCTCGGAAGCAACGGTCATTAAAAATGACATTAAATGAACAAGATCCGGACGAGAGCACGTAACAGCATCTGAGCACTTCATCACTAACAACCTGACCAAAGACGCAACACAATTTTGTGTTAGCAACTTTTCAATCATTAAGGCAGTGTTTCTTAAACTTTTTCCGTGTGCGCCCCCCTTGTGTACGCTGCATTCCTTCGCGGCCCCCCCAAATTTATGACAAAAACTGTTCTAAAATTTAACATTTTGATTAAATAAAACATATTAAGTTATACAAAGTAGTGCTGTTGGTTAGTAGCCTTATTTTTTTAGGTTTAATTACACAGAATTCACGATAAATGAATGTATTTTATAAAATGTCATAAAACTGGGGGCCCCCTGGCACCATCTCGCGGGCCCCATTTGAGAACCACTGCATTAGTGTTTCACTAAAACTAAAGGTGGCATCCGTCGGAGGTCGCATAGGCATACATCATATTACTTCAGAATAGTGACAATTATAAAGTTTACTATATACTTAGTCAATCGTAAATTGTTGTAACATGCGAATGTAATGCTCTGTTAATTGAAATCAACCAAGCTGATGATGTATGCAGCCTGCATGGGTGTATGGCCTCTGGAGGATTCAGTCTTCTGATTGAGAAACTCTATCACTGTCTACCACCTTAAAAATCCCCAAACTTAAACAACCATAGACTAAAAATGCTGGGTTATTTTTAACCCATGCGTTGGGATAAACAAAGGATAAACACAACACATACGCTGAGTTGTTCCCATGCGGCAAAAAAACAACATCATTTACTTGGCCAAAAATATGTTTTAAATATATGCTTAATACATTTTGTAAAACACTGTAAAAAATACAGGATGAAGTTAAAGCAACTTGGTTTTTCAAGTCAATTTAACATAATATTTTAAGTTTTGACCTGTGAATAGTTGACATAACTTATAAAAACAAGTTGAAATGGTTTAACTTAATTTTTTTAAGTTAAAATAAAAATATATGTTGATTTGACAAAAATGCTGCATGTAAACACAACACTTACGCTGAGTTGTTCCCATGCGGCAAAAAAACAACATCATTTACTTGGCCAAAAATATGTTTTAAATATATGCTTAATACATTTTGTAAAAACACTGTAAAAATACAGGATGAAGTTAAAACAACTTGGTTTTTCAAGTCAATTTAACATAATATTTTAAGTTTTGACCTGTGAATAGTTGACATAACTTATAAAAACAAGTTGAAATGGTTTAACTTAATTTTTTTAAGTTAAAATAAAAATATATGTTGATTTGACAAAAATGCTGCATGTGTTCATTGCTATACGGCAAAAAATATTTTTTCCTTGCCAAATTATAAATGTTTTTACAAAATGTATAAAGTATAGGTAAAAATGTTTAAATATGTATAAAATATAAGTATAAAGTATATGTTTGCAGTTGAGCATTTAATTTGAACCTTTTCTAACCTGTTATGTTTACAGGTTTGTAGCATACAAAGTTTTTCTTTCAATGCGATGTTAACATAAATGCTTTAAAATATATTTATTTAAATATATATATATATATATTTTAAAGAATTTATGTTAGAAAAAAATATATTAGAATGACCAAAAAAATATACAAAAATGACCAAAATATATTTTGTAAAGATACACTGTAAAAAAATTGCTGTAGTTATGCAGCTGTTTGCAAGTAACTTACTGTAGATTTCATTGTATGTTATTTTCTGGCAACTGGTTTGTGTAACATTAACACGTCTTTGTATTTACAGATAAAAACTATAAAATAAAAGCATAACGCAAAGCATTCTGGGAACCAGAAATCCTCATCTACCTTTTTCTGTTTTTTTTCTCCATCAGATTTTGGTTCCCAGAATACTTTGCATGAGGCTGTTATTTTATAGTTTTATTCTGTAAAGACTTGTTAATATTTAATGTTTCATTTAACTTTAAACAAACTGTTGCCAGTAAATAACATACATTTAAATCTATAGTAAGTTACTGGCAAGCTGCAAAACTACAGCAATTATTTAAATATATTTCAACACATATATTTTTTGACCATTTTTTGAACTTATGTTTAAAAATATATATTTTTGCCATATGGATTTGGTCAAATATATTTTTTTGTGTTATTTAAACCCAATGGCTGGATTTGATTCTTTTTGACCCAGCGCTGGGTTGAAAATAAGACAGCATATGAAGAGTGTAACACTAACCTTTACCCTTAACCTGATCTCCAATTATTTTCCCATTTTAATTGATCAATCCTAAAACTTGGATGAATCAGTTGTTAAAAAATGAAGTTATTTTTAACCCTGCATTGGATCGAAAAAGGGATAGTTCACCCAAAAATGAAAATTCTGTCATCATTTACTCACTCCCATAAACACGCATAAATTTCTTTGTTCTGATGAACATGAAGGAAGATATTTTGAGAAATAGAAAAGGAGAGTTTTCTGCGCTTCTGTGATCCACAACAATCCGATGCAACCAGGAAGGAAAGAACAACACAACACAGACCAAAGGAATCGCTGGTGCAGCCCAGATGTCTATTCACAAATAATTTAAGGTGCACAACAATGGCTAATGTTTTAATGCACAATTACATCTTCATCAGAGTCCTGATATTTTGAGAAATGTTTGTAACCAAACCGTTTCTGGACCCCATTCCCGAAAAAAGAATACTAAATGGGGTTCATTTATGCGTGTTTGTAACAACATGAGAGTGAGAAAATGATGACAACATTTTCATTTTTGGGTGAATTATCCCTTTAACATTGTTGGGTCAAACATGAACATGGCTGCGTTCAACCCTTTTTGACTCACTTTTGAAAATAACCCAGCATTTTGGTGTATCAGTTATAGTTGTTTTTGCAAGCCATAAAGATTTTCCAGGCCAAATGACAAGTAAATATACACTGAACTTGACAGACATGTCTAATTTTGGCACCACTGTCTTATATAATGCCAACTCTGCCGTTTTGTATCCTTTGACATTTATGATTCAAATTTCCTGGGCTGTGTTGTACACAAGCTTAGTCACAGTCCAACTAACACTAAAGACATTTCCTAATGCTCACAAAATCAGGCCCTCAACAGACGTCAAAGCAATGAATTATGTGTATATTGAATCACATACCATTTCTGTAGTATGATTTAGTTGAGTAATTTCATATATTTTGAGCGTAAACCCTCTTTCAAATTAAGATTTTCAAATTGCATACTCCATACATCATCTCATGACACTCATATATAATTGTTTATATATATTTCTTGCATTTTCTCAACTTTATCTGAAAAGTGAGAGCAATGCAACCGTCTTATATTTGTATTTTTGTCCGGCACTGTTCCGATTTATCATCACGTCCAATTTATCTGTATTTTTCTGGGACGAAAAACAAATGGCAGTCATAAGTCCTAGAAATAAAATTGAGACATTACTCAAAATAATGGCTCACAACAGGTCATCTCTTGTGGCAGAAAACAGGAAGAAGATTGACAAATTGTCATAAGACTACGGGTTTCATTGCATGGTTAAAGATGCAACGATGTACATGTGAACTTGAAATTGACAGCAGTCAAAATGTTTATGGCTCTTTACATTTTTATTATACTTTGAATGGCAAAAATAAAGTTTTCCATTGCCCCAATCCCCACAGCCCCGAATGATTCTTTCAGACTTAACATAGAAGCGACATCGATAGTTTTACAAAATAATTTCATTTACAAAATGCATGAGGAAACATGAGGATTTGCTGTTGAAGTTAGTGTTATTTTTGCTGCTTCCGATCGGCAGTCTTCAGGTCTGAATGTGTGGTTCTCTTATTGTACCAGTCCAGGACTTGTTTCAATACATTTATTGATCTACAATTTACAAGAAACATGTCAAAGTCTCGGCTCGGAGGCCAAAACACATTATGTACATCTCCAAGCTAACATCTTTCATCAAAGTTTATTTTCTATGTACAGTGCAAACGTTTACGTCATAGGCAACCACAATTTTTTTCTTTAAGACGTTGTTTTAGTATTATGCTGATGTCCTACTATATTGTGTAGATGGAAAACCTATGATGGTCACAGATGTTTTCTTGCGGTCAAACCGTCCTCAGAGAGGCTAGAAGAGAAAAGAGCAGAATGTGGATTTACTTGGACAGGATATAGTTTATAACAAATTATATAGTCAAACTGTTATAACATCACTAGCCCTGCATCTAACCTACCAATGGTAAATGATTCAGAAGTCGATCTACGGTGACGTCATCATAGCTCTCTCGATAAGTGGTCTCTCCACCAGTCGATTCTTCCTGTACACTGGGTGGGTCTTCTTGACTGAAGAGATGAAAATAAAAGTTTTAAAAAATACACAAAAAGTGTTTAGGACAATGCAAGTCTATCATGTGAAAAAAAAAACATTTCAGGGAGTTCACTGTTAAAAATAAAGGAGCATAACAGAACTATTTTTTGGTTCCTCAAAGAATAATTTGGCCAAGTTTTTAGAATCTAAAGAACCTTTTTTCACAACACAGATGTTAAAGGGATAGTTCCTTCAAAAATGAAAATTCTGTCATCATTTCCTCACTGTCATGTTGTTACAAACCTGTAAAAATGTCTTTGTTCTGATGAACACGAAGGAAGATATTTTGAGGAATATAAACAAACCCGTCATGAGCCCCATTTACTTCCACAGTATTCTTTTTTCTTACTATGTAAGTGAATGGGGTTCATGATTGGTTTCGTTACAAACATTCCTCAAAATATTTTCTGTCGTGTTTATCAGAACAAAGAAATACATTTTTGAGTGAACTATCCCTTTAAGGGTTCTTTATGGAACCATTCAGGCACAAATGGTTCTTGTATGGCATCATGAAGCATCTTTTTAAGAGTGTATATCACTACAGATAACATCTTTGTACAAAATGTGTGGCCTGTGAAAGCAGGGGTGAGTGTTTGTTTCATACAATACCTTCTTTTTCCTGTGAGAACAGAGTTGAGATATTTCTTCACGGCCATCTGCTTGCGAAAGCGGCTGTAGTTATCTGTGAATATTGCGTCTGAATGACGCTTCATCGGTGCCTGGTCTTCCATCAAATCATCACTAAAATTACACAGGAAACATCAGAAATACATTACATACTTTACTGAAAACACAATGTACAAGATTGTGTGTGATTCATATCAAAATATTGATATGAGAGATCATGAGAAAGCATTTTGCATTTGCTTTTGTTAATTTCTTAGACTTTCTAATATAAAGTACCAACCCAGTCTCACCCCATGGCGTCAATATTTGACGACACTTGACCATGCGTCAATATGTTGACGCGGAGGGTATACCTTTCGCGTCACTTTTTGACGAACTGGGGACTTCAATACTATCAGGTACGCGAATGTCTCTTTCCTATTTTCTTACCATTTTCTACCATTTTCGCGTCGGTTTAGGGTTAGATTTACATAATGACATCCCTACCCAAACCTATCCCTAACCCCAATGTCAGTTGACAACTGTTTAATTTCGCGTACCTAATAGTATTGAAGTCCCCAGTTCGTCAAAAAGTGACGCGAAAGGTATACCCTCCGCGTCAACATATTGACGCATGGTCAAGTGTCGTCAAATATTGACGCCATGGGTGTGAGACTGTGTTGCAAGTACAGTACGTAGCAAGTGTGCAAGTATTGACCAATAGTCATTCAATGAATTTGCATAAGTGTCAATGTTAAACTATTATACAAGTATTTTAAATAATTCTTCTTAGTTATATTAATCAATTATAAATAGATCTGATTTTGCTGATTTTTAAGCAAGGGATACTAGAATTTTAAGTCAGGCATCTATTTAAAAATGAAATCTAATTCAGATTTAAAATCTTGAATCTGCTCTTGATTACCAAACATGAATATAAACCAGTTAAATTAGTATGCATGTGCAGATTCCTCACCTCTCTGCTGAAAGACCAACTAAACCAGCCTGTTTGAGTTTACTATCTAGACCCCTAGGTGGTTTTCACAAGCTTATCTGGTTTAACTAGTTTTTGAGGACATTTGGGCACTTGTCGAATGGTCGGACTGGGAGAACAGCTAGATCAGTTGAACACTAACCTACTTAATAAAGGTGATTAAAAGGTTTTTCACAGCGATGCCATAAAATAACAATTTTGAACGAAGCATTTCTTTCATACATTTTTATAATCTAAACCTTTAGTGAAACAGAAAGGTTCTTCTGATGTTAAAGGTTCTTTATGGAACCAAACAGCCCAAAAAATTCTTCCCAGCAAGCAATTTTGGCTAAAATGAGGCAAAATTTGGGCTGACAATGAAAGTCTAATAGACGTCTAACCATATAGCCCAAGAATTGACGATGTTTATACATTTAGAAGATGTAAAAGAAATTAAAGCAAACGCTTTGAACACCTGTAGACTTTGCTTACATGATAGAATATAGTACTTCTCAAGTTATTTATATACCAAATTTAAGCTTATTTAAGAGGATTATTCATAGCTCGACTTGGGTCTATAGTTAGTCTCATTTTTTGCTTGCTGGGTTCTATGGCATCGCTGTGAAAAACCCATAGCACTTATTGTTGTAAGAGTTTGGCCAAGACCCATAAACCAACTTGGGTTGGTTTAAGATGTTTTGTTCAAAAGAATTTCTCCTCTAACATGTTCGGTCCAGATTGTGAACATCATACATTAGCATAAATAAAGTGATGATTTACCTGACTCGCTTTCCAATCAGTGACTCCAGATATCGTCTGGCAGACAACTGACCTAAAAGTTTACTGTATCCGCTTGTGAAGAGACCATCTGCATGTCTAGGATCTCTGCACAAAAACACAAAAGCAGCTCCTAAGAACATCATCACATCATCTTTTTCAGTCGCTCTTGCAGTTCATTTGATTTGGTCTAAAAGCTGCTTGCTTTAATCATTTAAATGCATTTTAGCAATGTCACAGACCCCCTTACAAAAAAGTTACCATGGTAACCACAAATTCCCTCAATATACCACAATCACTTATTATTGTCTCCCATCAATATGATAAAGATATAAAACACAATGACAGAATCACAGAGCTTCTAACACTGTGAATTATTTACTTTTTTTATAACATCAGGAGAAACCTATGATTTCCATCTCCATAGTAAATTTCTCAGGTTTTGTAAGAACTGCCAACAATAAAGCATTCAGGGGTAGAAATAAATAACCTTTATCAAAGAATACAATATAATAGCATTGTATTATATTGTATATACTGTATAATACTTTTAAACTATGATTTAGGATACATTTTATAATAAATAATTTTATACTGACTTGAAAACACAGGGGCGTGTTTGAATGAGACTAAATACTGAATTAAATTTAATTTAAATTAATTAAATATCTAATAAGAGGTCGAAAAAATCACTTTTGTTGATTTTTCTTAGTTTTTTTTCATAATCTTTTCTGAGGAGATTCACCTGCGCTCCTGTGCGCTCTGATGTCGCAACCAAAGCGCGCGCTTATCCCCTCTCGTGAAACAACATAGAAAAGTTAATTTTGATCTTGGTTTATTGTATTGTAGAGGTCTTACCTCATGGAGGCGTAGGGTAAACTTAGGGTCCGGGCATAAAAAACACTGCAAACGGTTATGAAGAGCAAAAGCTGAGAGCCGTTCCTCACGAGCATCGCTTTAAACCTGCGCGTATATGCATACATGTGTTAGTTTGCATAAAATACAAATGCAACTTAAAAGAAGATAACTAAAAACATTTACCAAACACCAGTAAGAATTAAGTCACTCGAAACTTGCAGAGAAATGTGTAACCTAATTCATTAATTTATTCATAAAATAATTCGTAAATAATTGCGCTTTATTTCTTGTCATTAGAGTTTGCGCAAAGTTTAAGATTAGTTTAGTTGCTGAGTAAATAAATTCTTTATCATAAGACAATATTACTTAAATGACAAAAATATCAAGAGAATGTTACATGTGGACATAGCCTACTGCGTAATTGTAAACGTATAGACAATGTATAGAAATAACCTGCATATAACAAATGTAGCATAAATGTAAGTGAAAACGTAATAAATTGAATGAAAGGAACTTACATGTGCAAAAGAGATGTGATCCGCGCAGCTGAAACAGTCAAAGCTCCAAAAGTTAGCAGGTGATTTGTTTAAGTTCCTTTAGCTGCTCGTGCGTCTCTTTGAATAGTCTCTCCTCTCGCCTGGTTTTATATTGCTGAATACTTTCCATCACACAGAAAGACAATCAGATTTGATAAGCGTTAATACGTCACGAAGAAAGTCCCATTGGGATGCATGTTGTGTTCGTCATTGGTCGGCTGGCATGCTCAGTTCATGAAGCCAATACGCGCGCACACTGGTGAAATTAGGTTTGCGTCTGCCCAAAATGTTTTGTGTCAATCCTGGTGATTCATTCGGTGCATGGGTGGCCTTTTTCCAAAGAAGTTTGGAAGATGCATGAAACAATAATGGCTTCCCTGCATGAATTCCATCTCTAAAATATTCCAAAAGAATGCCAATCCTAATTTTCATATCATCATAATATTCAATCATATTTACACTAATGGATAGATAGATAGATAGATAGATAGATAGATAGATAGATAGATAGATAGATAGATAGATAGATAGATAGATAGATAGATAGATAGATAGATTTTTTAGCTTCTGTGATCTCATCTTAACCCCAGCTTAAGTCTTTGCTAATAAAATCATCATCAGTGTTAAATCTATCAGTGCCAAAATAATGGAAAAACATTTCCAATTGTTATGATGACACAAAGCAGACGCTTTTAAGGCATCAACACAGGAAATGTTTACATCCTTACTAATAAGTGGCCAGCCAGTCCCTGAAGATGGTTGCCCTGATTGTGCAATTCTCATTTAATAACTTAAAGGGTCATGACTCGTGATTGTTCTCATCAACGATTACATTGTCTTACGGCACTCCCGAACGAAGAGCCCTGGTTTGTACATTTCCCTGCAGTAACAGTTACCACTTGCCCTGTGACCTTAACAACATTTTAATGATTTTAGGGCCTGGAAACTTGTGATTAATTAAGTGATTAATGAGGGCCGTAGAGTGCCAATAAATCAAGTTTACAAATAGTCTGATAGTGAGTCATTGTCTAGTGGAGTCAGGGACAGCAGTCTTACATCTGCATGTTGAAATGTGTTAGTGCACATGCTTATTAAGTGTTTCATAAATTATACAAATTCAAAATTCTGGCTTTTATATTTCTTGATTCCTTCCTTTCCCCTTTCAACCCTCGTATTTTGCATTTGAATAAAATGGAAAAGGTAAAAAAATAAACATTCTTAAAAACAAATTTGGCCTTTGACATAAAAGTGACATTCCTCATTTAACGAATCGATATGCTGTATTGTAATCTGTTCCTTATTGGCATTTTCATGATGAGTGCGATATGTTAATGGTTGAAGAGTCAGATCTAATTCACAGCACATGTGTAGTCATGAAGATCCTATCGTTCTACTGTTGTCTAAAACCCTTGTGACAGATCAGTTAGGCAAACACTTCAATGCATGGCAGCTAAAGCTGTAAATATATCCATACATCTTTTCACACACAGGACATTAGTGTCAATAATTCTATCAGAGCATCATTATGGTATCACAGCATCATGCCTCTGAGACACCACACGGCCAATCATATTAGTCTTTTTAGCCTTTCCTCAACCATCCATTTAAATTTAAATTATCCATCCAACATACAATCATCAAAATTCCCATAGGTAAAATTTCCCTCTTCTAGGATTGGTTTTAAAATCATTATAGAAATACCATAGGGATTCAGTACAAATGTGTAATTCTAATTGTTTTACTCCACTTTAAAAATGTAATGATTTCCAAAGGAGATACAGATTTGTACTGAAGACATATACAAGAAACTCAGACTCATCTTTTGGACAACATCTACCACATATCAGTCTCCTGAAATTCTTCAGCATTGCTTGTGTATTGCATATTTTGACTTGGACAAGTGATGGCACACGATTATTAGTCAAATATTTATTCTGCAGTTCTTCAGTCGATATTGGCAATTGAGCTAAAGGCCGTGTGTGCGGTTGAAAGTCTTGGGTTTAGTAATTCACCCAAAGAATTTGAAGGACTGAAAAACAGTCCTGTGGTGACGCTTGCCATATGTGTGACAGGGAGGAGCTTTATTGAAAAATAATCAAGTGAAATGTCAACACTGGAGACACATTCTTTTAGCCATCTAGTGCGCAGTAAGATTTCCTGTGAGTATTTAGAAAAAATTGAGAAACCCCTTTCTCATTCTATTGAATTCATATTGATCTCAGCACATTTGTCTTTATTTTCTATGTGTCAGAGTTTATGGGAAATAATATATGCGAAATTCACTACCAAACCCAACAAACTATATTTAGCAGTTTCAAATGGAATCTATTTCGCTATTGATTGCTTTATACAAATATGCATCAAAATATAAATAAGAAATACATAGCATGCATAAAATTCATGCTTGCATTTTCAAGTATAGATCTTAAATTCAAGTAGCAGCATAAGCAATTAAAAAAATTTAGTTTTGTATGGCATTTATATTTCTAATTATACCCATTATGTCCTGTCAGCCTTAAAGAGCAAAATACTGTAGAAAGGCAATACGGGTTTATGTTATTGTGGTCTCAGTCCTATATGACAACTGGTTGGGAAATAGTTACAAATGTCAGCATTGATATGCAATCACTTCAATCGACTGATCAAAAAAATTGTTTTATGGATGTACTGGAAATAAAAGCATAAAACATATTCTGTTGATGCTACATTCAAACTTTTATTTATGTGATTTATTGTTTAAGTTTGGTTAAATGGAGTGTAATTGTAGGAGCTATTAAAGGGGTAGTTCACCCAAAAAATAAAATTCTGTTATTATTTTCTCACTCTCATGTTGGCACAAGCCTGCATAAATGTCTTTGTTCTGATGAACACAGAGGAAGATATTTTGAGCAATGTTTGTAACCAAACTGTTTGTAAGCCCCATTCACTTCCATATACACTTTCAATACTATGTAGGTGAATGGGGCTCATGAATAGTTTGGCTTACAAACATTCCTCAAAATATTTTCCTCTGTGTTCATCAAAACAAATACATTTATACAGATTTGTGACAAAATGAGGGGGATTAAATGATGACAGAATTGTCATTTTTGGGTGAACTATCCCATTAAGATGATTTGTGGAACAGAATTAAACAGAATCAGAAACTCTTTATGAACAATAATATGTAGATGAGTTTGTTGTTAGACACACTCAAAATAATTTAGTAAAAAATAAATTATGTATTTAATATAACTTCCATTCTACGGAAGTATTGTCAAAAAATAAACACTTCAGACTTATAGATTTTGACACAAAGATGTCAAAGAAAAACCCGTGAAAAGTACCATGACAAACCTACTGCATTTATTTTTAAACTTGGAGTAAATAAATATGGTATATATCAGACATATTGATATATGTTTTATCACATCACAGACTGCATTTTTTCGCATCTGCCGTGTTGCTGATTTGTGATTGGTCAAACCGTCCGGAAGTGCGTCACTGGCTACCAATATGTCCGCGTTCATTTAAAACGGCGAAGTGAAGTGTGCCCGATCGCTTTTCACTGCTTACTTCTGTCAGTTTGTATGTTGGGCGACACGAGCAGCCGATTCCAGAGGCAGAGGCATCTGTTAAACGAAAGAAGTGCACATCAGGACAGAAAACTTGATTATTTGTTATAACAGGTGTGTGTTTGAGCGGATGTTGTTAGCCGTAGCGCAGCAGCTAATGCTCACTGACAGACTGAAGGAAAGGGGTTTCGTGTTTTCCCCCCGAATGTAATAAAGCTGCCACTAATGCTCTATTGTGGTTGAAATCTCTGGTAAATGCAGTAGTTTTGTCTGTTGTTAGATATTTTTGTGCTAAAATCAGCGCGTAAAAATGACGTAACGTCGTGTACATAACGTTAGATGTTGATCGATAACTGTTACATTAATAGAAGCGGACGCCATATATTTTTCTTTATATGGTGTAGCTGTGAGTTTATTTATGATTATTTATATTCTGGTAATGCTTTACACAAGTTATATTTGTTAACATTAGTTAATGCATTAGCTAACATTGAACTAACAATGATTAATACTTCTACCACACTTGTCTTATTAATCTTAGTTCACGTTAATTGCAGAATACATTTATAAAAAAAAATCAAAAATTGTAACTGTTATTAGTAGTTAATGTGCAATGAATAAAACAATTTTTAAATAAACAAATAAATGACAAATAAATCTATGTTATGCTCTAGCCCCCATCACCACCATCCTCCAGAGGACAAGCAGGTTTAAAGGATTAATCTGTGTGTGCAGAGGTTATCTGAGGCAGGTGGACAGACATCTGGATAATACATCTGTCATGTATTTATGTGTGTGTCCTTTACCCACAGAAATAATGCTGATATTGGGAACTCATGTCGCACGTCTATGAAGAGAGACCCACAATGATAGCCGCAGGCGAGTTGCAGTCGTTTGTCCCGTTCGGTCGTGAGCACTGCAAAAATCACCCGAATGCTGTGAACCTCCAGCTACGGCAGTTGCAGCCGGCGTCTGAGCTCTGGTCCTCTGATGGGGCCGCTGGACTCGTGGGGTCCCTTCAGGAGGTCACTTTACAGGAGAGAGAGAAGGTAGCTGGCCACATCTTCACACCATAGGGCTAAAACAGTTTGATGTTCACAAGCATCATTACATATTTTACATGCATTTTGTCAGGCCCAAAGCAAAGTCCCTTTATGGAAGTTGCGGCACTTGGCGGCCATGTTTTCATTGCCTCTGGACAGCTATTTCAGTCATCAGCTGTACTATAAGTTTAATTTCTCAAATTGTGCTAAATTCCTTTTGTCATAGGTGGGTGATTCTCACGAAATCCAGACTTAAAAGGTGTCCAGCATCAGATACTTAAAAAGCCCTTAAAGCCATTTTTTTTGCACATATAAGATCAAGGTCTGAATTACTATAACCATTATTTTAGAGGATTTAAAAATATTTCCTATAAAATTATTTAAATTTTTTAGATTATCATTATCAAAAATTATCATTACCGCAACATGATATTACATTAAATATATGCATTTACAAACTCATGTTTCAGTAATGAGAACTAAAAAGTTGTCTAAATACTATGACAAACAAAATTTCAACTTTTATCTGGAGAGAAAAAATAAGAACTGCTTACCTGGTATCCATCTTGAGTGTCACAGTCAATTAAGTCCCTTCCAACTATTTTTTTTTTAAATATTAGTTTCTTGAGGGCTTAAACAATGATTGAAAATTGTTGCGGAGGATGAGAAAATTGGTCTTGGACACATTTATATTCCTTATTGTCTCTACATGTACCAATGATCACCAAATACCACATGTTTCTTTACTGTAAATGTTTATAGTATAACATGCACTGAAGCTTTTTATTTTTTAGATTTTTTAATTATAAATTTTTCTATGTCATGGACACGTTGCGGTAATGAACATTTTCCCCTTAAATGTGGCAAAAACAACAATTTTTTTTTGTTTTATGTCATTTGATATTATGTGCAAAATGGTACATGAAGAGATGTTTGTAACTCTATGCTTCTTATTTTGATACTCTTACTTTGCATTTACTTTTTATCAAAATGTTTCATGACACCTCATAAGTCTAATTTCGCGAGAACCACCCAGTTGTTTGAGCTACTATGGATGCGCACAGGTTGGCAAGCGCTTCACGTGACACATAGCCCCTCCCTCTGAGAATAGAAGTCTTTATCGACTGATGATTGGATGGTGGTACATCTGTTGCCCGAGTGGCCATATTGAGCGTGGCATTGTCCCATATTCATATTAACAGCATTGCTTAATCTTGTTATATCCAATATCTTTGCCCAAAGTGACTTACAGCGAATTTACATTTTTTAAAAATCAATGTTGAATCTACAACATTTGCACTGCTAATGCAATGCTCTACAAAATCAGCTACAGGAACACTCAAATATACTTGCATATATCCACTTTAATTTTGTGGCTTTTAGTATATGTCTAGCTTTTTGACTAATTTACTTGGATATATTTCACACGAATATCTTTTTTCAGAGGAACAGAAGTATACGCAAGAAAATTGTGTTGGCAAACCGATTTGAGCAATGATTTGTACCTTTTGTCTGTCTACCTTGCAGTGCACTGTCATCATGGGCCGTTATTGAATGCATTGTTTGTATGATAAGTATGATATTTTTGGGATTGGCAGGAGCGCTGGGAGCTGAGGAAGGGAACGGCTGCTGATGGGGTTCATTATGAGGAGGAGCTGTATATAGCCGGAAACATGGTCATATGGAGCCATGGTAGTAAAAATCAAGCCTCTTGTGTTTACAAGGCTTTCACTGTGGACAGCCCTGTTCAGCAGGTACTAACAAGAGATTTGTATATATATTGATCTGTCTAAAATTATATTGTCTTTATACATTTTAAATGTATTTATTTATAATTAAATTTTGTGTTTTTTGTAGGCTCTGTGGTGTAATTTTACTGTCCCTCAGCCTAAAAAGGATGGTAAGCATTTAGTAGATTTTTTGTGTACTAATGTCTAATAGTTGTGTTATTGTTTGTTACTCTTTTTATTATTTGACTGTCAGGGATGATCGGTAAACTGACAGATTTGACCATTGTATCTCAGTTGCTTCAGCTGCACAAAGGTCATGGATTTGAAACCCATGAAACGCACAAATTGATAAAATGTATAGCTTTTAATGCACCATAAGTCGGTTTGGATAAAACTGCAAAATGCTTAAAAGATAAAGTGAAAAGTACAAACCGTCTGACTGTACACTTTCTGTTACTTGATTGCTCTAAGATAACACTGTTCCCAGCTTTATTCACCCATTGAGTTGATATATTTTCTTTTGTGACCTTTAGCGAAAGATGTGGTGGAGCAGACAGTGTGTATCGTCCAGAGCACCTGTGTGAACGTTCACAGCACGAGTGGAAAAGACTTCATATCTCCACTCCCCTTCCAGGTCAGAGGATGCAAACTTTTCTGTCTGTTGAGTTTCTCATATGACAGGACTCTATGACTCACAAATATATGTGTCGACTTCAGATCTCATTCAGTAGAGACAGTCACAGCACAACATTAGTTAGTGTCATCAGGGATTGAACCAGCCTGACTGTCTTTTAAGCTCAGTGACGGATGTTACTTTCAAGTTGTCTATTCATGAGGCATAATGGGTTATTTGGCATGGAGACAGGAATGCATTTGAGTTAAAGAACTGCCTGTATTTAGACAACACAATTTACTGTTTTGGCTCAGTCTACTTATATTTTACATGAACATGCTCTGCTGCTGATGTAATTCTGCTGTCTCGGGGGCTTTTGGGGAACATAACAGACTAGTTGTGACACATTCATGCTGTGTATATTAAAATTATTAAATGGGCAATGTTTTACTATGTCTTTGATCTTTAGACTTAGTATGTGTCGTCTTTCAGAAGACGAACCATTTTTGCAGCTGACTGAGGAGTAATAAGGGCATATGTTCTGCAAGTAGTACACAAATTATTTTATTTTCCAAGATCAAGGATGACGTCTTCTCATGCAATGACAATGTAAACATTACTTTTCAGGTCCCTAAAACTTGCAAGCATCCCTTTTTCTCTTCACATGAATCTTTCTGATTTAGGTCTCTACTCTTTGGTCGACAAAGTTTGGTCTGCTTTTAGAGCGCAAAAACATCACAGCTGAAGGTCACATGAGCCCCAGCAGGTATGTACATATTCATACAGTAACTGAGTGTTTGTTTGGACCAATGGAGAGTGTGATATTCGCATGTAGTAATCATATCTCTTTTATTAGGGAACCTCTTCCAACGCTCTTCAGCATGCTGCATCCCTTAGATGAAATTGCACCTGTTGTTTGTAAGTCTACAGGTAAGGCCTAAAAGAAAATTGTAAGATTATCAATATGTTTAACACCCTGTGTGTATAGTAAATCTGACAGTTCATCAAGGATGTTCTTATATTTAGATTTTAACTTGGTGTGGTGCAGTTCTTAACTCTTTCCCCGTCAGCGTTTTTTTTTTTTTAAAGTTGCCAGTGCCAGCACTTTTTTATGATTTTCGCAAAAGTTTAATGCCTTCCAGAAAATGTTCTTCTTTAAATATATAAGCATACAATATATCAAATGAAAGAACAGACCCTTTGCTTAAAAAAAACGTCTCTCAAATATGGGTAGGTTTCTTCAAAAAGACAAAATTTTGAGCAAAAAGCTGAGAAAATTGCGTTCTGGACTTTTGATAGAGAACCAATTCAGGGGTGCGTTTCCCGAACAACGACGTAACTCGCTGCTGAACCAACATAGTAAGATGCATAGTTGGAGAAACAAATTACCTTGTCACAACTGTTTTCCGAAAGCATAGGAACTTTGTCGCACATTCGTCGTTTGAACCATGTTGGTTTAACAACATAGTTGATGATTTCACGTGGGAGGTGAAGTACTAATTAATCTGTGCAAATCCATTAAATGTCAGATTATTGCTGTAAATAACATATATTGCATCGGAAGACTGATTTTGTTACCGTGATTTAATTATCTGTTGTTTATTTTCAAAATATTCAATTCAAATACAAGTTCCCTTTTTACGTCACTCCTCCCAGGGATTCCCCAGGGTCTTAAAGCTGTAGGACTACACAGACACGCAGTTTTCAAATGCAGAGCTTTAATTCTGTTTACAAACTTAAAAATGTAAAAATCTTTTTAATATATTTAGAATGATGGATATAGACTGTACTACGTGTTTTTTGCTTATTTTGTTGAAAAGCATGATCAACGTAAGTCTACATATTATAATAACAAGGATCTATGCTTTTAACGACAGGTGAAGAGCTGTCGTTCAAACCACATAAGTTTGCGATGCAGCTTGCGAATGTTCGTTTGAATTATAGTTTTGGGAAACACCAAATCGTTGAACTTTTCAGTAACGATTAGGGGTGTAACGGTACGCAAAAATCACGGTTCGGTGCGAACCCCGGTTTTGAAGCCACGGTTCGGTTCATTTTCGGTACAGTAAGGGAGAAATGCAAACATTAAACTGCAGGTTGTTTATTACTATAAACTTTTTTTTTACAATTTGTTTACACTTTTTTAAACACTTTTTATTAAAATATAACATATAAAATATATATAAAATGAAAAAATAATAAATAAAAGACTACTGCAAAGTTCTTTTTTACATTATTTTATAACAGTAGGTAACTCTTTTCTTAACCTTCTCTTAAACTTTTTCTACTAAAACCTTGAACTAACAAATTCAATTCCTGAATACATTTATGAACTATTAGCCTACATTTTTGCCACCAAAAATTTTCTGTTTTGATTTATTTTGGATTGTTTAACCTCACAGTATTGAACCATCTCTGTATAAAAATAATATTACTGCTCTATGTGTAACTGCATAGCAAGCAACATGATGATATACTTATTATACACTCATTTTGAGATTAGTGAGCTGCATACATAGCCATCTTTGATCTTTTGCACGTTTCTCCTAATCTTTGCTTGTGTCGTCAATGTAAGCTGTGACTTTACTTACGAACCCCTCCGCAGCTGAGTAACAGCTGAGTAAGCCCGGGTTACAGCTCTTCTCTGTCCCGACCAGCTGATCGCATTGTGACAATGATATGATTGACGTGAGGTGCAGATGAAAAATCTGATCACGCATGCCTTATTCTCGCTAAAACAGAAAGCGCGTCTCATGAATGCGTAGCAACGAAAGACGTGCATCCTCTCACGCACTTTTGAAAGAACAAAGCAGCGCGTTGACACGCGTTTAACATGCGCTTTTAGATACGACACGTAAACATTTACATCAATAATCAAACGGATATACAACTAAGTAAATAAAAATCTTTCTGCGGGCCGAACTATGTTATATGTTTGACAGAAGACTTGCGCTGAACGCGGAGACTTCCGCCACTTAATATGTTCGTGCGGAAACCCAAGTATTATGTTCCGCACAGGCGCACACAAAATGCATTCGGCCATTCGGTGCACGTGTGCACCGTGCCGAAAGCCCTGAACCGAAACGGTCCGGTTCGAATACACGTACCGTTACACCCCTAGTAACGATGAAACGTACGACAGTGGTTGGCTAACGATGCTTTCGGGAAACGCACCCCAGAGCGATGATTAAAACATACATGTAGACCTGTTTGACCTAAGGCGACCTAGGTTGGGTAGGAGTGCCATCTGGTGGATATTAGCGGAAACATGCATTGGCGGAAAAACTCGTCATTGGCAGGGAAGCATTTTCTCTTAATTGACAAGTTAACTCGTCAATGGCCGGGAAAGAGTAAATACAATTGAAATCAACTTAGTTTTTCCACCAAAGCCTATTTTACACTTCTTTGGCACTTGGAGATTGTTAATTTTGTATGATGTTGAATTGACACCATTACTTTAATAATTCAGCTCTAATGCCCTGTTGTTGACATCTAAGCGACTGACAGTGAACTCATGACTTTCTCTGAATGCTCCTCTCTGATGGCTCAGGTCTGTTTGAGTCACGGCTCCAGTATGTCTCAGATAGCGCTCTGAGAGTCGTGTTCACGTGCCTTGAGCCCTCCATCATCATGACGTATGACACGCAGCAGTGTACGCACACCGTCTGGGCTCTGCGTAAAGTCACACCTGAGGTACAGCCATCTGTCCCATGCTTCTGTTTCCTTATGTTTTTTGTCATTAGTTGATATGTCAGGTTGCTCTTCCTCATATGAATATTACATTTTTTCCTTTTGATATTATTAAATGCATAACAATGTTATGTTTGAGTGGTTTTAACCTTTAATATCATACACATATTACGTTTTAGTAATAAAATGCATTAAAACTTAATGTACTGCATTGTAAAATAAATCAATCATGCAGCCCTATTTACTGGTTTCGTTTGTGTCTTTTGCAGGAACAGAGAACAGTGTTAAAGTGTCCCGAGCAGCCCGGGCCGGTTCACACACCCGGTGCAGCCCCCAGCCTTCTCGGCCCCCACCTAAGAAACGTAACCCGGCTGGACTTGCCCGCCTCACCCCTGCACTGTCACGCCCTACACAATCAAAGCCGAATCCCAGCCTCCCCCGGCCTGCACTCTCGTGTTCACTCACCCAGCATTTCTAACATGGCTGCTCTCAGGTACAAAATCATAGTGTTTAGTAGAACAAAATTAAAGACACGGTTGTGTTACGCATATTCATTTGTCTTTGGTGCTCAGCCGGGCTCACTCTCCTGGCATCGCCACGCCCTCCTTCTCTGGAGCTCAGCGCTTCAACACGTCGTTCCACACTCCTTCTCCGCGAGGTCACAGCATCCTGGCTTCACCCAACAGCACTCTAAATGATACCGCCCTGACGCCCGAAATGGAGCCCATTCACCCAGACCTCTGCATTGAACAGCTGTGGACAGAGACCAGTGGTACCTCCAGGTCTGCTGTCATGCATTTAGAGATTACAAAAATGAGATATACTTATTGTCTGTGGTCTCCTGTGAACAATGTTGTCTGCCTACAGGGAGAAGGCCGGTCATGCGTCTAAAGTCTTTATCACCTCTGACCTGTGTGAGAACAGGTACCTGTGTTTCCTGATCGAGTCCCACCAGCAGCTCAGGTGCATATGTTTTTCCTTCCCTTAAAAGGTGCATGATTTTTGAAAAGGGACCAAAATCATCAGTAAGGGGCATGTCTACTAACCAACATTGTTGCCTGGGGGTGGGTCTATCAAAAGAAGGTCCAGATTCTTCTGGGGTAGGGGAGTCTTTGTTTAGGTGACTTTAAATGTCAACATTGGCTTTCAGAGATCATGCACCCCGCCTTTAATTTTCTTTTTTGAAATAAGTTTGTTTGTGTATATGCTGAAACTTGAGTATTATTATAGGTGGAGCTAATTTTTAAACGGTTCTATAAAACGTCCCTGTTCACAGGTGTGTCAAATTTCTTGAGAGCAACGAAACATCTCAGTTAATATTTGCATCAGTGACCATCATCAGTGCAAAAGACGCTGTGCCCCTTGAGGTGAGAGCTGGAACATTTTATAAAATCTTAAATAATAAAACCGAAATTATAAAAGAATTTTGTAGCTTGAATTTTTTTTCTTTCACCTATGTTAAAGTTAATATCAAATCGGTATTGGCCCTATTTATAAAGTACATCAAATACATGTCTGATCTTGGGCATATTTCATCGGTAATCACATTTTTAAGTATAGTACCTAAGTACCTAATGGGTGAGAGAATTTGTATATTGGCAGAATTTGTATTTTTTGAATAAGCTGTCTCTTTAAGGGTATACATTCCCATTTCACCAAAGTATGGCTCTTTAGTATCTATAAACAATAGTTTAAGCAGTCTAATAATTTTTTGTACGTCATCTGTAAGTGTCATCTTTCTCCGCTTCATCATCAAGACCTTAAGTTAATTTTCTCTTTATTTCTTGAAGGACATTCACGGCATGCTGGTGCTGGAAGCCAGTGGAAGTCTGGTCCTTTACACGGGAGTCACACGGGTGAGCGTTATTGACATTATTACTGCAATGCCTCATTTATCGATGCTCAGGTGTTTTGCTGTGAAATCTCAGACTACACTAAAGTATGCATTGTATTCTCCATGCATACTTCTCTTTTATTAAAAAGCCCAAAGGCATCTGTACATTACAGTCATTGCTCACAGCTTGGTCTTAACTTCAGCACATCACATCTATCATGTTCCCCACAAATCACCAGAGATTTGAAAATTGGTTGTAGGTGAGTCACTCATATCTGGCTGAGAGTCACGTGATCTAGAGAGAATGCAACGATTGTTTACAGACATTGAGGCATTTCTATTTATACGGTTAAAATAAAAGTGATAACACTTAAGATAAGGTACTGTTAGTGAACTACATTAGTTAGCATGAGCAATTAATAGTACTTGTACAGCATTTATTCTTTTTAGTTTTGTTAATTTCCACATTTACTAATACTTCTAAAAAATCAAAGTTGTATCTGTTAACATTAGTTAAAGCACAATCAAATAACATGAACAAACAGTTAATAGTTAAACTATATTTGTATTAACTAACATTAAAGTCGCAATGAAATTAAAATGAAAAACTTTCATTGTTTTGGAATACTGTGGTATTTTTTACAAATTACTTATCCGGAAGCTTCATTGTTTTTTTTTAAATTAATGTGCGCTCATAATCTTTAATCAAAAACGCAAATCTTATCCTCTCCTTGAAACAATCTCTTTTTACTTCCGATCATATGGTAACGGAAGGTGGGCGAGGTCTGGGAAAAGATTGCAGCATAGCAACATGACCCATCTTCAACGATCGAATCAGTTTTCGATGGATGAATTCATATCCCGTCCTACCTTTTTTCATTTTAAAAGTCGTTTTACTCGGATATACGTCACCACTGGGAAAATAAGACAATCGCTACTTCCGTTTCATGGTGACTTTAACAAAGATTAAATAGGTTAGGGCATTAAAGATGTTAACAAAAATAACTTTGTTTTTACATATATATTTATTGACATTAAGGGTGCAATGTGTAGATTTTAGTTGGTAATGAATCAGAACCAACGGCTCAGTCCACTTCTCACCCCTGCCTTTTGAAGTACATAAAGTAGCTATGATAGCCACCACAAGATAAACATGTCATCGTTTCGGACAACATAGTGATGAAACACACTCTGTAGAGCAGTTTGTCCATTTAGGGCTACTGTAGAAACATGGCTGTGCAAAATGGCAACTTTCATGTAAGGGGAGCCATGGTGTATTTAGTTGAAAATGGCTCATTATAAGGTAATAAAACATAACAGGTCATTATGTTTTATACACAACTAAAAATAATGTTTATTATTATGTCCTAAAATTTACACATTGTACCTTTAACTCTTATACAAATGGGGTGGCAGGTTACTTTTTTTGAGGGAGCACAACATCTATTTGAGGGAAGCTCGTCAAAACATCTATTTAGCCCATCATGGGTGGCTCGTCATGTCAAAATATGCTGGGTTCCCACGGGTCCTTGAAATCCTTGAAGTTTGTGAATCAGGGGGGAAAATTTCAAGGCCCTGGGAAGTTTTTTTTAAATATACATACATAGATACAGGTCATTGAAAGTGCTTGAATCTATTTTATGCAAGAAGTTTTTTGAAAAAAAAAATATTCCCTGTCTAGTGTAGGATAATATCATAAAAATTCTAGACTTTTTAAGCACACGTGCTAAACTGTTCGCTTTAAATGCTTATATCTTCTGTATGCAAATGTTGATTCATACCAAAATGCTTTTTTAGTTTTTTAGCTTTCATAGTTGTGTTTGACACATGAAAACTTCTTGGGTTACGTATATAACTGCTGTGCAATATTTCAGATAGTGATATACTTCCTGGCTCCCACATCACCCTGTCTTTGTCGTTAAGCCTCACCATTGGTTGAATTTGATATACACATTCAGACGCACTTACCCTAAAGTGTCACCGCAGTGACGCAGCGCGAGTTCCCTCAAAAGGGAACTGTAACAATGTTTCTTTAAAGGTAACACAATGTAACCTTGCTCTTACTTGAAATGTGTCCCCACATTTAGTCCTTGAATTTGAGGGTATTGGACCTGGAAAGTCCTTGAAAGGTCCTTGAATTTGAAGTTAACTAAGGTGTGGAATCCCTGAATATGTGTTCGGCGTTTCATGTGAACATATGTGCATCACACGTCATTTCAAAATACGTGCCTGCTGCAGATGCTTCAAAGGGGTTTATGATAAAAGGGACGCTTGCATTTTCCAGATACTCCCTTAATCTCATGTGTAATCAGAGTTTATTTTTAAGTTAGTGTGAACAAGTATTTTGTGAACATGAGGGTCTCTTTTATCATAAACCCTTTGAGACGTGTGCAGCAGGCACCTATTTTGACATGAAGCATGATGCACAAAGGTTCTATTCAACTGATGTTCGACCACATATTTTGACATGACGGGCCACACACGACACCCGTCCAAACACATATTTTGAATTTGCAGAAGAAAGAAGAAGAAAAGTCACCGGCCGCCACTGTATACAAACATACAGTTATCATCAAACAACAAACAAAACAGTTATAAGTAAAAATGTAACAGACAAACAAAATAATAAATAACACTTATTTCTCAGTGTGTTTATATGAATGATTTGAAGAGCACCTCTTTTCTCAGTTGCCTATAAGCATCAGTTTCATCTTGTTTATTTCATTTTGGTAAAAAATGGGATTCCATATCTCCTCAAAGGTGCTATATTTATCTTTTCGAATATAACATATCTTCTCCGTTGTCACAGTACTCTACCAATGTCTTATGTCTGGGAATTTAACACATTTCTAATCCAAAGAAATCAGCAATTTTGCTTGTAATATACATATAGAAAGAAATATATATTTATAATCTTTAAGCTTTAGTTTACAGGGATTAGTTGTTTTGACTAAAGATACTAATTGTATTTATATGTTTAGGATTTGCTCTACCATGTCCTTTATCATTTCAGAATTTTTTATCTATTTAATCCAACCCAATCTTACGCAAATTCGAATCAGTAAAAAATGTTGTGACTATAACACAAATTTTCGTGAGATTGGGTTGCATAATCACATTCCCAGATACAATGAAAGAAGGTACCCTTTGAGTTATTTGCAATGCTTTACCACTGAGCTATACAGGATTTATAAAAAGCTTTTTTCACTTCAGCACACGTTGATAACATGAATGATAACTCTATAGGTGTAATTTTCTAGTGATTGTTGTGCTGCTGATGTGAAGTGACACATCAAATCAAAACATGGTAGTACCGTACAAGGTTTCCCCGTCAGACTAAATTTGTCTTGTATATAGTGTGTGTTGGTTGAACTTTTTGCCACTTATGCAATCATGATTTTGCTTTTCAGGTCAGCAAAGTGTTTGTCCCAGGTCTTCTGTCTTCCACTTTCAGTGTACCGAATCATCAGCCCCAGTTAAGCACACCTCTGGAGAATGTGAGCACTCCGGCCAGGGCTACGGTTCAGCACATAAGTCGACTGGAGGAGGTAACATGCTGTGATTGTTATGTGAATATTGTATATGGGATTTTATTGTAGGGTCAGTGATTATTTCATGTCATGTAACAGGAATCACGCATATAACCAAGATAAGATAATAGAGTATTTTAGAGAGATCTCTCTTAATATTATGTCCTAAAACTAATGGGCTTTTATTTAGTTTATATGGCCGGATCAATATCTGTATTAAATTGCAGTGTTACGCACAACTCCATTTGCTTTTCTTTGACAACAAACAAAACAAGTTGATCAAAGGATGGTTTGATAATCTAATTTCACGAAGCTGCGATCTTAAATAAAGTATACAATTGATTGTAAGCTTAATAAATTATTTAGCATGGCCAATAGAGTATATTAATTTATATTGGGTTACAAGAGTAAACCCATCTTGAACCTTAATTTAACATAAAAACATCTCTGTGAAACCACAAACAGCATTTTATTGACTTCATATCCTGAGAGCAGCATTAAGGGAAGTTGATTTACTTACAGATTTACTTACGGAAAACAGATTGCAGTTTGTTTCTTTTGGACTAATTTCATTAATTTAATTTAATACTAAAACGCTAATCGAGTAAAACATTTATTTTATTGTCTTTTACAGAATAGTAAATAGGCTGTGTTTAATTTATCACATGCAAATTGTAATGTACATACGTATGTAAAAATTCTGTGCCATTTCCAGCATAAATCTAAAAAAAATTCTTAAATTGAGATTACTTGGTAAGCGAAATTATTAAGATAATAAGTCTTGTGTAAACAATTATGAAAATTATTTAAGCATGAGTTTATGCTTAAAACAAGTATGAATATCTGCCTAAATCTTAAATTCAGTTTTACCTAAGATCAGCCTTTTGTGACTTCGATCATATTTATGTTTCCTGGACATGACAGTTTAATTAAGTGTGTTTTTTTAGCATGTTCTGTCCTCTGTGTCTCTTACTTTGATCTCAGGTCGGCATGCCGTCCCCAGTGTTGGAGATTCGAAGCTCGGCACAGCACCACGAGTCGTCATGGATGGAAGAGTCACCGTTTCAGCAGGCTGTTTCACACATTCACACGCTCAGAGACGCTGTTGGCAACAAACTTACGCTGGTCAGTGAGTCTTGTCAATTTTGATTCATTTGATTATGCTTGCTGCATAATACAGTGTGGAGTGGAGAGATAACAGTTTAATTTAACACATTTAATCATAATCCCTTGCCCTTAGTTTCACAGATTTTCCCCAAAATCAACACTTGGGTGACCACCCATCCCATTCCACTCCAAAGACTGTGAATTATGTAGTACTGAATTGTGGAGTTTTTCCACACTTCTGTGTTTAGGAATGTTTGGGCGGGGCTAAAACGGTGTCTTGATGATGGACTGGAGCCACCGTGCTTGGCTCCACCCCTAAACCCGCATTCATCTATTCAGGTTGTAGCTGTATTTGAACGTTATGATGGACAGCAGGTTTCTACGAGTGGGTGTGGTTTCAGTGCAGACAGCGGACATGCCCCTACCGCTTCAGAGCAGAGAATCCTGCTTATTTTTCCAAAATTTTAATAACTTATTTTATTTACTAGGCAGTTTCAGGGCTCGGGGAAGTTTTTTTTAAATATACATACATAGATACAGGTCATTGAAAGTGCTTGAATCTATTTTATGCAAGAAGTTTTCTGGAAAAAAATCCTTATTATTCCCTGTGTAGTGTAGGATAATATCATAAAAATTCTAGACTTTTAAAGCACACGTGCTAAACTGTTCGCTTTAAATGCTTATATCTTCTGTATGCGAATGTTGATTCATACCAAAATGCTTTTTTGCATAGTTGTGTTTGACACATGAAAATGTCTCGGGTTACATATGTAACTGTTGTTCCCTGAGAAGGGAACGAGACGCTGCGTCTCCCTTGCCATACTTCCTGCGTCCCTGTAACGCCGTCTTTGGCAATATTTCAGATAGCGATATACTTACTGGCTCCCGCGTCACCCTGTCTTAGTTGTTAAGCCTCACCGTTGGTTCAATTTGATATAAACATTCATACGCACTTACCCCTGGAGGCGTCCCCAAAGTGTCGCCGCAGTGACCCAGCGCGAGTTCCCTCGAAAGGGAACTGTAACAATGTATCTTAAAAGGTAACACGCTGTAACCTTGCTCTCACTTAAAATGTGTCCCCACATTTAGTCCTTGAATTTGAGGGTATTGGACCTGGAAAGTCCTTGAAAGGTACTTGAATTTGAAGTTAACTAAGGAGTGGGAGCCCTGCAGTTTTTATCATAAAAAATGGCAGACTTTAAATGGAAGCTGAAATTTTTTGGATACTTTTTAGCTTGCATTCTTGTTATTTCATTTTTGAATGAATATATTGATACTTCTTTCCACTGTTGAATGTGGTAAATGTGTAACATAAATGAATGCCACCAGATAAGACATACAAAGAATTGCTTTACCCAGTAATAAAGTTGCGGCCAAACAGGGTGATGAATACTGCGTCCATGCTTGTTCCCTCCGCTGTTGCTAAAGGCACGAGCTGGTAATTGCTTGTGTCATACAGTGGCCGGTCTGTAATTGAGTGCTGTCACAGCGGCAGGACACGACCGCCACGTCTGTGTGGGGCTTCAGACATAAGCACCAGGAGCCCGTCACTGTTTTGACAAGACTCAATAAGGTCTGATCCCCTGCAGTCGAGCCCCTGTCCGCAGGGCCAGTCTTGTCATTCCCGACTGAACGATGTGTTCCTGCCAAAAGAAATACCTTGCAGGCCTGTCAAAGCAATTTCTCCTCGACAAACTTATGTCGGATGATATGCTTCTTAAAGGAATATTCCATTTTCTTAAAAGAAAAATCCAGATAATTTACTCACCACCATGTCATCCAAAATGTTGATGTCTTTCTTTGTTCAGTCGAAAAGAAATTATGTTTTTTGAGGAAAACATTGCAGGATTTTTCTCATTTTAATGGACTTCTAAAGCACAACTTCGTCTAAATCCGTTCCAGCGTGACCTAACGTAAATGCGTAGTGACGTAGGGAGGTCACGTGTTACATATATAAAACGCACATTTGCGGACCATTGTAAACAATAAACTGACACAAAGACATTAATTAGGATCAGTTGACATACAACAACGTAGGAACGGTCCTCGTTCTCAACACTTGTAAACACTGGGGCGGAGTTTCGCGTTCGTCCTCTGTGACCTCTTGACGTCATGACGTATTGCGTGGGGTCACGTTGGCGCATCACGACCGGATTTAAACGAGAAGTTGCGCTTTAAAAGTGTATATTTGTTATTTTTATTGCCAAAAATGACAATCGTTTTGCTAGATAAGACCCTTATGCCTCGTTTGGGATCATTTAGAGTCCTTTGAAACTCAGTTGAAAAAAACTGTTAAGTGTTGAGTTAAATATTAAATGTTGGGCTCTATTAAAGTCCATTAAAATTAGAAAAATCCTGCAATGTTTTCCTCAAAAAACATAATTTCTTCTCGACTGAACAAAGAAAGACATCAACATTTTGGATGACATGGTGGTGAGTAAATTATCTGGATTTTTCTTTTAAGAAAATGGAATATTCCTTTAAGAAAGCCTTTTAAATAGCAAACGACTGTAAAGGTCTACATTTATCCAAATTTCTTCAGATGCAAATGTTCTTTTTTATTTACATGCATGCATTTGGCTGATGCTTTTATCCAATCGACTTATAGTTCATTCAAACTATACATTTCATTAGTATGTGTGTTGCTAACTTAATCCTGTACCAATTGTACTACTACAGGAAAAGGAAGACAACATAAGGACAATACAAGAAGAGTCTAGTTGCTTTTGACTAAATTCAACTGGATATAAACCTTGTTGGTTTGAGTTTTTATTTGCTATTTTCTGTGTTGTTGTTGCTAATGCCTCTCATTTTTTTATTGTTCAGGAATTAAGCACTGGCTCTATGTTAAGAATCACCATTCCTGAGGTGGCCACTTCAGAACTGGGTAAGAGAAAACTCTCGTATATATATACACACACACATACATATACTGCCCAATGGCGTGATGACGCAGTTCATAGCTGAGTCACAGTTTGTTTATGAGCTACTTTAAAAGTTCCATTTGAGCTATAAAAATGGACAAATGTATTTAATAAAATCTTTTTAGCATAAATGATGTAGAACTGCCCAACTTGGTTGAAGTAAACCTAAAGTGATTCATATTCAACACACTGAGGCTGTTTACACTTGATATTAAGATACGTTTTGGTCAATCGGATCAAAATTGCACTACGCTAAATATAGGTGTAAATGAAACGTTTTGAGCTTGTGATGAATTAAATCTATTAATATTGCTTGTAATAAGAATAAGGGATTTGAATACATCCTTTACCCTAAAAATTAACTTGATCTTTGCTTGAGTAACCCGAGCATTATCCGTAAAATCATAGTGGCTCACAACACAAGGGCCATCCAGAATGCCCTAGCTAAATTTTTTTGCACGGGTAAGAGGCACTTAAATTGTATTAGTGACATTCGTAACTCGGGGATGATATTTCCCCATGGCGAGTTAATTTAATTTCTTAGCTGGTCCTTTGTCGTAGGCTAATGGCACTTGATATCTTCCTATCCAGATTTCTTTACAATTATTCTCAATTAATGCCAGTCTCCCGTTAATAAAGGCTGTCGTTTGAAGTAAGTGGTCCTTCTGCTGCTAATAAAGTGGCATTTTCTTCAGCTCTGTCCTGACCTTTTACTGTTTGTTTGCTAATGAAGCCGCAGGCGTCATCGAGAGCATGATGGTATGTTTGCTGCTGATTTCCAACATGAACAAGAAAAGTCTTTTCTTGTTCACATCCTGATGTACTTTATAAAAGTGAACTTAAACGACTATGTTTCATTATTTAGAAGTTTATTCACCTTAAAGGATTTTATATAGATTCATATCATACTGTCTGTATTCAGTTCTGAATGCTTTTTACTCGTTTCAAATGATATAAATCCCTAGAGATTGCTGGGATCCTCCTTTCTCTGACTGGATTTTGGGAAGAGCACCACTATTTCAGTAGTTTTTACAATATTGAAATGATCTATCAAAAATTTTTCTGGGGCGGTACCATGTTTTTTTTTTTAAATTTACAGCTTTGGACCAAAAGAGTTCATATTAGTACCTCAGAGGTACATATTGGTACCAAATGTATAAATATCTGTACCTAATGGTACATATTAAAATTTACTACGAGACACATGAGAAAGCAACAAGCATCATCATCATAAATCAAGTTATCATAAGATATGAAAACAGTTAAAGTTATCGGGGGTTATGGTACTAACTACTTATGTTAAATTAAATTAATAAACCAATGAATTGAACTGATCACAGCATGGTACTGAGCATTTGTTTCGTGTAGGCTATGTGTTTACATTTTGCATTATTCCTTCTGTTCTTCACGTTTACAATGCTATGAAATCAGCTGAAATAGTACCCTAGAAGTCATTTTTGATGAGGTATGTGTCTTGTATAAAAAAAGGAAAAAATAGGATAAAAATAGGATTTAGGCTACAGAAATTGTTCAATTAAATGAATTAGAAACACTGCAAAAAATGACTCTCTTATTTAGTTTTTTTTTTTTGTCTTCTTTTCAGTACAAATAGCAACAAATTCTTAAGTCAAGATGCATTTTCTTTATGGGCAAAATTACCAAATAAGTCACGAAGAAAATAAGACCCAAATATCAATTTTGTGCTTAAAACAAGAAAAAACTGCCACTACTTAATTATAGAAAAAATTAAAGAAATATTTTTTTGCATGTTTTAAGCACAAATTCAATTCAATTATTTTTTGTCTTAAATCTAGATTTTTCTTAGGGGATTTTGCTTATCAAAAAATGCATCTTGATTTAAGAATTTTTATAGCCTGGTTAGCCGGACCTACATCAAGATGTAAGGTCTGGCAACTCTTCACACAAACGGCTCAATGCAAGGGGCGGGATATAAGGTTGTCCCTCAAAATGCCTCTGCACGCAATAGGATAGCGCTATGACCAATCAGAGCAACGAAGAAGGTGACGTAGTTACCGTAACCAGTCGGCAAAACTCCAAACACATCTTTCTTGCTTAAAAAGGACTTCAGTAGGGTTATTTGCTCTTCTCTCAAAAAAAAACATAAGTCTAAGTCCCCCAGAGTCGCGGCCAAAGCCGCTTCAAAAGAAAGCTGTTCGCCAGCAGCAGCAGCCATTCTTTGTTTTCAAGTAGGAACCGTTGCAGCTCTGTCGTCATCATGTTAAGCCCGCCCCACAGACGTTACACACGATGTGATTGGCCTGACCAAATTTTGGTTTTTGGAGCTGTTAAGTGTATTGTGAGTGCCTAGACTAAACTCTGGCAGCAAATATATTTTGCGGCCGCTAGGGTGCGTCTAGATTTCTAGGCTAGAATTTTTAGATATTTGTACTGAAAACAAAACAAAAATACTATTAACTAAGAAGTAAGAGTTTTTTTGCAGTGAATCCACAACAATAAAAATCAAAAAACTTTCAAAAAAAGAGAGACTACAAATGAGATTTTAATGATATTTTAACCATTTAACTAGGAAATGTCCCCGGTTTTCATTTTAAAAAATCTGGTCACCTTACTGTAAGTTAACTCCTGTTAGCATTGCATTGTGGGCGAATCTTTTAAACATGGTAGGGAGCGTCACATTTCCAGCAGATGTCATATTCAGGCCAATCACAACGTACAGATTAGCTGGCCAATCAGAGACACTGAGCTTTTCAAATCTGTGCGTTTCAGGAAGAGAGGGAAATCTGGAGCTACAAAAATCTACGTTAAGTGGAAATGTTTTTTAACCATAAACCACGCGAACACATTGTATTATACCAAATACACAAAATAGCATTGTTTTTAAGCAATGAAATAAGTGCTTTTTAAAAGACTTCTCTGATGGTATTGTGCAGGATTCATACGTGTTAATAAATGTCTGTGCTTTCCTAAAGTATATCAAAACCCTACCATAAACAAAGTACTAAACTTTCCTTTTCCCTCTTCTCATGCTGTAAAATTCCAGTAGAATCAAAACCTGATGTGTCTCTCCACCCTCAAATGTTCTCTTCCACATCTCTTCCTCTCTGCATCAGCTTGTGTCACACACTTTGGCAAACAGTCATCTATGTGTAGTGGTCCTTTGCTCTGTTTTTTTGTGGCCGCCCCCTCACACAGATTTGAGTTCCAACTCTGGCTGTGTCTTTTGAAGTGGCGGCCCCCTCCGTGCATACCATTCTATAGGATCACCTCCGTGTGGAGCATCTCAATTATCATCACCCCCTCATTTTATCAACACGCTAACGCTTTGATGTACAAGTGGGGGTGTGCGATATGGCCTAAAAATGATGTTTTAACATCTTCTGTCATTTTCACTTAAGGAAATATAATATTATGATAATAATTCATTCATTTAGAGTGGGTCAGTGAAACAACAGAATAGTCTGGTCCATGTATAATTAAATAAATCTCTTAATCAGTCTGTAGACACAGGGGGGGATGCTTGTTAGACTTGGGCCACAAAGCATTTTTTATAGTAGAAAATGTTTTTTGGGTGGGACTTCCTTCAGAAAATGTTCAAATTAATAATTCTGTTGTATAGACCTTATTCCCAGACATGGTTTAGATTATGTCACTACTAGGCTTTAGTTACATTAAAAGGACACTCCACTTTTTTTGAAAATATGCCTATTTTCCAGCTCCCCTAGAGTTAAACATTTCATTTTTAGCGTTTTGGAAACCATTCAGCTGATTTCTGGGTCTGGCGCTAGCACTTTTAGCATAGCTTAGAATCTGATTAGACCATTAGCATCGCCCAAAACAATAACCATTGGTTATAACAAAAATAACCAATGCTAATGGTCTAATCAGATTAAATAGACTATGCTAAGCTATGCTAAAAGTGGCACCAGCAGACCCGGAGATCGGCTGAGTTGATAACAAAACGGTAAAAATCAAATGTTTAACTCTAGGGGAGCTGGAAATGAGCATATTTTCAAAAACAGTGGAATGTCCCTTTAAGACAACATTATTAGTTTTTACAAACATACCTTGCAAATAAACATTACTGGTGTGCATCTTGAGACAAAACAATGGCACTGATATATTTTAAGATGTCAGTGCCAGCTGCTTTAAGTAAAGACAGCTTAAAACATGCATTTAAGTCTTGGACTAGACTTAAGCCATGTCTACGAACCGCCCCTAAAGGTAAAATGGTGAAATGCAGTAAGTTGTCAATCTGTAGCTTACCAACTGCTTACAGAACATCTTTGTTTGTCCTTTATCTCTACAGTCAAGCGTTGCTTGCAAGCCATCAGATTTATTCTTCCCAAAGACACTGCCATGAAAGTGCTGGTCAAGTGGTACAACAGTTACAACGCCCCTGGAGGTCCCAGCATGCACCTGGAGTGGAACCTGTTTGTGACGTGTCTTATGACAATGATGGGTTACAACACAGAGCGACTGACATGGACGCGCAATGTGAGGATTTCCTTATGCTGAGTTTGTTTTTGTCTATTGTTTATTACTTAAGTGGCTGATAGAAATGGGGACATTACTTTTAAAATGGGTGCAATGAAGTTTCCAGTTGGTGAGTACTTCTATGTTTTCAGCTATTATTAATAATATAGTTGTTGTTTTTTTCTACAGCTTCATTTTGAAGTGCCTCTCTCGCCAGTAATTGCCCCTAAAAAAGCTCGTCCTGCAGAGACAGGTTCTGATGAGGTAAGTGTCCTCCTTGCACATGTTAGAGGTCAGGGTCAAAAGATCCTGCATGATCTACTGTAGGCTTTCCTGTCATCCACTTTTTTGGGTTAATCATATACTATATAATTAATAATGTACAGTAATGTACAGAATATTTTGATCTTTGAGATAAAACATTTGGATTTATTTTTATTATTGGAATTTTCTTGTTCTCTTGTTATTTTTCGTGCAAGATCTGGCAACACTAGTCAACAAACGCTTGTGCCTCTGTCCAGGGTTCATGGAATTTTAAAAGGGCTTTTTCAGACATTGATAGTCAGGGAATTTTTGATTTTTTTTTTGACCAAGTCATGGAAAATCAGGGATTTTTGTTTGTTGCTTTAAATTTAGTTTCCTTTTTTTAATTTAATCTGCTTGCTTGCTTTTGACGTAAAATTTTAATACACTACATTATCCAGGCTCATGCATCCTGGACATAGGTCATGGAAATTCAGCATTTTAGTCAGGAAAAAGCCAGGAAATTTGACATTTGACTTAAAGTGTAAACCCTGTCTGTCATTTTCTGCACTGCGCATACAGAAGACTTTTTCCCATAGGCATTTTTTTTTTTTTTTTAGAAAAGAGACCTGTCATGTGCATGATAAACATTTAAAAAACTTCATTAACAACTCGTTGTTCAATTCAGTTTGGCTTACTTACAATAAATCACTTACTATATGTTTAATATTATACAGATAAATAAGATTTAAGTTGAAAATATTACATCATAAGGTTGTAACTTTAAACATTAGTTAATGTAGTAGTCCACCAAAATATTGGGGCCCATTGACTATAGTCATAGTAGAAATAAAAATCAGTCCTTCCAGAAAAACGCATATTTTTTGTGATTGTTGCGGGCAAAAATCCTTGGTCTTGCGGCATGTTTTCTTAAAAAATGCGATGGAATATGTGGGATATTTATACAATTTAATGCGATAAAACTGCAGGAACTTGCAAAAACTGCATGAACTTGAAAAAACTGTTTGATTTCATTGATGTTCACTTCGCGTAATTACATCACTTCATAACATTCCATTGACAACGGGACATGGCTGCGCATGTGTGAAGTAAATGCAAAACTTTCTGCTAAGATATATATGACTTTTTGCTACGAAAATGTGGGGATTATGAAATCATGCAAGCCCCACATATTTTGCGACCAGAAATCTGCAATTTATTGGGCAAAAGTGCTGCGTATTTAAAAAATGCACCCCCCGCATAAATATGCGGGTTTTGGCTGATTATGCATTGAATCATGCGATCGCATAATCGTGTTTTTCTGGAGGGACTGAAAAATGGCAACTAACAAGAACAAGTGTATAACAATTATAACAATTGTAAATATTAAATAAGATGAATGAATGCTGAAAAACAATATTGCTTATTGTTAGTTCATGTTAGCTAATGCATATACTAATTTTAACAAATACAGTCTTATCGGATACAATAGCTTTACCATAAGAAAATGCCTGTCCTGCTTTTTACAACGTTGCTTTGTTTTAACGCAGCTTTACAAGAAAATAAAACAAAAGCACAGGAAACTTATTAAATATGTAGCATGCATATGGATTAGAATATGTATGACATTATTGCAAATGTCATTGTCCTCATGAAAAATTTGTAATCCACTAAACTATACATACATTTGTTTGAGACTATAGGAAATTAAGTATAAGGTTTCAAATATGACTACATCTGTTTTGACCAATAGGATTGGGCATACCTCCGTTGCTCCAACTACCACTGGCAGGTTTCCATGCGACCTGTTGTGGCTGTTCAGGGAATGGAGGCGGTGTCGCCCCCTGCTGGTGTGGAGAAGTATGAGTCTCCTTTGGGTCTGGAGTCTTCTGCACTGCTCTTTCCACACATCCCAGTTCTTTTCTATGTGTTGCACCTGCTTTATGAAGACCTGAAACTGGACGAGCTCCAGCGAAGTGGGGCGAGAGCTCTGGTCGTCCTTCTGCAGCAGATGGCCAAGTATTTTTTTTTTTTGTCAAACTTTTCCACTTTTTTTCCTCAGTATAGTTGAAAGAGTACAATCATGGTATTAAAAATGGGACAGAAAACTAAAAAAAATGTTATGCTTGACTTTGAACTTGTACCATTTGTATAAGGCGCCACAGCTCATTTATACTGAGTGATGTCACTCACCTTACATTGTTGTTTCTTTGTAGGTTTATTTAGGCTGGATTGCTGTAATGCATACTCTATTGTTTATTGAAATGTTAAGTGTTTACATAGATAAATCTTTAGTGAGGGTTTAATCTGGTGCTATATTACCGATATGGCCATATAACCTGAAAGCAATATGTTATGATAATCATCATATTATGACTAATGTTGATACCAGACCAAAGAGGATCTTAGTAGTAGTCCTTTATTGACTGGTCATCTTCTGAGTATTGTTTGATATACATTGGATGATATACCTGCCAGTGCCAATAACTAAAAATGATTTAAACCCCTTAAACCAGTCCTTCCAGAAAAAGCAGTTTTTTGTGATTGTTGCGATACATGCTCTTGCGGCACGTGTTCTTAAAAAATGCGATGGAATATGTGGGATATTTATCCAATTTTATGCAATGAAGTTGCGGGAACTTGCAAAAAACTGTGTGAACTTGCAAAAACTGTTTGCAGCTTTTCATTGATGTTCACCTTGTGTAATTACGTCACTTCATAATATTCCCATGACAACAGGGGATATGGCTGCGCATGTGTGAAATAAATGCAACATTTTTCAACTTTCTGCTAAGATATATATGTCGTTTTGCTACGAAAATGCGGGGATTATGAAATCATGCAAGCCCCGCATATTTTGCGAGCAGAAATCTGCAAATTATGCGGCGTATTTAAAAAATGCGGCCCCCGCATAAATTGCGGACTTTGGGTGATTATGCAATGAATCATGCGATTGCATAATCACGTTTTTTCTGGAGGGACTGTTAAGCTACTGATCCACTTTTAACTGTTTTGACATGATTGGTTGCATGTTTGTGTGTAAGAAATTGAGGCGATTTCAAATCGTGGTTTGAAAAACTGCAGTTTTATAAAGAAAATACCCAGCAATGGTGTTAAATGATGAATTTATGCATGGTTTGTCTTAAAGCATAATAAAAACACCATAAAGACATATAAATATAATAAAAACTTGATTTTCAATACAGGGTGACTTTATAATCGTAATGAGACTTTGTACAATTCTGTCTTTATCAACCAGACGACTTATAAAGACTTGTTAATCAGATCTCTATTGGGATTCGGTGTGAATGAGTCACGCTTTGGTCTGGATCTTACACCAGTATTAGTGTATATTGACCATCTGACGACTCTTTTAGCCACTAACCATTTTTTACTCTCATTTCATTAGGGACCTACACCTGGACGAATACATTGATCTGTACTGGCGCGATTACCCCTCATTTATCAAAACCTTCAAGGAGGCCTGCGTGATTGATCAAGGTACGAACCCGATCAATGCTCATTAGCACCCAAAGGCATTTTTATCCATTTGCCACCCAATCTTGACTTGTTAAAGGGAGTTGGAACAGATGTGCTTGTGGTTTTTTGTGGGGTCTGATTGAGGGGCTGGTTTGTATTTGTGGGTAGTACTAGTAGTAGAAGGAGCAGACACCTGTGCATTATTCGGAGATGTTTAAAATAGTTTTTGATGCGGCCGCCTCACCGCAAGGCTCTGCTGTCATTGTTTGACATGTCATTTCCTGTTTGTGTGCAGACCAGATGGAGTTAATGACTTGGCCAGTGTTCTTAAATGGAGAGGCTCCATGTGTTTTCGGGTGGCTCAGTCGCTGTCTCAGAGGGCAAAATGTGCTACCCTTTCCCTATTTGCCTGGTATCTGTCAGAGGACCAAACTACTAGTGCTGGTAAGGGCCAAAATGACTCCTGTGAAAAACTTTTGAAATGATCTTTAATAGGGCTCCAAGATATACAGGAAAACCGCAAATGCGCATATAATATGCATCAATAATTCAAAAAGTTATGAATAGTCTTGTAAAGTTTAAGGTCAATCCAGTGGCATAGCGTCTGGGGTATGCACGTGCAAATGGGCCCGGGCCAATTGGGGGCCCGGCCCTGGGCCCGTCCCAGCTATTAATTAAAAATTTATTTTCAATAAAAAAATTTTTGGCAGCAATAAATATATTTTTGTATGCATATCATGTGTAGTGATTTCTTATTTCTTCGTAATGTCTAATTTCTACGTCATTTCTTGTTTGCGTTTATTAATTTTTTTTGCACTCCGCTGCTGCCATAGACTACTACGCCATCATTTTTTTACATAATGCATCGCCGTGGCAAAAAAAAGAAAACGCTGTGTGAGAGGTTAGTATAGCCGCTATCTACATGAACATTAAGGATGGACATAATATATAAATATAAACATAAAAGTGGGTCCTCAAAGAGAAAAGAGAAGGCGAAGAAGTTACTCACGAGTCAAAAACTACCCAAAACATTTAGTTTTTCTTTATTTAAATCTACCCTTTAAAGTAAAAAGTTAAGTAAAAATATTTGACTACCTTATTAAAAGTATATGTTAACAGACCTGCGCTCCACAGGTAACAGTGCCAACGGGCAAGGTTGGGGGGTCTTTGGCTTAAGGGGGCCCGTAATTTTTTTTGCATATGGGCCCGGGACTCACTTGCTACGCCACTGGGTCAATCCGCATTTCAGAAAGTCTGCCACGACATTTCTTTTTCCAAAAATCATGTAAAAATGTATGTTTAATAATTTGCAGTTTTTAAATATATTTTATATAATGATTTTACAACCTTAAAGTACTATTGTATTACACATTGAATAGCATTTTATTTAGCAAGTTCGATATGACCCTTATGCCTCGTTTGGGATCATTTAGAGCCCTTTGACGCTGCGTTGAAACAATAAAGTGTATTAAATTAAGAAAAATCCTGGAATGTTCTCCCAAAAAAAAACAAATTTCTTCTCAACTGAACAAAGAAAGATATTAAGAATAAACATTTTGGATGACATGAGGGTGAGTAAACTATCCAGATTTATTTTTTATGAAAGTGGAGTATTCCTTTAACAAAAAACATAATTCCACACAAAAAATGGGATTGACTCGTGTAAATATGCTTGCAAAACATTTTAATGTGATTATAAGCCCCAGTACTGAAGCCTCCTTATTGGTTTCACTGCTGACCAACAGGGGGCGCTGACAGTGAGCAGAGAAACTGGGTTGCGTGCCCTTAACTCGCACACATGTTCTGTGGAAATGTCAAGTAGTTAGATGGCAAAATGCTGCAAGCTAATCATAATGACATTTTATAATCATGCAGTTCTCCCAGGGCGGACTCTACTTCCTGTGTGTGTGCACTAGAAAGATGTCCCACCTCAATTAATCCATGGAAATGTTGGGCTGAATCACTCAAAAGGGTGTTGGGAGGGGTCATGGGTGGCATGATGTGTGTGCGTTGGCTTTTTACTTCCATCAGACCGGGCAAAGTGACGCACAACAAACCCAGTAAGGCTGCTGACGACCCGTTACGCAATTATGGGCCGTGTTTACCCCACTGCTCCCATCCTTTAGATTATAGCCCAGAACATTAGAGCATCCATTTAACCGTTTACACGAACACGAGCTCTCTCTCAATCTCTATTTCTTTCACATCTGGCAGATGCTTTTATTCAAAATGACTTGCAGTGCATTCGGTGTATAAAGAATCAAACCCATAAGTTAACCTTTGAGCTAACTCCATTCTCACTTTATAGCTTTCTGTCTCTCTTGTTTCTTTCAATACATGATGTTTAGTGATGTTTGTGAAGGCAAACTATTATTGTTACTTAAGTGAAAAATCTGTTTTGTGCTTTAAATGCATGGTACCTCAAATCTGCAGCTTGTAAGAAGTGCTGTTTGCTTTCTAAAAGTTTTCTTAAGAAATCTGTAGGAGCGTCGAAGGGATCCAAACCATTTCCATGGACCTAAAGGATCCAGAACACCTTAGCATCAGAGGATCCTAGCAACCATGTAGCAAAATATTAAAAACCACACAAAACACCTTATCAACCACATAAATGACTTGGTATTCACCCACGTTAACCAAGCATCCCAGGTGGCGATTTTTACTAAAATGGTCTTCCTGTGTAATGCGCTGTGTGCCATCACCATATTGCCCATGTGCTGCGGTTATGTTGTATGCAGTCATGTATGTGGTTGATGACTCTGTTCCTGCGTCACGTCATGATGAAACATGTTCATTCCCCCTCACATGACAGCAGCAAACCAAAGCCACACAGGTGCTGCCCCACTGCTAATACTCATCGTATTTCTCTTTCTCTCTCTGCCTGTCTGTCTGTCTCTCAGAGCTACGCCCTGTATGTGGTTGGAGATGAGGATGCAATCTCAACCAACGTGTCTAAGTACCTCTCCAAGCTATCAGCAGGTGGGCTCGCTGAAAGGGGACGCTGCGTATGTGTGTGTGTGAGATTGATGGGGTTTTATAACCCTCATCTTTAACACTGTACAGTATAAACACTGTACACTATACGCTAAGTAAAACCTTGACAAATAATATCCATTATTATTAGCAAAGCATTAATATGGACTTTTTATCTATTCCAACTGCAAATAATTATTTTAATTATATATATAATTATTTAATTGGGGCTTTCAAACGATTCATTGCAATTAATAATAATTAAAATAATTAAAAATTAAAAGTTTGTTTATATATAATATAAATACATAAAAAAAAATATATATATAGGGATGCTAAACAATTAATCGCGATTAATCGTTAGCAGAATAAAAGTTTTTGTTTAAATCACATATGTGTGTAAACTGTGTATAATAAATATTTATATATATAAATATGAACACATTCATGTATAATTTTAAGAATTTTTTTTTTATATATAAAGTATTTCTATTTATATATAATATAAATTATACAAAAATATACAAATGTATATACACATGTAAACATTTCTAAAACATATAGATGCATGTGTGTACATTTATTTATACAAAGTTATTATACACCGTTCACACACATATATGATCTAAACAAAAACTTTTATTCTGCTAACGATTAATCGCGATTAATCGTTAAGCATCCATGCATGCATGTGTTTGTATTTATATATACAATAATAGCACACACAGTGCACAGACGTATATTATGCAAAAACAAACTTTTATTTTGCATGCGATTAATTGCGATTAATCTTTTGACCGCAATTATTTTAATGATTGATTTCAACATAAACCTTAAATATTGTGTTTAAAATTGTAGCGTATTAAATAAAAAAATTCTAAAACAAATATATCCCTTGACAGTGTTTTAAAAATGTTTTTGGTCTGTTGTTTTACAGGGCAAAAGAAAAACTTCAGCGAGTCTTTTCTGAGCAGGTATCAGGGCATCAAAAGTCTTTTCATGTGCCTTATGTTTGTTAACGTTAAGAAGTCTTCTTATTTATTTTTTCCTTTGTTGGGTGTATTTGTCCACAGGCAGAACAGCATGAAGCTCGGTCCATCATCCGGCTGTTTGGCTGAGAAACTGGTGGTTTGGTTAACCTCTTCAGGTCAGAAACACACATGAAACATTGATACTTCCACCTTTAAAGCCAAAAACATGCTTAGCGCAAGTATGCATATGCAAGCGCCTGGTCCTGTTGTGCATTTTTATGCAATCTTGCCTTACTGTTGCGATAATAAACATCAGTTCTTAAGAATGTGCTTATTTTCTAACACACTTAAAGGGATAGTTCAGACAAAAATGAAATAACCCCATGATTTACTTACCATTAAAGGGGCCATAATCATAAAAATCTGACTTTTTCCATGTTTATGTGCTATAATTGGGTCCACAGTGTTTCTATCAATCTAGAAAATGTGAAAAAAGATCAACCCAGTAACTTAGTTTTGGTAAACCATTATGTGCAAGCATTTAAAAAATAGGTAATTGAAATTTGGCTCCCCCTGTGATGTCAAAAGGGGATAATACCGCCCCTTAATCTGCACTATCCGGCACATTTTTGCTACAAAGTGGCAATTTTAACATGCTATAATAAATAATCTATATGGGATTTTGAGCTAGAACTTCACACACATACTCTGGAGACACCAAAGGTTTATTTTACTTAAAAACGTCTTTGTGAAATGTCCCCTTTAAGCCATTCTCGATGTATATAATTAACTTTTTTAGACTACCACAATCAGAGTTAACAGTAACAACCGACATTTTTGGCTGATCTATCCCCTTCAGAAAACAACAGTGTATGAAACTGGGTTTGCATAGCTTGAAGCAGTTGCATTTACATATTTTAGACTTGATCACGATTAAGATCTTACTTGGTCTTACGAAATCTCTTGCATTTCTGCTAATGCTAGCCCAGAATGTGCCTAGTCAAAAACATCCTGCTTAAATAAAAACATTATGTCTTGTCAAGCTGTCAAAAGGCTTATGTGAGTGGATGCTATTTGACAAGTTTTTGGATTTACACTCAGGATTTACATTGAAGGATCTTGAGTCCGTTCCGTTTGGTGTGGCTCTGCCGATCAGAGATGCCATCTACCAGTGCCGAGAACACCCCTGCTCTGATTGGTCTGAGGAGGTCTGCGCTCTGATTGGACGACAAGACCTGACCAAGCAAGCTCACAAAGTTACCCTAGCCAATCGTAAATCGGTAAGGAAATTAATGACCCCTATAAAATATTGAAGATCAGAACTCTTGTTGTGTAAACTCAACGAGTTTAAAGGAGTTGCGCAATTGAGTCTCATAATGTGGTCGATTATTAAATACTTGGCAAAGGGCACAAAATGCCGTTTGGAAATCACCTGACTATCTTCATATTTAGTATACTGTGCATAGTATGTAAATTTTGTGTTTAAAATGCAGAACAGTCACATAAAATGTGGCTAAACTTCAGTGAAAACAAAAACAAAATGTCCTTACACAACCATGTATTTAAAGAGTTTGGTTCCAAAATGCAATGAATCCATTTTGACTAATTTGGGTAAAAAAAATTTTATACACCAAGAAAATGACAAGATGAAAAGCACTATTTTCTGTTAAAAACCTTTACATAGCATCTTTATGTTATAATAACATTAAAAATTCAAATCCATAATT
Organism: Misgurnus mizolepis; assembly: GCA_025389145.1. Taxonomy (NCBI): domain Eukaryota; kingdom Metazoa; phylum Chordata; class Actinopteri; order Cypriniformes; family Cobitidae; genus Misgurnus; species Misgurnus mizolepis. The sequence goes on from JAIFKI010000017.1 coordinate 35,914,069, forward strand.
CGATTTTTAAATATTTATTATAAAAACTGATTATTTTTTCTGCAAAATGCAATAAATCCAAGTTGTTTTTTTTCAAAATTCTATAAATCTATTGAGTCAATATATAAATGTGCATTAATCTTTGCAATGTTATATTCATTTAGTTGACTAGTGGTATTGACTGATTAAAAAAATAAACATTTATGGCATTAATCAAAATACTTACTTTGTCATATTAAGAACACTGTCATTGATTTTTTATCGGTAAAATGTTTTGGTCCTGCTCGATTTTTCGTTGACTTTGAGTGAAATAATGGAAAGTTTTTCATAAGATCCCCTGGGGTCAATGTGTTAGCATGACAGAAACTTGATGCTGTCGTGTGAGAACAAGTGTGCCTCCCACATAAATTATTAGATTTTGTTGGCTCACGTTTCTTCCCCGCCACAGAAAACCACCACAGGTTTATCAAAGCCATCAAAAGTATTATTTTATTTTTGTTTATTTGTTGATCACGAAGTTCAAAGTAGATGAGGAAAACTAGGATTCTGTGTGTATTCAAAGTTCCGCCCTTATTGTTTACAATGCGTGGAATGGTGTGCTGTGATTGGTTAAACGAATTTATTGCATTTTGCATAGAAGGAGGACTGACGTTTGTCTCATCTTGAAAAAAAAGTAGAAACGATGACAGAATAACACGGCGGATATCAGATTTTGCGTAAAATAAAGAATTTACTTTTTAATACTGACCAGACACAATACTGATTTTGGCGGTAACTAATAAAAAAAAGTAACCAAACTCTTAATTTGATGTATAATGTTATAATTGCAGTTTTTTACAGTAGGCATATTAAATTGTGCATTTTGTGTAGGCTGTGGGTCTGAATGTGATGTTAGAGCCGCCAGTCACCAACGAAGCAGATGAGGAGGAGGACGGTATGACGGACCTGCACCCAGATGTGATGGGCTTGATCTGGAGTCAGGACCTGAGGGTACAGGAGGTCAGACGTCTACTTCAGAGCTCCAGACCTGTACGGGTCAATGTGCCCCACCTGCCTGAAGTCAGTGACCACGAGTACATTGAGGAGAAAGAGAACAAGTGAGTGTGCTCAGTTAGTCCACCGTCATGACTCCATGTTTCTTAATTTTGAGTTTTCTCTCCCCTCCCTGTTTATGTATTTAATTTCTACCTCATATTTAAGTAACATATCTTAACATAATCAATGACAGCCCTCATTAAGTGTGTAATATTACACTGGACAGAAAACCTAAACAGCCTCTGCCATTATAATCAAATACTGTAGTGTGTTCTTAATATTTGGCTCATAAGTCAGTTATACAGGATTTTAAGACAGATTTTTTTTTCTTTACAGGCTACTACAGTTATGTCAGCGCACCATGGCTCTTCCTGTCGGGCGAGGGCTCTTCACTCTCTTCTCATATCACCCTGTGCCAACTGAACCACTCCCTGTGCCCAAACTCAACCTGACTGGTACTGTCATTAACCACCACCCATACTTTAAAGTTCCCTAATGAATGTCTTTATAGGGTTAGCAAGACGAAACAAGCCTCATACCGATCCCACCACAGAGGGTGTTACTGTACATTTCTTACTCTTCTTCATTTTAACGATAAAACGACTTCCCCATACTGACACTCCAGTCCAGAGATTTTGCACAATAGTGTTGCACAATAGTAATAATTAATGCTCTATGCTGTTTTTATAACAAACTTATTTTCCTGTGTAATTTGAAACACATCACATTCTTAATGTAGGCGGCATTTTCCATGAAGAGTCTGCAAAATAGGGCCTGGAAATCTGAAGTCAGCTTTTTCATCAAAAGGTTAATTAACCTCAAAATATTTATAGTCAACCAAATTAGGTCGTTTAATAGTAGTCAAAATGTGGGATGTCTCAGAATAGCCTTACATTGAAATAAAATTAGATAAAATTATAACATAAAAAAAGGAATTGAAAAACTACACCATAAATGGGTTACATGGTTGCAGATGTAGTCTAAATTAACTTCATTCAATCTTTTACCAGAAGCTAGCTATTTGTAACCACAAGTAGGGTTTTGTTAACTTCCCAGTATTTCTTATAGTAACTTTGGTAAGCGGTAGGGATGCACGATGGTGATGTTCTGCTTTTATGAAATATTTGGCCCACGCCGCACCACTGTATCTTTATTTACAACCCGCCCCGTACCCACAACCATTAAAATAGACATAGGCATTTGTAATATAAATGAAAAGAGGCTTTTTTTAGCCTTAACGTGCTTGAAAACCGCTATTAAATTGCATCACCTTGTAAACATTTTAACAAAATTAAATGTTAAAATGTTTATAATTATCATATCTTTATATTAATATTGCCATGCTCCTGCACCTCGTCTTTCATCTTCTTTCATATTTCCCAATTTGTTTTGTTGTTGTGGCTGGCAGTGGGAGCTAACATTACTAGGCACTTTTAGACTGAGGCCAAAAGTTTGGGGATATCAAGTTACGTTGCTACATAGACCGACATAATTTAATATTATGAAAAAACCTAATAAAAAAGGAAATATATATTGCTAAATATTTAATATAGGCTAGGGAATTGCATGCAAGATACATGTTTTTTATTTTGGTTTTTAATGACCCGCCTTGCAATGAAGTGACATTTGTCTTCACCCGCCCCGCGGAGTCGCTTGGATATTAATCGCGTGATCAGTCCAGAGGATTAATATCCAAACAGAGCGGATTGTCTTTTTCATCTACCACAGTGGGACACATTTCAAAAAGTTTTGCTTCTCTGTTTGTGCAAAACGAAAGATGTTAATGGTCAGGGTCTAGGACAGAGGAGATCATTGAAGGTCTGTTCGGATACGTGCTGCGTCATCTTGCGCACGCATGTGCGTCTCCATGCACTGCGTGCAGCTTCCACACCAGACTCAAGCACGGATACATATGCAGTATAAATCATTTCTCATACAAATGATTACTTTACCAGACTATCAGGGCAGCAATAATTTACATAATTTACAGGCCATTCACAAATTAAGGATAGAAAAGTGGAGAAAATTCTGTAGGCAATATTTTTTCTTTTAACTTATATTAATCGGTCATAAATTCTTCTGTTCATATTACTTATACTGTCCTTTTATTTTTCCTCACTAAGGTCGGGCTCCTCCTAGAAACACAATGGTGGACTTGAACAGCGGCAACATCGACGTGCCGCCCAACATGACCTGCTGGCCGAGCTTCCATAACGGAGTTGCAGCCGGATTAAAAATCGCTCCCGCCTCTCAAGTGGAATCAGCCTGGATTGCCTACAATAAACCCAAAAGCACTGACCTTGACAATGAGTACGCAGGGTTCCTCATGGCTCTGGGCCTTAATGGCCACCTGACCAAACTAGCAACACTTAACATCCATGACTACCTCACCAAGGTTAGTTGTCAGCATTTGCCATAAAGCTTAATTAAAGGCGGGGTGCACGATTTGTGAAAAACGCTTTGGAAAAGGGAGTCGGGCCGAGTACCAAAACACACTTGTAGCCAATCAGCAGTAAGGGGCGTGTCTGCTTACCCACATCATTGCCTGGGTTGTCAATGTATGGGGCAGGTATTTCAAAAGCTTGGGGTAGGGGCATGTTTGTTTAGGTGATTTCAAATGTCAACATTGGCTTTCATAGATCATGCACCCCGCCTTAAAAGGAAAAGTGATGTGATTTTGTAAGAAAAAAATATTTAAAACTTGCTGCACTATAATAACTGGCCTCGGGATCGATCACCTGCACTTATCCATAATGGAAATCTAGATTTGATTCCTGTTTTGGAGCATTGTAAAACTTACCATATAAAGTTTAAGTTGGGTATTGTAAACAAATTTAAGTGAAAAATCTAATTTAACGTAATGAAATCTGGACACAGAAATGAATCAAGCTTAACGTCTTCAGTTTGAATTTTACCATCCGACATTCAAAATGAAGTATTAGTCTTTGACCCAGAGAACAAAGAGACTCTTTTCCCAAAATCACTTCCTCCTTTCCGCCTGATTCTCTTATCTCTCCATTTGTAGCATTGGAGTTGTCGGGTTTGCATGTTTTTGGGTTTTTTGCTCTCATCCTGTTGTTTTTCTCACATGAAAGGCAAACGTAGAGCTGAGTTTCACTCTGACAGTTCACAGGGCATTAACGTGTTCTGTTCTCTCATTTCCAGTCAGGTCAGGCTTTGTTGATACTTTCTGTGGTCGTTGAGCGTATCTGTAATCTATAAGCTATATCGAGCCTTGAGCTAGCGTGGTGTTTACACTGCCCTCTCCCACACTAAGATCTGTGGCCACGCTTTCTAGTCTCTCATAGTGCCTGTGCCGGTTTTACAAGAATCTGATAGAAAAACATCCTGTTGTACTTAATACAAACACGAAAATGAATGAATGAATGAGTGCCTTTAATCAATGAATGAGGTGTGTGCGCACTTCACTTGCATTCACATTCTCAGGCTGAATAGAGAGAGCGAATCAAATGATGATAATTAGACAATAGATGATAATAAATACATTATATTTCTTTTTCTTTGAGATTAGTGTTGGAATACCAATTTTGTGACTTGAATCGGTATAAAAATAGACAAATGTTGGGCAAAATAGTAATGTCTTCAGGGTTTCCCGCAGAAAATTTGTTAGTTAAGGTGGTAGGGTTGGGTGAGTGGGCGGGGCCAAGGGCGTGGTAATCAAAGGGGCGGAGCGTATGAGTCATGATGAACATTTTCGAAAAAAACTTAATTTTGAAGAAACTATGACAGAAAATGAACACATACTAGATTATTAATGAATTAAATGTTTTTACCTCTAATGGGAATAGCTGTCTGATGAAGTGAAACTAAAGGGTTAATAAACACAAACTAAGGCAGATGTTGTAAAACGTCAAGCGAACGATGATAGATAGCGCAAAAATTGTAAAAACTGATTATTTCCCACTATTAATTACATTATTTTAAAGGAGTGTAACTACTGTAGCATGTTAATAATGCGTATAAATAACGTGAGCAGAGCACTCAACAATTATATCGAATCAACAGGCACGTGAAACCTAGCTAGCAGGTTGCTCAAACAACAAAATTACCAGCTAACTTACTTTAAATTTGCAAGAACTATAGACTAATACAATAACAGGCTTAAATAAACCCAAAACATAAGTCCACTTACAGTTCTCACGGACAGGTGTTTTATCAACTGGCTATCCTTCAGACATGATGGACCACGTCTTTATCTCATTTCGGCCGTGTGACACACGTGCACGCTCGCGGTGTGAAGCACTTGACAGACTTTTTTTTTGGACAACCTAGTTAAGGCGGTAGAGTTTCCAAGCTTAGGCGGGCCGCCCGAACTGAAATGTGCTGCGGGAAACCCTGGTCTTTAAACTTTCAATATTTTTTAAGCATTGAATGAATACTAATAATCACCCATTTTGAATTTATTTTTCACTAAATGTTTGGTCTTTTACCAAAATATACAGCGGGAAAATAAGTATTTGAAACATCAGTGTTTTAGCAGTAAAGGGATTTCTAAGTGGGCTATTGACACAAAATGTCCACCAGATGTAGTCATCAAGCCAAATATCGAATTCATACAAAATAAATCAGAACATTTAAGTGTACAAGTTGAGTCATAATAATTAAAGTAAAATGACACGGGCACTAAGTATTGAACACATGAAGAGAACAAGGTGCAAAATGGCATAGAAAGCCAGGAGATCACCTGAAATCTGTCAGTATTGAGAGAGAAACCCTACCTTAGTCCTAATTGATGGCCTATAAAGGCTTCCCATACCCAGGAGGCACACAGGAAAGACTTCATGATGTGTAAAAGCAAAGAACTCTCTCAAGATCTTCGTAATCTTATCGTTGAAAAGCATTTTAATTGGAATGGTTATAGGCGCAGAAGCTGTAATCACCAACAATGGCATTTCTACAAAGCATAAAATAAAGTGTTCTCAATACTTATTCCCTGTGTCATTTCACTTTATTATGACTCAACTTGTATACTTAAATGTTCTGATTTCTTTGTATGAATTCAATATTTGGCTTGATGGCTACATCTGGTGGAAATCTTAGAAATCCCCTTACTGATAAAAATGCTGATGTGTCAAATACTTATTTTCACGCTGTACATGTAACGCTGCTTTATAATTTGCAAATGTGTTCGGAATAAACATACGATCCCTTAAAATGCTGCCTACTTGGGCAGCTCACTAACATATATAACAGAACCACTGTAACATTCTTATCTCATTTCCTCCATATTAGGGTCACGAGATGACAAGCATCGGGCTTCTGCTAGGCGTATCTGCTGCCAAACCAGGCACCATGGATATGTCCATCACCCGCCTGCTAAGCATCCACATCCCTGCGCTGCTGCCGCCCACTTCAACCGAGCTGGACGTGCCACACAGTGTTCAGGTGGCCGCTGTGGTCGGCATCGGTCTGGTCTACCAGGGTACCGGACACCGGCACAACGCTGAAGTGTTGCTGGCTGAGATCGGTTAGTTTAATCAAATTTGGCTTCTTATTTTTGTAATTCAGTTTTATTTTCAATTTGCCTTCCATGACTATTAGCTTTAGTGTCATTTTTTTGGGTGGGGGTGCTAATTTTTTGCATAGTTGTGTTTGACACATGAAAATGTCTCGGGTTACGTATGTAACTGTTGATCCCTGAGAAGGGAACGAGACGCTGCGTCTCCCTTGCCATACTTCCTGCGTCCCTGTAACGCCGTCTTTGGCAATATTTCAGATAGCGATTTACTTCCTGGCTCCCACGTCACCCTGTCTTTGTCGTTAAGCATCACCATTGGTTAAAATTGATATACACATTCAGACGCATTTACCCCTGGAGGCGTCCCCAAAGTGTCACCGCAGTGACGCAGAGCGAGTTCCCTCGAAAGGGAACTATAACAATGTATCTTTAAAGGTAACACAATGTAACCTTGCTCTTACTTGAAATGTGTGCCCACATTTACTCCTTAAATTTGAGGGTATTGAACCTGAAAATTCCTTGAAAGGTCCTTGAATTTTAAGTTGATTAAGCTGTGGGAACCCTGTAGGATCATCTGGTGTTTAATACATTTTGATTTCTTTACAAAATACTGTTTTCAAAACGTGAAAATTAATTAATTCAGACTCATTCACTGAATGAGTTTGTTATGTTATTTGTAACCTGTAAATGTGTTTGTGTGTTATTGTGTAGGCCGTCCTCCAGGTCCTGAGATGGAGTATTGTACAGATAGAGAGTCTTATTCTCTAGCAGCTGGGTTGGCACTTGGCATGGTCTGCCTTGGGGTGAGATTTAGTTTTTTATGTTTCCTAAACATTTTCCGAATGTTGTCCTCATTTTATTTGGCTGTAACTTTTTTTTCAGCTTATAAGTATACTATCTTTGTAGTAGGGTAGTAGTGCAGTTAATAATGGCTTTATCTTTCTACGTACCCATATTTAATTCAAGGCATAGTTCATTCAGAATAGTGCATATGAATAATTTTCCACTACAAACTAAGCTAATGTACACCATCATTTCAGTGTACAACTTTTCAAAGTGTTTTTAAAGTATGAGTCAGTATTTATTATCTTTTGAGGGAAGCCAGCGTGTCATATGTATTGTTTATGTGTATCAATGAGAGTACAGTTGTGGAGTTTTTCCCACGCTGAGCAGTCTGTTTTCTGTATTCCAGCACGGCAGTAATTTGATCGGAATGACCGACCTCAACGTTCCCGAGCAGCTCTATCAGTATATGGTCGGAGGACACCGGCGTACACATGCTGGCCTCAACAGAGAGAAACACAAGTCTCCAAGCTATCAGATTAAGGTGCCGTTTCAACTCATTAAAATGTAAAACTCACCTGTGGCTTTTCATGTGCTGGGAAAGATGCAACACCTCTCACAATATTCAAATACAGATCTACATGGGCTATTGTTTGCAATATTTTACAAGTTGGATCATTTATTATTATTTTTATGCTTTTTCACATAACTGTAACATATTTTGAGAGTTTTGAACTGGTGAAAGAAGTACGGTTAAGCTCAGATGGAGATATTAAAGGATTAGTCAATAAAAAAAAATCCTGATCATTTACTCACCACCATGTCATTCAAAATGTTGATGTTTTCTTTGTTCAGTCGAGAAGTAATTATGTTTTTTGTGGAAAACATTCCAGGATTTTTCTCATTTTAATGGACTTTAATGAACCCCAACTCTTAACTGTTTTAATGCAGTTTAAAATTGCAGTTTTAAAGGACTCTAAACGATCCCAAACGGGGCATAAGGGTCTTATCAGGCGAAACGATTGTCATTTTTGGCAAGAAAAAAAAGCACTTTAAAACCACAACTTCTCGTCTATCTCCGGTCCTGTGACGCACCAGCACGACTTCACGTAATACGCCATCACGTCTAGAGGTCACGGAAGACGTATGCAAAACTACGCCCCAGTGTTTACAAGTGTGGAGAAAAAGGACCATACCGAAGTTGTTGTATGTCGAATGATACTAATTAATATCTTTCTGTCAGTTTATTGTTTTAAATGGTCCACAAATGTGCGTTTAATATATGTAACACGTGACCTTTCGACGTCATTATGCAATTACGTGAGGTCACGCTGGCATGTCACAGGACCAGAAGATGACGAGAAGTTGTGGTTTAAAAGTATTTTTTATATTTCTTGCCAAAAAGACAATTGTTTCACTAGATAAGACCCTTATGCCTTGTTTGAGATCGTTTAGAGTCCTTTGAAACTGCAATTTTAAACTGCAATTTTAAACTGCATTAAAACTGTTAAGTGTTGGGGTCCATTAAAGTCCATTAAAATGAGAAACATCCTGGAATGTTTTCCTCAAAAGACATAATTTCTTCTCGACTGAACAAAGAAAGACATCAACATTTTGAATGACATGGTGGTGAGGAAATTTTCTGTATTTTTTTTTAAGAAAATGCACTGATCCTTTAACATACTGCTTTTATTAATAGAAAATAGTGTTGTGCACACATGCAATGTAAAAACATTATTTTGACTGCAATGTGTAATAAAATTCAAAGGCAATCGTTTTTGTTATTTTTTAAAGGAAGGTGACACTATCAATGTGGATGTGACCTGTCCTGGTGCAACGCTTGCCTTAGCCATGATCTACCTGAAAACTAATAATAGGTGAGTGTTTGTGCGTATTCAGTTTAATTTCATCTCTTAATAAAGCAACAAATAGCAGGCTAATGTTAAGATTACACCTAACCAGATGCAACGTTCCTCGAGTCCATCCACCTGTTACCAACTAACAGTAGCAAGTATCATCAAATACTCGTAACTAACATTGACATTGATGACATTGTCCGACTTCCTCTTTCATTAGCAATTATAGAAGCAAAGGAAAGAAAACTGTTCTCGTCAAACTACATTTTTACAGTATGTGGCTGTTAATATACATGTTACCAGAGATTCTACACCAGTAAGATTTTACTGTCGATTGTCACGTCCGTTTAAGATTAGAATAAAAATTCTTAAGATTTACATACATAGAAATAACACACTTTGAACACTTGTTGCTTTATCTCATTGCGTCTGGTCAAGACACTGTGTTAATGTTCAAAAATAATGCATTTGATGTGCTGGAAGCAGGGCCTTAAAGGGAACATTTCACAAGACCTTTTTAAAGATTTAAAATAAATCTTTGGTGTCCCCAGTGTACGTATGTGAAGTTTTAGTTCAAACTACTCCACAGATAATTTATTATAGCATGTTAAAATTGACACTTTGTAGGTGTGAGCAAAAATGTGCCGTTTTAGGGTTGTGCTTCAACATGCAAATGAGCTGATCTGCACTAAATGGCAGTGCCGTGGTTGGTTAGTGCAGATTAAGGGGCTGTATTATCCCCTTCTGACGTCACAAGGGGAGGCAAATTTCAATGACCTATTTTTCACATGCTTGCAGAGAATTGTTTACCGAAACTAAGTTACAGGGTTGATCTTTTTCACAGTTTGAACATTATCACATCTCTGTGGACTTTTCCAGGTCTATTGCTGAATGGTTGAAAGCCCCTGACACCATGTTCCTGCTGGACTTCATTAAACCCGAGTTTCTGCTGTTAAGGGTGAGAGGGTCGGCACAAGGGTCGTTTTGACCTTTGGGCTCAAACACTTACACATTAACACCTCTTTTGGGTTCAGTCACACTTTTACCTAGCGGGCCTGTGGGATGTTTCATGGCTATAAAGACAACATATAGGTCAGTTCAGCACAGCCTAATTTACTTGTTAATCAACATGAACCTTATTTTGGTTCCAAGGTACCTGACACCTAGTAAGGTGCAGTAGGTATAGTCCTGACCTGATGGCTGTTCCAATAAAATAGCCAGTATGACTTTGTTGTCTTTAAAGATATCTTCTTTCTGCCATGTTTTTAGCTAGGATTGCATATAAAGACATCATCACTATGCATTACGAGAGATATAAGATAAATGCAAAAATAGAGACATGCTTGAGGTTCGTATAAAATTAATAGACTTTAAGATATCAGTATGATGCTTGTATGATGTTTATCATGCGATTGTTGGCTTATTGTGTACATGCACTGAAAAAACCCTGATTGGACAGAAACACAACAAGATCAGCATGCATCTATTGGCCAGTATAAATGCAAACACAATTGTTTAGGTCTTATGTCAGATGGTAAAAATAGCAAATGTGACCCTGGACCATAAAACCAATCTTAAGTAGCATGTAGTAATAGCCAACAATACATTGATAATTTTTTATGTCAAAAATCATTAGGATATTAAATAAATATCATGTTGCATGAATATTTTTTGTTTATCATTAATAATATGTGTTGCTATCCTTAGCACTTGGACAACTTTAAAGGCGCTTTTCTTAATATTCAGATTTTTTGCATCCTTACGGTACATTCACACGGGGTGAAAGCATTAACCCTTGACCGAAGGCGTGTCTGAAGCATGGCCAACAGCCAATCATAGTGACAGCAACACATGCTCTTTTGTTTTCCGGTCTTGCATAAACGTAATTGGCTTGATTCGCACTAGGTTTTTGCATAAGGCGATCTGATTGGATGACGCACACGTTGGTGCTTGAAAAGTTGAGAAATGTTCTACTTCTGCTGCAAGCAACAACAGTGATGCAAGTTGATGGATCCACAATTAAATTTGCAACGCATTACATCACCCATTAAAAGTAAATGAGAAGTGTTAATGCTTGCGCACCGTGTGAATGACCTGTTAGATTCTAGATTTTCAAATCTTGTGTCTCGACCAAATGATGTGTAAATCTCAACTTCAAAAAAATGACTTATGACTGGTTTTGTGGTCCAGGGTCACAAATGTGTTACCCAATTTATGAAAACACTGAAGCCAAAACGTTATATTTACTAATTTTAAACTCTATGTATGTTTTGATAATCGTTCTGCATCTGATCTCCACCAAATTTCTTCACAAAAATGCAATTATTTCAGCTTTTTGCAAAAAATTCTTTTAAGAAAAATATCCATATTTAAGAGTTAATAAGCAGAGAAAAAATATAGATGGGATGAAACTAGTGATGCATAACGATTAATCGTGATTAATCTATAGCAGAATAAAAGTTTTTGTTAAAATCAAATATGTATATGAACTGTGCATAATAAATTTGTATTGATAAATGCACACATCACACATGCATGTATATTTAAATTTTTTTACATGTGTATATAAATTTGTATATTTATGTATAATTTATATTTATATACAAATATAAATACTTAATATATAAATACACATATATTTTTTTTATTACACATGCATGTGTGCATATTTAATTATTATACACAGTTCACACACATATATAATGTAAACAAAAACTTTTATTTTATTATAATTGTTAAGCATCCCTAGATGATTTTTTTTCTCTTTTTTGTTTGTTTGTTGTTTGTTTGAAAACAGAGCGTCTGTTCTTTTATTTGATATATTTGTATGTTTATATATTTTTAGAAGAAAATTTTCCTGGAAGGCATTTTGTGAAACTTTTGTGAAAATGACAGAAAAATGGCTGGTGGGGAATGAGTTAACGATTTAAGACCTACATTCATAGAAAATAATGTTTTAGATTTTTAGATACATGACGTGATGTGGTGTGGTGTGTGACCCCCTTTAGTCGTACATAAAAAGGCACTTCATACTCCTACCTAAATAACTTCAGTAGCTTAAATCGGTGTCATTTTTTAAATCAACATGAAGAATATTTAATTACATTAAAATATGAATTTTATCTTTGTTTCATTGTCTGTTTTTTGTTCGTAATTCATTACTGACTATTTACTATCTTTAAGAGTGCTTGAAAAAGATAGTTTACTTTATTAAGCAAAGTGAAGTGAACAAACATTTGCAAACTTCCTTGCACACGCCTGTTGACAATTCGCCGGAGGTTTATTTGTAGCTTTTAGTGTTTAGTAACTGTCAAAGCATTTCCTTTTTTCTGCAGACGCTGGCCAGATGTCTGATCATGTGGGATGAGATCTTTCCCAATGCAGACTGGGTGAAAAGCAACGTCCCTCAGGTACAAGCTTCAGGGAACTAACCCAACATTGTGTTCTGTTTCTGATTGGCTGCTCGCTAGAGAAAGCTGATGATATAGACTTGGTTCATAAGCTGAAAATACAAGTTCCCCCTCTGCACGTTGAAGTTCAAAGGCTTGTCAGGAATTTTGTAATAGTACTGTTGCATAAGGTTTAGTCACTGCCATGGTGGTCTGCTGGTCCTTGAGCAACAGAGGAGAGGAATAGGAAGGTCATGTGAAGGTATTTTCATGATAAAGTTCATTCACCTTGTTACCGTTGTTTAGATTTGGTTAATTCACCCAAATTCTGACCCAGACTCATTTTTAATCTGTTCAGAGAGATGTGTACATTGCAAACAGTATATTTTTATTAAAATTAAAAGGCCCAATTTCAGAGACACACAGTAATGAGCTGACTTTGGCATTGCTAGCGTCACACTCCATTCATCACACAGTCGTTGTGTTTTCAGATTATCCAAGAGAACATTGGAAACCAGGACCAGGCGGCCGTCTCTGAAGATCTCAACATGGAGACTTTAGTGTGAGTCAGATACTGCGTTCAAATCGTTCTCATGTGTATTTCCATTAAAGTTTGATTGAATTATGACTAACACATCTGTTTTTCTTTGTACAGACAAGCTCATGACTATATTATCGCTGGAGGCTGTCTGGCCGTTGGGTTTCGGTTTGCTGGGTCTGCAAATTCAGATGCATTTGAATGCCTGGTATGAGAAAATTTTGCTATAGCAATAACAAAAATTACAGACGTCAATACCATAGTGTTACCATGCTTGTTTGGACTTGGAAAATAGCATGTTTTTTAGATTCAGTGCCATAATAAATAATAAAATACCATAGCATTAACATCACCACAGTGCACTTTTTGTAAGAGGCTCTCACAGGTGTTTCCTACAGTAAGTGCCACAGGGATGACGTATTTTTTAAGTAAAACCCGGAGGCAAGTTAGCACGTTGGTTCCATCGTCCAGAAGTCAATAGGTTTTTTGAATGGGGTTTTCATTTAACATAAGCCTAAGATGTTTTCACGTTTTGTTAAGTGCCATAAAACAAACTAGTAATACCCTCACTCGTGACATTTTAAAGCTTTAAAGGGACACTCCACTTTTTTTTTAAATATGCTAATTTACAGCACCTCTAGAGTTAAACAATTGATTCTTACCGTTTTGGATGATGGATTCTTATCCATTCAGCTGATCTCTGGGTCTGAAGCTAACACTTTTAGCATAGCTTAGCACAATCCATTGAATCTGATTAGACCATTAGCATCGCGCTCAAAAAGAGTTTGGATATTTTTCCTATTTTAAACTTGACTCTTCTGTAGTTGAATCGTGTACTAAGAATGACGGAAAATTAAAAGTTGTGATTTTCTCGGCAGATATGGCTAGGAACTATACTCTTATTCTGGCGTAATAATCATGGACTTTGCTTCCGTAACATGGCTGCAGGAGTTGCAATGATATTACGTAGTGCCCCGAAAATATTCCCCTGCTGTTGAAGGCTATTGAATGTTACTAAGGGGACTATTTTCGACTGCTGCGTAATATCATTATTTTAAATAGGAAAATTATAAAAACTTTTTGGTTATTTTTAAGTGCGATGCTAATGGTCTAATCAGATTCAATGGATTATGCTAAGCTATGCTAAAAGTGGTACCGCCAGACCCGGAGATCAGCTGAATGGATTCCAAAACTGTAAAAATCAAATGTTTAACTCTAGAAAATGAGCTGGACAATGAGCATTTTTTTTTTTTAAAGTGGAGTGTCCCCCATCTTAAAAATGGGGGTTGCCAACAAGTTGCTACATGCGACTACAAACTTTGTGGATGACTCTTTTTTGGGGGGGATTGTGCCCATGTTGTATTGTTTTTGAGATTTTCATGCATGATGGCATTTAAAGTCCTCAACAGAGTATTTCATGATCAGGGAACATGTTTTAAATGTGTTTAATAAAGTTTGAAAGAGCTGTTAGAAGCTTGGTGGTGATGATGTTGATCTTGAGAGACAGCTGGTGTAGTTCACTTGTAACCTTTGATTTCAAGTAAATTCAAAATCAAGTTGTGTTCATCTGTGAAGATTATTTTGTTGGACAACATGTGTAAGTGTCATAAACATTTGTTCAACACAAGTCTTATTTTTTGCGAAGTCTATGGAAAAAATTAATGGGCTTTTTGTCCCACTAACTAAATATGTCATCCCTGCAACACTCTATTGTGGTTTTTAAAACGTGTTAACTAAATGTTTCCTTATGTCTGTCACTGATGTGTTTCAGTACAAATTTGCCCGCAACTTCATGCAGTGTCTGACAACGTCTACAGCTACCGTGGTAAGCAGCTTCGGCATTAATTGACTCCACTTTGATAAACTCATATATGCGTGTTCACACAACTGACATTGCATGTGTTTGGTACGGTCCAGACCGGACAGTATAACCTGCAGACGTGTCTGAGTATGGTCCTCCTGGCCGTTTCAATGGTCATGTCCGGTTCGGGGAACTTGAAAGTGTTGCAGCTGTGTCGATTCCTCCATAAACGCACCTTTGGTGAGATGAACTACGGCTTCCACATGGCCCATCACATGGCTTTGGGTCTGCTCTTCCTGGGCGGAGGGAGGTTAGTCTGATTTTACTGGTAGAGCATTGTGTCACACACATCACACTCTGGTGTTATTTTTTTTTTTGGACAAAAAATCTGCTGCGGTAAAACAATAATCAGCTCACGTCCCCATTCGATTGCCAAAGGTGCAAATCAGGATTAAAATCTTCACATGTGTGACCAGCGTAGGCGGCGCAAAAGATGTGGGTTCGATACCTAGGAAACTTGTAAAATTGCAAAGCGTCTGCCAAATGCATTCGATTGTAAACATAAATCTTATGCATTCTACCAAAATAAAAATCCGATTGAGTGAAATTTATAAAACTAGTGTTTACAGAGGCAGGGCACATTTCACAAGACTTTTTTAAGATGTAAAGGAAATTTTTGGTGTCCCCCAGTAAACGTTTGTGAAGTTTTAGCTCAAAATATCCCACAGATAATTCATTAAAGCATGTTAAAATTGCCACTTTGTATGTGTGAGCAAAAATTAGCAGTTTTTTGGGTGTGTCCTTTTAAATGCAAATGAGCTGATCTCTGTACTAAATGGTAGTGCCGTGATTGGATAGTGCAGATTAAGAGGCGGTATTATCCCCTTCTGACATCACAAGGGGAGCCATATTTCAATTACCTATTTTTCACGTGCTTGCGTGAAAAAATCCACATTATTATTCCCTGTGTAGTGTAGGATAATATCATAAAATTCTAGACTTTTTAAGCACACGTGCTAAACTATTTGCTTTAAATGCTTATATCTTCTGTATGCCAATGTTGATTCATACCAAAATGCTTTTTTGCATAGTTGTGTTTGAAAACATGAAAACCCCAGAGAGGGTTAGGTATGTAACTGTTGTTCCCTGAGAAGGGAATGAGACTCTGTGTCTCCCTTGCCATACTTCCTGCGTCCCTGTAATGCCATCTTTGCCAATATTTCAGATAGCGATATACTTCCCCGCTCCCGCGTCACGCAGTGTTTGTCTTTTAGCCTCACCATTGGTTGAATTTCAGACGCACTCACTTACCCCTGGAGGCGTCGCCAAAGTGTCACCGCAGTGACGCAGCGCTAGTTCCCTCAATAGGGAACTGTAATAATGTATCTTAAAAGGTAACCCGATGTAACCTTGCTCTCACTTGAAATGTGTCCCCCCATTTAGTCCTTGAATTTAAGGGTTTGGACCTGGAAAGTCCTTGAAAGGTCCTTTAATTTGGAGTTAACTAAGGTGTGGGAACCCTGAATTAAGAAAAAACGCTTTGCTGCAAATTTCAAAGTTTCTATGGCAATTCATAATCCACTATTATCCAGTAGATGGCACTCTTACCCAACTTATAAACATTAACGTTTGTGAAAATAATAAAAAAAATGCTGCCGCGGGCTGGCGGCTTTTAAAAAAAATGCTGGTGGGGTAAGAGTTGATGCTAAGTATAACGTTTCCTCCTTCTTTTATCCATTACCTTGAGTTGTTAAATTTACTTAAGGAAATTACAATAGCCTTTGTAACCCTTTTCCTGTACTACAGACTTTACTGCCAAATATACTCCTTTATCTCTCTTGACCCCACGCCCTGTTTTTGGTTCAGTAATGCCACACACACATTAAGCCTGCAGCAGTGGTGGACGCCACCCATATTTGTTTATAAAACCTCAACTGGAGTAGATATGAAAAAAATGCTTTATAACAAGCGTGGTAAAATAAGCAGCGTTTGGTACGAGGGGACGGCACTTTTGTGCTTTTAAAATTAGCTGAGTGACCTGCAGTCAGGTCAACGAAAGTCACAGCGAGAGCTCTCCTCCCGTCATAAGCTGTTCAAGTAGACTCTTTAACTCGGCCATTATTTGAAGAGAGGCCTTTTAAAGAGCACAAATCATACCATTGAACAATGGATGACCAATTTCCCCCGCTAGTCAATTGTGCGTGTCACATGCGTTGAGAAATATTGCCTCTAGGGACAATTGAATATGTTGCTTGTTGGGTCCTTTGTTTGTTTTCCAACATCATTGTGCCTTTATTGTTCAATGATGCATGTTTACTTCAACGATTGGTAAAGTCAAATACTCAGTCAAGATGGAAAGTAATAAAAACACACCTGTTATGGGGACATATGTTTTTAATAGACTCATGTTGACTTTATTTTACAGGTACACGCTCAGCACTTCCAACTCGGCTATTGCCGCTCTCCTTTGTGCACTTTATCCTCATTTTCCGGCTCACAGCACTGATAACAGGTAAACACACAGCCGTCGAAACAGCTGCTGACACACACCGTCTTTCAATGAAGGAAAATAATGGTTGTGTTCACTTACTGTATGAAGAAAACCACTTTCACTTTTACTGGAATGACACTTGTTATTCAGAACTGGCACTGTGGGGGATCGACATGGTGACGTTACTGTTGTATGGTGGGCTTAAAATATATTTGGACACTTAAATTTATATAATAAAACAAATTAGTCAAATATGACTACATCTGTGAAATCCAGACGTTTCATAATAATAATGATAGTGATGACTTCACATTAATTTCACTCTTTGACACAATCTTACTCAATATTAAAGATATCAAGATTATGTTTTTACAGAATGGTCTATGCATTATGTTGGATGACTATATAGAAAACAGTACAAAATATATATAAAACACAAATTCTGCACCTGTACATAAAAATTTAAAGATGCAAGTTTCTGATTAGTTGTTTATAGCTAAACAACATGCCTTTAGATGTTAGCACTATAACACGTGTATGTGTCAGTGTTGTGGGCAGTTCTGAGGTTTTTTTTTGGTTTAAAGTAAACCGATGTTTCTGGTCATATCTGTAGGTATCACCTTCAGGCTTTACGGCACCTGGTTGTCCTCGCTGCAGAAGCTCGCCTGCTGGTTCCTGTAGACGTGGACACGCTGAAACCCTGCTATGCTCTGCTAGATGTCACCTACAAGGTATGTGTTGCATGTGCTATGTGTTTTGTGGCTTTAGACAAGACTTGTTTGCATATAAAGTCAAAATGAAATCAACTTCAAATTCATATATATGAAGAGTTGGGTTCCAAAATGCAATAAATCCATGTTGACTAATTTGGTTAAAAACGTGTTTTCTATACCAAGAAAGTGACAAGATGAAAACCACTATTTTCTGTGACAAACTTTCACATAGCATCTTTAGGTTATAATAACATTAAAATTCATAAAAAGTCTATTAAATCAATATATAAATATGCATTCATCTTTGCCATTATATATTTATTTAGTTGACTGGTGCTATACACTGATAAAAATAAACATTGATGGCATTGATCAAAACACTTACTTTGTCATATTGAGAACACTGGCATTGCTGCTGTCATCCTTGGGACGTCACCGCTGAACTTTTTTGACATCAATCAGCTGTAAAATGTTTTGGTCCTGCTCGATTTTTGTTGACTTAGAGTAAAATAATGGAAAGTTTTTCATAAGATCCTCTGGGGTCAATGTGTTAGCATGACATAAGCTTGATACTGTCGTGTGAGAGATTTTTCCTTCGCCTGAGTGCCTCTCACGTAAATTATAAAATTTTAATGGTTTACTTTTCTTCCCTGCCACAGAAAATCACCATAGGTTTATTAAGGGCATCAAAGTATTATTTTGTTTTTGTTTGTTTGTTGATCATGAAGTATAAAGTAGATGAGGAAAACTAGGATTCTGTGTGTATTCAAAGCTCCGCCATTATTGTTTACAATGCCTGGAATGGTGCGCTGTGATTGGTTAAGCTGATTTATTGCATTCTGCAGAAAAGGAGGACTGGTGTTTGTCGCGGTTTGAAAAAAGGGAGAAAAGATGACAGAATAACATGGCTGATATCTGATTTTGCGTAAAATAAAGAATTTAATTTTTAATACTGACTTGATTCAATACTGATTTTGGCGGAAACAAATTTTTTTTAAATGGCGTTTATCGCATTTGGAAATCAAACTCTTCATATATTGTTTATAGTATTTTATGCAGTCTACATTTTTGCAATTCAATGCTGGTTATGGTTACAATAAAGGTTACAACACTAACAGCATAACAATAGAGTTCAAAACTATTAGGATATGTGCTCATTCTGAAATCTAAAAAAATAATCATGCTTTGTACCGTATGTGCATGCAATAATTTGCTAGTTTTGTAATTATATTATCTAAACTTACAAGTTACATAAACTTATTTAGAGAAATAACACTGACCATCACAGTGTAGCTGAATGTCAAAAAAAACTTTATTTATACCCGTGTCATTAACAAATGCAACAGACACACTCACCTTAACGTTTTTTTATAAATCCATTATCCTGCCCGATTAAAACATAAACATTGCAACACCAGAATTAACAAATAATTTACGTACACATCCTAAAAATTAACCTTGTGTAACTGATACGCTGTAAAGCGGGTGAAATTAGATCATGATTTTGAATGGAAGTCAATGACGCCCTCTGCCGGTTGGGTATTCCAAGATGGCCGCTCGAACTCTGTGCTGGCTTCACCTCACGCAGTTACGTCAAGCATTCTATGCGCAATCCAGTCATTTATATAGATCAGTGGGAAGGACTGATAATATCCGCGCTATCCTTGGTTTACGATTGTGAATTCCATTGGTGAAAAAGTCATCTCCCATCTTTCAACTTTCCTTCATAGCATCAAGCTTCGCCTCCTTATTGTTTTGAAAATACGACCTCTGGCGGCGAAAAGTTACATACTGTACCATAAAATTTTACAGTTGTGAATAACATTTCATTTGTACCCATTTAATTTATAAGTTTAGCAAACTCGAGTACAATCATGTACTATTTTTTGAAGTTCTTGAAATCACTGTGATGAATGGAGAGCGTAATGTGTGTGTGTGTCCCAGCGTTTAGCTGTGTGATTATGTCAGCGGGCCACATCAAAGAGATTCTCAGAGGATAAAAACAGTACAGGACTGTTGAAGGTTGACCGTTCCCCCCTCCGGTGCTTTCAAGAGGATTCATATTTTCAATTAAATGCCAGCAGCCAAAGGAAGAGAACAAGCTGTTCCTGCAATTACAAAGACGCACGCCTCTGCTTACGCAGACATCCAGATACGCATGGTGGACGTATAAGTTGTAATGCGTGGCTATTGGCTAACTCTTTGTGTATGTGTGTATGTTTAATAGGAGACGCAGTGGTACGAGGAGACCACCGTTGAGTTAATGGCTCCCACTATGCTGCCTGAACTTCATCTTCTTAAACGGGTAACAAACACTCGCCAGTTACATGTATGCATTTTTTAATGCAAGTGATTCTCTGGGAATCAAACACATGACTTAGTTGTAAAAGTCGTGAACACTTAAATACCCTTTTATAAATGCATTTCTTCATCTGTATCCAGATTATGGTGAAAGGTCCAAGATATTGGGAGCTGAACATTGACATCAGCAAAGGAACCCAACACCTACAGTAAGTCTGCGTGTAGCTTTTATTAGTTATTGTAGTAGTCATTGTTTACTTACCATTATGCTGTTTCCAAACCACTATGACTGACTTCTGTGGAACACAAAATGAAACACCTCAGCTCAGGCAATGTAGACAAATAAACTCTGTATCCACACATATTCATACCCAGCAAGCAATTTTATGCTTAAGAGATGTCTAGCAGCCGTCTAAAACATCTTAAATAAAAAATATTAATAATAGATGTCTAACCATAGGTAAAAAGTAAATGAAATGAGTAAAATGAAACCAAACACTGTTGACTTTACTTATGTGATCATACATCTTGCAAGTTGTTTTTTGCAAAAAACGACATTAAAACCAAATTCAGGATTTTTTGGACTAGAAGCTGGTTACACATAGCCGGACTATATCGTGTCTATAGTTAACCTAGACGGTGAAAGGATGGCTGTTGGTTGCTAGGTAGTCATTGAAATAAAACAGGACAGGACATGTGAAATTAAAGGAATTATAAGGGATTAAAGGATAATTTACTCATCCTATGTCATCCAAGATGTTTGTCTTTCTTTGTTCAGTCGAGAAGAAATTAAGTTTTTGAGGAAAACATTTTTTCCCCATATAGGTGGACCTCAACTGTTTGCAGTTTCAATGCAGGTTCAAAGGGCTTTAAACGATCCAAACCGAGGCATGAGGGCTGATACCGATACTATATATAAATAAATAAATAAATAAATAAATAAATATATATATATATATATATATATATATATATATATATATATAATTTTTTTTTTTTTTTTTTTTTCATGATTATTACCATTCATTTGCATCAGTTTATATCCAGCTGGTTACTTTTGTCCATGATTTATCCAAAATTTAAGTTAATAACGAGAAAAAGCTAACTATATGCAGATGTCGGCTACGTTAACATATCCAACGAATCAAAATCTGAATTCAGTTATTTTTATCACTGCAATAGATCAACACTTTTGTTATTTTCATTAGATAATCATTAAATGTTAAAACGGAAGCAAATAAAGTATAAGACTACACAAATAATATACATTTATTTAATTTCAAATTTACCAGTGGGAGTATTTACTTCAATACTTATTAATATAATAAATATAATTTTATGTATACATTGTTTTTTAGCATATTTTCATGGTCCAGTACTGTTGTTTTATTACTTTTGTAATACATCAGCACTGTTTCACTTGTGCTATGTTTATTTTTTTTATCCAGTATCCATTTTAAAAACTATCGGTTGATTAATCGGTTATCGGCAAGCAGGGACCAACTTAGATATCGGTATCTGTAAAATCGTCCTCTTTGTACCAAGATTGTTAACTTAGTTTTCTTTTCCAGATCAATTCTCTCCAGAGATGGCGTTCTGTACGTAAAGCTTCGGGCGGGACAACTCCCATACAAAGACGATCCACATGGCTGGAAGAGTCTTCTGGCTCCCAACCTCAACAACAGAAACCCTGAAGCTCACACTTTTAAGGTCTGTGTTTGCATGAGAGATATTATGACACACAACAGGTTTTGCTAAGGCCTGTCAATATTTACTGAGGCTCGACTGCCCCATATCCCTTCAAATAGAGTAATCGGTTATATAAAGCTAAAATTTATGTCAAGCGTCTCATTTAAAGCTCTAACTCAAATACAGCAGACAAACATATGAATTTTTTCCGGATGTTTGTCTTTGAAGAGGTTGTGTTTCTGGCTGGCTAAATGTAGCATAATGTCTTCTTTCAAAGTCAAACCACGAGTGAAGAATTTTGTTTTCATGTCAATGAGCTGTTTTTCCCTTCCCTCCCACTTCTGTCTCCCTCGCAGCCCGAGGCCATCTCAACCTTCACCTCAGACGCGGCTTTGGTCTCCTTCGCCGAATACTTCTGCAGAGCCTCGGAAAACATGAAGCATGTGAGACCATAAACATGTTGCTGTTTTCAGTTGGAAAAAATTGTTCAGGGTTTTCTTACAGTGCTGAAGTCAGGATCATGCGCCTTTTGCATTCCTAAGCAAATATCTTTGAGTAGATCAGTCAGAGGTGGAAATGCGTTATTCTCTGAACACTTGATCTCTTAATAAATGTTTAGGTAAGAAGAAAACCCTAAACATACAGTATATCAGCTGCGGCGTTGGTGGTTTTCTTTGCAGACGTGTTAAACCTCAGATGGAACGAGTGAATTTTTGTTGGAAGTGGAGGTGGAATATTCCAGCTAAACTAAACGAAAATCGCTTGTCTCTAGTTTTTTTGTCAATCAAACAGTTATTGAAAGATCAACTAACAGCCTTTTGGTTTTTATGTTTATCGGTCTTTGACTATAAATAAATGAAGAGCTTTTAATGAATGCATAACGATTAATCACGATTAATCTTTAGCAGAATAAATGTTTTTGTTTACATTTATATATATATATGTGTGAACTGTGTATAATAACTTTGTATAGATAAATGCACACGTGTGCATATTTATTTATACATAATTGTTATAAAGTACACAGTTCGCACACATATGATGTAAGCAAAAACTTTTATTCTGCTATAGATTAATCGCGATTAATCGTTTGCTCAGATGCAAAACCCTCTAAATGCGTCTGACATTTTTTCTTGTAAATGAGCATTTTTTTTCCTCTTAATGGATTTTGCCAACAAACAAGTATTTTTCAAGGTTAAGATTAAGCAGATTTGAAATGAAAGGGTATTTAATGAACGTGTAATGTGTGCTGAGAGGATTCGGTTAATATCATCATCTCATTTTTTATTTAAGGTGGCGTTTGAAGGCTTTTGCATTTCAGCTCCTCGCATATAAAAACAGTTAAACACCACCTCTGCATTTAGTAGTGGAGATTGCATGCAGGTTTTGCAGTGAAAGAGTCCAATTTATTAGGCATAATAAGCAAAAATAAGGCATTTCCTTACTGATTTATAACCTTTTCATTGCCATTAAAGTGAAATTACTGAACCTAATCCTAAGAGCCTGATAAAAATGCTCATTAACAAAAAATCATGTCAGACACACTTGGGTTTTGCATCAGAGCTTGTTTTTGTATCTTGGTAAGGACTTGAACATTAACCAGCTCACACCTAAATTGAAGATGGATGAACAAACAAGCTTATAAATCGAACAGAATGACTTTTTTATGATTGATATTTTATTGATCATCATTATATCATACAGGAAAACGCCTTCCTTACACACCAACCCCAGATATCCAGCCACCACACCATAGTTCATACACTGTAAAAAATAAATTGTTGGCTCAATGAATTATTTTTTAGTAACTAGTTCCACAGAAATTTTACGTTCACTCAATTTCTGTCTCCAAAGTGTTACCTGGATTGATGTTTTTTAGTTGGCCCAAATTTGACTCAAATATAAAAAAGTATGTTGGCTCAATTAGCTTTATAGTTCATTCAACTAAAATGTTTTAATCAGTTGAATCTTTAAAAACTTACAGCAATGACTCTGTCAATTAAAATTTAAGTATTCACTCAATGTTTTATGTGTTACTTCACTTCATATTTATTATTTGGGATTTTTTTAATAACATTTTTAAATTATTTATCAAATATTTATGCTGGTGTTGTAAACAAAATAATTAACTTCAGTCACATAAAAACAAAAGCTTTTTATTCACTTACACTTATCATACAGACTGAACATACAGAATTAAGTCTTCTTTAAATAGAGGGAATAAAACAGTCCAAAAAGCCTCCAAAGTCAGTCAGAACATCACCAGGGCCATTTAGGAGACTTTCTTCAGCCAGTCCAAGCGGAGACTGTCTCGCTATGTATCCTTCTGGTCCGCCCCTCACATCATCTCCGCTCTGGTTTGATAAACAGAGGAATATAAACACACACACATACATAAATAACATGTTTAATATAATAAAGTTTGACGGTGAAAGACTTTATTCCCTAAATAACGTTAATGTTAGGCCAAATTTCCCTCAGACATCACACATAATTAAACACTATTGGGCGGTTTTCTCGGACAGGGCTTTTCACTGACTAAAATAACTTACTGACATCTCTTAACATATGAGTGCTATTGTTTTGTCTCAAAATGCACGCCAGTATTGTATTATATAAGGTTTGTTTGTAAAAATGTCCCAATTATAATAAAGACCGAGTTCTAAACTTTGTCCGGTAAACCAAACCTATATCCAGGCTTTTTATCTTAACTAAAATAGCTCCACTTTACTTCGGTCACGTAACATAACACACTTCTAATGTATCTTTACAAAAATATAATTACAAAAACGTCGAGTATTTGCGTCTTTGCCAATTAATATATTCTAAAATTAACATTTAATTACAAACACTTACCTGACGTGAACTTGAGGAAACGGCTGACTTGTGTCCTCCCTTGTGTGAATCAGTAAGTGATTCCAGCTGTTGCGTGCGGATTGATCTCAGATGAAATGACCTGTGATCCAGATCCTTCCGAGTTAAAACATTTTAAATTCAAAATACACAGACGCACGCGCATACATACATACATACATGCACACGCGCGAGCACGCGCGCGAGCACGCGCGCGTGCGCACACACGCACGCACACGGGTACACACACGGGTACACACACGGGTATATTTAGAAGTTTTAAGATTGTTATGATATTGGGACTATTTCTCCACTCGCACCTTCAGCTCTGAAGTTCAAAATCGCAGGCAGTACGCAGCCCAGTTATAATAAATGTGAAAGATATGAAATATCATTCAACAGCGATATCATTTAAGTGCAATCCTAAAATATGATTTAAAACATACCGGTAAACCTTTTATTATTAAGTATAAGAAATTAAAATGAATTAAATCACGTTTAAATGCCACAGAGATATCAGAGCCAGCAGTCGGTTTCTGATGGGCTTGCCGAGGCGAGGCTGCGCTGGGCGGGGTGTGAGCGCTTAAGTGTCTGTGATTTTCTGGAGCTCATCTGGAGCTCTTCTCCGTCCGAAAGTGTCCGAGCACATTTTTAAATAGACGCTATCTATATTAACCGACCGCATATTTAAACTTAAAGCACATACATTCACGCCTGAACAACTCTTAAAATTACATTTTGTTACCAAATAACAGTAATATTGTGAGCATTTTGTTGTCAGGAAACATAGCTGTCATAAGTCCACATATTGACCAGATTTGTCTTAATTAGTTCAGTCAACATAGCCATTCTGAATGTTGACTGAATTTGGAAATAACCATTCATTTAATGTTTTAAACACAGATTTATCTAGACTTAAAATAATATGTCTACTCAACTAAGCCCAAACAAGAAAGTTGGTTTAACTTATATATTTTTGCCCTTCCAACATTTCATTAATTGGATTTTTTACAGTGTAGCGCCATGACACATGACTCCTTAATCCAATGCCACATAGTCCCTCTTGCTTTAAAGGGTCCATCGTTTTTCAGACAAACACATTTTTGGATATTTTAGAAAATGTTTTAGATCTTTCAGTTAATTAAATGTAATGTTACGGGGTCCACCCATAGTCCACGACCTTCAAGTCCAAAAAATGTGCATCCATCCTTCACAAAATAAATCCAAACGGCTCCAGGATGATAAACAAAGGTCTTCTGAGGGTAATTTGCGCTGTGTTGTAGAAATATCCATATTTAAAACTTTATTAACAAAAATAAATACCTTCCGGTAGCACCGGCATCTTAGTCGCGTCCGCATTCAGGATGAGAGCTTACGCAGCCTACGGAGGCTACTCTGCTGCTGCTCTGTGCCCCCACCCTCCGAAATCGTCATACGTCACTAAGAAAAGTGCGTACACTACGCTAATACTCTCACCTGAATACAGAGGAGTCTAAGATGGCGGCGCTACCGGAAGGTATTTATTTTCATTAATAAAGTTTTAAATATGGATATTTCTACAACAACACCGCGAGGATTATCCTGGAGCCGTTTGGATTTAATTTGTGAAGGATGGATGCACATTTTTTGGACTTGAAGGTCGTGGACTAACGGTGGACCCCGTAAAATTACATTTAATCAACTGAAAGATCTAAAACATTTTCTAAAATATCCGAAAATGTGTTTGTCTGAAAAACGATGGACATATGCAACTCGGACAGCTTGGGGGTGAGTAAATCATGGGTTTAATATAATTTTTGGCCGAACTATCCCTTTAAGTCCATTGAAATCTAGTCCATGTAGTCATTTTGCCAACAGAAATATATTTTTTGAAAATCTAAAATGGCAAAAAGTTTTCTGTGAGAGGGGTACGGTTAGGGGATAGAAAATACAGTTCAGTATAAAACCATAAAGCCTATGGAAATCATTAAAGTGCGTCTGACATGTTATATATATATATATCTCATATTACTGCTGGTGTTGACTATGCATCTCACCTGTGACCTACTGTCAGTAACCACCAACATAACCTTTTACCTTAGTGCACAAATGTGTACAGGTACAGGTGAATCTCACGCAGAAAGGCCTGGGACATATTTCACCCTAAAATAAAAAAATCTTTATATATACAATTTTTAAATTACGCTTATTTTTGCATTGTATTAGAAATTAGAATTTGCTCTGCTATGTGATAGGACCTTGAAGGATTACTCAACTTCTATAAAAAAATCCCAATAATTTACTCACCCCCATGTCTTCTAAAATGTTGATGTCTTTCTTTGTTCAGTTGAGAAGAAATTTAAGTTTTTTAAGAAAACATTCCAAGATTTTCTCAATTTAATAGACTTTATTGGACCTCAACAGTTTAATGCAGTTTAAAATTGCAGTTTCAACGCAGCTTCAAAGGACTCTAAACGATCCAAACGAGGCATAAGGGTCTTACCTAGCGAAAAGATTGTCATTTTTGGCAAGAAAAATTTAAAATATGTACTTTTAAACCACATCATCTCATCATGCACGCGCCAGCGCGACCTCATGTAATGCGTCAGGACGTCAAAATGTCAAGCATGAGTTATGCAAAACTACCGCACTAGTGTTTACAAGTGTGGAAAAGAGGACCGTTCTGATGTTGTTGTATGTCGAATGATACAAATTAATGTCCCTATGTTAGTGTATTTTTTAAAATGGTTTGCAAATGTGCGTTTCACATATGTAACTCCTGACATTTCGACCTCATCATGACGCATTATGTGAAGTCGCAATGGTGCGTCACACAGATAGTGCAAGAAGAGAAGTTGTGGTTTGAAAGTACATATTTTTATTTTTATTGCCAAAAATGGCAATCGCTTTGCTAGATAAGACCCTTATACCTCTGTTGGTATCGTTTAGAGACCTTTGAAGCTGTATTGAAAGTGTTGGGGTCCAATAAAGTCTATTAAATTGAGAAAAATTGCTCAGAAAAATTTAATTTCTTTTCGACTGAACAAAGGAAGACCTCAACATTTTGGAGGACATGGGTGTGAGTAAATAAAACTATGGATGGCATCCATATACTGTAAGACATAAACTAAAATACCACAATAAAATGTGACTCAACCAGCTAAATTTGATCATGTTGCCAAGTCATTTATTTAAGGCAGGGTCCATGATTTTTGAAAAACACTTTGGAAAAGGGAGTCGGGGTTGACTACCAAAACACACTTGTAGCCAATCAGCAGTAAGGGCATGTCTACTAGCTGACGTCATTGCCTGGGTTGCATATATGTGGGGTCGTTCTAGCAAATGAAGGTCCAGATTCTATTGGGGTAGGGGCGTGTTTGTTTAGGTGATTTCAAATGTCAACATTGGCTTTCAGAGATCATGGATCCCGAGGATTTAAATCATCCTACATAATGACATCCTACAAAGAACATTCTGTGAAACTATAACCTTGATATCTTTAATATTGACTGAGTAAGGTCATGTCAAAAAATTAAATCAATGAATGAAATCAAACTTTGTATTCCCTCTCATCATTAGATTGAGACTTTAACCTGGATTTCATAGACTGGGTCACAAACTTTCAAACAGCATTAAAGCATTTAAAACACTTATTACACATGTTAGCATGAAGCTGTCTTGATTACTAAACTCAACCTACTTTAAGCAAACCAGAGAGGGAGACGATGTAGCTATTCATAAAGTGTTATTTACACTGAGTTTTTATTCATTCACACTAAGTGTATTTGCTAAGCCCGAGTCCAAAATAGTCTTTGTAGTGTTTGACAGCACTTCGCAGATCTGCATTCATTTTGTGACCCCTAATCTTCCTCTCATTTACCAGGCAATTCACGTGAGGCTTTTCTTCAATGTTTGTATGTTGTTGTCTTGTTTGTGCAGAAGCGGGAGACAGTGGCTTTATTGTCAGCAATTCTGTACGAATGTGTAACACAGGAAAACCCAGAAATGCTGCCGACACACATCTCTATTGACCAGGTCAGTTACAGTAAAGCAAGTCACACATGAGGTTTCACATGCTGCTAATGTTCACACAGAGTTTCAGGAATTAACATGTTGCTAATTTAACAGCCCAAACCACTAAAGACTATAGTTCACAGAAAAGTGTTTTTAACTTCTATAAATTTCTTTTAAAGGGACACTGGACTTTTTTTGGAAATATGCTCATTTTCCAGCTCCTCTAGAGTTAAACATTTTATTCTTACCTTTTTGGAATCAATTCAGCTGATCTCTGGGTCTGGCGGTACCACTTTTAGCATAGCTTAGCACAATCCATTGAATCTGATTAGACCATTAGCATCGCGCTAAAAAATAACCAAAGAGTTTGCAGGAGGCAAAATTAATATTACGCAGCAGCCGAAAATAGTCCTCTTAGTATCTTTCAATAGCAGGGGACTATTTTCTGGCAGTGCGTAATATCATTGCGCCTCCTGCAGCCATGTTACAGCAGCAAAGTCTTTGATTATTACGCCAGAATGAGAGTATAGTTCCTAGCCATATCTGCTTAGAACATCGCAACTTTTAATTTTTCGTACACGATGTAAATACAGAAAAGTCAAGTTTTAAATAGGAAAAATATCCAAACTTTTGGTTGTGTTTAGCGCGATGCCAATGGTCTAATCAGATTCAATGGATTGTGCTAAGCTATGCTAAAAGTGGTAGCTCTAGACCCAGAGATCGACTGAATGGATTCCAAAGCGGTAAAAATCAAATGCTTAACACTAGGGGAACTGGATAATGAGCATTTTTCAAAAAAGTGGAGTATCCCTTTAATTGAAGATTTTTTGTAACAAAGCAGATCTGGGGCACCATTGACTTCAATATTAGGAACAATACTACTATGGAAGTGAATTGTGCCACAGATCTGTTTGGTTATTACCATTTTTATAAATATTTTCGTGTTTAGCAGAACAAAAATTTCATAAATGTTTGGAACAGTTTGAGGTTGCGTAAATGATGAAAGAATTTTCATTTTTTTTGTGAACTATCCCTTTAAGGAAGTTGCGCCGTTGCAGATCTTTCAGTCTTATAAGACTAAACTCCTATCTACTTGAATGGAGAAAGATGGATATTTCTAGAATCTTGTGCTAAAATCACATTTAAACATCATATTTTGTAGCAGGTTGTTTTGGCTATTGCGCATGCACATGTGACTGTACAGCGTCCCACCCCTAGAGAATCATTAGATGTTATTGATCCATGATTGGTTCTTTAAAACTGGAGATGGGACTTCTGTCACCAGAGTGACCATATTGAGCTTCCCCTATACCTACAGGGTTCCCACAGGTCCTTGAAAGTTTGTGAATATGGGGGGGGATTCAAGGTCCTGGGAAGTTTTTAAAAATATAGATACATAGATACAGGTCATTGAAAGTGCTTGAATCTATTTTATGCAAGAAAAATCCATATTATTCCCTATGTAGTGTAGGATAATATCATAAAAATTCTAGACTTTTTAAGCACACGTGCTAAACTGTTCGCTTTAAATGCTTAAATCTTCTGTATTCGAATGTTGATTCATACCAAAATGCTTTTTTGCATAGTTGTGTTTGATAAATGAAAACGTCTCGGGTTACGTATGTATCTGTTGTACCCTGAGAAGGGAACGAGACGCTGCGTCTCCCTTGCCATACTTCCTGCGTCCGTGTAACCCCGTCTTTGGATATATTTCAGATAGCGATATACTTCCTGGCTCCCGCGTCACCCTGTCTTTGTTGTTAAGCCTCACTATTGGTTAAATTTGATATACACATTCAGACGCCCTTACCACTGGAGGCGCCCCCAAAGTGTCACCGCAGTGACGCAGCGTGAGTTCCCTCGAAAGGGAACTGTAACAATGTATCTTTAAAGGTAACACGATGTAACCTTGCTCTCACTTGAAATGTGTCCTCACATTTAGTCCCATTTAGTCCTTGAATTTGAGGGTATTAGACAAAGTCCTTGAAATGTCCTTGAAGTTAAGTAAGGTGTGGGAACCCTGTACCTAGTTTTATAGCAGTGCTCTTGTTATATCCAAAATCTTTGTTTATACCACCACAACAAATGCCAACATTCTGAAGTTATTAGATGGAAAATATTGAGCAACGTATCCCCAAACTTGCCAGTCAGTTGGGCAACAATTTTACTGAGATTTTGCATGGGTAAGCACATTTACTTTAGAGCTTGTTTGCCTTCCTACTGTTTGGAGTATTCATTGGAGGTAAGCAGCACACTAAAACCTAACCACAGTCACAGTGACGATTGGTGTGATTGTGTCCGCAGGCCGTGCGCACTCTTGAAAAGGACGATCTTTGCGAAACGTTCAGTCTTTGGCAGATGAAGTTGGTTCTGGAAGTTTGTGAGAGCAGAGTTTTGCAGCAGAGACTCAGAGAGGAACCCGGTCGCGGCCTTCTGCTCACTTCCGAGTTTCTTCCCGTCATGAAGAGCTCAGCAGATCGAACCCTGGATCGCTGGCTCTGTGGTGAGAAAAATCTAATGCATGATTTCAATATGCTGATGTATAAGGTATGTATACATGTTAAACTGTGTATTATATATCCATCTTTTACACACAGATAACAGCGGGGTACTGCAGGCGTACTTAAAAGGGCAGCCAATAAACAACGATAGTGATGTCAACATGCTTGCCTGCTTTTTGGTCTACCATTCCATTCCCAGTCTCAGGAAAATTATGGCCTCTGATCTTGAAGGTACACACATGCTTAAACACTAGCTGTATAACTATAGGTCTCTCTCAGTAGTCTGGCTCCTGATGTTATCATCTAAATAAACATGAAATTTCCGTCTTCGTCTTTACCCCAAAAGCTTTAAGAGCCCATCCACATAGAAACGCATTAAAGGGGTTAGGTGAATTGGGGATGCCAAATTGCCCCTCCTCCAACCTGTGTATGGATTAATTTGAGTGGATTAAATTATGTATGGGTTAACCAGTTCTCGCCATGAATATAGCCATAGTTGCTGGGATGGCGTTAAGAATAAATAAAAAAAAAAGAAAGAGGTCATCTGACTTGAAATGCAAACCAGTCATAGTTTGGCATAAAAAGCGTGTGTAGATTTTAACCAATCAGAATGACTTCAGAACTCGTAAAGTATTTAACATTTTTCGTACTTTCTCTCCTAATGTTGTCTTTCTCATCTGTGTCCAGGATGTTCCTGTTTTCCAGAGTTGCTCCTCAAGAGCAGTCAGTTGGGCGTTCCTGTCCGTGCTCTGCTGCGCTTGAGTCCACTTCTTCTGCAGAATCACATTTCTTGAGTTCAGACACATCTAAAAACTTCTGAAATCCGAACAAACCACCGACTTACAGAAACCTGCTGTAGCCTCAACACTTTGTGTCGACTTTTAACATGTATGTATTATGTGAAAATGATATCATTCTGTGTCTTGTGAACGTGAGTATGCACAGATGCTCTTTAGAAGCATAGCTAGTCATCTGTTTTCAAATGTAAATAGTTTGTATCTATATTTGTACTTATGAGGCCATAAATATAACTTGAAGGAATGTTTTGATAAAATATGCATGAATTTGTACTAAAAATTACTTCTTGTCTGGTTTTGTCAGAGGTGTCTAGTATTGTTTTTCTACAACGGACATAAATGATAGCTTTAAAGAGCACCAATTATCTGATTTATACATTGCATTTGGTGTGTAAGTGTGTATCAGTACATGTTAACGATATGCAAAAGGTACAAACCCCAAAGTAAACGATGACGCAAGTTATCATATCCAACGTAAATCTCTTTTCTTGGACTACAACAAACACACAGATTGTAGGCAACAGTTTACTTCCTGGGATTGGTGATGTAGAGAAGATCGACATTATCATAATTCCTCCTGCTTGGATTAACAGCCTGTAAGTTAACTCCTGTTAGCATTGCATTGTGCGTGAATCTTTCAAACATGGTAAGAAGCGTCACATTTCCAGCTGACGTCAGATGAATTCAGGCCAATCGCAATGTACAGATTAGCTGGCCAATCAGGGACACAGAGCTTTTCAAATTGATGAGTTTTGTACAAAATCCATGTGTTTCAGGAAGAGAAGGAAATCTAGAGTATTTTATATGAAAATAATCTGTTTTTTGAACCCTAAACCACGCGAACACATTGTATACCAAATACACAAAATAACGTTGTTTTTGGCAATGAAATAGGTGCCGTTTAAAGGTGCTGTGTGTAGATTTGAGGAATCTAGTGGTGAGATTGTGAATTGCAACCAACGGCTTAGTCCACCGCTCTCCCCTACCTTTCAAAACGTGTAGGGAAGCTATGGTAGACAACGTAGTGTTGAAACATGCTCTATGGAATCCATTCAGCCGATTTCCGGGTCTGGCGGTACCACTTTTAGCATAGTTTAGCATAATCCATTGAATCTGATTAGATCATTAGCATCACGCTCAAAAATAATCAAATAGTTTCGATATTTTTTCTATTTAAAACTTGACTCTTTTGTAGTTACATCGCGTACTAAGACTGACAGAAATTAAAAGATGGGATTTTCTAGGCCGATATGGCTAGGAACTATATTCTCATTCTGGCGTAATAATCAAGGACTTTGCTGACGTACCATGGCTGCAGGAGGCACAATGATATTACGCAGTGCCCAGAAATAGTCCCCGCCATTGAAAGTTACCAAGGGGACTACTTTCAGGCGCTGTGTAATATCATTGCGCCTGCTGCAGCCATGGTACGTCAGCAAAGTCCTTGATTATTATGCCAGAATTGAGAGTCTTTGGTCATTTTTGAGCTCGATGCTAATGATCTAATCAGATTCAATGGATTATGCTAAGCTATGCTAAAAGTGTATTCCAAAACAGTAAAAATCTAATGTTTAACTCTATGGGAGCTGGAAAATGAGCAAATTTTCAAAACAAGTGGAGTGTCCCTTTAAGTGATCATCCATTTGAGCTGTACTGAAGGAGCCATGACATAGAGACCCAGGGGCTCTTTTGACTTAAAGCCAATGTAAAACCCTTGCAACCTTTCAAAACCACATCAGGTTTTGCGTAGGCATCACTCACATTTTATCTAAATGTCCAGCTTGCACATTTTTCTATTCCCCTCCTTTTTCTTATTTGCTGTACTGTAGCAAAACAAGTATCACAAGAGCATTCCTCTATAAATGAAAACCATCGTACTGCCAGGAACACATCGCCACACACACCCTTACATACCACGCTATTTGAATAGCCACGTTGCTGTTTCAAAATAGTTCAGGCTCCACTGTGCTTTGAATACTGCTTTCTTTTCCCATCTAGCTATTTTACTAAATTTAACCAGACTGAAGTGAAAGTTCTGTGAAATGTGAAGTGATATAAACTTTGCAGATGTTAAAGTAATGAGGATATGTGACATGTTTGAAGGTTAATATCATTGAATTTCCCTAAAATGGATAGTTCACACAGAAATGAAATCTCCATCATCTAATCGCCCTCGTGTTGGTCATAACCAATACGCTGAAATGACATCAAGTGGAATTGGACGAATTGACTCGATGTTAAATCAAATAAATTAATGTTATTAGTTTCCCTGTAACTGAATAGGTTTCTATGTGGAGCAGATATCACATGAGCTTTAACCAGATTTCAGTTGTTTCCTAATTTATGCTTTTACTAAAAGTGTTGTTCATTCAGAGTCCATTTATACACTATGTACGAATTTGTGTTTTTGAGAGTATGGTAAAGCATACCTGGGCACTAGCGCTGTGTTCACGCCATCTCTATCAAAAATGAGAATGATATTTACCGAATGCTTTATCAGATACTTTCGCTTCATATCTGCTTAAATGGATAGTTCACCCAAAAATGAAAATTCTGTCATTTACTCACTCTCTGTATAAATTTCTTTGTTCTTATGACCACAAAGGAAGATATTTTGAGAAATGCTCGTAATCAAATCGTAATCAAGCCCCATTCACTTCCATGGTATTCTTTTTTTGAACACCGGTTCAATTTCTCATTAATGCAATTATCTAATCAACCAATCGCATGGCAGTTGCTTCAATGCTTTTTGGGGTGTGGTCCTGGTCAAGACAATCCCCTGAACTCCAAACTGAATGTCAGAATGGGAAAGAAAGGTGATTTAAGCAATTTTGAGCGTGGCATGGTTGTTGGTGCCAGACGGGCCGGTCTGAGTATTTCACCATCTGCTCAGTTACTGGGATTTTTACACACAACCATTTCTAGGTCTAGGGTTTACAAAGAATGGTGTGAAAAGGGAAAAACATCCAGTATGGGGCAGTCCTGTGGGCGAAAATGCCTTGTTGATGCTTGAGGTCAGAGGAGAATGGGTCGACCGATTCAAGCTGATAGAAGAGCAACTTTGACTGAAATAACCACTCGTTACAACCGAGGTATGCAGCAAAGCATTTATGAAGCCACAACGCGCACAACCTTGAGGCGGATGGGCTACAACAGCAGAAGACCCCACCGGGTACGTCATCTCCACTGCAAATAGGAAAAAGAGGCTACAATTTGCACGAGCTCACCAAAAATGAACAGTTGAAGACTGAAAAATTGTTGCCTGGTTTGATGAGTCTCGATTTCTGTTGAGACATTCAGATGGTAGAGCCAGAATTTGGCATAAACCGAATGAGAACATGGATCCATCATGCCTTGTTACCACTGTGCAGGCTGCTGGTGGTGGTGTAATGGTGTGGGAGATGTTTTCTTGGCACACTTTAGGCCACTTAGTGCCAATTGGGCATCGTTTAAATGCCACGGCCTACCTGAGCATTGTTTCTGACCATGTCCATCCCTTTATGACCACCATGTACCCATCCTCTGATGGCTACTTTCCGAAGGATAATGCACCATGTCACAAAGCTCGAATCATTTCAAATTGGTTTCTTGAACATGACAATGAGTTCACTGAACTAAAATGGCCCCCACAGTCACCAGATCTCAACCCAATAGAGCATCTTTGGGATGTGGTGGAACGGGAGCTTCGTGCCCTGGATGTACATCTCACAAATCTCCATTAACTGCAAGATGCTATCCTATCAATATGGGCCAACATTTCTAAAGCATGCTTTCAGTAGCTTGTTGAATCAATGCCATGTAAAATTAAGGCAGTTCTGAAAGTGAAAGGGGGTCAAACACAGTATTAGTATGGTGTTCCTAATAATCCTTTAGGTAAGTGTACATAATAGTAACCCCCTAGTAAATATGAATTGAAAATAAATAGAATACAATAAACAATTTTGATATATTATTATGATATATATATATATATATTAGAATATAGATTTTTTTTTACTTTTATTCAGAAAGGGCAATGAAGAGTGACTGAAAACTTTTTAAAAAGAAGCAAAATGTGAACTCTTGAAATGTAAACCTGTTTAAAAGTGAGAGGAACCGAGACACATTCACACCAGTTGGAAAAACTAAAAAGCTCAAGCATTGTTTATTTGTAGATGTCACTGGGTTTATTATTTTAATGCAATGTTTACTCTAAATATGTCTGGATACTGTCTGCGTGGCTGTATTTGATGTTTGATCATATCAAACAGTGTATGTGTGTGTGTGGCATGTGCTCAAAAGCATTATTTCAGTTTGTTTCCCTTTAGATTTTGTTAAATCATCAAATCCACAGTCAACCATCACCCCGGATTCCGGTAACCACTGAAAGGCCAAGTATAAAGACACAAAAGTGCCCTGGAATAACCTCTGCGCACGTGTCTGGACATTCCTGTCTGCTGATGCTTCTGATTACTAAGCCTAAACCAGCATGAGATCTCATGGTTTAAAAGATTCGTTTTATGGCAAAAATTGCACACTTCTCTTTAAACGTGTCACGTTTTCCTGAACAGTTTTGGGTTGGTTTTAAACTGTTGCTCATTATAGCTTGGGTATTCAGGAAGGAAAGAAAATTAAGATTCCAGATATGGGATGTTTGGAATGTGAACAATGATGTTGTGCAACTTTGAGGAAAAGGGGCGGGGTGGTGTTTTCCCACACGTTTGGCTTCGTACAGTTTTACATTTAACATATTTATATCTTCGCCGTCGAGTCTTCTCTGATGCAATCAAACGTGCTCTGTTTAAACACGATCGGACATCCCCCCAATCTACAGACCCACGTCTATATTTGGCATGATTAGTCAAAACACAACGTCTTTCAAGGACTTCTGCTGTGAAATCACAATGCACTGATATTCAGAGTTTCAGTTTGTAGAATAAGATGTATTGACTGTATTTGAATTGAAATTAAGTTTTTGGATGACTTGTAAAAGTCTGTATTTTAGTTCCTCATATGACCTTCACTTTGAATGACAAGCATTTAAAACATGCAGGAACAGGCCTTGTTTGGAAAATCACACTTTGAAGTCTCATTCACACGCCCAAATTCTTTTAAATCTTTTTTTCCTACAGATCACAATCCTGGCCATTAAACAAACTTTTTATTGTAAGATTCAAAGGCATATGAAAAAGTATTTCTTTTAAGACAATCATACCGGCCACTGTTTTGCATCTTTTTGCAGCTAAATAACTTTAAGAACTTTTAAAATGATAAAAAATACTTTTCAATACATTTTTTTTTTAGATTGACAGTTGTAAAAAATGCTGTACTCAAATGTTTGACCCATCTGTAGATGACTAACCAATGCTGTGTGCATTTCCTCTTTACTTTCAAATCTGTTTACATTTGAAAATCTTAAAGTTTATTTGCCAGGACACTTAACTTGAACCACAACTTTGGCACACAACACAATAAGCACGTTGAGTTCAATGCACCATGGAGTTATTAAAGAGATTATTTTACTTGGGAAACTGAAGTCACTGCTGTCAAGGCGTTGACTGAGACTATTCATTCACAAGCTCTACAGTACAGAGCGCGTTTGAATCGTTGCGGCGAGCTCTGCGTGTCGGATGAAGTGGGCGTCACCAACCAACTGAGCTTAAGGGAAAGTCTGTATGCGGACCTGTGACTCCACATGAATGAGTCAAGTGAAGAACATACATGAGAGCACTATTGCAAAGAAATTAAGAAGAGGAAGAAGTGGGCATTTTGAACACACTCTGTGGAACTTGCTTGTGCGCATTTGCGCAAACTCTCCAAAGTCACTTGGTAACTTGCGCAGATGCGCAGCTCCAGTCTTTGGGTAAGTCCCACTTAACGCACAGACTATCAACATTAAGTAGGCTATTTATTTAAAAACAGGAATGTTTTGGGTTCTACATAGGCTTGCATACTTATTTTATTCTTGAAACTCTTCCTGTTGAATGCACCCTTATCTGCTCTCTCGTATAGAAATGAGTCAAAATTTGAACGGACACTAGTGTGCTCCTCCAATCACCGAAGACCCACCATTGCATCTATATGCTATAACTATGAATATTCATGATGCATTGCATTACACTGTCATTTAGTGACAACTAAAGAGATGCGTGAGACAAACGAGAGAATGAGTTATTCGGGTCATTTTATTCTTATTGAGCGCTCGATGAAGATAAGAGGAAGCCTGCGGTGGAAGCATGAGATAGTGTTTCTCACTTCCTGTTCCTCTTCAGAAAAGACACTTAATTGGAATATGTGTACGGCAACCACACGCGCATGCTTGCGCGCGCCACATGGAGTAGAGCAGCGTGTACGCGAACGCTTCCCATGAAACCCGTTCCAACTTTCATGTAAAAAGAAAGTTCGTTAACCAACTGCGTGGCGTTTGACCCGTTATAAGAAACCCGTTCTGTGGTTAGTTAGTGTGTCGAGTCACGTACTTACTAGCTCCGTCCATCTACGTCACGGCGAGGGGGGCGTGATCCGCGACTTGTCAACGCAACATCTGCGCGTTTGTATCTGGGTAGAAAAGCGCGCGCGAATGGGTGTGTGCCAAAACTCGATGAACTGCATTTGTAGATGGCACATTAGGGTTTGATATCAAGTAAATATTGTGCGTAAGGCGCGTGTTTGTTTTCAAAACAGTTAAATGGAGCGTAACAACACGAGTTCAGTTTAGTCAAGCGTATAGTGAAATTAGAATATTAACAAAATTAAAACGAAAACGAAACTGCATTGTTTTAGCGTTTTTATCTCGACACGCTGAAAACGCGACGTAGTGACGCAAAAAGCATGACGCGACGCCACGACCACTCACGGTTCATGTTAAACACAGCGCAGACATAAGATCGACCCTTAAAGGGATAGTTCACACAAAAATGTAAATTCTGTCATCATTTACTCACTCGCACGTTGTTACAAACCTGTATAAGTTTTTTTTTATAAACACAAAGGACGATATTTTTAGGAATGTTTATAACCAATGAGCCTCATTCACTTCCATAGTATCCTTTTATTTTACCATAGTAGTGAATGGAGCTCAAATACATTTATACAGGTTTTTAACAACATGAGAGTGAATAAATAATGACAGAATTTTTATTTTTGTGTGAACTATCCCTTTAAGAAAATCAGTGTAGTTTTATTATACTAAAACTGTTGCTTTTTTGCAAATGTATTACCATTTGTATTAGTTTTATTACAAATAGGCCTATCGTGGTTGTGAGACCACTGTAGATTTGTGGTTAGTATGGTTTTAGAACAAATATTATAGTTAAACTATGGTCGATGTAGTAAAACCATCATGTAGTATACGATGCTATTAATAGCATCCAGTTCTGCCCCTGTGCTTTTTGTAAGGGAGTTCTTATGAGTTTCAGTGTTTTTGTTATGTTGCTTATTTAAATCTCTAAAGTAAAGAAAGTCTTGTATAGTATTAGTTTGTAAGTTCACATTTGTACACTGTCATTTTACACTGCCCCCACATCTACTTTTAGTTAGGCAACTTTGGTTTCCAGTAAAACCTGTTATGGTGGCCGTAGAGAGACGGAAGTGGTGACAGAAACTTACATTCATAAAAAGTGTCGGTGTGTCTATTGTTCTGCTTCAGATGGGTTTGAAATGACTGTACTCCGATCTAAGACTGTTTGCAACAGTCTGGTAGTTGAAGGGATTTAGATCACACATCTTGTAATTCAAACTCTCGTGCGATTCATTTTGGCTCCAAGTTTGACTATGTGAGAGGGAAACCTCAAAATCACCCGGTCTGATTTTTCTTTCTGATTTGTTGGGCACGAGAAAGACAACAAACTTTGAGAAACATACATAGCAAATGATCAATATCTGATGAGGAATGGGTGATTAAAATAAAAGATATGTGGCTCTTGTGCTCTTACCGTGATGAACTCTGCATAAGGGCCTCGTGTTCCTCCTCTTAGCTTTTTGCGCCATCTAGTGGACATTTTACTACACTACAAACTTCGTTTCAGGTTAACGTAATTAGTTTATCTGTATTCATTCTGGTCTTCTGTAGTATTAAAAAAATGAAAAACACAAAAGCATTAATTTAAGCTTTATATATCACACTCTGTTTTACTTAAATGCAATGTACAATAATATTAACTTAAAATATATGATTAAGTTATTATATGTCTTATTATGGCGATATACTATTTAAAGACGTTACTTCAGTTTGCAGTTTTTTTTACATTTAGGCATTTACCAGACAAATCCAAAGCAATTTACAAAGATTAGGAAACAATAAAGCGAGTTGTCATAGGGTGGCATCAATACAAGAAGTGCATGTATACCAAGTTACAAGTTTTCACTATTTCGAAGCAATACCTCGGTGGTGGTAAAGTAGATTTCTCCACCAAACCTTTATAACTGGTTTTTTTTTTTGTTAGAATAGTGTATGTGACTATTTTTTGTCTGGTGGTAATGGTCAGCAATAAAATTAAATCAACTGAAGGCTTCTGCCATGTGACGATGTCTCGTTGGTCCACAAGGTGGCGGTATTTACAACATTACTCTTCTTAGATGGCAGGCTTTAACCCAGCTGACCTCTTTCAGGTAAATGGTGTTGTTGGATTCTCCTTTGTTTAAAGGTAGGGTAACACATTTTGAAAAATGCTAACGGTAGCCGCCTAGCAATGAA
The DNA here is from genome assembly GCA_025389145.1 of Misgurnus mizolepis. Lineage (NCBI taxonomy): Eukaryota > Metazoa > Chordata > Actinopteri > Cypriniformes > Cobitidae > Misgurnus > Misgurnus mizolepis. Next base: position 35,954,941 of record JAIFKI010000017.1, read on the forward strand.
ATCCCGATCCCACCCTCAAGTCAAATCGCTCTCCAAAGTCACGCCTCTTTCCAAACACATGAACACGCACAGATCAGACGGTCACGTCTCATGTCTCATTCACCAGTGAGAAAACTTTGCAGTACAAAGTGAATAACACTTCCAAAATAACCAACATAAACAACGTGTTTACATCAGAATTAGTTTAAGCACACGTTCGATTGTGTAGACGTAGTAACTATATCGTTATGCTAATCCGTAAACGAACACAAATTTCATAAGCAACACAACGTTTCATCAAAGTAGAATATCAGAATCCATCTCAATACAAACATATCGCGTACCTACCTTACCAAAATAAACAGTGCAACGACCCTTTCAGACCCTTTGCCTCCTGCAGCTGTTTTCATCTTGTGGTAAAGCACTAAAGTTACTGATGTTAATTTGGGTTTTTGCTCTTGCTAATCCAGGCAGTTTTTGCTGTTGTTGTTATAAAAGATGCATTTAGTTTTGTTGCTCCTGTGTAGGTTGTCAATTCAGCAGAAAAGTTTGGTGTTCTCGCTGTTTACAGACAGAGCGCACGTGAACGCGCCGATGATGTATGGTATCTGCGTGGACTCGCTGCGCGGTGGGAATTCAAATTACGCTTACGTATGAGGGACATAAAAGGAAACGTCCGTTCAGACCGAAATCTATGATTTGTTGAAAATTTTTTGGTCCTACGCCTTTCACAGATGACATACATTTTTACAAATACATTTAAACAACTTAACACAGTGATTGCTATCAGGATGTGAGGAGACTTTTAACCAGCATAACTAAAAATGTTTCAGGATCAAATCTGTTACCCTACCTTTAACTGCAATCCTTCAGGATACACATTTTTCTCTTGCCAGGGCATTTATTATGCAATCAGCCGTCCTTAAGGGTTAAGTGTCTTTGCCACACGAGTAAAAATTGCATACAAAATATTTATTTGTTATATTTTTGCGGCAGTAAGGCCTATTTTGTTTATGTCATCATGAGAAAAACAGCGGAGTTATACATATCATACATTAAACAAGTACCGGTCGATACCGCGCAGTAATATCCGGGTGAGTAGTGTGTGTCACTTTTCGCGGCGGAATTTCACTGATTAAAGTATTCCAGATAACTGTTTAATAACTTTATATAATACTAGTCTCTAGGATTTTGATTCACATTCGAAGGTATAAACGGCAAGTTAAACTTATGTTTTTACGCGTAGACACCAAACCTTTCTTTGAGTTTATAGAAATGTTTCTGTAACATGCGCAGGATTAAATGTAGCGGTCACATGACCCCTCTCAAATAATTATTGAGCGTCCTTAGAGGTCTTTTGTGTTTGATGGGATACACTGCAGTTTCCGAGTCCCTAAGGAGTGTGTAATAGGAGAGTATTGATCAGATGTTTTGTGAGGGTCCGATCACATCCAGTGAGAATGAATATAGAGTGCGTTCTCACACACACAGATAGACGCAGGTGCGCGCGTGACACGGTCGTCGTGTCTTAACTGATGCGTATTGATTGATGCATTCACTGACTTAAAGTTAGTTCTAGGCGTTTCTGCGTGTCGTGCAAACGTTGTAGGCAATGCATTTGTGTACATAAAGCATGTGGTGAAGGAACAGTAAAATTCACGCTCATCCCTCCAGCCTGTTTTGTGATGCAAATGATGTTGAGTTTCTGTTTGATGTCATTGCTGCTGCTTGTTCAGTCTTGCTCAGTAGCCACCCCAGAATGTTCCAGTTTTACGTACTACGATTTAAACCAATTAACCAGCTAAATAAAGTTAACACAGATTAACGGTAGTATTTTAACTAATAATAATGGTGTGACTTAAAGTGTAAAATGACTGGAGAGACAAAAATTGGGGATGCTGGCCTGATGCTGCAGAAATGACATATTTTACTTTTTTGGCTTATCTTATCATGAGTTCTTTAGTATTTTGACTGTGTTTATGCTATAAACAGAAACTGAGATGGTAATGAAAGGGACTTTTCCTTGTTTGTGTCCCCAGTGCTTCTATTAACCTAGACAATGTGAAAAAGATCAACCCAGTAACTTAGTTTTGGTAAACCATTCTATGCAAGCATTTAAAATAGGTCATAAAAATGTGATGTCAGAAGGGGATCTCATTATAATAATACCGCCCCTTAATCTGCACTATCCAACCACGGCACTGCCATTTACTGCAAAGAGAGAGAAAATATTGACAGCACAACTGAGTTTCAAGTTAAACAAACCACCATCATGGCGAAAAGTGTTTGCATTTCATCAGCTCGTTTGCATTTAAAAGGACACACCCAAAAACGGAATATCATGGGAATTTCTGGGAATTCTACAGTGAGCATTAAGAGTGATCTGTTTCCTGACTTTTTCTTTGTACTGTCACATGCCGGTGACTTCTCTTTTGAGGGCAGTGGAGTCAAAATATGTGTTTGGAGTGTCATGTGTGAGGTTTGTCATGTCAAAATATGTGTTTGGAGTGTCATGTGTGAGGTTTGTCATGTCAAAATATGTGTTTGGTGCGTCATGTGAACCTATATGCATCACGCGGCGAACACATATTTTGACATGACGAGCCACACACATGATGGGCTAAATTCGTGTTTTTCATGAGCTTCGCATCATGTACCCCCGAAAAAGAAGTCACTGGCTGCCCCTGGTGCTGACAGGCCATAAGAGTTTTAAAATCACTACTTTAGCAGTTCAAATATAATCTTATATTTGGTGTCCAATGTCATTATTTTTAATGGATTTTTTTTAAATGCTTGGTGATTCTCGTGAAATTAGACTTATGAGGTGTCATGAAACATTTTGATAATAAAAGTTAATGCTATCAAAATAAGAAGCATACAGTTACAAACATCTCTTCATAAACTATTTTGCACATGATTTCAAATGACATCATACAAAACAATTATATTGTTTTTTCCACATTTAAGAGGAAATTTTTCATTACCGCAATGTGTCTATGACTGGATTTGGGTTCTTTGACATGGAAATATTTATAATTAAAAAATCAAAAAAATCAAAAGCTTCAGTGCATGTTATACTAAAAACATTTACAGTAAAGAAACATGTGATATTTGGTGACCATTGGCAGATGTAGAGACAATATTAAGGAATATAAATGTGTCCAAGACCATTTTTCTAATCCTCCGCAACAATTTTCAATCATTGTTTAAGCCCTCAAGGAACTAACATTTTCAAAAAAAAAATTGTTGGAAGGGACATAATTGACTGTGACACTCAAGATGGCTACCAGGTAAGCAGTTCTTATTTTTTCTCCCCAGATAAAAGTTGAAATTTTGTTGTTCATAGTACCTAGACAACTTTTTAGTTCTCATTACCGAAACATGAGTTTGTAAATGCATATATTTAATGCAATATCATGTTGCGGTAATGATAATTTTTTATAATGATAATCTAAAAAATGTAAATAATTCTATAG